>CM041779.1:248744400-249344400 GCA_023374045.1 Limonium bicolor
TCTCTTCAGTGCTAAATCCTAGTTCATTGAAGAGCTCACCTATCAGAACATGTCAACTCTAATCTAGCAGTTGGCAAAACACATATAGGCGGAATAAACGCGAAGAATTGTTAACGTTTGTAGAAAAGATTATCTATCCGACTAATCTCTCCCCAAATCCCCAGGTTAATTCGAACTCCCTATTAGTCACCTTGTCTGATCCTAATAGGTTTCGCAGAACAACTCTATAAACTCGCGAAATTAATAGAGAAGATGATGATAATCATTAACCTGGAAACAATCAGTTACCGTCTCATAATCAAATTGCAGTGTTCTTAACTACATTGTACCCATTACGAACAACCCTACCCCAGAGTTAATCCCTACTAGCCAGGCATTGCAAAGAAGTAAATAAATACAATCAACATGGAATTCATCTAAAGGAAGAAAAAACCCTCGAGTTGAACGATTATCCAGAATCAATAGCTGCAGGCGCAAGGTTGAAGATGATGGACTGACTCCCTTCTGCCGAAGCTCCTCCTCAATGCTGATCGAATGCTTGATGAATGGGGATGAAGATGAAGCTGATGCTGATGGTGTGGGTGAATGGAAGGAGCGTAGTTTTCAGCGTGAGAGTGTTGTCATGTGGTGATCGGTAATGAATGATCTTCCTCTCATCTAATTCGGTCATTAAATAGAGTTTCCTTCCTCTTTCTCCCTTCAAAAACGCGAGCTTCTGCTGAATTTTTAGTCGTGTCCGAACATTGGTCCGACCTTCAATGTTCGGACACAATGCTTTGAGCGCTCTAATTCAGAAAGTTTCGACTTGTGTCCGAACTTGGATGTTCGGACACAAGTTCGGACATGCTCCGTACGACAGACTCCCGACTTTTCTCATTGTGAATCGCAGACCATGTCCGAACTTAGACGTTCGGACTGAAGTTCGGACATTCCATCAAGCGCAGCACACGAACTCTCGACTTGCGTCCGAACTTCGAAGTTCGGACACAAGCTCGGCATACCTTCAAAGTCCTCCAAATTCATCGTTCTGAATCCAATTCGGCCCCCGTTTGTTGCATCATCTCTCTTGTGAGTTAATCTACTGTTTCCTTGGCTTTTCTCTGCATTTTAACATAGAAAAAGGTATCAACCCTTAACAAACAACAAACCAAAGGAAAACGTATGACAAGTGTGGAATATTATCCATGCGCGTAAGAAAAATAGGCATTCAGGACCACTAAAACCATTCATATTTCACACTCATCACTCACTGACCGAATCTTTCTTTTAGCCGAATCTCTTTCTCTTTTTTTTAAGATGCCGGAGCTTACTTTCAAGGCATAATAGCCTGCGAATCGTTGGTCGGTGCTCACTTTCAAGGCATGATAGCCTGCGGCTCGTGGTCGGTGCTTACTTTCAAGGCAAGATAGCCTGTGGCTCGTTGGCCGGTGCTTACTTTCAAGGCATGATAGCCTGCGGCTCGTTGGTCGGTGCTTTCTTTCAAGGCACGATAGCCTGCGGCTCGTTGGTCGGTGCTTACTTTCAAGGCATGGTAGTCTGCGGCTCGTTGGCCGGTGCTTACTTTCAAGGCATGATAGCCTGCGGCTCGTTGGCCGGTGCTTACTTTCAAGGCATGATAGCCTGCGGCTCGTTGGCCAGTGCTTACTTTTACTCTTTTCTTAAAAAACAATACCTCTTTATTAAAGAATCATGAAATTTATACATAGAATTTTTTCAAACATTCTCCATGCGATGAATGTGGCAATTCGTACCCCTCTCTATTTTTTAGGCGATATGAAGCTCGCCCTGTCTTTTAGTGTATAATATACGGTCCTTCCCATGGGGCTCTAGTATTTTAGGTTGTTTAACTTCCCGGAGGACCAACTCTCCTGGAGCGAAACTCCGCTCTTTTACCCTTTGATTGAATATCACTCCACTTGGACTTGTCTTTCGCCCTCCTTATTGCGGCGGCCACCCTGGTTTCCTCGAGGAGGTCTAGATGGTCTTGTATTCGTGATTGTTGACGTCTTCATCGAATGATTCCCACCTTACCGATGGTACCACAATCTCCGCCGGAATGACAGCCTCTAAAACATATGTTAGTCTGTAGGGTGTTTCTCCTGTTGGCCCCCTTTCTGTTGTTCTGTACGACCAGAGGACGGGGGGTAACAGCTCTGCCCACTTTCACTTTCTTTCATCGAGTTTTTTCTTTATTGCTTTTACTATCTGACCATTCACATTCTCGACTTGCCCATTTGCCTGAGGGTGCACCACTGATGCGAATCTTAAGTCAATATTCCATTCTTCACAGAATTCCCGAAGCTCTCGCAATTGAATTACATTCGTTATCGGTTATTATTGCTTTTGGTATACCAAACCTGCATACCACATATTTCCAGATGAATTCTTGTGATTTTCTAGCTGTGATGGAGATAGTAGGCATTGCTTCGACCCACTTTGTGAAATAGTCGATGGCGACATATATGAATTTGAACCTCCCTGGTGAAGCTTCTGGGAATGGCCCTACATTATCTAATCCCCACATAGCAAAGGGGATTGGGCAGAGGATAGATTTTCGTTCCGCCGGAGGATTGTGTATTTTGTTTCCGTGTTCTTGACACTTGAGACACTTTTGTATGTATTTTTTGCAATGCTCCATCATTCTTGGCCAAAAGTATCTGAGCCTCAAGATTTTATGCGTTGTGGTTCTTTCTCCATGATGGTTTCCACAGGGTCCGTTATGCACCTCTTTTATTAGCTCTGTCCCTTGGCTATGGTAACACACTTCAGTACCGGTCTTGCGAAAGATCGCTTATACAGCTGGTTATTCTCAATGAAAAATGATGCGGCCCGCCTTTTTATTATCCTGACCTCCTTTTCCTCTTCCGGCAACTTTCCTTGTCGTATGTAATCTATGATTGGAGTCATCCACGATTCTGCCTCATCATTTGATTCTACTGTAAATACTTGAGCCTCATCTATACTTGACGTAGTTTGATTCTAGCCATATTTCATTGGGTACTCTTTCGGCCATACTTGCCAATTTCGCCAAGGCATCTGCCTCGACATTCTCTTCGCGAGGAAGGTGTTTTAGTTCGCATCTTTGGAAATTTGCTTTTAGCGCCTGGACTTTGAGCAAGTACCTCCACAGCTTTTCCTCTTTGACTTCATAGATGTTGTCGTTTTGTCTTGCTACCAACATAGAGTCTGAGTATACCTCTAATTCTGTGAAAAGTTAAATTTTATAAGCTTTATTTCCAACAGGATTTTATAGGAGGGAAATAATAGAGAGGGTATCTTCCTATGGAACCTGTTGCCCTAGGGCAGTAGCCACCTCCAAACCCTGGATAAGGGCTTCGTATTCAGCTTCGTTGTTGGTAACGTCAAAGTCTAGCCGGAAGGCGTAGTTCAAGCTTTGTCCGTCCGGAGCTTGCACTACTATTCCAGTTCCTGCCCCACTCTTGAATCAGGCTCCGTCAACCAAGATGACGTATGGATTCTGGGGTTGTTTCTCTTATTTTGCAAAGTTTGTTTCTATTATGAAGTCTGCCAAGGTTTGGGCTTTAATCGCTGTTCTGGGCAAGAAGTGGATTTCATATTGTGTTAGCTCTACTGTCCAGCTCACCATCCGGCCGGAAGAAATTGGATTGTTCGCTATTTGCTTGAGCGACCAATTGGTCATGACAAAGATCCGATGGGACTGAAAATTGGGCCGTAATTTCCTTGATGCCACCACTAATGCGAACAAGATTTTCTCTATGTTAGTGTACCGTTCTTCTGTTGGGCTCAAAATTTTGCCGTATAGTAGACTGGTACCTCCCTTTTTTCTTCCATGATCAAGACAGCTGCAATTGCCAATCTGTTGCGGACAAATAAAGGTAGAGGTCCTGGCCAGGGGCAGGCACGCCCAATTTAGGCAGATCCTGAAGAATTTCCTTAATCTTTTCAAACGCGTCTAACATTCTTATCCCCACTGGATTTGCTATTCTTCCTTAGAATATTGAAGAACGGGATTGACTTTTCCTGAAGCTTGGAACAAAACCTGCTTAATGCTGTGAGTCTCCCGTTCAGGGCTTGGACATCTTTGATATTTTTCGGAGGAGAAAGGTTGAGAATTGCTTGGCTTTTTTTCGGATCGACTTCGATACCTCTCTATCCAACAATGAAGCCAAGAAACCTTTCTTTAGTCACACCAAAAGTCTTCAAATTCTAAAATGGATGGTGTCTGGATTCTAAGTGTGTTAAGATAGTGTCTGATGTTTGGAGTAGTAGTTATCTAGCATAACTACTCCTTTGGGGCTATGTGCCAGGAAGTTAAGTGAGTGGAAAGGCTGGTCCATTTCTAAGATTAAATGGAAAATCATTAATATGAAGAAAGAACTGGGTAAAATTTCTATTAGTGATAGCTCCCTGGGAGCTGTTAATAATAGGAAGAGACTTCTCCTGGAAATAGAAGTTCTCTCTTTCCGTGAAGAAATCTGGTGGAAACAAAAATCAAGAGACAAATGGATAAAATAAGGGGATAAGAATACGGGGTATTTCCATGCAAGAGCTACTTCATCTAAAAGATCGAAAGAGATATTCGGTCTTAAGGATTCAGGTAGTACTATAAAATACTCGTGGCATAGGATTGAATCCATTTCTAGGGAGTACTTCCAATCTTTGTTCACTTCTTCCCATCCTCAGGCTGACAAGGATTTTACGGAGGTAGTGGAGGGGCGCCATAGTGCCAGATTTGCTACCGAGCTCAGCAGACCTTACGCTAGAGGTGAAATCATTTCAGCAGTCAAACAACTAGGTGCCAATAAAGCTCCGGGGCCAGACGGCTTCAATGGTAATTTTTATATCACCTTTTGGTACATTATTGGAAATCAGATTATAGACGCAGTGTTGCTTATTCTTAGAGAATCCCCTATCCCAGACTCCTTCAACGAGTACTTCATCACTCTTATTCCAAAGATGGTGGGTGTTACTGATATTGATAAATTCAGACCAATTGCTCTTTGCAACTCCGTCTGCAAGATTGCTTCCAAGACCTTGGCTAACAGGATACAACATCATCCCCCACCTTATCTCCATAATCAGTCTGGTTTTGAGAAGGCAAACTTATCCCGAAGAATGGTTTCTTCACTCTCAAATGGATCTCAATGAGGCATATGACAGATTAGAGTGGCCTTTTATTCAAGATGTTTTTTCCTCGATGTTCAAGAGGTTCCCAGCTTCACCAAATATCTGGAACTCCCCCTTAGATATGTAGGAGGAAACACGATCTCTTCACCTACCTATTTGAGTCAGTCCATAAAAGAATTTCAAGTTCGACTAAGCCTATGGCCCAAGCAGCTAGATCGATCATGGTTTCGAGTGTTCCTAGTCCATCCCCAACTACACTATGTCTCTGTTTACGTTCCCATGGGTATCATCCGGAAACTCAATTTAGCATTTTCTTCCTTCTGGTGGAGTGGAAAAGCGATAAAAGGCTCTTCATTGGACCAGATAGACAAAAATGTGTGATACGGTGGACCAAGGTGGTCTAGGTTTCAGAGAAGTGGAAAACTTCAACAGAGGTTGGCTAATTACTATGAGAAAAGGGAAGGCTGGGCCGGCACAGTCATATTGGCAGGTCGGCCCACTTGTTATTGTTTTATGTTATACTTATAATGTCGTTTTGGACTCGTTTTAGACCCGTTTTTCATGCCGTTTGTGACATTATGTCTCGTTTAACAAGACGAACCATTTCATGATTCTAAATTTATATTTTCAAACAATAACAATTATTGTTATTTATAAATTTAATTAATTATAATTTAATTTCTAATTTGTTTGCGTCTCGCCGTTTTAGGCGAAAACACGCCGTCTTTTATTCTGACAGTTTAACCAATTTCCAATGCCTCTAAAATTACCCAAATAATATTATAAGGTGTCCACAACCTCATTTTCACTTTAAAATATTTGTGACATGTTTTTCAAGGTAAAGCGATAAGTTTTATTTTCGTTAATATTTCTTTTTCGTAAACCTCCTTGACGTCGTTTTAGGTTTTGCTAATGTTTTCTAACGAATTTTTAGGGTAATTAAATATTATATTATTACTTGTACTTATATAAAGGTATTTAATTCCTTAACTCTCATTAATTACTTTTATTTAATTAATTCATGATTAATTAAAGTAATTAAGGTTAGGATATTTCAATCTTCCCCTCTTAAAAGAACTTTGTCCCCAAAGTTCCCATGCATCTTATCATTAGAATACACGTAAAACCTCATACCATAGATCATACAGATCATGTTTATATATATAAACCTACAGACTTATATGGCCTGTCATATATGTATACTACAAATACCACACATGTCTCTACATGTATAGCACTCACAATTCCCTTTGTTGCATCCTCCCCATGTCATCGGTCAGAAGGCGAAGGCTCACAGGTCCTCTGACATCATGAGTGAGTATTGCAAGATATCCCCCGCAGGTACCAACTATTAGACACTTACGACTCTGGTCTGCGGTCTTTGGAAGATAAAACAGTCATATTACTTTTGTCGTATTCTCCCATGTCACCGGTCTGAAGACAAAGGCACATCGTCTCGCCTTCATGGGCTAGAATATAAAACTACTCGTTCTCCCATGTCACAATCCGAAGACAATGGCTCATACGTCTTGACTTCATGGTGCGAGACTCAGTAAAAAGGAAATCCTTTTTATGAGGTCAAGTGAGGAATAATTCCCTCTATTTGAAAATACAATCAACTCCAATTCCATTTTATTCTAATGCCTCTATTCTTAACGTGATTTAATTGTGACCGCTTGTAGGGAGTTTCATGAATCATTCGACCCTGATGTGATCAGCATCAATGTTGAACTATCCTTCCACCCCAATTGTGTTTGGTTTCCCTTGATCCCTAGAAAATCAAGTTCCACCTCCCACGTTATTTTTCAAACATCAAATTATTCACTCATTTCCAATTTTCTATCTTTTTAGTCATTCAAGTCATAATCAATACATCTCTAAGGTGTGGACTCAGTGCATCAATCATTCTTAGTTCAACTCCAATCAATTACCGGGGAGTTTAATTCCTACTAAGTTATATATTTGTTCAATACCAATTCTTACCTCATAACATTACCATTCATACCTGAAGTCTCTCTAATCCTCTTCATTTTATTCTTACACCGAGTTAACAAGGTAGGTACTTAATACATATGGTATTTGCATCTAGTGCGTATATGTAACACCCCGTCCAAAGCCAATCGTGGTTATCGCAAACTTAATAACTTAATCACAATGATCGCAGCGGAATAACTAACACCGGGACCTTGCCACGGTCTGACAAAAAAGAACATACCGAACTTACTAATTTACAACTGTAACACCCCAACTCAATCCAAATGTGGTCTCGCAACTTAACAGCATATATATTACATGTCACAGCGGAATTCTTTACACTCCAGACCTTGCCACGGTCTGACTACAGAATATACCGAACATTAGTACATAACAACCTTAACCAAATACATATCTTCTTACAATCCCTCACATCCTATACATCTTACTAACTCAATTGCCATACGAGTGTACATGCACAACTCGTAGGCCACACTTAATCCTTAACACTTGTATCCCTTCTTACTCTCGCGACGGCCGCCTCCTGATGTACACCTGTGTAGTAAAAACAGCCCCCAAAGGGGGTCAGCACGAATGCTGGTACGATCCTCTCATGGCCCCCAAGCTAACGTGGCTACGACGACGACTAATTGTCGATAGCATGGAGGTTGATTAGATGCAATATAATAGAAAGTGCAGTAAACAACAACTCAGATATGAACAATCAAAGTTCACACACAATGAACGACTTAAATGCGTTCCCTTATTAGAGAGTTAATTATTTAACTCCTTAAGTAATGTTCCCTCTTAATCTTAGTCCATCCTTATCTCACCTCAATCTTAGTCTTATCTTAATCTTAAAAACAACCATCCTTTAATAAGGAGTGGATGTAGCTTACCTTAATCTTAATAATACAAACCATCCTTTAAAAAGAATGGTTGCAACTTATCTTAACCTACCTTAATCTTAATCTCAATAATACAAACCATCCTTAAAAAGGAATGGTTGCAACTTATCTTACCTTACCTTAATTTTAATCTCAATAATACAAACCATCCTTTAGAAAGGAATGGTTGCAACTTATCTTAACCTTACCTTAATCTTAATCTTAACTTATTCTCAGTATACAAACCGTTCCTGGAGGGGAATGGTTGTATCCTAAGTCCAAACCTGGGATTTAGGTGATCCCACCGCACCATCTTAATGCCACCTACCTGGACGGGAGTCCAAGTAGCTGAGCCGGCAACCGGCCCTAGGCTACAAGTCCGAAGACAAGTCCTTAAGCGGAAGTCGAATCTGCTATAGATACCGACCCCCTTTTCCTTAGCATGCATGACCGGAGATCGGTCCCGGGTTTCCTCACTCAAGTTCCAGTTAGTAGTAGTCTCAAGACCATGTTTGTTGGTTAACCTCTTTCGGTTATATCAGCCCATATTAGGGAGCGTTCCTTAGTCTCACTCAATCCTTACTAAACGTTGGTTAGTAAGTTCTCACGGTATGTGTGTTAGTTTTCAAACATCACACAACAATACAAAATAATATAATATTCCGGTTGCATGCTTTATCTTGTTTAGTGAGCACACAAAAACAGATAACACACAAGCCGAGGGACACCTCGTTAGCAAGCAGGTCACAAGAAGAACTGTACCGTTCACCGTTGGTTGTTCGGTTGCTTACTCTCTTCCGGAGTCCAAATTCCCAAGTCCTAAAACATTCATTCAGTTTTAGGTTGTTAATCACTTAACTTAATTCAACTTACTTAACTTACTTACCTTACTTAACCTTAATGATCCCAACCTAACATTCTTAAGTCTTAAAACTTAATCTTAAGTGAATCACTTCTCTCACCACTTATACTTATTCATCCACTTAATTTCATTGTTACCCACCAAACATGTCCTTAATAACCTTATAACATCAATACCTAATTATCCTCATCATTTCCCATCCTTAAACAAGGTTTTTGGCCAAAACAGTGGCATGTCCGAACTTGTGTCCGGACTTCCCAAGTTCGGACGCAAGTCGAGACTCAAAACTGAAGATAGACGCATGTCCGAACATGTGTCCGGACTTCGGAAGTTCGGACATGGGTCGAGGAAAATCCTAAGTAGAAGCAGGCACGTCCGAACTTGTGTCCGGACTTCCCAAGGTCGGACACAAGTCGAGACTCTGAAAATTTTCACGCAACAGGGCCTGTCCGAACGTCCATGTCCGGACGGATGTTCGGACAAGGCAAAACACTCATTTTCTAAGCCTTCAAACACTTAACCAATATTCACCAAACTTCTCCTAAACCCTCATAATGTCTTCTAACATCATTTAGGCACTTAAACTCACCTTAGAACTTCCACCAAACTCTCCAAAACAACTTCCAAAGATCTTCTCAAACATTTACTAAATTCTTACAAACACTCCTAACACTTGTCATATGATTCCTTACATTTCCAACTTGTACATTTTATCTAAAACTTCAACTAACCAAAGTGTTTCTTTCCTACCCATAGCTCCTCCTTAACATCACTACATTACATCTTTGCTTTGCTCAATCCTTCCAAGGTCATCTTGCATGTCCATGCACAATTTCTCTTCTTTTCATTTGTTACTCAACACTCCTAAACTCTTGAGCTTACTTATACATTGCTTTCCATTACCTTAACACCTTACATGGTTCTTCATTTACCCTGACCATGTAACACCCTCCTTAGACATTTCCACCTCTTTATGCATCTTATTCACCATTCTCATGATCATACTCTCTTTTACATTCCAGTCATTTCCTTGACATTTGACAACATTCTCCCACACCTTTCTCTTCCACACCTAAGTCCACTCATTAACATCTAAACTAAACCTCATTAGTCCACTACTAGCATCATCACACTTACACAAGCTTCCAAACTCTCATTGTTTTATTCTCTAGTTCATACCTAAATCACCTTAAAGCATTATACACCTTTCCATCCAGATTCTTGCACAAGTCTTACCACTCCTCATACCATGACTTTGGTGTGTTCAATACACCCATCTAAACTCTAACTTCCTCATAGACCATTCTAGGTCATTCTCATCCTCAAGAACTCCTTAGTTAACTCATTTCCACTCAAATTCTTCATAATGACTCCTAGTAAATCCTAGGTCATATTAATTCACCACCATCACCTAAACACTTATTTTCTACTCAAATTTCGCCATAGCTCCTCTAGTATATTCTCATGCCCAAATGCATTGTTTTTCTCACACAATAATCTCACACACACCAAGTCCTTTCTCATCTTATTTTCTCACCCAAATCAACTTATTCACATCATACTCAATATATTGCAATAATCTTAAATTGCATAGCACTAAGGCTCTTAAATGACATGGCTCTTAGGCCCTTAAATGACTTAAACTTAAACACTGAATTTCCCACATATAAAAGCTTTCAACCTGCAAATACACCCATCAATCTCATAGTAGTTATAATGCTCTTAAAACTCATCTTAAACTTATTTTACTAACTCATTCTCATTGGCTCCTTAGTCACAAGTTCATAAGCTTGTTTAAACTCTTTTCCTAGGTTATACAACCCATTACCTAATGTAAGCCCTAGGCTACATTGGTACTCATCTAAAACTCATTCCTTAAACCTTAAACCACCATTAGGTAAGTAATTTACCTTGTTTTCTCAAGCTTATCTTAACTTCTCCTTAGACCTTCTTCTTGCATGAATCTCGGCCACCACTTAAATTCCTTTGCCAATGTTCTAACCAATATTCAATGACTCACATGAGTACTAAACAATACACTAACCTCAAGGAATGAAAACCTAGGTTAGAAATGTGTTCTAAGGCATAAAGTGGATGATTACCTTTGAAGTCTCAAAGTAGACTTGGGCATTGAATGAAATAGGACCTCCACTAGTCCTTGGTGAATAAATCAAGCTAGAACAAGGCATAAAAACAAAGCCCCATGAGTAGTAAATTTTCGGCCATGGTGAGGAATGATGGAAACATGGTTTTTCTTACATTTTCTTTACCTTAAGAGAATGGAGAAGCTAATGAGCTCTTCAAACTTGATTTTCCTCCATCAATGGAGTTTTCTCATGGCACCAAACTTGAGCTTTGAGAGATTTGAAAAGATAGAAAGCTAGAGCTTGAGCTAACTAAGAATAATATGTGTTTAGTTTTTGATTTGGAGCTAAAATGAGTAAGTTGTAGACAAGGCAAGGTGAGGCAACAATGGAGCTTGTTCTCTCGGTTTGGGAGGATGAAGAGCATGAAGAAAACCGTGGAAGAAGAGAAGAATGGAGAAGAGGAGAGAAGGTAGGCTAAAAGGTAAGATATTTGCTTTAATAAAGCAAATAGTAACTTCTTTACTTATCTCTTCTTTCTTCCTTATTTGATGAAGTCTATGGTGACTCATCCCTTAGAAAAGGCCCCATCTTAAATAAGGCTAGTCATGGTCTTTGTTGACCAACTAATTAGCTTATATTGATTAAAACTTAAACTAGTCACTATTTGGCACTATTCACAAATTAGTGCACATATTTCTGAAATTTTTGATTTCCCATTGATTTAGGCTTCCTAATGTGATACTAATTAGTACACATGTTGATTAAAGAGTAATGATGGACATCTAGCCACTCAAAACTCAATTCTAAGACAATTCTCAAAAATGTGCTTTAAGACTTCTTAAAGCACATTTTGTGTTTTAACTTGTTTTCAAGCTTGGTTTTCTTTGGTAATTGGTTTAAAATGACCATTAGAATATTACTAAGGTCTTATCATGATATTTGGGTACTCACCCAAGTCTCTCCAAGCTTAGAGCACATTTTTGCCCTAATTGCCCTTAAGGCACTTTTTGTGTTTCCTTGGTTTAAATTGTCTACAATCTTTCTAAGGCATATTTTAGCCTTACTACATCATAATTTGATGTTTACTTAGCATACTTAGGTTTGGGGTATTTCAATCTACCCCCCTTAAAAGAACTTTGTCCCCAAAGTTCCCATGCATCTTATCTCATTAGAATACATGTATTACCTCATTCCTTAGATCATATAGATCATACTTATGTATACTCAAACTCATTGATCTTAGGTCCACCATATGCTTATTCTTAAATATCACACAATATGCTTACGCATGTATAGCACTCAAAATTCTTTTTGTTCCTTTTTGATGATTAAAACATTCACATAACTTCCAACGTATTCTCCTATGTCACCGGTCCGTAGACAATGGCTCATTCGTCCTCGTCACCATGGGCCAGAATACAAAACACTGCTGCTCTCCCCATGTCACCGGTCCGAAGACAAAGGCTCGTGCGTCCTCGACTTCATGGGCGAGACTCAGTAAAAAGGTAATCCTTTTTACGAGGTCATGTGAGGAATAATTCCTCTAATTAAAAATACAATCAACTCCAATTTCATTTTATCCTAAGGCCTCTATCCTTAGTGTGATTTAATTGTGACCACTGGTAGGGAGTTTCAGGAATCATCCTACCCTGATGTGATCAGCATCAGTGTAGAATCATCCTTCCACTCCAATTTGTGTTGGTTTCCCTTGATCCCTAGAAAATCAAGTTCCACCTCCCACGTCATTTTCAAACATCCAAATAATTCACTCATGTCCAATTTTCTATCTTTTTAGTTCTTCTAATCATAATCAATACATCTCCAAAGTGTGGACTCAGTCCATCAAACATTCCCAATTCATCTCTTAGTACTTACCTCAGGGCTTAACTTCCTACTAAGTTCTATTACAGTCTCATACCATTTCTCACCATCTTATGTCTCATAGCATTACCATTTCCTTCTTCATACTCATATCAAATGATATCTCATAGTGTCATCTTATTCTTATCTCACACCTAGTCTCATATCGACTCATACCTCATATATTCCTTATTTCTTAATCTCCTTATTCCTCTTCCTTAATTCTCTTAACTTGTACTCACACCGGAGTTAACAAGATAGTACTTAACTGTATGGTATTCACATCTTCTGTGTGCAATAACCATAGTTTATCTCAAAATGTTTATGTAAAACATATTCTCAAATTATTCTGTGCTATGCACCCCGTAGTTTATGTACTCAGTACACAAACATACGCTAAGCGGTTTTCGCTCTACCCCCCTTAAAATGGATTACGCCCACGTAATCAGCATTATATCATCCTTGAACATAAGTTCAAGATGTCTAATTCTCACCAAGCATTCTAGCTTCCACGTCCTCTATCTTACTTATAATTCGATCAGAAATGACTTAGTCTCTGTATCGAGGATTCTTAACGGTACTTATACCGTTTCCTTAACTTAGTTTGGTCTAATCTCAAAGGTAGTGATCTGCTAGCTTCCGCTGCGCGACTCTGATAATCTTAGGCTTAACTGCCTTCTAATCGTCCATAGTATTGTATATTCTTCTGCCTCCTTACAGTGTAGGAAGACTAGTCTCTCAATGGACACGTGTTATCTTTATATATACACGGCCTTAATGAGTTGTAACTCGTCTATCCAATCTCCTTGAAGTCTTATACTGTACTCTTAGTATTTTCTCGAATGTCTAAATCGTTCTCCCAACTGACCTTTGGTCTGAGGATGATTCCTAATATGAAACTACTGTTTAGTGCTTATTGCACTTTACAGTTTAATCTTATTCATCTTAAGACATGTCCTATGTCTATACTTACAATCCGTGCTTCTCGCACTTCATAGTCCTTAATTATTTGTTCTCTGATTCCTTGTGTTGCTGGTTCAACTGAATTCTTCTCTTCGACTGTTTGTGGTAATGGCTGCTTTGTCTGATCTTGTGTCGTTGTCCGTGGTACGGAGTCGACTACCTCCCGTGTTCCTTACACCACGTTTACATGCATGGGGTACCTTACTGGTACATTACTACTTACCCAACTAACTCATAAATGAGCGTGTCAGGCCTGCAAGCCCCTGTGGGGTGCAGTCGTCCCACGTCTCGTTTTAGTAAACTCATAGTGTCCGTCACACGTTTAGCTATTGCTAATTATAAAGTATTCTGTTGTCGATCTCCTCTTTCATCGTTCCATAATAACATTTATTGTTCTTCTTGAAGTTAATCAAGGGAAATCCATTTACTGTGTTCTTGGGTATGGTATGCTCTAGCTCTTTCTGTATCCCGTACTGATTCGGTCTCTTAATAATTGAGGTCTCTTTCCGTAGAGCCTCTTATCTTGTTTCTCATATCTATGCTACCAGGAATGCACTTCCAGTTCCTTAAGGAATGGGTAGTGTGCTTCCTGTGAAATCTTACCTAACCAGGTCCAGACTACTGGCATCAATGCTCAGTTCGTCTACCATCTTATTTTCTTACTTATATTGGTCTTAACTCATAAATCTATTGCCTCAGTGTCAATATTTGACGGCTCTTACATAACGGTCGCTTACCGCGCACCATGGCTTAATCCCTTATATAAATATTATACTCACGACCACTACTACCGTGGTAGTTGGCCTCTAACATGTTGCCCATTGATGGCGCAACTACTTACTCATTACTCTAACATCTTATCTATATATTCAATTCTCCTTGGTGTAAACACGCTAGGGTTCTTTCATTCCGGTGTTTGGCGGTTGTCATACCGTGCTGTAAAATAGTTGACTCCTAATACGAAGGTGTTCTGCTCCAATCTCAGATTCGTAAGTAGGCTGATTTCTCTCACATTCTTTCATCCTTATGACGCTATCTACCATGTAATTTAAACGGTTCCTGAAGAAGTCATTCACTGAATCACAAGCTCTTCTGAGCATTGGTCATTTGACGTGTCATAATGTACAATCTCAATGTTTATCTCTGGGTGTTGGACATGAGGTCTGTCTTTGCAGCCTTCCTTATTATTCAAGTGTAACTGATATGTTCTAAAGTAATCTCAAGTTTACAGTTTCCATTCTCTAATAAAAGTGTATTGCATCTCTAATAAGTGGAAGCCCTTTTGGGGGGTTCATTCCCACTCATGGCCTCACAACAAGGAGAGGTATCCCCACCCTAAAAGGCATGGTTCGTCCTCCGCTCCTGTCCTTAGCATTATCTCAATTTTCTCATTGGTACCCTTTCTTGGTAATGTTCCTCCCCAATCTAAGTTATAGGTTTGGTAACCGTTCATATCTACAAATTGTAGTCCCTTCGTGGCTTAAACAAGCTCTCTTATAACTTACTGCACCTCGGGCTCTGATGTGGTTAACATCCTTGTCTCGTAGGCTCTTAGTATAATGTCTCAGTTCATTATTTGTGCTCTTACTCATCTGCAGGTCATTCTCTTAAGATTCTGGTTCCTTGAGCACTATCCACCGTTAGGTTACATACTAAATGTAGTATCGGGTTTCATGGTAAGTTGCTGCATCCTGCTTCCTGCTATGGAAGTTGTTCAAGTGATCTGAGGTTACTTAATGTCTTGACAATACTGTCATTTGTTAGACCTATGTCTTTTAGCAAATAAGGATAAGTTCGTATTAGGCGTTTGCCTTAAGGTGTCCAAGTTGGATATCATCCAGTCATCTTATACTTCCATCTCAACGCTTCGTTCAACTTCCGTTGACTATGCCACCCGTTGATGATCAATCATACTTGGGTGTTAATGAGTTAAACAAACAGTATCAGCTGTCATTCATCAGTTATTTGGCTCGACTATGCCCGCTCTGTGTGGGTAGTCCACTGAGCTTCCTCTGTCGGGATTATACATTTTTAATCCTTAGTAGTTATAGCTTATATTCATTTCTTTTACCCTTATTTTCTGGGTTTTCCAACATCTTCATTGAAGAATGTTGTTATTGGTACTCTTAGTGGTCACTCTGGGAGTCTTATCCCATTTCGTTGTAAGTCGTTGCTTTAACAGTCTCAATAGTATCTTATAATACATCCCTTGTATATTATTGCTTATATTGTGTTTTTGCTCGCATTACCGAGCGATCCCTAGGTTTTCCCTTGGAGTTCGGGATTGTGTTCTTACCCAACTGTAGTGTTCTCCTATTTTGCCATGATAGCCTTCCGTGTAGCTTAACCGTGGTATCACTTGCTATGGCAAGTGTGCCATGCAGGATGGCTATTGGTGCAAGGTACGTTGGAAGTGATACTTCCTTCTAATTCCATGTAATTGGTAGTCTCGGGACTCCTTGATGATCTCTTATTTTGGATAACTGACCATCCGGCAGTTTCCTTGTTGTTTGACAGTACTGTCATTTATCAGGGCGTTCCTCTTCTAAGGGAACCCCTTAATATTTTCTTATGTCTTAATCCTCGCTCGGTCTCCACACGTTTTGTTGTGGTTACTAAGCAACGGTTTTCCTTTAGGCACTACATTGTAGTCCTATTCGGTATACGACTTGTATGAATTCTTATCGTCGCCGCATTATGTTGGCCAGGTTTGTAACCTTCCTTATTGTATGGGGTTTGGAGTTCCCGTTTCTAACTGGACTTTCCAGTAATCTCAATCCTCATGCTTTGTATTATCCTACTGTTATGCTCCTTCGGACCACTGTCCGGTGCTCATGTCTCTTATCATTTCCTTATCCATTGCACTCGTAGTGCTTCCTTATCATTGGTATTGCGGGTTATTTCGACTGCATAGCATGTCGACCCATGTTGCCGGTAATTACCGTTCCCTTATTGATAGAATTCCATAGGTAGCGCCTGTTTCTCTGCTGCGCTCCATTAAAACCTCTAAGTTCTCCATGACTGTTGTGCAACAAGATGTTTTCTCGTATTGCTTACTGTTAGCTAACTGCCAGATCGGGTTTCCCGAGTAAGAGAAGGCTTTCTTCTCTCTGGCGTTTGTTTCACATGTTCAGGGTTAGGGATGTGGAGGGCGGGTCTAGGTACTATGGATATCCGGTAAGCACCGGGAAGTCCTGACTAACGCACCTCTCACTCTATCTCTCAACCTTAACCCATAACTCAATCTCTACCTCAATATTCTCCTAAGTTCGGTATTTCTTGTCTTCAGAGCGTAACTACGCTCTGATACCACTTTTTGTAACACCCCAACTCAATCCAAATGTGGTCTCGCAACTTAACAGCATATATATATACATGTCACAGCGGAATTCTTTACACTCCAGGACCTTGCCACGGTCTGACTACAGAATATACCGAACATTAGTACAAACAACCTTAACCAAATAAATATTCTTCTTACAATCCTCTCACATCCTATACATCTTACTAACTCAATTGCCATACGAGTGTACATGCACAACTCGTAGGCCACACTTAATCCTTACACTTGTATCCCTCTTCTTACTCTCGCGACGGCCGCCTCCTGATGTACACCTGTGTAGTAAAAACAGCCCCCAAAGGGGGTCAGCACGAATGCTGGTACGATCCTCTCATGGCCCCCAAGCTAACGTGGCTACGACGACTAATTGTCGATAGCATGGAGGTTGATTAGATGCACAACATAATAGAAAGTGCAGTAAACAGTAAACAACAACTCAGATATGAACAATCAAAGTTCACACACAATGAACGACTTAAATGCGTTCCCCTTAATTAGAGAGTTAATTATTTAACTCCTTAAGTAATGTTCCCTCTTAATCTTAGTCCATCCTTATCTCACCTCAATCTTAGTCTTGTCTTAATATAGAAACAACCATCCTTTAATAAGGAGTGGATGTAGCTTACTTAATCTTAATAATACAAACCATCCTTTAAAAAGGAATGGTTGCAACTTATCTTAACCTTACCTTAATCTTAATCTCAGTAATACAAACCATCCTTTAAAAAGGAATGGTTGCAACTTATCTTAACCTTACCTTAATCTTATCTCAATAATACAAACCATCCTTTAAAAAGGAATGGTTGCAACTTATCTGAACCTTACCTTAATGTTAATCTTAACTTTCTCAGTATACAAACCGTTCCTGGAGGGAATGGTTGTATCCTTAGTCCAAACCTGGGATTTAGGTGATCCCACCGCACCATCTTAATGCCACCTACCTGGACGGGAGTCCAGCGTAGCTGAGCCGGCAACCGGCCCTAGGCTACAAGTCCGAAGACAAGTCCTTAAGCGGAAGTCGAATCTGCTATAGATACCGACCCCTTTTCCTTAGCATGCATGACCGGAGATCGGTCCCGGGTTTCCTCACTCAAGTTCCAGTTAGTAGTTGTCTCAAGACCATGTTTGTTGGTTAACCTCTTTCGGTTTATATCAGCCCATATTAGGGAGCGTTCCTTAGTCTCACTCAATTCCTTACTAAACGTTGGTTAGTAAGTTCTCACGGTATGTTGTGTTAGTTTTCAAACATCACACAACAATACAAAAATATAATATACCGGTTGCATGCTTTATCTTGTTTAGTGAGCACACAAAAACAAATAGCACACAAGCCGAGGGACACCTCGTTAGCAAGCAGGTCACAAGAAGAACTGTACCGTTCACCGTTGGTGTTCGGTTGCTTACTCTCTTCCGGAGTCCAAATTCCCAAGTCCTAAAACATTCATTCAGTTTTAGGTTGTTAATCACTTAACTTAATTTACTTACTTAACTTACTTACCTTACTTAACCCTTAATGATCCCAACCTAACAATTCTTAAGTCTTACAACTTAATCTTACAAACTTAATCTTAAGTGAATCACTTCTCCTCATCACTTATACTTATTCATCCACTTAATTTCATTGTTACCCACCAAACATGTCCTTAAAAACCTTATAACATCAATACCTAATTATCCTCATCATTTCCCATCCTTAAACAAGGTTTTTGGCCAAAACAGTGGCATGTCCGAAATTGTGTCCGGACTTCCCAAGTTCGGACGCAAGTCGAGACTCAAAACTGAAAATAGACGCATGTCCGAACATGTGTCCGGACTTCGGAAGTTCGGACATGGGTCGAGGAAAATCCTAAGTAGAAGCAGGCACGTCCGAACTTGTGTCCGGACTTCCCAAGGTCGGACACAAGTCGAGACTCTGAAAATTTTCACGCAACAGGGCCTGTCCGAACGTCCATGTCCGGACGGATGTTCGGACAAGGCAAAACACTCATTTTCTAAGCCTTCAAACACTTAACCAATATTCACCAAACTTCTCCTAAACCCTCATAATGTCTTCTAACATCATTTAGGCACTTAAACTCACCTTAGAACTTCCACCAAACTCTCCAAAACAACTTCCAAAGATCTTCTCAAACATTTACTAAATTCTTACAAACACTCCTAACACTTGTCATATGATTCCTTACATTTCCAACTTGTACATTTTATCTAAAACTTCAACTAACCAAAGTGTTTCTTTCCTACCCATATAGCTCCTCCTTAACATCACTACATTACATCTTTGCTTTGTCAATCCTTCAAGGTCATCTTGCATGTCCATGCACAATTCTCTTCTTTTCATTGTTACTCAACACTCCTAAACTCTTGAGCTTACTTATACATTGCTTCCATTACCTTAACACCTTAACATGGTTCTTCATTTACCCTGACCATGTAACACCCTCCTTAGACATTTCCACCTCTTTTATGCATCTTATTCACCATTCTCATGATCATACTCTCTTTTACATTCCCAGTCATTTTCCTTGACATTTGACAACATTCTCCCACACCTTTCTCTTCCACCACCTAAGTCCACTCATTAACATCTAAACTAAACCTCATTAGTCCACTACTAGCATCATCACACTTACACAACTTCCAAACTCCTCATTGTTTTATCTCTAGTTCATACCTAAATCACCTTAAAGCATTATACACCTTTCCATCCAGATTCTTGCACAAGTCTTACCACTCCTCATACCATGACTTTGGTGTGTTCAATACACCCATCTAAACTCTAACTTCCTCATAGACCATTCTAGGTCATTCTCATCCTCAAGAACTCCTTAGTTAACTCATTTCCACTCAAATTCTTCATAATGACTCCTAGTAAATCCTAGGTCATATTAATTCACCACCATCACCTAAACACTTATTTTCTACTCAAATTTCGCCATAGCTCCTCTAGTATATTCTCATGCCAAATGCATTGTTTTTCTCACACAATAATCTCACACACACCAAGTCCTTTCTCATCTTATTTTCTCACCCAAATCAACTTATTCACATCATACTCAATATATTGCAATAATCTTAAATTGCATAGCACTAAGGCTCTTAAATGACATGGCTCTTAGGCCCTTAAATGACTTAAACTTAAACACTGAATTCCCACATATAAAAGCCTTCAACCTGCAAATACACCCATCAATCTCATAGTAGTTATAATGCTCTTAAAACTCATCTTAAACTTATTTTACTAACTCATTTCATTGGCTCCTTAGTCACAAGTTCATAAGCTTGTTTAAGTTCTTTTTCCTAGGTTATACAACCCATTACCTAATGTAAGCCCTAGGCTACATTGGTACTCATCTAAAACTCATTCCTTAAACCTTAAACCACCATTAGGTAAGTAATTACCTTGTTTTCTCAAGCTTATCTTAACTTCCTCCTTAGACCTTCTTCTTGCATGAATCTCGGCCACCACTTAAACTTCCTTTGCCAATGTTCTAACCAATATTCAATGACTCACATGAGTACTAAACAATACACTAACCTCAAGGAATGAAAACCTAGGTTAGAAATGTGTTCTAAGGCATAAAAGTGGATGATTACCTTTGAAGTCTCAAAGTAGACTTGGGCATTGAATGAAATAGGACCTCCACTAGTCCTTGGTGAATAAATCAAGCTAGAACAAGGCATAAAAACAAAGCCCCATGAGTAGTAATTTTCGGCCATGGTGAGGAATGATGGAAACATGGTTTTTCTTACATTTTCTTTACCTTAAGAGAATGGAGAAGCTAATGAGCTCTTCAAACTTGATTTTCCTCCATCAATGGAGTTTTCTCATGGCACCAAACTTGAGCTTTGAAAGATTTGAAAAGATAGAAAGCTAGAGCTTGAGCTAACTAAGAAAATATGTGTTTAGTTTTTGATTTGGAGCTAAAATGAGTGAGTTGTAGACAAGGCAAGGTGGAGGCAACAATGGAGCTTGTTCTCTCGGTTGGGAGGATGAAGAGCATGAAGAAAACTATGGAAGAAGAGAGAATGAATGGAGAAGAGGAGAGAAGGTAGGCTAAAAGGTAAGATATTGCTTTAATAAAGCAAATAGTAACTTCTTTACTTATCTTTTCTTTTTTCTTCCTTATTTGATGAAGTCTATGGTGACTCATCCCTTAGAAAACCGGCCCCATCTAAATAAGGCTAGTCATGGTCTTGTTGACCAACTAATTAGCTTATATTGATTAAAACTTAAACTAGTCACTATTTGGCACTATTCACAAATTAGTGCACATATTTCTGAAATTTTTGATTTCCATTGATTTAGGCTTCCTAATGTGATACTAATTAGTACACAT
Source organism: Limonium bicolor (assembly GCA_023374045.1). Classification (NCBI taxonomy): domain Eukaryota; kingdom Viridiplantae; phylum Streptophyta; class Magnoliopsida; order Caryophyllales; family Plumbaginaceae; genus Limonium; species Limonium bicolor. The sequence goes on from CM041779.1 coordinate 248,765,820, forward strand.
GTTGATTAAAGAGTAATGATGGACATCTAGCCACTCAAACTCAATTCTAAAACAATTTCTCAAAAATGTGCTTTAAGACTTCTTAAAGCACATTTTGTGTTTTAACTTGTTTTCAAGCTTGGTTTTCTTTGGTAATTGGTTTAAAATGACCATTAGAATATTACTAAGGTCTTATCATGATATTTGGGTACTCACCCAAGTCTCTCCAAGCTTAGAGCACATTTTGCCCTAATTGCCCTTAAGGCACTTTTTGTGTTTTCCTTGGTTTAAATTGTCTACCAATCTTTCTAAGGCATATTTTAGCCTTACTACATCATAATTTGATGTTTACTTAGCATACTTAGGTTTGGGGTATTTCAACAACAATTATCCAAATATACATACCATCCAATATGCCCACAACCGAGTTTGAGTATCTCAACCGACAACATAAAACTTCCATCAGTTTAATATAAACAACGGGCGCACATACGTACCCGTGCTCAAAAATAAATAACCATCCTAAGTCTAACCGCTTCCTACTCTTGTGGTGTGACTTCATGGGCCTCTTACCTGAAGTGTAAAAAACAGCCCCAAAGGGGTCAGCACGAATGCTGGTAGACCCTTCGTGGCCCCCAAGCTAACGGGGCTACGACGAATAATTGTCGATAGCATGGAAATTGATTAGATACACAATCATAATATGAAGTGCAATAAACAACCATCCACAAATGAACATACATAGTTCACACACAAATGAACGACTCAAGCGTTCCCTTACCAAGTGGGTTAGTATAACCTCCTCCAGATCTGATTCCACTTAACCTCAGTTCACCTTAACTAACCTCAGTCTTAACCTTATCTTAATCTCCGTATACAAACCGTTTCTAGAATGGTAATGGTTGTATCTTATCTTAACATAGGATTTACGTGATCCTACCGCACCATCTTAATTCCACCTACCTTGGACGGGAGTCCAGTGTAGCTGAGCCAGCAACCGACCCTAGGCAACAAGTCCGAAGACAAGTCCTTAAGCGGAGGGCGGATCTAATTCAGATACCGACCCCCTTCCTTAGCATGCATGACGGAGTCAGTCCCAGGTTCCTCACTCCCCCCTTAAGTTCCAGTTAGTGAAAATCTTACAAACCATGTGTTAGTTAAACCTTAACGGGTATTAACCAACAGATACCAATACTTAACTCCTTTCTTAACTCAATAAGTACTAAACTTAGTTAGTAACAATCTCAAGTCTCGTGGGTTGGTGTAAAGAAAACACATTCACAACGAGAACAAGTATAACCGGGTTGCATGCTTTATCTTGTCTTAGTCATAGCAAATAAACAGATACCACACAAGCTGAGGGACACCTCGTTAGCAAGCAGGTCACAAGAAAGACTGTACCGTTCACCGTCGACTGTCGTTGTTTTTAACCGTCTCCGGGGTCCCAATTCACAAACCTAAAACATTCATTCATTCCTAGGCCATTAGTTTTTTGCACCTTACTTAACTCATTTAGTCCCAAAAACTCCCATCCAAACTCTCTTAAGTCCTTACCACTTAACCTCATAAACTTAACTTTAAACTTAAGGTTTATACTTAACTTAACTTAATCCCTTAGGTTCTTAGGTTCCTAATCATTAACCCTACTAGTGGCATACCTTATTACCAATTAACATCCTTAGAATTTAAAATTTCTTTTTTTTTTTGTTTTGGCTCGACCGACCTTACCGACCGACCTTACCCAAGGTCGGTCCATTCCAGGACATATTACCGTTTGAAAATTTTACCCCGACTGACCTTGCAAGTCCGGTCCCCAAGGTCGGTCCATTCCTGAGAGTTTTCCCCGTGGAAAATCTAAGCCCGACCGACCTTGTCAAGGTTGGTCCCAAGTTCGGTCGATTCCAGATACCAATTCCCATACAAAATTCTAGGCATGACCGACCTTGTAAGTCCGGTCCCAAGGTCGGTCCATTCAGAGACTCAATTCGTACACAAAATACAAGCCCAACCGACCTTGCATGTAACCCCATCCAACAAACGATATAATCTCTCACGTATCAATAATTAAAACGTCTCGCATGGAAAAATTAAATAACAATTACAAAACTCACTCGGGTGTCACGGCCGTTACTCGCCCATGCGAGCAACGCAGCCAAACTACATCCAACTTCCAATATAAATAAAACTGCTAACCGCAGTGAATAGAGAGAAACTCCTATACATCATACTAAATCCATAAATCATAAACATCGACAAGTGAGCGTCTACCCAAACCTGAAATATACAACTGTAACACCCCGACATACCACAACATACTTAACATTAAACTGCAGCGGAAAATACACATCAACACATAACTTAACTCATCGGGTTACACGCCGTTAACCACCCACGTGGCTAACAAGGCTAACATTTACACAACTGTATCGGTCTGATGGACTAGATTCCCGAGCAACTATAACAATACCGTCTCCTTATTAATACCAACATTCTTTATACAAAACCTTCCAACTGTACCGAGTATTTACAACTAATGCCGAGAACAATTTCGGTCTTACTACACCTACTGTGTACATACACTGAATGAATACCCAAGTACAATGTCTACCCCGTCCTACTCTCGAACGGCTCCAGCTCCTTGTACCTGAAATAGAAAAGGAAAGAAAGGGTGGCCCCCCAGGGGGCTCAGCACCTTTGCTGGTATGGTAATCCCGCAGCCCACATGCTACCGGGCCACGCACAACTATTTGTCGTCTTAGCATGCAGTGATTACATTTAAATCAAGCATGTGAAACATAAAACTCACAACACGATGCATTTCACCCCAATGGGCTTAACAAATACAACTCATTTATACTTAACCAACCACTCTTTGAGTTCTTCAACCCTAAAGTATTTCTCCTCTAACAGAGCTATTACCTTAATAGACGACATTTACCCACTATCGGGTTTCCACAAACGTCCCTTTTATATAGGAATCATATCCATGATCCTCATATTTCACTTCTAAACAACATATAACATCACATCACAATAACCTTGCACATAACAATAAAACATACATAACGGGTACGGGTCTCTTAGGAACCGGCCCAAACAGAGTTAATACACTGGTGAGCCTAGAGAATGATATCACCCCATGTTAAGCTCGTTAAACCAAACTCATTACCGCCGCCCTCATAGTCGGACGAGTAACTTACCTAAGATGGATCGGATTTAGTGACCCGAACTCACCACACAAAACACATGTTCCCCCTAAACCGATCGTAAGTCAGAATAGCTAAAGCTTGGGATAAGCTAATGGGAGATCATAACCCGTGAGGGAAACAACCATAACAGAGAGAGGGTAAAGCTAAAAAGGATACCCACTCCCAAACAACGCGCGACCGGCCAAACCGGATTCCTCACTACTGTTAGTACATACTTACTTTAGAATATTAGTTAGAACCCCACTATGGAGTCTATCACACCTACACACATACAGTATTACAACTGGGTTAAACACACAAGGGAGATCCCTACATTCAAAAACAAATATCACACAATTAACACACGCATAGCCGTGGTTAGAACGTCCCATGGTTCGGGTCGTTTACTCCGAATACCGAACTCTCATGTGATCCTAGACTCAGATAACTAAGGTTAACACTTCCGAGGTTAAATGGTATCGGAGTTGTACACGCCACACATATGAATCACTGTAAACTCATTACATGTGTTTATCTACAACGTGGCAAACATACAGAAAAACACATTGGCATACAAGCCGGTGTAATCCGTTAGGACACAGGTTGCAAGAAAACCATACCTGTCTCCGGAGTCCACTCCACCATGTCCACTTACGTTCCTCGAACAATCCTCGAACAACTGGTACATTAAAGTTGTTTTCATTAACATTGGGGTAACATGTTTGTGTAACGTCGAATGACCGTAGTTATCCCCGTTAACTAGTTAAATGACTTAACATTTTTAACTTGATTTACTCTCACATTTTATTCCAACTTCCCACCCAACAAATTGTCATTATAACTCACGAACATGTCCTTAATAACCTTACACCTCATTATCCATCAATCCCCATCATTAGACACCATTTTCCAACCTTAAACAACAATTTTAGAGTGGTCCGGGACTTGGTCCTTACCTTAAGCCGGACCAACACTTACAAACATTCTTCGGCGTATTTCATATTGTGGTCCGGGACCTTTGTACTCACCCCAAGTCCCGGACCAAGCCAAGTACTCCACCCACGACCTGTTTTTGGTATATGGTCCTGGACTTGAACCATAACCTAAGTTCCGGACCAAACCTACAGAATTGTTAAAATGTCATTTTTCAATGGTTGTTACCTTAGTTCTCCACCTCCATTAAGTGTATAAACTTACCAAATGATCTTAGGTATATTCTAATAGCCAAAATATCATCTTAAACATCCCTAGGTTCATGTTTCAACTTGTTACTCATTTCCTTTCTTATACATTCACCAACATTACCTAAACCTTAAACCAATTTCTCCAAGACTTGAACACATCCTAAGAACACCCATTAGATTTCTAAAACTTCCAAGATAATGCCTAAGTCCTTGTAGCACCTTAGAACACCTTAATGCATGTTTTCTTCCTTAGCAAAACATTTACCCATTCCTTACATTTCCTAGTTCACCAAAGTTCACTTAAACACTTAAGACTCCTTACTCATTTTACAAATTTTCGCCATAGGTTCTCTTAGCATATCATCATTCCAAAACTCATAGTTTCACCCTTAAACATTCAAGATCACCCAAATCCATCAAGAACACCATCACACACAAACCTTCACCAAATTACACCACAACACAATATAGTGCATAACTTAAATGCTTGGCACTTAGGCCCTTAAATAACATAAACCTTAAACACTGAATTTCCACATAATAATTGCCTTTGACCTGCAACACACCCAACATCACATATGTCTTTTATAAACCCTTTGAGAGCATTTTACTAAGTCATTTACCTTTGGCTCTTTAGGTAGTTTCAACAACAACATACGTTCATTTTCCAAAGGAATTTTAAGCTACCTTTGGTTAACACAATTACCTCCTTTCCTCACAATTTCTTTCTTGTTTCTGAAATCGGTAAGGATTTTGCTTGCTTGTCAACTTAGAACTTGAAGAGAGTTGGAAACGTGTCAAGAGAGGACTCCACCCAGTCCTTGAAAGGTTGAATGAAGCTAGAACAAAGCAACGTAAGGACTCCATTTAAGGCAAATTTTCGAACAGCACATAACATGGAGGAAACACCATTTTTCTTTGAGTTTCCTTACCTCGAAGCAAAGGAGCACAATAATACGTGAAAAGATGAGCTCAAGCTCCTTCCATGGAGATTCCTCTTGGCACCAAAATGGAGCTCTTGAAGATTTGAAAGGACTAGTCGAAGAGCTTGACGAGACTAAGAGATCGGTGGTCTTAGTTTTTAATTTGGATAAGTGAGCAAGGAGTTACATGGATTTGAAGATGGCATATGGTGCTGGTGCTGTACCATCGTGAAAGAGAGCAGGAGGAAGAAGAGATACGTGAGATTGAGAGAAATGAAGAGAATGAGAAGAACTCACTGATTGCAATAGCCTTTTAGATAATAATTGTTTACTAAAAGCAAATAGTAACTTAGCTTTATTACTTATTTACTTGTTTGCTTATTAATTGATAAGGGTGTGACTCACCTCTATAAAAACCGTCCCCCATCTATATAAGGGGTTACCCGGTCTTAATTGATCAATTAAATTACATATGTTGACATATGTTACAAACTAGCTTTTTTAGTTACTATTCACTACAACAAAACACACAGAAGTGAAATATCAATTTCTTATTATTTTAAACTTCCAAATGTGATACTAAGTAGTACACATATTATTAAAAGAGTATTGATGGACATTTAGCCATTCAAAACTCATTTACACGACAGTTACTCAAAAACGTGCTTTTTAAGGCTCCTTTAAGCACATTTTGTGTTTTAACTTGTTTCCAAGCTTGGTTTTCTTTGGTAATTAATTTAATATATTCATTAATATATTTATAAGGTCTTGGTAAGTTTTATTAAGCCTCAACCAAGATTATCCCAAGCTTAGAGCATATTCCGCCCTTTATTGCCTTTAAGGCATTTAACTGTATTTACTATCTTTTAAATTGTTTACTAATATTACTAAGACTCTTTTTAGTCTTAATAAATTATAATTTATGTTAAAACAACTTACTAAGGTTTGGGGTATTTCAATCTACCCCCCTTAAAAGAACTTCGTCCCCGTTCCGAAGTTCACACTTCCCACATATCATTGGATTAGAATACGGGGTTTACTTGTATAACCAAATACTTCCATAATCAAACATACTTTGCATCACAGTCCCGGACTTAGCGGTCCGAGTATCATATTCACATCCATACATAACATAACATACTTACATAGTAACCTCGGACTTAATGGTCCGGGTACCTTAACAACATTTTGCACATACATAACAACCCTTAGACTCTCTTGTCTGGGCACATAACAACATTTAGACCCATAGGTCCTGATAACATAACATCCTTTAGACACATAGGTCTAGTAACACAACATCATTTAGACCCACAGGTCTTGATAACATAACACTTCGGACTTACCACGTTAGGACTCAAGGTCCAAATAAATTTTTTTTTCCTTACACATTACACACAACACGTTTAGCACGTATAGCAGTTAAAATTTCTTTTACATTCACTGTGCTCCCGCAGAACCCGGTCGCGATGGACACATATTGCCCCCGTTCCTTTGGGAGATCAAAACAATCACTTAAATTTTAAATTTCTTATGAGATTAAGTAAGAGAACTTATTTATGTAAGGTATCTATCGACGTTTTATAAATACCGGTTCAAAACCCTTTTGAAAACACATACAACTCCAAGTCCAACTTATGCTCTTTATTCGCCCTTTTTTTTTCAGCATGGTTATTTGTGACCACTTGTAGGGAGCTTCAAGAATCATCCAACCCTGATGTGATCAGCATCAATGTTGAACTATCCTTCCACCCCAATTTGTGTTCGGCTTCCCTTGATCGCATGCAAATCAAGTTCCACCTCCCACTTCATTTTCAAACAGCAACTAATTCAAACATGTATCATTTTCTATCTTTAATCCTTCTAGTCATAAACATACATCTCCAAGGGATAGAACTCTGTCTATCAGTCATCTCCATTCACTTTAATCCAGTTACCTAGGGAATCTTATTCTTACTAGGTTCTGTGTAGGTTTCATACCCTTTCATAGGTCACTATATTGTACATATACACATATTTTATCAAATACCACACACAGTTTAACATTTAGTATCATATGAACATATACCGTCGGGGTTTTAGTTCCCCAGGAGTTTCTTTACTCCCACACTTGTACCCTCACACACAACTGTTACCAATATTAACACATTCATCACACAATGGTGTTCGCATCTTCTGTGCGTAATTACCACAATTAAACCATGAATGTATGCGTATGTTTATGTAACACACACACCACTCATCAAAACAACTTATTTTGTGCTATGCACACCATAGTTCACGTACTCTTGTACGGTAATAGACACTAAGTGGCTTTGCGCTCTACCCCCCTTAAAAGGATTACGCCCACGTAATCAATCACTTACTCACTGTGCTATAACATTCCACCGTCGTGGAGTGTTTAATTTCCACACGGTTTATTATACAATGTATTCTGGTTTGAGGATCTTAGCCATATTGGCGGTTTAGTCCCTAACCAAGAGTTCTCTTTAGAGTTCATTTAATTCATAACCAGTTTCGATTCTGGCCTGTGAAACTTCTAGGCGTTACTAATTAGCCATTCACTCATATTCACAACGCACATACAACACTTGAATAATTTAGAGCTTAATTTGCCCTACACATTGTTCTTACTGTATTATACCTCCCCGATTATCACCTTTATCTAGGTAACAATGGCTTCTCCACCGACGCGTGGTATTTCTTACCAAGGCGAAATCGGTGAGTTACAAACTTTCTATTCACTTCCATGATAATTTACTGTATTCCACATTGATTTACTTAATTTATTTCAACATTTGAGCTACTACCTATGTGTAGTACTCTGTCGGTTAATTCCAACACCTGTTGTATATTCCATACCAATATTTAACATACTGTGTAACTATAGTCACTTATTGCGAATCAAGTATCCTTCCATTGATACAACCTTGCATTTCCTATGCTTCGGTCTTTATCGTGTTATCATTCTCTTTATGCTTCTACCACATTTGACATTTCCCGAATTTCTAGCTACCCCGCTCGATCATTACTGTACAAGAGCAATACCAAAACGCTCAGTCATACAGAGTGCAGAGGCGTAAACTCTTGACAGTAAATCTCTTTTGCGATTGTAAGGGATTCACACTATATTCTTTATCACATAGCGTCAAGTACTGGCTTGCTGCCCAGTCTGTATATCATTACTTACCTCACATGTTCATTGTGTCTAACTCATAACTGTGCCTACTGGCTATGTTATTATTTAGCAATACCCATGCAACGGTCGCTCACCGCGCACCGTGCGGTTACTCATTATATAACATCAACTCACACTGCATCAGCTATTATATTAGCTTCTGCCATTACACTGTGCCTTGCCACTTATTTGGCTGATTACTGAATACTCTATTCTTCGAGTCTTTATGCTCCTTGAGCGTTGTTCATTACACATTTAGCATCACACACCTATGGTGGTTGCCTTCAGGCTTATTACTCTTCAGTCTCCACAACTGGTACAAACACTAATTTTCGTATTATTCATACTCACATCATTCCTGGATAGTAACAATATGGTCAACTTTTAACGTACTTCCTAGACATAATCCATACCACTACCGCTCTGGCGGTTTCACAATACTAAGAGGTATCCCCACTCTTAAAGCAGTGATTCGTTATCCGCTTTTACTTATATAACATATAACTTTCGTAGTCAACAAAATTCACTTATGACATTTTATTTGTGTCTTATAAGCCCTATTGCCTCGAGCTCCGCTCATTTTAGGCTGTTCACATTCATTTACTTCTTCGAGCAATGTTACACGGGTTTACAGGTTGCATTGGGCTTCATGACAAGGTCGTTATTCCTTTCATGGGATGTCCCTTCAAGGATGTCAGAGTTCCTCCTGACGCCTTAAGATTAAAGGTGGTGTGTTTTTCAACCCTTGCGTTTCTGTCATGTTATTCTGTTCAACCACTGTTCCAAACACCCCTTTCAGGATAGCTCCTGGGTGTTACTAGTTATGTTATGCCATTACGTCTGGCTTTTACTTATAAGTACATTCAATTAACTGCATTTCCTTTCATTCTTGACTGGGTCAAATATTCTCTTTAGGGAGGTTGATGTCTCTAGTGATTATCTCGGGAGTCTCATCCCGGTCATTGCACATTCATTCCTCAGGATTTTTTAAGACATATTCCATGTCCTTATTTACCAACTAGTGCACTTCGCACTTGTTCACCATTAGACATTTCCTTAAAATAAATCCACTGATTCTTATGGTCTTATTGACCTTACTGGATCCTTTACTTCCATCATTCTTGGTAATTTCTTACTTTGTCTGACTTTTACTTTGGTCCGTAGTATAGAGTCGACCACTTCCCGTGTTCCAGACTCCACTCGTATACATATGTGGGGTATCCTGCTGATACATTGCTACTTACTTACCCGGTTAACCTATAAGAAGGTCTGCCAGGCCCACAAGCTCCTATCGGAGTGCGGTCGTCCCACAATTCAGTTGGTACACTCGTAGTGTCCGTCACACGCGTATTTCTGTTGTCAACTCCCTTATATTATCCTGTGATAATATGCGTTCCGTGCTTCCCGAACTTAATCAAAGGAAGGTTTATCCACTATTGTATTATTATGAAGTCAATCCATTCCCTCGGGTTGTTACCCTTGGGTTTACCCGTTTCCGTCCGGTTATTTAAAGGTCACTGGGTATAACTTACCTGTCATGTGGCACTGAGGCCGGTGTAGGTCTTCTGTTTGGTTTCAAGGAAAGTTGGAAATTAAATGGTTTTGAAAGAAAATTTGGTTTGAAAAAGGTTTTGAAGATGCATTTAAGTCTAAAAGATTAATTCTCGTGGCTTCACAACATTTCCTTGCTTTAACCCAGTCCAGCTTCTTGCTGACTGGTGTACTTCCAATTACAGCGGTTAGGCTGCTAAGCCCTTCCACAACTATGTTGATCTCACTTAACTTCACGGTACCTTACTAAGTACCTGTAGTTGTTTTAAGTTTCCCGTACAGCCTTGTTATAGCGGCACTTGCCATGGCAAGTGCGCCATGCTAACTGGCTACTGGTCCAATAAACATTGGTTGCGGTATTGTTTCCGCTTACTCTGACATTAGTGGCCTTGCTGGCCTTTACCTGATCTCACAGTCTTAACAATAAATCCTCTGGGTTTTTTTTTCTCACTATTTTCACATGGTGACCATTAACTAGGGTGTTTCCCCTTCTGGGAGACCCCTTTTACTTAGTATTACATCCTCCTCATACTACGTTGTAGTTCCTTATTCGGTCGGTATACCATTGGTGTATTAGTTAACATTGTAGTCCCGTGGACACTTGTCTCAGGTCTCATTACCTCACTTCTTGCCTGTTGCACGCTTGGTGCGTTGCAAGCTGGTTTTTTCTCGACTGCTCGGCATGTCGATCCAGGTTGCTGGAAATTCTATTCTCTTATGCGCATGATTCTTCACTTTTCGCTACCTTATGCGGCAGACATTGTTAAAATGGGAACCGTCTTCGGGATTCACACCTTTCGGAATCTACCGTATGACAGGCTCTCCGTACTTATAAGGACATTTAAATGCAGCCAGATCGGGTATTCCCGAGTAAGAGAGGACTTTCCTCTCTCTGGCGTTCTTTCCCAAGTTGTAACCAGGGATTGTGGAGGGTGGGATGTATATGGTAGGTTTCCAATATTCACTGGTTCTCCTGACTAGCGTATCTCTCACGCTATCACTCATCCCTTAACCCACATATACTGAAATCCTAACTCGGGTACTTCCTAAGCTCGGTAATTCAATCATCAGAGCGACACTTCGCTCTGATACCACTTTTTGTAACACCCCGACATACCACAACATACTTAACATTAAACTGCAGCGGAAAATACACATCAACACATAACTTAACTCATCGGTGTTACACGCCGTTAACCACCCACGTGGCTAACAAGGCTAACATTTACACAACTGTATCGGTCTGATGGACTAGATTCCCGAGCAACTATACAATACCGTCTCCTTATTAATACCAACATTCTTTATACAAATACCTTCCAACTGTACCGAGTATTTACAACTAATGCCGAGAACAATTTCGGTCTTACTACACCTACTGTGTACATACACTTAAATGAATACCCAAGTACAATGTCTACCCCGTCCTACTCTCGAACGGCTCCAGCTCCTTGTACCTGAAATAGAAAAGGAAAGAAAGGGTGGCCCCCCAGGGGCTCAGCACCTTTGCTGGTATGGTAATCCCGCAGCCCACATGCTACCGGGCCACGCACAACTATTTGTCGTCTTAGCATGCAGTTGATTACATTTAAATCAAGCATGTGAAACATAAACTCACAACACGATGCATTTCACCCCAATGGGCTTAACAAATACAACTCATTTATACTTAACCAACCACTCTTTGAGTTCTTCAACCCTAAAGTATTTCTCCTCTAACAGAGCTATTACCTTAATAGACGACATTTACCCACTATCGGGTTTCCCAAACGTCCCTTTTACATACTAGGAATCATATCCATGATCCTCATATTTCACTTCTAAACAACATATAACATCACATCACAATAACCTTGCAACATAACAATAACACATACATAACGGGTACGGGTCTCTTAGGAACCGGCCCAAACATAGTTAATACACTGGTGAGCGCTAGAGAATGATATCACCCCATGTTAAGCTCGTTATAACCAAACTCATTACCGCCCTCATAGTCGGACGAGTAACTTACCTAAAGATGGATCGGATTTAGTGACCCGAACTCACCACACAAACACATGTTCCCCCTAAACCGATCGTAAGTCAGAATAGCTAAGCTTTGGGATAAGCTAATGGGAGATCATAACCCGTGAGGGAAACAACCATAACAGAGAGAAGGGTAAAGCTAAAAAGGATACCCACTCCCAAACAACGCGCGACCGGCCAAACCGGATTCCTCACTACTGTTAGTACATACTTACTTTAGAATATTAGTTAGAACCCCACTATGGAGTCTATCACACCTACACACATACAGTATTACAACTGGGTTAAACACACAAGGGAGATCCCTACATTCACAAACACATATCACACAATTAACACACGCATAGCCGTGGTTAGAACGTCCCATGGTTCGGGTCGTTTACTCTCCGAATACCGAACTCTCATGTGATCCTAGACTCAGATAACTAAGGTTAACACTTCCGAGGTTAAATGGTATCGGAGTTGTACACGCCACACATATGAATCACTGTAAACTCATTACATGTTTTATCTTACAACGTGGCAAACATACAGAAAACACATTGGCATACAAGCCGGTGTAATCCGTTAGGACACAGGTTGCAAGAAAACCATACCTGTCTCCGGAGTCCACTCCACCATGTCCACTTACGTTCCTCGAACAATCCTCGAACAACTGGTACATTAAAGTTGTTTTCATTAACATTGGGGTAACATGTTTGTGTAACGTCGAATGACCGTAGTTATCCCCGTTAACTAGTTAAATGACTTAACATTTTTAACTTGATTTACTCTCACATTTTATTCCAACTTCCCACCCACCAAATTGTCATTATAACTCACCGAACATGTCCTTAATAACCTTACAACATCATTATCCATCAATCCCCATCATTAGACACCATTTTCCAACCTTAAACAACAATTTTAGAGTGGTCCGGGACTTGGTCCTTACCTTAAGTCCCGGACCAACACTTACAAACATTCTTCGGCGTATTTCATATTGTGGTCCGGGACCTTGTACTCACCCCAAGTCCCGGACCAAGCCAGTACTCCACCCACGACCTGTTTTTGGTATATGGTCCTGGACTTGAACCATAACCTAAGTTCCGGACCAAACCTACAGAATTGTTAAAATGTCATTTTTCAATGGTTGTTACCTTAGTTCTCCACCTCCATTAATTGTATAAACTTACCAAATGATCTTAGGTATATTCTAATGCCAAAATATCATCTTAAACATCCCTAGTTTCATGTTCAACTTGTTACTCAATTTCCTTATACATTCACCAACATTACCTAAACCTTAAACCAATTTCTCCAAGACTTGAACACATCCTAAGAACACCCATTAGATTTCTAAAACTTCCAAGATAATGCCTAAGTCCTTGTAGCACCTTAGAACACCTTAATGCATGTTTTCTTCCTTAGCAAAACATTTACCCATTCCTTACATTTCCTAGTTCACCAAAGTTCACTTAAACACTTAAGACTCCTTACTCATTTTACAAATTTTCGCCATAGGTTCTCTTAGCATATCATCATTCCAAAACTCATAGTTTCACCCTTAAACATTCAAGATCACCCAAATCCATCAAGAACACCATCACACACAAACCTTCACCAAATTACACCACAACACAATATAGTGCATAACTTAAATTGCTTGGCACTTAGGCCCTTAAATAACATAAACCTTAAACACTGAATTTCCACATAATAATTGCCTTTGACCTGCAAACACACCCAACATCACATATGTCTTTTATAAACCCTTTGAGAGCATTTTACTAAGTCATTTACCTTTGGCTCTTTAGGTAGTTTCAACAGACAACATACGTTCATTTTCCAAAGGAATTTTAAGCTACCTTTGGTTAACACAATTACCTCCTTTCCTCACAATTTCTTTCTTGTTTCTGAAATCGGTAAGGATATTTGCTTGCTTGTCAACTTAGAACTTGAAGAGAGTTGGAAACGTGTCAAGAGAGGACTCCACCCAGTCCTTGAAAGGTTGGAATGAAGCTAGAACAAAGCAACGTAAGGACTCCATTTAAGGCAAATTTTCGAACAGCACATAACATGGAGGAAACACCATTTTTCTTTGAGTTTCCTTACCTCGAAGCAAAGGAGCACAATAATACGTGAAAGATGAGCTCAAGCTCCTTCCATGGAGATTCCTCTTGGCACCAAAATGGAGCTCTTGAAGATTTGAAAGGACTAGTCGAAGAGCTTGACGAGACTAAGAGATCGGTGGTCTTAGTTTTTAATTTGGATAAGTGAGCAAGGAGTTACATGGATTTGAAGATGGCATATGGTGCTGGTGCTGTACCATCGTGAAAGAGAGCAAGGAGGAAGAAGAGATACGTGAGATTGAGAGAAATGAAGAGAATGAGAAGAACTCACTGATTGCAATAGCCTTTAGTAGATAATAATTGTTTACTAAAAGCAAATAGTAACTTAGCTTTATTACTTATTTACTTGTTTGCTTATTAATTGATAAGGTGTGACTCACCTCTATAAAAACCGTCCCCCATCTATTATAAGGGGTTACCCGGTCTTTAATTGATCAATTAAATTACATATGTTGACATATGTTACAAACTAGCTTATTTTAGTTACTATTCACTACAACAAACACACAGAAGTGAAATATCAATTTCTTATTATTTTAAACTTCCAAATGTGATACTAAGTAGTACACATATTATTAAAAGAGTATTGATGGACATTTAGCCATTCAAAACTCATTTACACGACAGTTACTCAAAAACGTGCTTTTTAAGGCTCCTTTAAGCACATTTGTGTTTTAACTTGTTTCCAAGCTTGGTTTTCTTTGGTAATTAATTTAATATATTCATTAATATATTTATAAGGTCTTGGTAAGTTTATTAAGCCTCAACCAAGATTATCCCAAGCTTAGAGCATATTCCGCCCTTTATTGCCTTTAAGGCATTTAACTGTATTTACTATCTTTTAAATTGTTTACTAATATTACTAAGACTCTTTTTAGTCTTAATAAATTATAATTTAATGTTTAAACAACTTACTAAGGTTTGGGGTATTTCACAACCTACCATAACATAATTCACCATCCTCGTCGCTATACACATCTCCATGTGTGGTAACAAAAGTATAACTCCAATTACCCTGTCCTGCTCTTCAGCTCCGCAATGATCACACCTGTAATGGTGTAGTATCAGCGATAGACGCTAAGTATGCCGGGCCTGGACCCTAATGGTCACTTGTCATTTTGACCATCTTATTATTAGATTGGTTTTATGCCTTTCTTTTACAGTTATAAACATATTGTAGCATAAATGTATAATATACATAACCTTCCATCCAAATATTCATAAACGTTAATCATCCATCCAAATATCCAAACATTCATTTAATTTCCATACAACATTTATATATCGAACGTATCGAGTAATAACAATATAATGTACAATGTACATTCGCCGTAGCGTACAGTTTTTCATATTTGATTTACCTTAGCCTTGTAGGCTCCATCCAACCATCAACACACAATAAAATAACCACAAGTATAACCAATGAACAACAAAGCGAAACAACGAGAATAATAAACAAGTATTAAGTCTCGTCCATGGTATTGTTCGCCACTGTATAAGTCTCAATTGTTTTAGTTGTTCAGTTATACCTAGTGACAATGTCTCGTTAAAATGACATGTCTCTAGTTACCCATATATTATGGCGGGTCACCCACGGCAGTAGCCACTCCAACGGTAGAGTCTCCGACCACGAGCCATTCTAGCTCACGGGAAATTTTCTTGATATTTACGGACCCGTACGCGGACATCCTGGTATCGTTTTTGTGATCACAGCGCGCACCAAGAGCCACATCCTCTTGGCTTTACTTCCATTCCATTAATTAATTAATTATACCATCGCATCGCATTACCAAATTTTCTAACACAGCAGACTAAGGTCATTAGTCCAATCCGGAGTTTGTAAACTCGGGATCCAGTGTTAGATACGAGAGTGGCGTTATAAAAGGCCAATGCTCCGTACAAAAGTCTCAGATAATATGTATGTGTTATTATCATAGTGCTACAACGTTTTACTTACATTCCTTATATTTCATATAAGATAGCACCATAGCCGCTAGTTTCGTTTTATATATATAGGTTCATATATACGAACCAATACTGTTAACTCAACAACAGTAAATAATAAGCAGCTATAAATACACAATTCATCCATATTAATTAACACATTCAGACAAACAATCTTATCACAGATCACACAGAAGCCTGAACTGAGGAAGCCCTCAGAGACAACCAGAGACACATAACAACATACATTATATCAACCAAATCCGAGCCCAAGGAACAACCTTAGGACAACTCGGATCAAACCCCTTTACATACCGTTCACCCTGTTCGTATTACGGTGGAGTATGAATCAGCAAGGTCCTATGCTCCGTGTAGTCCGCTAGCTTGTCAAGCGTCCTTGTCAGAAGTATAATCTAAACGGTATTAAAACTATAAGTCAGTCTCCATGACTAACTACATCCGGTATTTTCGAATTATAAGTAACCCCGACAGTTCACCCCTGTTTTCTACAGTTGTTTGTTACAGGTTTTTCTAAAACAGTCGGCTTTGTTACTTAAAACGCGTACGTCAAAACTATTTCAACTGTTAAGTTTAATTCCTTATATTTATTTTAATCTTATCCACATCTAGTTTAGGTACGTAACCTATAGTTGCATGTATGCATGCATTGTTATATTATATTGCATTCTAAAATTCATAAGTTATAGTTTGTAACTATATTTATTTATTTTTTTTAAAATAACCACCACCATTAAATCATATGGTTTTCAACCAAAATATATATATATATATATATATATCCACCTTATATACATCATTCTTGTGTATGTATATATATTTTTACCACGTAGGTAATTCTCATGAGTTTCATAAACTCTTATATTTTATGTTACATTTTATCATCTTTTATTAGATGATTATTCCCATCAGTTTGTTTATATTATACAACTTTTATTAAGATTATTATCCTAATATAATGTAGTATTTTATGTTGTATAATTACAACCCCTAAGGTTTATTCCATAAACACCTTAGTTTATAAATCCCATTTATTTATAGTTTGTCACATTATTTTATGTGAGTACCCTTCCTTATATTAATTCCATCTAAACCATATCATTGTCATAACATTTATGACATTGTAGACCATAGTCTAAAATTCATTTTCCAATTCTTATTAATTCGGTATAGCCTTGAATTTATTTAAATTCCCTTTTTGACCACATAACATCATGTAATGTTATACCAAAATACTAATACCATTTGATATGATATTTTTATTTCCTTTAACTTACAACCTATAGTTTTTATACAAAACTATTGTATATTGCCTCATAGGCATATATTAAACCTTATACTTTTCCTTAAACCATAATTTCTTTTATTTACGAAATCACCCCTTTCTTTTTACCATGTTATATATACCATTTAATATAACATTTCTAACTTATAAAAGAGTATAACCTATGGTTATTTTTTGTAAATTCCGAACAGCCCTTGTGCTATTCTATAATTGCCATTTGGCCCTATTATATAATATATAGTTTTACCATATCATAAAAACCATATATTATACACATATCTTAATAAGTACTCTTATATTATTCTAAAAATCTCCAAATTTCACCAAAGGGTTTATAAATATCCTTATAAACCCATATACTCTTGGTATTTACCATTCCACCATCTATATTTCTGCAAAGTGTCATAATGACATAATAACTATATATTATACATATATAGTTCATTTTAATTCCAAAGAGAAACCCAATAAATTCCTAAAAATTCCTAATAGCCCATGGGTGTTTAAAATACCATTGTACACCTTTTTATTTTGGTATAACATATTTACCACATATGTTATAAAAAATATTACCATTAAATACATAACTTATTATAAACCCTTAAATAAGTTATCTAACTTATTTATTTTGGTCAAAACCTAGCATATGGTCAATGTTGACCTCCTTAATATTTCCTTGACCATTAATTCCTAATAATTATGGTTTGCACCCAAACTTTCTAGAAATCACCATTTAACCCCAAAACTTTATAAAAATCTTATAAACTTTATTTTAACTCCTTTTTACCTCTAATTTTCGGCCTTATTATTCTAAAGCCCCCAATTTAATTTATTACACCTAATACCACCCCATTTATTTTCGGTAATGCATTTATATACTACATAAACTTAATTAAAAGCTTGTAAATGCATAAATAAATGGCCTAAAATACATGGCCTTATTACAAACCTTGGCTTGCAAAATAAATTACACATAAATGTCCCAGAAATACTTATAATTCTCGGCCTCACCATACACTTTCCATTTAATTACCAAACTTCCACATAATGTCTTAAATTTGACATTTATGTTACTTAATCACTTAGATAAATTTACTAAGCCATTTCTTTAAACATTTTAAGGTCAAAAATGACCTATTACCATGTTCTCTCACGGCAATTAATATAGAATTAGCTTAGAACATTTTAACTTAGCAAAGTTAATGTTTTAAGTGATTTATACCTTGATTTAGCTTGAATAATTCCTTGTTTGAATTCGGCCAGCCTTAGATAAATTTTCCAAAGCTTCTCTTGCATGTTTTCAAACAGCAAACAAGGCCTAGTTAGTCTCCAAGAAAGATCTAACCATAAGAAGTAATTTAATGTAAGATTTAAGGCAAAATCACCTTAAAAATTCAAGGAGAGTTCAAGATGGTTTCGGCCTGAATAAAACACACCACAAGGTGTTAGATCTACATATTGACATAGGAAATAGCTAGATCACAACAAGCTACCTTGTTATTAGGTTTTAACCTTGGAAAATGCCTTAAAAGAGGGTATTTCCTTTGGATTTCGGCCACCCTTGCTCCAAATGGCTAACCAACTGATTGAACATGTAAAGGAGAAGAAAACAAGGATAGGAACAAAGTTTCACAGCCGAATTTGAAGGGAATCAAAGATATGAGCTTAAAGCACATTTTTACCTTAAATGGTCAAGACTTGAAATTTTCTCCTTAGGTCTTGTTATGGCCGAGAATGATTCTTCATTTAACCTCCAAAACACTCTACATAGATGTATAGAAAAGGTTGGAGTGTAGATCAATCGAAAAAGGAAAGAGAGATGAAGAAAATGGGCATTTTTATGCCTTAAGAGCTTACCTAGAGCATGAACTCTCTCCAATGGAGCTTGGAACTCTTACCTATGGTGGAGAGGATCCAAAGGGAGCTCAAGGACAGAGCACCTCGGCTGAAGAGGAATGATGAAGGAGAATGACCTAATATTGCCTTAAGGTCATTTTTTTGAATATTTTAGGCCATTATTGTTTGATGATGACTCATCAATGCTTGATTGATGCTGATAATTGAAGGGAATTCGGTGGAGACAAAAGAGGGGGCAGCCTCCTTGATTGACAAGGTAGGGTTATGATTGGAGCCAATTTGAATAAAAAATGAGATAAATAATGTTACTTTAGTTCATTTATTGTAAGGTGACTCATCTCCCTTGTATTCTTCTTGCTTGGAGCACCGAAATGGGAACAAGGGAAAAGAGGAGCAAATTGAGGCTCCAAATCAGCTGGCTCACATGGGAAAGGTAAGTGGAGCCACCTTTTTGTTTTATAAGGTTAAATTTGTTTTTTTTTTTGTTATTTTATGTAAAAAGGTAAGGTGTATATTTAATGTCACATGGGTATGTAACATGGTCTGTCTAGGAGCCTTATTAATCTGATTTATAAGGTCCATTTCCTGGTAAATGGTCAACATTGACCGACTTAGTCAATGTGACCCAACGGGCCCCACTTTAGGGTTTTATTAATATTTAATATTAAGTTTGTAAAAAACTCGTAATTTCTGAATTAAATTCTAAATCATATAATTATGATATACATATAATATGAATTTTATCAATATTTAAAGGTATTTATAACCTTTTAGCTCATTTAAAACAATTTATAAGGCAATTACACAAAAAATGGCTTTAGGCGTTTTGTGCACATTTTGTGTCGCCAGGTGTTTTTCGAGCTCTGTTTTCTTTGACAATGGTTTTGTTGTTGTTCCTTACATGAGTTTTATCATGGTATCAATTTTATATCTTATAGGTCATTAGACCTTTAAGTTTCTTAGAGCACATTTTTGCCCTTTTGACCTTGAAGCATGAAAGGCTTTTCTTTGTGTTGGAGTTTGCCCATGGTTATATATGTTTAGTAATGTGTTTAATATGCTTAGGACAAATTTTTAGTCCTAAGTAGTTCATTTGGTATTGTTTATCCTTAACAGTCAAGAGTGCAACATCTGTTTGTGTGACCACTGTTATTCTTGACTTTTAAGGCATGTTTAGGCCTTAATAATATGATTAAGAGATTTAACCTGTTTCTAAGTTTGGGGTATTTCAATCTACCCCCCTTAAAAAGACTTCATCCCGAAGTCTCTTAATCAAATAGGTAAGTATATAAATGTATAACTACCCATCATTCCCATAATGTATATCTATGTGATATATCATTTACATACATCGTATTGCGCTTATACAGAACATAGCCATCACGTTGTGGCGTTAGTTCAATCATATATGGATATAGGTGATCCATCAGCATCATTATTTCCTATCAGTTCTACAAGTCCTGACAACCTTCCTGAGGTGTCCATAACGTTCCATTGTTCCACATTCCATATCTAATGATTCATTTCGTATCTAGGCGATACCATATGTAATCATTCTATAAAGCAATATGAATACATATCACAAATAGCATAAGCAAGGGTTACACACCTGGTGTAAACACAACATTCATACAGGTATCTCGTAAGATACGTACATACAAGTGTACATCACACACAAACAAACCAATTCGCTGTATGCCATGCATACGAAATAATTCACATACTAACCACACAAACCTCATATGCCCCGTAGACCACCAATTCATTGTATGCAATGCATACTAAACAAACAAAACTTTGTGCACACATGTGCACAGCCAAGAGGCTCTACCCCCCTTAAAAAGGGTTACGCCCCCGTACCCCACAAGTATACAACAGCCGCTCAACAAGGAGCGCTGGATACTTGGCTCTCAAAGAGTTCTCCAACTCGTGGATTATCCTCATATCAGAGAGACGGGTATGACTCTAGCCCTTCTGGGCTCTACAATTCGTAAGGGATGTGGCACTAAACAATTTGTGCTCTCTCCCAAATTCATTCTAATGGGCCCACTCGCTCCGTATGAGGTGCAGACCCATGAACACAGGCTCAATTTGCCTCTTTTTTTCCCATTGTTGTGAATCCACTTGTTTGGATAACTCGCATACATGCGTGTGTCTTCTCTCACTGACATTCAGTTTGAGATGTAATATGGCATTGGCTATTGTTAGTACTTAGTGCTCTTTGCACTTGTCTTTGTAATACTAAGACGTACCAGCCTAAATGTCCACAAAGATGATGTTTGTCATCCATGTCTCCTGGTATTTGTTCCGGAGTGACACACTGTTGTAGTTCCTCTTCTTTTTTTTTAATACACACTCGTGTTGATATCCACTTTATCTTTCTGCATTCCCACTAGATTAATAACTGCACGAGTGCAATACCAAAACACTCAGTCATACAGAGTGCAGAGGCGTAAACGCTCAACAGCTAATATCCAATGAGTCAAGCAGAAAAGATGTGCGAATTATCCTGTGAGTGGTACATTCCAAATCCACTGTTCCTTGCTTAAGGTATCTGCTATCATATAGCTTTATCTTTTCTCTTTGTGTAATCACGCGTTTATGTCCATATCATCTGGTAGATTTCCTCTGGATTGCAAGCATTGCTTGATCCTTATGAGGCTTCTACATATTATTCGTCCATAATGGGTTTTCCTGTTTCTTTTTTTTTTGGGTTCCTGTCCTTGAACTGTTTCCTTGTCTTCTCTGTATACCGTCCACTGTTCTCTGTTGAAAATTCTTGATTTCTTTAGCCCGTTGGTTTAACTGTGGCTCTTCTCGTCCATCTTCGAGGTAATCCGTCTTACTGTCCGTAGAATGGAGTTGACTACTTCTCGTGTTCCTAACACTACTTGTCTACTTGCATGGGGTACCGTACTGATACATTACTACTTACCCGACTAACTTATAAATAAGTCTGTCAGGCCCACATGCTCCTATCGGAGTGCGGTCGTCCCATGTCTCGTTTAGTAAACTGGTAATGTCTGTCACACGGTTGTGGTGAAGTATTCTTTTGTCAATCTCCCCTTGATGGATATCCTCTTTTTTTTTCCTTTTCTCTCTTCTTCTTCTTCTTCTTCTCTTTTTTTTGTTTTTTTTTGTCTAACAGTTCATGTTATTGCCCCGGTGGCATCAGTGGTAATTCGGGTCATAAATTGGCGTTATTCAGCTCGGAGTAAGTAAGATCTGTGCTATATTTAGCAAACTCGTTTCTCCCTTCTTTTTTTTTATCTCTTGAGTACAACACATATTCCTTTTCTCCCTATTTTTTTTTTCATATCTCATCCATAGTTCATATTCGTCCCCTCATCCATGTAATTGGATGTATTGCAGATTGCATAATAGCTTAAGCAACTTGGCTCTTCACTTCCCAACCATCCTCACTGACGGTGGTGCATCTACAAAGGGTATGCTTGTCCATAAGGACTAAACATGTGTCACTAATAGTGATTAGCATTAAATGCAAGTATACTCCGATGGTATTTGGCTAGTAGCTCTGTTTGAAACTTCCTCGAACGTTTAAACTAGTGTGTGTGTGTGTGTTTTTTTTTTACAGTCATAGTGGCTGTATAATGTGTCCAGTTGCAGTGGTTGGACTATCGGTCCTTCCAAATTGCATAGGTTTCTAATCTCCAGGTTTGAATGAAAAAGTTTGAAAAAAAAACCAGTTTTTTTTTATATAAAAGGTTAAAAAAGGTAGTAGTTGTTGCAGTTGCATTTGCAGTAGCTGTCACTGTCGTTGCACTTGCTGTAGCAAGTGCGCAAGGCAGATGGAAATTTCAGTGGTTTACTGTCATAGCGCTTGCAATAGCAAGTGCGCCATGCAGGTGGAAATTCTGGTTCAGTAATTCCCGGTCTCATTGACTCTGTGTCATCGAGTATGGGCTACATGATAATGTAAGCCTTAACATCCTGTTCATATATATTATCCTTCAAGGTTCAATGCTTATTGGTACTGAGTACACACAACTAATCCCAAAGTCTTACACAAAAGGCGAGTGGTCAATGACACACTCCCACATACTTATAACATAGCTCCTTCTAACATTCAAAGTAAGTACACAACATAGTAAGTAAAAGTCGTCCACCAGCGGTCTCATGGAGTTAGGGTACTCATGCCCTATCTACTCCCTTGCCCTTCTGGGCTCCAGCATCAGTAGATGTCTGGCCATCCTGACCGCCTCGTGGTACTCCAGATCCTCCAGCTGAGGTCTTCTGAGTATTCTTTGGTGGCCTGTAATTACGGCTCTCTGGGTTCATCCAGCATTCCAATTCCCTATGGCCTTCTTTGTGGCAGCACCGACATTCGACTTTGCGGCCTTCGTAGTCGACCCCTGGGTGGTCCTTCCCACAAAGCTTACAGTAAAAATGGCGTTGGGGTTGTCCGGTGCCTGATGATTGTATTAAAGTTTAAGTTAAAATCTGGTGGTATAAAGGTTAAGATTGCATTTAACTTTATGAGGTAGGTGTTCTCACCCTTAGGAGGTGCAGATCTCAGAAGCTTAGCATCAATAGCTGGGCCGGTCAACTGCAGGACAGGCTCTTTCCCTTTCTTTCCCTTATGACCTTGTTGCCCTTTCTTTTGGAAAAACTTCCTGTTTAAATGTTTCGGGTCAGTATTTATAAGATATTTAGTATGGTAAACAATTTAGAGTGGGATAAGTCCTTACTTTCCCTTTTTCTGGCTATCGCCTGAAGACGCTCCTCCACCCTCAGACTCTTCCTCAGGGTTCTTCCTTTTCTTTGCCCCTAGAGTCTCTTCCCGAGTCTGGAGCATTAGCTCCGTCCTCGAGGCAGCCTCATAACACTCCTGGAATCTCCTTGGTAAGTTCTCACAAAGTTAATTGGTAATGTAGTAAGTAAAGAATCTTATGGCTTTCATGTTGGTACCTGGATGGTAGTGTAGAGGGTAGCACCCATCGCCATCTGAATGCGAAATAATAGTCCTCTCCGGAACTTCTCGACCTTCACGGTCTCTGAGTAATCCACACCGGGAATGAAGTCCAGCTGACCAATGAATCGAGCGTAATACTCATCCACGGTCAGACCTCCTTGGGTCAGTGTCTCGGACTCCTGGCGCTTCTTCTGTTTGAGATGTGCTGGGTAGTACTTCCCTCTCAGCAACTCGACAAAGGCAGCCCACGAAAAGTCGGGCGTAGCCAGGTGATGGTCCTTGACCAACCTCCACCAAGTGCTGGCTGCATCCTTTAGATGGAAGCAGCAATGGCGACCTTCTTGTCGTCTGGTACCTGTAAAGCTTCAAATGTTTTCTCATGTTCAACAATGTAACGCTCCAGAGCTACGGGGTCTGGTTCCCCAGGATATGTAGGGGTCGGGTCTCTGTATCTGACTTCAGCCAGTTCGTTTCCCTGGGCTGTGGCGGGTGGGCTGGTGCTCCTCCTATCTGAGTACCCAGCTGTGCAAGAACGGCTGCAACCGTCTCAGCAACTCCTGGAATGCCGGGGTCACCGCCTCCACCTCTACCAGTACCACCCTCTAGTTCCACCAGACATCTGTAGTACAGTATGTCACATAAATATTGGTAATTACCGTACACAACCAATAGATATTAAGTTGCCTTAAAGGCTAACCTGTCACGCAATTTTGCGTTTCTAGACACAATATTTTAAGACGAATCGTCTCGTACCTCCCAACATTTCCCAATATTTCCCCAGTCCTAAGCTCACTGTCTTAACCTACTTTCTCGTCATCAGAGCGGTACTCCGCTCTGATACCACTTTTGTAACACCCCTCAACAAACACGATATAATCTCTCACGTAGCAATAATTAAAACGTCTCGCAGCGGAAAATAAATAACAATTACAAAACTCATCGGGTGTCACCGGCCGTTACTCGCCCACGCGAGCAACGCAGCCAAAACTACATCCAACTTCCCAATACAAATAAACTGCTAACCGCAGTGATAACGAGAAACTCCTATACATCATACTAAATCCATAAATCATAAACATCGACGAGTGAGCGTCTACCCAAACCTGAATATACACAACCTTACCATAACACCATTCACCATCCTCGTCGCTATACAACATCTCCATGTGTGGTAACAAAAGTATAACTCCAATTACCCTGTTCCTGCTCTTCAGCTCCGACAATGATCAACAACCTGTAATGGTGTAGTATCAGCGATAGACGCTGAGTATGCCGGGCCTGGACCCTAATGGTCACTTGTCATTTTGACCATCTTATTATTAGATTGGTTTTATGCCTTTCCATTTTACAGTTATAAACAATACTGTAGCATAAATGTATAATATACATAACCATCCATCCAAATATTCATAAACTTTAATCATCCATCCAAATATCCAAACATTCATTTAATATTCCATACAACATTTATATATCGAACGTATCGAGTAATAACAATATAATGTACAATGTACATTCGCCGTAGCGTACAGTTTTCATATTTGATTTACCTTAGCCTTGTAGGCTCCATCCAACCATCAACTCACAATAAAATAACCACAAGTATAACCAATGAACAACAAAGCGAAACAACGAGAATAATAAACAAGTATTAAGTCTCGTCCATGGTATTGTTCGCCACTGTATAAGTCTCAATTGTTTTAGTTGTTCAGTTATACCTAGTGACAATGTCTCGTTAAAACGACATGTCTCTAGTTACCCATATATTATGGCGGGTCACCCACAGCAGTAGCCACTCCAACGGTAGAGTCTCCGACCAACGAGCCATTCTAGCTCACGGAAAATTTTCTTGATACTTACGGACCCGTACGCGGACATCCTGGTATCGTTTTTGTGATCACAGCGCACCAAGAGCCACATCCTCTTGGCTTTACTTCCATTCCATTAATTAATTAATTATACCATCGCATCGCATTACCAAATTTCTAACATAGCAGACTAAGGTCATTAGTCCAATCCGGAGTTTGTAAACTCGGGATCTAGTGTTAGATACGAGAGCGGCGTATAGAAAAGGCCAATGCTCCGTACAAAAGTCTCAGATAATATGTATGTGTTATTATCATAGTGCTACAACGTTTTACTTACGTTCCTTATATTTCATATAAGATAGCACCATAGCCGCTAGTTTCGTTTTATATATTGGTTCATATATACGAACCAATACTGTTAACTCAACAACAGTAAATAATAAGCAGCTATAAATACACAATTCATGCATATTAATTAACACATTCAGACAAACAATCTTATCACAGATCACACAGAAGCCTGAACTGAGGAAGCCCTCAGAGACAACCAGAGACACATAACAACATACAAGTTATATCAACCAAATCCGAGCCCAAGGAGCAACCTTAGGACAACTCGGATCAAACCCCTTTACATACCGTTCACCCTGTTCGTATTACGGTGGAGTATGAATCAGCAAGGTCCTATGCTCCGTGTAGTCCGCTAGCTTGTCAAGCGTCCTTGTCAGAAGTATAATCTAAACGGTATTAAAACTATAAGTCAGTCTCCATGACTAACTACATCCGGTATTTCCGAATTATAAGTAACCCCGACAGTTCACCCCTGTTTTCTACAGTTGTTTGTTACAGGTTTTTTTCTAAAACAGTCGGCTTTGTTACTTAAAACGCGTACGTCAAAACTATTTCAACTGTTAAGTTTAATTCCTTATATTTCTTTTAATCTTATCCACATCTAGTTTAGGTACGTAACCTATAGTTGCATGTATGCATGCATTCTTATATTATATTGCATTCTAAAATTCATAACTTATAGTTCGTAACTATATTTATTTTTTTTAAATAACCACCACCATTAAATCATATGGTTTTCAACCAAAATATATATATATCCACCTTATATACATCATTCTTGTGTATGTATATATTTTTACCACGTAGGTAATTCTCATGAGTTTCATAAACTCTTATATTTTATGTTACATTTTATCATCTTTTATTAGATGATTATTCCCATCAGTTGTATTATATTATACAACTTATATTAAGATTATTATCCTAATATCATGTAACATTTTATGTTGTATAATTACAACCCCTAAGGTTTATTCCATAAACACCTTAGTTTATAATCCCATTTATTTATAGTTTGTCACATTATTTTATGTGAGTACCCTTCCTTATATTAATTCCATCTAAACCATATCATTGTCATAACATTTATGACATTGTAGACCATAGTCTAAAATTCATTTTCCAATTCTTATTAATTCGGTATAGCCCTTGAATTTATTTAAATTCCCTTTTTGACCACATAACATCATGTAATGTTATACCAAAATACTAATACCATTTGATATGATATTTTTATTTCCTTTAACTTATAACCTATAGTTTTTATACAAAACTATTGTATATTACCTCATAGGCATATATTAAACCTTATACTTTTCCTTAAACCATAATTTCCTTTATTTACGAAATCACCCCTTTCTTTTTACCATGTTATATATACCATTTAATATAACATTTCTAACTTATAAAAGAGTATAACCTATGGTTATTTTTTGTAAATTCCGAACAGCCCTTGTGCTATTCTATAATTGCCATTTGGCCCTATTTATATATAGTTTTACCATATCATAAAAACCATATATTATACACATATCTTAATAAGTACTCTTATATTATTCTAAAAATCTCCAAATTTCACCAAAGGGTTATAAATATCCTTATAAACCCATATACTCTTGGTATTTACCATTCCACCATCTATATTTCTCCAAAGTGTCATAATGACATAATAACTATATATTATACATATATAGTTCATTTTAATTCCAAAAAAACCCAATAAATTCCTAAAAATTCCTAATAGCCCATGGGTGTTTAAAATACCATTGTACACCTTTTATTTTTGGTAATAACATATTTACCACATATGTTATAAAAATATTACCATTAAATACATAACTTATTATAAAACCTTAAATAAGTTATCTAACTTATTTATTTTGGTCAAAACCTAGCATATGGTCAATGTTGACCTCCTTAATATTTCCTTGACCATTAATTCCTAATAATTACGGTTTGCACCCAAACTTTCTAGAAATCACCATTTAACCCCAAAACTTTATAAAAATCTTATAAACTTTATTTTAACTCCTTTTTACCTCTAATTTTCGGCCTTATTATTCTAAAGCCCCCAAATTTAATTTAATTACACCTAATACCCCATTTATTTTCGGTAATGCATTTATACTACTTAAACTTAATTAAAAGCTTGTAAATGCATAAATAAAATGGCCTAAAATACATGGCCTTATTACAAACATTGGCTTGCAAAATAAATTACACATAAATGTCCCAAAAATACTTATAATTCTCGGCCTCACCACACACTTTCCATTTAATTACCAAACTTCCACATAATGTCTTAAATTTGACATTTATGTTACTTAATCACTTAGATAAATTTACTAAGCCATTTCTTTAAACATTTTAAGGTCAAAAATGACCTTATTACCATGTTCTCTCACGGCAATTAATATAGAATTAGCTTAGAACATTTTAACTTAGCAAAGTTAATGTTTAAGTGATTTATACCTTGATTTAGCTTGAATAATTCCTTGTTTGAATTCGGCCAGCCTTAGATAAAATTTCCAAAGCTTCTCTTGCATGTTTTCAAACAGCAAACAAGGCCTAGTTAGTCTCCAAGAAAGATCTAACCATAAAAAGTAATTTAATGTAAGATTTAAGGCAAAAATCACCTTAAAAATGCAAGGAGAGTTCAAGATGGTTTCGGCCTGAATCAAACACACCACAAGGTGTTAGATCTACCATATTGACATAGGAAATAGCTAGATCACAACAAGCTACCTTGTTATTAGGTTTTACCTTGGAAAATGCCTTAAAAGAGGGTATTTCCTTTGGATCTCGGCCACCCTTGCTCCAAATGGCTAACCAACTGATTGAACATGTAAAGGAAGAAAAAAGGCTAGGAACAAAGTTTCACAGCCGAACTTGAAGGGAATCAAAAGATATGAGCTTAAAGCACATTTTTACCTTAAATGGTCAAGACTTGAAATTTTCTCCTTAGATCTTGTTATGGCCGAGAATGATTCTTCATTTAACCTCCAAAACACTCTATATAGATGTATAGAAAATTTTGGAGTGTAGATCAATCGAAAAAGGAAAGAAAGATGAAGAAAATGGGCATTTTTATGCCTTAAGAGCTTACCTAGAGCATGAACTCTCTCCAATGGAGCTTGGAACTCTTACCTACGGTGGAGAGGAGCCAAAGGGAGCTCAAGGACAGAGCAACCTCGGCTGAAGAGGAAGGATGAAGGAGAATGACCTAATATTGCCTTAAAGTCATTTTTTTGAATATTTTAGGTCATTATTGTTTTGATGACTCATCAATGCTTGATTGATGCTGATAATTGAAGGGGAATTCGGTGGAGACAAGAAGAGGGGGCAGCCGTCCTTGATTGACAAAGGTAGGGTATGATTGGAGCCAATTTGAATAAAAAATGAGATAAATAATGTTACTTTAGTTCATTTATTGTAAGGTGACTCATCTCCCTTGTCTTCTTCTTGCTTGGAGCACCGAAATACAAGGGAAAAGAGGAGCAAATGGAGGCTCCAAATCGGCTGGCTCACATGGGAAAGGTAAGTGGAGCCCACCTTTTTGTTTTATAAGGTAAAGTTTGTTTTTTTTGTTATTTTATGTAAAAGTAAGGTGTATATTTAATTGTCACATGGGTATTGTCACATGGTGTCTAGGAGCCTTATTAATCTGATTTATAAGGTCCATTTCGTGGTCAATGGTCAACATTGACCAACTTAGTCAATGTTGACCCAAACGGGCCCCACTTTAGGGTTTTATTAATATTTTAATATTAACTTTGTAAAAATTCGTAAATTTCTGGAATTAAATTCCTAATATCATATAATATGATATTTTATCATATTTAAAGGTATTTATAACCTTTTAGCTCATTTAAAACCAATTTAGAAGGCAATTACACAAAAACGTGCTTTAAGGAGTTTTAGTGCACATTTTGTGTCGCCAGGTGTTTCTGAGCTCTGTTTTCTTTGACAACGGTTTTTTGTGTTCCTTACATGATATTTGATCATGGTATTCAATTTTATATCATTTAGAGGTCATTAGACCTTTAAGGTTTCTTAGAGCATATTTTTGCCCTTTTTGACCTTGAAGCATGAAAGTGCTTTTTCTTTGTGTTGGAGTGTTGCCCAACGGTTATAATATGTTTAGTAATGTGTTAATATGCTTAGGACAAATTTTTAGCTCCTAAGTAGTTCATTTGGGTATTTTGTTTATCCTTAACAGTCAAAGAGTGCAACATCTTGTTTTGTGTTGACCACTGTTGTTCTCAGTTGACTTTTAAGGCATGTTTAGGCCTTAATTAATATGATTAGATATTTAATCCATGTTTAATAAGTTTGGGGTATCTCATTGCAAGTCCGGTTCCCAAGGTCGGTCCATTCCAGAAACTCTTTCCGGTAGTGTAAACTGAGCTCGACCGACCTTGCAGGTCTGGTCCCTAAGGTCGGTCGGCTCTAGAACTTTGTTTCTAAATTCCCATTTGACTCCAAACTTCACCCCATATATCCTAGTATGTTCTAACCTCATTTGGGCACTTCAAATACACCTTAAGCCCTCCAAACTCATTAAATCACTCACCAATATCCACCTTAGTCATTATGCATTTTCCTTATAATAATGCCAACACTTGTAATGTTTTTCACTAGGCTTCTAAGTGGTGGTTCATACCTATTATAACCACTATGCCATAATGTTTCCTCACCACTATAACATCATCTCCCAAGCATCTTTCACCATCTAAAATTCCTTTATGCAACTACTTAAAGTTCCTACACAAGTTTATGCCTCCTTTTACCAACACATTATTTCCTTCCTACTTGTTTACCAATATTTGCCTAAGTCCCAAATACACAAGTATATCCCAAGACATTCCTTTGATTCCTAAATCCTCAATGATGATGCCTAAGTCATCCTAACTCATAAAAACACCTTAAACTCACCCTTCTTCATCAAAATGACTCCTAAAGTTTCTTAGTACTTCCTTAGTCATAAAATGTCTTTACACATCTTAAACACTTAGGTTCTTCACTAAATTTTGCCATGGGTTCTCTAGTATATTATTACACCAAAACATTTAGTTTTTCACCATCAAATAGCTATCAACATTCAAACTCTCATTAAAACTCCTTAGCACACATCATACACCAAAACTACACTACATCACAATATTGTGCATAAACTTAAATTGCTTGGCACTTAGGCCCTTAAATGACTTGGCTCTTAGGCCCTTAAATGCATAAATCTTAAACACTGAATTTGCTCAATATATATAGCCTTTGACCTGCAAATACACACAACAAGGCTCCCATTGCAATATGAATTCTCTTATAATTCACCTTATCATTCTTAACTATCTCCTTTTTCTCATTTGCTCCTTAGTCACAAGTTCACAAGTATAATCATTGTTTCTCCTAGGTTTTTATAACTCTTTCCCAATGTAAACTCTACACAAAACTCATCACAAATCTAAATCCCTTCCCCTTAAACAATAAAACACCTTAAGGTAAGTAATTTACCTTGTTCTTTTACAAGCTCACAAACTTTCCTCCTTAGCCTTTTTCCTTGAACAATCTCGGTCACCACTTAAACTCCCCTTGCCAATGTTCTAACCAATATCCAATGACTCTAATGAGTGCTAGATAATACATTAACCTTAAGGAACAAACCCTAGGTTAAAAATGTGCTTTAAGGTATTAAAATGATTGTTTTTACCTTGGAGTCTTAGAATAAGCTTGGATATGAAGCAAGAAGGACCTCCTCTATCCCTTGGAGAATATAAAATAAGCTAGAACAAGGCATAAACATGAAGCCCCATGAGTATAGATTTTCGGTTATGGAGAAAAATGGTGGGAACCTAGATTTTCTTACATATTCCTTACCTTAAGAGAGTGGAGAAGCTAATGAACTCATCAAGCATATTTTTCCCCCTTCAATGGAGGTTTCACTTGGCACCGAAATGAAGCTCTTAGAGATTTGAAAGGATAGGAAGAAAGAGCTTGAGCTAACTAAGAGATATATGTGCTTGGTTTTGATTTTGGAGCTTAAATGAGCAAGTAGTGGTCAAAAGAAGATGGAGCTAGCATGGAGGTTGCTTCTTACGTGAAAGAGAAGAAAGAGAGCAAGATAAATCGGTGGAGAAGATGAAGAATGAAGAAAGGAGGAGAGAGGTGGTATAAATGAGATATTTTTATTCCTTAAAAAGCAAATAGTAAAACCACTTACTTTTCCTCTTTTTCTTCTAACTTTAGTTGGCTACTCTTGGTGACTCACACCCTTAGAAAACCGGCCCCCTCATTAATTAGGCTAGTCATGGTCTTGTTTGACCAATTAATTAGACTTAGTTGATTAAAGACTAAACTAGGCACTATTTGATTACTATTCACAAACTAGTGCACATAATTGTGAAATTTTTGATTTCCCCTTGATTTAGACTTCCTAATGTGATACTAATTAGTACACAAGTTAATTAAGAAGTAATCATGAGTATTTAGCCACTTAAAACCCCTTTCTAAGACAATTTTTCAAAAATGTGCTTTAAGAGTCCTTAAAGCACAATTTGTGTTTTAACTTGTTTTTGAGCTTGGTTTTCTTTGGTAATTGACTTAAAATGACCATTAGGATATTACTAAGGTCTTAGAATGATATTTGGGTGCTCACCCAAGTCTCTCCAAGCTTAGAGCATGTTTTTGCTTAAACTGCTCTTTTGGTGTTCCCTTATGTTTTCTTTGATTAAAAATGTCTCTTAATGTTTCTAAGGCATTATTTAGCCTCCTTATATCTTAGCTTATCACTTAAACACCATATCTAAGTTTGGGGTATTTCAATCTACCCCCCTTAAAAGAACTTTGTCCCCAAAGTTCACACGTGTACTCAATCATTCACGGTACTCAATATCTTAATCTTAATACCACATCTTATATTCTCATCCACACATCTCAAGACTCAAATGTCTACCACAAATACAATACATAAGTATTATACATATCTCAAACTTACCACCAAGGCGTAATAACTTACACTAACTTACACAAACCACATCTTACACCAACCAAACAAAACGACAAACATGTTTGTTTACTAACTCAAAAGTGAGGAAGCTCTACCCCCCTTAAAAAGGGGTACGCCTCGTACCCTATACATACGATCTAGTCGGTAAACAAAGAAGGGTACTTCGACCTCATCTTATCCTCTAATTCCCAAGTGGCCTCTTCGGTATCTTGGTTAGACCAGAGAACCTTCACCAGTCGTACTGACTTATGGCGAGTGTCCCTAGTCTTACTATCCAAGATCCTCTGATGAATCTCCACTGATCTCATATTCGGTTCTAACATCAACCTCTCAGGTTCTAACACATGAGAGGGGTGGTGCATATATTTCTTTATCTGTGAAACATGAAAAATATCATGCACTTTACCCAGTTCAGCAGGTAAATTCAACCTGTAGGCAACTGGGCCCACCCGCTCCGTAGTCTCAAAAGGACCAACAAACTTCGGGCTTAATTTGCCCTTCTACCCGAACCTGAATACACCCTTCATCGGTGAAACTCGCAGAAATACCCGGTCGCCCACTCCGAACTCCAGGTCTCGTCGTCGAACATCAGCATACGACTTCTGCCTATCTTGAGCACCTTTCATGTTCTCCCTGATTTGCTGAACTTCATCCTTAACTTGCTCTAGATATTCTGGTCCTATAATGACCGTCTCACTCGACTCATCCCAGCAGAGCGGTGTACGACATGGTCTACCGTACAACGCTTGAAAAGGTGCCATCTTGATCGAAGCGTGATAGCTGTTGTTGTATGAAAACTCGATCAGATGTAACTTGTCGATCCAACTACCCTAGAAGTCTAAGGCACATGCTCTCAGCATGTCCTCGTGTGTCTGAGTTGTACGCTCAGTCTGACCATTAGTCTGAGGATGGAACGCGGTGCTCAGCTTTAGTTCTGTACCCAACGCTTCTCTGGTAGTTCTCCAGTACCTCGAAAGGAATCTGGTATCTCTATCTGACACTATGGTCTTTGGTATCCCGTGATGTATCATAATTTCTTTTTCAAACAACTAAGCTAATTTGGTCACCTTCCAAGTATCCTTCATCGGTATGAATCGGGCTACTTTTGAAAGGCGATCCACCACCACCCATATCATGTTGAGACCTCCCCTAGCAGGCTGAAGTCCAACTACGAAGTCCATGGAGATATCATTAAACTTCCACTCCAGAATTGGCATCGACTGTACCATTCCGCCCGGTCGTCGGTGCTCAAATTTAACCTTCTGGCATGTGAGACACCTCAAGACGAACTCGGTAACATCTGTTTTCATCCCCGACCACCAGAAGTATCTCTTCATGTCTTTATACATCTTAGAGGCTCCCGGATGGATGGAAACTGAAGAACAGTGTGATTCCATAAGTATACAGTCTTTCAGATCCGTGTTGCCCCGTGGTATGCATAACCGGCCCTTAAGTCTGATCAGATCATCATCATGAAGTCTGAAGTCGTATTTTTGACTCTCAAAGGTACCATCTGTCAGCTTCTGTCTGACCTCCCTCATGTACTCATCTGTCCTCTGAGCCTCTCGCACCTCATCAACAAGGCTGGAGAAAGAAACTAGCGAATGGAGTGAGTGTGCTCGACGACTTAGGGCGCCCGCTACAACATTGGCCTTTCCCTCTTTTTATTGGAGGTCAATGTCATAGTCCTTCAGAAATTCGAACCATCTCCTCTGTCTGAGATTTAACTCCTTCTGAGTGAATATATATTTCAAGCTCTTGTGATCGGTGTAGATCGTCACACTAACCCCGTATAAGTAGTGGCGCCATATCTTCAAAGCGAAGACTACAGCTCCCAGCTCTAAATCATGTGTGGGGTAGTTCTCCTCATGTTTCTTCAATTGGCGTGAGGCATATGCGACCACCTTGCCATGTTGCATGAGCACGCAACCCAGCCCTCTGCTGGATGCATCACAGTAAACCTCAAAGCCCTCCGTACCGTCTGGAATAGTCAGAACCGGTGCAGTGGTCAATGAGTTGTTCAAACTCTGAAACGAACTCTCACAATCAGCTGTCCACACGAACGGTGCATCTTTCTTCATCAGACTGGTCATCGGCTTCGCGACCTTGCTAAAATCCTTAAGAAACCTCCGGTAGTAACCTGTCAGACCGAGAAAGCTCCGGATGTCGGTAACAGTCTTCGGTCTTGGCCAAGTATGCACGGCATCAATCTTTGCTGGATCCACTGAGATCCCAGCATCCGAAATGACATGACCTAGGAAAGAGACCTGGTCAAGCCAAAACTCACACTTGGAGAACTTAGCATATAGTTGGTTCTCCCTTTGTATCTCTAATACCCACCTCAGATGTTCCTCATGTTCAACCTTCGATTTCGAATATATCAATATGTCATCGATGAATACCACAACCGACTTGTCCAGCTGCTCCCGGAAGAAGCGGTTCATCGGATCCATAAATTTCGCCGGTGCGTTCGACAAAACGAACGGCATCACTGTGAACTCATAGCAGCCGTATCGTGTCCGGAATGCCGTCTTCTCAATATCCCCCTCCTTAATGGCTATCTGATGATACCCCGATCTGAGGTCAATCTTGGAAAACACATATGCCCCCTTCAACTGATCGAACAGATCGTCAATGCAGGGTAGTGGGTACTTGTTCTTCACAGTCACTGCATTCAACTCTTTGTAGTCGATGCAGAGGCAGAGACTACCATCCTTCTTCTTCACGAAGAGAACTGGCGCTCCACATGGTGATACACTTGGTCTATTAAATCCCTTATCTAACAAGTCTTTCAACTGATCCTTTAACTCATTCATTTCTGCCGGAGCCATACGGTATGGTGCCTTGGCTATTGGTCCGGTACCAGGTAGCAGCTCGATGGTGAACTCTACCTTCCGAGTGGGTGGCATGCCGAGCAGTTCCCGTGGAAACAGATCGGGGAACTCCGACACTACCGGTAAGTCGGGGTCGAACTCGGGGTCCCTCTCTATGTCCTGGACATAGCAGAGATATACTTCTTCCTTCTTCCTCAATTCCTTATACATTGCCATAGCGGTGATGATCTTAGTCGAAGGCTCTCTGGGCCTCTAGCGGTATGATATTGTTACCCCAGACGGACTCCTGAGCAGCAGTCTATGCGCAGCGCAGAGGATACGTCCCTTGTGCCGCTCCGACCTGTTCATCTTGAAGATAACATCAAATCCCAACTCCCTGAACTCAATAAAAATGATTGGAAAGTCTTCCCCCTTAATACTGACAATGGCTCCTCGGTAGTAGCGAGTGCAACGAACCTTCTCCTTAGGCGGGAGTGTAACCGTGAAGTCGGGTAGCTCATCAGCGTCTAGCCCCAACCTTCTCGCGAAAGGTGTCGAGACAAAGGTATGCGAGGCCCCTGAGTCGAAGAGAACTGATGCCTCAATTCCATTAATCGGAAAGGTGTCGGTGAGGATTGTACCGCTGGCGTCAGCCTGTGCCTCTGTAAGTATGCTTAACGCACCTTCCGTACCGAGTCCATAACCTAATTGTATTCACAAGCTTCATGAGTAATGATGGTATAACAAGAGTCGTAACAATTAATATGAACAACACTGTTATTTTATTCATAATCATCCTGTTTACATCATGTGCTTCTTCCTTACATCATATTCCTTATCTCATACTAAAACATTACATGGCTAATATTGTCTAAAGGTGAGGTTTAATCTCCCTGGTTTCATATGCGTCGCATTGATTACGGCTGATGGTGCTGTATTCAGTTTGATTCTCTTAATCCCATGGTATAACATTCTTGATTTTCCTCCCATAACTAATACATCCCCTGACTTAAGTATTAGCTTATTAGCACGGTCCGCATGCTTCTGCTCGCCGTACAAGAACTCAGCGTCATCCCCAATGGACCAAGACACTACGGGTATCCCCCTTTTGAGGGACTCCGTTGTCTCATCCTTATCCTGATGTAGCCCAAGTCGCCCATCTTTCTCATAGAAGTTTACAACACAAATGTCTGCTTGTATGTCTAGAATCGGGTCAACTTCCAACTGCTGAGCGATCTCCACGACTTGTGTAACAAACGGATGGAACTCTTCGGGTATTCCCGGTGGTGAGACTCCATCTTGTATCCTCGTGGTTTGGTAGGTCTTGGTATACGGATTCCAATCCTTGCCTAAGCTCATCATCTTGAACTTCAATCTTGCTCCTCCTAGGTACTCCGGTGTATAGAAACCTCCCGGTCCCACTCCTAATTGACTGCATTTCCTGATGATGGCTATTTGTGCTGCTGGTGTCAGGTATCCCCTCAATAAAATCATACCTGGGCGGATAACCTGACATTGTTCGGTTGGAAAGTCTTGGGTTTCAATGTCGGTGTACTCCGGGTTAGGTGTTGAAGGCATTTGATAACAAATGTTGAAGTTTCCTAAGGTGGTAATTGGTCATATCTTACTTAAGCTCTAATCTTATCTTATTCTCACTTAACTTAATTATTCACCAAACATGCATGTAATGCGGTAAGCAGGCAATTTTATTACTAAGTGGTTATAGCGGTACCTGGCCTCGATGAGGGTTCAGGCTCATCGTCCCGGTCCACCATGTGTAGTGTGGGTCCCGACTTCTGGGCTACCCGTGGGTTCTTGTCTGCAGCTTGTTGCACCCTTCTCTGACCTTCAGATCCAGCTCCCTGATCGGTCTTGCCCTTGCCCTTCATCTCGGGCCTAAAGGCTCTGCTAGCGGGGTTCCGAAAGCACTCGTATGCTCGGTGCCCGTATACCCCACAATAGTTGCACTCCACCTTGTTCCCCTTACAATCAAGCCCGGGGTGGTCCTTGTGACACCATTGACAGATGTAGCGTCGCTGGTAGCCACCACCGGCTCCCTTATCAGTCTCAGATCCTGATCATTTACAACATTAGTTCTCATATTTTAAACGGTTGCTAATTGTCTCTTAACTCACTTAATTTTTAACTTCTTTACCCTTTGGCGCCCTCGAGCGCAGGGGCTTAGCTGCATATGCATATGTCAACTTCAGTGGCTCTTCTGGAGCCTTCTCTTTTTCCTCCTTCCCTTTTTGGTTCTGACTTTTCTGGGCTTGAGGCTGGTACTTCTGTTTCTTGTACCCTCCTTGCCCTTGATTCTCCGTGCTCTTACCGGCACTCTTCCTCTTAGCATTTTCCTCATCCCTCAGCTGGACGGTTATCTCAGCCTTAGCAGCGGCATGATAGCACTCCTGCTTACCAAAGTATTAGTTACTCTTATTTCTCTCAATCTAAATCGTATTCACTTAATCATATCTCACTCATTCTTATTACCTGCAAGGTAGTATAGCTCGTCGGCCCCATGCCGTAGCAGAGTCGATGGCTAAGCCCGCCATAGAAGCGGTCCACCAATATCTGGTCTGAGTATCCAAGACCTGGCAGAAGACGAAGCAAGGCGGTAAACTCTGAGTAATACTCGTCTACCGTCATCTTGTCCGTCTGCTTAAGCACATCCAACTGTAAGCGCTTCTTCGTCTGGACATGGGCGGGATAGTACTTTGCTCGTAGCAATGCTGTGTACTGGTCCCAGCCGAAGTCTGGATTGGCCACATGCTCGGCCCTCACCAGCTTCCATCAATCACCTGTTGCCCCCTTTAGGTAGAACGCAGCCAGACGCACCTTGATCCCAGCAGGGACATCAAGAGTCTCGAAGGCGGACTCCAACTCAGAGATGTACGCCTCGAGCTTGGCGGGATCAGTCTCCCCCTTAAAATGTGCAGGTCAAAGGTCTGCAAGGCTCTTCACCCAATTTGGATCCCGGGGCTGTGGCGGTGGAGGTGGTGCACCAACACCAGGCTGATAGCCCATATGCCCTAATGCGGCAACCACGATCTCTGCGATCGTCTGCCCTTTCGGTATCTCTGAAGCATCATCGCCTCTGCCACGGCCTCGGCCTCTCCTTCCTTACATCTGAACAATCACAACTCACATTAGGTTCGTATTCACCACTGTTTCGGTTAACGAATTATAACGTCTGTAGACGGAAAGACGATCCACACTAAATAGTGGTCATTTGACTCTACTCACTCTAACAGCTCACGCCCTTAACCCATCACTTATTTCTTAACTTATATCCTAACTCGGTGGTCACTTATGTCCGGTGTTTCTTGATCAGAGTGTAACTACGCTCTGATACCACTTTTTGTAACACCCCGTCCAAAGCCAATCGTGGATATCGTAAAACTTAATAACTTAATCACAATGATCGCAGCGGAATAACTAACACCGGGACTTTGCCACGGTCTGATCAAAAGAACATACCGAACTTTACTAATTTACAACACTTATCCAAATATACATACCATCCAAAATGCCTACCAACCGAGTTTGAGTATCTCAACCGACAACATAAACTTCCATCAGTTTAAATATAAACAGACGGGTGCACATACGCAACCCTTGCTCAAAAATAAATAACCCATCCTAAGTCTAACCGCTCCTACTCTTGTGGTGTGACTTCATGGGCCTCTTACCTGCAAGTGTAAAAACAGCCCCCAAAGGGGGTCCGCACGAATGCTGGTATGACCCTCTCATGGCCCCCAAGCTAACGGGGCTACGACGACTAATTGTCGATAGCATGGAAATTGATTAGATACACAATCATAATTGAGATGGTATGGAACTCGCACTCACACTGAGATTGCAAAGAGAGCTCCAAGTGTTGTATTGATAAAAGCGTATCCAATTACATAGCTTATGGTTCTTATTTATAGGCTCTCCTATAGTGTATAACCGTTTCTGTGGGCCTACATCATTCTAGAATATTCTTAAACATACAAGGCTTTCGTACAACTTTACCCTGAATAATTACTCCCAGTCTCTCGGAGAGGGTCTTACTCTGTTTCGGAGGCGAGTGACTCACAGTCTCTCGAAGAGGATCTTGCTTTGCCTTGGAGGCAATTGTTCTTCTACAGTCTGTTCATGGTATGGCTCTCTGGTCGTAAGGGTCCGTTCGTTGGAGTCGGAGGGGGATTTTGTCGGAGAGAGTCCCATCTGCTGCCTCCGCAGGCAGCATGTACTCTCTACTAGCCATTTGGTTACTACGTGTGGTGGAAGCCCACTTCATCAGTCCCACAAGATTTTTTCTTGTTCTACAAGGAAAGATCTTTTTGTTGTTGCTCTTTCTTCGTTTTTTTAATTTTGGTGTTCTTCTCCGCTCCTCCTAGTCCCACAAGACCTCTTTTTTTTAAAAGAGAAAAGGAAAGAGGTCTTCGGAGTTGTTCTTTCCTGCTTAGACTTCCTACCGTTGGAGACCTAGCGGAGGCTTAGCAACGTGCCTTGCTTCAACTGCCGCCACCTCATCTTCTGAAGCTACTTCCCTGACACATTTGCAGGAGTAGGCCATGATTACTTTTTGGTAGAGCGTGCCCAATTCCCGCTTATTTAAGCTCATTCTCTCCCCTCTACTCTTCTCCCTACTCTTTCAAACATCCAAACTTCTCTGACCTTTCACGCATTTATCCTCCATTTTCTTCCTTGCTCCGTGACCTCAATCTTTTGCTTTCTTGCCTATGCAGCGGCCGTCCTTCTTCTTCTTATTCCCTACTCCCTAATCCCCTGATTCTCGTTCTTGCGTCTTTTCTCCTTCGTATTCTTCCCTCTACTCGTTCGCCTGTATTCTTTGGCTTCCTTTGTTCGCAATGGCTCTGTCAAACCCAGGCTCCTCTGCCCCGGTGCCGGCGGGATCGACACTTTTCACTGACGGGGAAAAGTGTGTTGTTGAAGATCCTGCTATCCCTTCCGAAGATATCGGCGGGGACTACCCTCGCCAGGGCACCGACTCCAGCCTTACCGTGAGTGATTTGAAAAAACTCATGAAAGGTGTGCAAGTCCCACTGGGGTCGAAGATTCGCGTGCCGGAGCCGACGGTGCACCCTTTTAACTACTTCGGGGACGGTTTCGTCGTGTATCGGGAGCATCTTCACCGCGGCCTGCGTTTCCCCCCGCACCCTTTTGTTCATGGTTTCCTTTCCCGCCGGAGATGCACTCTTGCTCACCTGAACCCCAACGCCTTAGGCTGTCTGCACGCCTTCCTCTCTGTCTGCGCAGAGAACGGCATTACTCCCGATGCGCGGGAGTTTGTAAATTTCTTCACAACCAGGGTGAACACCACTACTACGGAGGAGGACATCTCCGTCCTGGCCGTGTCCGGGTATTCCTTCTTCAAACGTGTGAGCCTGGAGAGCGGCTGGTCCTCCAACTGGTTCGTTTTTATCCGCCGAGGGGGACTTTAATCGGAGTCTCCCATATCGGAGACATTGCTAAGGGGCAACTTGCCGCTCCGCTACCCCCTTCCGTAAATTCATCTCCAATTGGAGATATACTTAAGAAGCTGACTTCTTCTGTGCTCCACCCCATCACCTTCTTTTTCTCCGAAGAGAAGTGAACAAAACTCGGGCAAAGATTGACCGTATGTATTCTCCATGTGTGCCTCCTTACTTTTTTAGTTTTCGGATGTTTTTCTTACTTTTTGTTTGTTCTGCAGCTTTTGTTCAATCGGGCGGGAAATTTTCCCTCCGATACAACTGGGAGCTTGTTGACTATAGGGCCACCGAAGAGAAAAAAGGAGCCCCGCCTGCCCCTTCCAGTGGAAAAACTCGGAGTCCTTCCTGTAGCAAAACCACTGGTACTAAGAGGAAAGCCCCCGAAGGGCCCAAAAAAGTTGATCAGTCAAAAATAAAGTTAGTACGAAGGGAAAAGCTTGTTACCGAAAGTGGTTCCACCGGTCCCCTTGCTGCTGTCCCTCCAAAAACAGGTACTCCCGTATCTACTCCTGCCTGTAGTCCGGGCAGAGTTAAGAAAGATGTGGATTTAACTCCCATATCGTCCCTCTTCCCTGATCTGCATGGCTTTTTTTGCGTAGACGAAGCTTTAACTCAAAATACCGATTCCATTTTTTCCACCGGTATACCTTTTCGCAGCCCCTTTTTGTCTTTCTTTTGCTTTTACTCTGTTTTTGGTTGATTACTTATGGTTTTGCCTTTCGCAGTCACTGTTCCGCCCTCCGCAGACCCTGAGCCTGAACGGGCGCGACGACCTGTGCAGGGCGTTGCGATTAAGGAAGGTGGTGCTCCGGAGAGGAAAAAGGCCCGCGAGATCCCACTGGTAAAGGCAAGGGCATTGCCGAAGTTAGCGCGGAGGAAAGTTCTTCTTCGGATTCGTCCGACGCCCCCTCTCAGGAGGCTCCTCCGTCCGTAGCTAGGAGCAAGCTTGCGGACGATAGATCTTCTCCTCCACCGCGGGCTGATCCTTCGGTCTGCGGTCCTCTTCAAAATTGGACTGGGGCTATCACCGAGGAAATCCGGTTCCTCGCATTCCATTTGTTCGTGGAATGAGATATAGGGCCTTCTGGTCTACCGCTGCGAAGGCGGCCAAAAACGACAATGGCATTTTTTGCCCCAGGCTCTCATCCGACTCCCTTAAAATAAAAACTTCGGATTGGGGAGGGTAGCTGCGACGCCATCGTCCGTCACTCTCTTCCGGAGAGAGAGGCTTTTGAGCGCCTCTAGAGTGCTTTAATTCAGGTTTGTCTTTCCTACATGTGTTTATTTTGTACTACCCTTTTTTTAGTTTTACATTTTTGCCTCTTTTTAGGCCATGGCAATGGCCCAATGTGTTGAGACCCAGTCTCAATATTCTTCCCAAGCCATCCGCTACCATGGGGCCCG
Organism: Limonium bicolor; assembly: GCA_023374045.1. Lineage (NCBI taxonomy): Eukaryota > Viridiplantae > Streptophyta > Magnoliopsida > Caryophyllales > Plumbaginaceae > Limonium > Limonium bicolor. The sequence goes on from CM041779.1 coordinate 248,808,858, forward strand.
GGCGGAGAGATACAAGAAGGCCGTCGATGAAGAAAAGGCCAAGGCTCAAGAAGTCCTTGCACAAATGGAGGCTCAATTTGAAGCGGAAAAGGCCGCACTCCGGGAGGAGCTTCAAGAAGCTGCATCCATCGATCAAGAGGATGCTATCAACAAGCTGCAGGCTTCTTTTGACGACCAGAAGTGGGTGTTGGAAGAGGAAGCTGGAGACTTCCGGAAGGTTGCTGAAGAAATCCAGAAATCTACCGAGGATCTTCGGTCTTCCTTTGAGTTAGAGTTGGAAAAAAGGGACCAACTCTTGCAAGCGGCTGAGGCCAAACAAAATGATCTCCAAGCCGGCCTCGAATCGGAGAGGAAAAAACTTGCGGAGGCCGCTCTTCGAATTGAAGAGCTTGAGGCAGAGCTAGAAGCTCAGAAAGAAAGGCTTCCGGTAATTCATATTTATCGAAAGCTTCCTCTTTTTTCTTTCATGTTGCTCTTGCTTATCCTTTGTATTTTATGCAGAAAATCCAGGTCCTTCATCGGAGGTCGCCAGAAGCTCCGACTTTTGGCTTAAGAAAGTGTCTGGCCTCAAAGCTTCGTTAATTACTTCGGAGTCGGAGAGAGAACGGTACCGGAGTCTTACCTTGTCCTACGAGAGCCAGGTTGCGAAGTTAAAGGGGGCTCTTAAAGAGACGCAGTCGGAACTTCAAACGAAGGACCGCACTGTCTCAGGTCTTAAAGAGACACTTTCTTCCCAATGTCGCAAGCTTGTTGGAGAGGGCCAACGTATTGTATTGGAGTTCTTCTCCGAGAGGCAACAATCCGTTGACGAAGCCCTTTACGAAAGTTTAGAGTTTGAGGCTCTTGCTCGCTCCACCGGATATCACGAAGAGTTGGCGAGGTTCGCACGACCCGTAGGGAACACGTGCTTTGCCCCGTCTTTTATGGCGTCAGCCGTTGCTCGGGGCCAAAGTAACGTCAGCCTTACTCCGGTAGGTGAGCAAAAGGAAGACTCCGGAGGAAGCACCTCAACCCTTCAGAAGCGGTCACAAGAATCTAAGAAGCTTGTGGAAGATCCTGCAGGACATGCATTATAAACTTTTTCTTTTGCTCATGGTTTTTGTTATAGTCATCACATATTTTGTTCCGGAGTACTTTTGTGTCGTAAATAACATCTTCCCTTTTTTTTATAATAGACCAACCTGACCTTTTGGGTATGACCGGAGAGACCGGTCTCCCGAAAGTCGGAGACTTTTACTAATGTAGAATCTTTAAGCTGCCTTTCATTTTTTGTGAAGATTTCTTTTCGGTAACCTTTTAGTTACACTTTTACACTTTCACACTCTACCACTGTACACATGGTGAGATCGTCGGTTTAACACTCTACCGACTTCGAGTCGGTGAGATCGTCGGTTTAACACTCTACTGGCAGTAAGTGTTATAACCCAAGATTTGGTTATATTTTATTTAAGTTCTATGGTTCTTTAAGTTGGTTCATTTTGGATTTAGGACATGGACGTCCTTCTGAATAAAGACATGGGTAGAAAGGTCTTTCTTCCTTCCCATTAAAATTCTGGTGAGATTAACTTAATAAACTCTTATTATTTTATTTCTTTCCTTCTTAATTACCCTCACTTCTAAACACGTTCTCACGATCGTTCACGCTCCTCTCTTCCTTGCTGCTCTCTCTCTCTCTCTCAAAGCCGTTCTTTCTCTCGATCAGTCAAGCCTCATTATTCTGCTGTCAAGTTCCCTCTGCAGATTGCCAGTCCTTGCGAATTGTTGGATTCTTCGAGGTAGGGTTGTCAGTTTGCGCCCTCTTGATTCTTCGGTTCCTGAGTTCTCCCTTTTTCTGATTACCTTCTGCAATCTGATTGTGATTCAGAGTGGACTCTTGCGTCTTTGTTAGTTCTCTACTGCTGCTGGCCTCGTTGTGATTCCGCTGTCAGATTCAGGTAAGGGTTCGAATTGCGTTATCAGTGGCAGTCTCTGATTTGGGAATTTAGTTCTAATTTCGGTTTGTTCTTCAGTTGCGTTGTTCGGAGTGTTTTGTCGTTCTGCATTCGGGGATTCTGTTCGTTGATTGCTCTGCTGTGTCGGGGTTGGATCGTCTGCTGTTCAGATTCAGGATTTCGTCTGCTGTTAATCCGAGGTAGGTGGCTTTCGGATTCGATCCGTGTGTTCAGCCTTGGGGAGTTTGGGTTCTGCAAATTTACTCACTGATTTGATCTTGTGTTGTGTGTGGTTTATGTCTGTTTAATGCCTTTTCAATGGATTAAACCCCCAAGGTTGTTTTGTAAATGTGTGTGTTGATTTGGATTGGTTTTTGTGCCTCTGTTCGTTTGAATTCGCTTCTGATTTCTGAGGTTTTCGGCATGTCCGAAATTCCGTCCGAGCTTTGAAGTTCGGACATGCCCTTCTGCGCTTAATCTTTTGAAAATCTTCGCTGTGTCCGAACTTCCGTCCGAGCTTTGAAGTTCGGACACAGCCTTCTGCATTCTCTGATTTTGGCTTCGACTTGTGTCCGAACATTGGATGTCCGGACACAAGTTCGGACTCTCCACGTTCTGTTTTCCGAAAGATGTCCGAACATCCGTCCGAACTTGGATGTTCGGACACCTCTGACTCTCCATCTGTTTTAAGGTTCGACTTGTGTCCGAACTTTGAAGTCCGGACACAAGTTCGGACATCTGTCTGATTTTGCCTTCTGAGTCTCGACTTGTGTCCGAACATTGATGTCCGGACACAAGTTCGGACAGGCTACTGTTTTGGCCATAACTTGCTCGTTTGAGCTCCGTTTTGACTTCTGTTTGCGGGGTTGGATTCCCCTTCTGATTTCCAAGCTATCTATGAGCTTTCTGGTGCCTTTGGTGCACATATGCTTATCTGTATTTAAGCTTCTGTTTTGGGACCTAGTTATCTCTGTGTCTGAGCCTTTGGATGGCTGGTTACGCTGTCTCGTAGCGCGCTATGTAGGATCCTTCTGTTCACGGGTGATGTTCCCCGTTCGGTTCACGGGTGTTTACACCTGTTCTGTTTACGAGTGAGGTTTCCTCGTTCTGTTCACGAGCTGGTTGCTCGTTCTGTCTGTATGCTGTGATCGCTAGTGTCCCACTCTGTTTTCTGCTTCTGTCTGCTTCTGCTCTGTTTAGTCCCTTAATGATTGGACTTCTGTTTCTGATTTCTGATATAATTGTGGATTCTTGACTCCTTCTGATTTGTCAATATTCTGTAAATGTTTTGAGCATGCTGGTTGATGAAGTTGGTCATCTACTGGGCATAGTTGTGTGCTCATTCCCCTACTTCTAACGCTTTTGTAGATTGATTAGCGAGGATCGTCTCCCCTCAGCTTCTGGAGTCTAGCTGCTTTGTTTTTAGCTTCTTTTGAGACCTTGTATTGAATTTGGGCCTTTGGGCATATTTTGTTAAGCTTCCGCTTTTGACATCTGTTTGGTGGGTTCTGTAGTGACTTTTGGGGATGTTTTATCCTCTCTTCGATAATACTGTATTGGAGTATTTCGTTTGGGCCTTATTTGATTATCTGTTTAATTCTGTTTATTAGAGCCTTGCGTTATTATGTAATAATACGCGGCGTGTAATACCCCTAACTCCTAGGCCAGTGTTTGGGGGTGTTACATTTAGTGGTATCAGAGCTCTGGGTTCTAATCTGCTGGGATTTTAAGTTAGCCAGTCAGTCAGAAATGTCAGTGTTAGTGTCGGAGTCTAACTGTCTGGTTGGACTTTCAGAATGCCGCCAAGGAGAGCGAATAACCCTCCAGGAAATGTGGCTGATGCTGTACAGCAGTTTATGACGCAGCTCATGCAGACCATGGCTGCAGGGGGCGGTCCAGCTGGAGGAGGACCAGCTGGCGGAGCAGGCCCGGCTGGGGCAGATGCTGGAGGGAGGAACGTGAAGGCGCTTCAGGAGTTCATGAAGCTGAAGCCGCCATCGTTCGATGGGGCAGGAGACCCCCAGGAGGCCAGCCACTGGTTGTCAGAGGTGGAGGATTTGCTTCGAGTGATGGGCTCTGAGGAGGAGCAGAAGGTCAACTTCGCTACCTTTCTGTTCAAGGCCGAAGCCCAGGAGTGGTGGAGGTCAGTGATGGGGAAGTTCCCACAGCCATGGACGTGGGAGCAGTTCATTGGGGAGTTCAACAAGCAGTTCTACCCCGACGTCTACAAGGATCAGCGCATCCTGGAGTATAACCGACTACGCCAGGGTCGGGATATGAGTGTGGAGGAGTACGTCCGGAAATTCATCAGCCTATCTAAGTTTGCACCTGAGCCTGACGAGCATAGGAAGGCCAGGAAGTTTGAGAGCGGCCTGAGGCCGGATATCCGATCTGCTGTGACGCCGCTGCGTCACAAGACCTTCAGGGACGTTGCTGATGTCGCCCTGCTGGTAGAGGCTGACTTGAGAGGTCGCCAGTCTGGAGGGAAGGACCAGAAGAGGAAGCAGAGGTCCGATGACAGTGATAGGAGGGATCAGTCTGCTTCTCAGAAGAAGCAGTCTACGGGAGACCGCTCTGGGGACCGTTCACGAGATAGAGGGGGTTCATCTTCGTCAGCTCCTGCTCCGAAGTGCCAGGTCTGTGGCAAGTTTCACAGAGGTCAGGACTGCTACAGGAAGTCCGGGGCCTGCTTCAAGTGTGGATCCATGAGGCATAGGATTGCTGATTGCCCTCAGGCTGAGAGGAGCAGAGGTAGCTCTGGAGGTGGAGCCGGAGGATCTGCATCTGGGTCTAGAGATCGAGACCGGGCTGAGCAGAAGAAGCCCCAGGGCCAGGCCAGAGTGTACGCGATGGCTGGAGAGAGGGACCGATCGACTGACAGAGTTGTCACAGGTATTCTCCAGCTGTCATCTCGTTCTGTTTTCTGTTTGTTTGACTCTGGAGCCACCCACTCTTTTATTTCTGCTGAGTTGGTGGGTGAGCTCGGTTTGCCTGTTGTGCCTCTGGGTGTTGAGTTATGTGTGCATAGTCCATTAGTTAGGGACTCTTCTATGCTGTTGAATTCTGTTTGCAAAGATAGTCCTGTGTTAGTCAGAGATAGGACTCTGTGTGCTAACCTCATCCCGATGGAGATGACTTCTTTTGATGTGATTCTGGGCATGGATTGGCTTGCTGCGCACCATGCCCATATTGATTGTGCTGCTTCGAGAGTCACTTTCGAGGAGCCGGGTCAGCCCCGTCTAGTTGTAGCAGGGAATGGACTCCCGTGCTCGCCGCCAGTCATATCAGCTATGCAGGCGTTCCGTTTTCTGAGGAAAGGATGCCAGGGATATCTGTGCTACATCCCTGAGGTTCGCAAGGATGCGAAGTTGGAGGAGATTCCAGTAGTCAGAGACTTCCCAGATGTGTTCCAGGATGATGTACCTGGGCTTCCCCCTGTCAGAGAGGTGGAGTTCTCGATCGAGCTCGCACCTGAGACTCAGCCCATTTCGAAGGCCCCATACCGTATGGCGCCTGCTGAGCTCAAGGAGCTGAAGGTCCAGTTGCAGGAGCTGCTGGATAAGGGCTTCATTCGCCCGAGTGTGTCGCCTTGGGGAGCGCCAGTGCTATTTGTAAAGAAGAAGGACGGTAGTATGCGGTTGTGCATTGACTACAGGGAGCTCAACAAGGTTACCATTAAGAATAGGTATCCTCTCCCGCGCATAGACGACTTGTTCGACCAGTTAGCAGGAGCTAAGGTGTTTTCGAAGATCGATCTGAGGTCGGGATATCATCAGCTGAGGATTAAGGCAGACGACGTGCCTAAGTCCGCTTTCAGGACTCGTTATGGACACTACGAGTTCCTAGTGATGCCTTTCGGTCTGACGAATGCGCCTTCCGTATTTATGGATATGATGAACAGAGTCTTCAAGCCTTTTTTGGATCAGTTCGTTGTAGTTTTCATCGACGACATCTTGGTGTATTCCAAGAGTGCTGAGGAGCACGAGGAGCATTTGAGGACCGTTCTCCAGACTCTGAGGGAGAACGAGCTGTATGCGAAGCTGAAGAAGTGCGAGTTCTGGCTAGATCAGGTGGTATTCTTGGGACATGTGGTCTCCAAGGATGGTATCTCCGTGGACCCGGAGAAGATTCGAGCTATTACTGAGTGGGCCAGGCCTACTAATGTTGGGGATATTCGTAGCTTCCTTGGACTAGCGGGCTACTATCGCAAGTTTGTGGAGGGCTTCTCCAAGTTGGTGATTCCGTTGACTCGTCTGCTGCAGAAGGATGTGAAGTTTGAGTGGAGCGATGCCTGTGAGCAGTGTTTTCTGGAGCTGAAGAAGAGGTTGACTACTGCGCCGATCTTGACTCTTCCGGAGGGGACCGAGGGTCTTGAGGTTTTCTGTGATGCGTCCCATAGGGGACTTGGATGTGTTCTGATGCAGCATGGGAAGGTTAGCATATGGCTCTCGTCAGTTGAAGCCATATGAGAAGAACTATCCGACCCACGATCTGGAGCTGGCTGCGGTGGTCTTTGCGTTGAAGATTTGAAGGCACTACTTGTATGGGCAGCGTGCAAGGTGTATACGGACCATAAGAGCCTCAAGTATCTGTTCACTCAGAAGGAGTTGAACTTGAGGCAGAGGAGATGGCTGGAGTTGTTGCACGATTATGACTTAGAGATCCTCTACCATCCGGGTAGGGCGAATGTGGTTGCTGATGCGCTCAGTAGGAGGGGTCCGTCTGGGACTGTTTGTGCTTTGTCCGGTGTGGAGAGGTCTGCTCAGGAGTTGCAGCGCATGGGTATCTGGGTTGTCCGTCCAGAGAGGTCTGGGATGTTAGCAGCACTGCAGGTTCAGCCTACCTTGATCGACCGGATCAAGGCCAGTCAGGAGCTTGATGTCAGTCTGTGTAAGATCAGAGAGAGTTTGTCTGCTGGTCAGGAGTCCGAGTTCCGGGTTTCAGAGGATGGCTGCCTGAGGTTCAGAGGCCGTGTTTGTGTGCCGGCAGACGACGCGTTGAGGCGTGAGATCATGCAGGAGGCTCATGGAGCTCCGTACTCGGTACACCCAGGAGGGGTGAAGATGTACCGGGACCTACGTGAGACATTCTGGTGGAGCAATATGAAGAGGGACATCTCCGACTTTGTATCCAGATGTAGGACCTGTCAGCAGGTCAAGGCCGAGCATCAGAGACCAGCTGGTTTGCTTCAGCCTCTTCCCGTTCCGGAGTGGAAGTGGGAGAGCGTCGGTATGGATTTTGTCATGGGACTGCCTAAGACTCCGGGGTTTGATGCAGTTTGGGTCATAGTGGACCGGCTCACGAAGAGCGCTCACTTCCTGCCTGTCAGGAAGACTTTCAGTTTGCACCGCTTAGCCCAGTTGTACATTGATGAGATAGTACGTCTGCATGGGGTTCCGGCTTCGATTGTGTCTGACAGAGATCCGAGGTTTGTGTCCAGGTTCTGGCAGAGTTTGCATCAGGCTTTGGGGACGAAGTTGTCTTTCAGTTCAGCTTACCATCCTCAGTCAGACGGCAGACAGAGAGGACGAATCAGGTCCTAGAGGACATGCTCAGGGCATGTGTACTCGACTTTGGGGGCAGCTGGGATCAGCACGTGGCACTGATAGAGTTCGCGTACAATAACAGCTTTCAGACCAGTATCGGGATGGCTCCTTTGAGGCCTTGTATGGCAGGAGGTGCAGATCACCCATCTGTTGGGATGATCTGAAGGAGAGAGCTGTGATTGGTCCAGACTTGGTTCAGGATGCTGTGGGCAAGATTCAGTCTATCAGAGAGCGTCTGCTTGTGGCTCAGAGTCGTCAGAAGAGCTACGCCGATCAGAGGAGACGACCTCTAGAGTTTGAGGTGGGCGATCATGTGTATCTGAAGGTTTCTCCTGTGCGTGGAGTTGTCCGGTTTGGGAAGAGAGGCAAGCTTAGCCCTCGTTTTGTGGGTCCTTTTGAGATCCTAGAGAGGATCGGACCGGTTGCCTATCGTTTGGCTCTGCCTCCGTCTTTAGCAGCAGTGCACAGTGTTTTCCATGTTTCGATGCTGAGGAAGTACATTCCGGACCCATCTCATGTGATCGACTTCAGTCCGCTTCAGTTGAGGGAGGACTTCACGTTTGAGGCAGTTCCTTTGAGGATTTTGGCGCGGGATGTCCGCAAGCTCAGGAGTAAGACCATGCCCTTGGTGAAGGTGCAGTGGTCGGGACAGTCCAAGGAAGAGGCGACCTGGGAGGTCGAAAGCGAAGTTCGTTCTAAGTTTCCCGCGCTCTTCGAGCAGTAGGTATGTTTTAATTTCGAGGACGAAATTCTTTTAAGGGGGAGGTGATGTTATAACCCAAGATTTGGTTATATTTTATTTAAGTTCTATGGTTCTTTAAGTTGGTTCATTTTGGATTTAGGACATGGACGTCCTTCTGAATAAAGACATGGGTAGAAAGGTCTTTCTTCCTTCCCATTTAAATTCTGGTGAGATTAACTTAATAAACTCTTATTATTTTATTTCTTTCCTTCTTAATTACCCTCACTTCTAAACACGTTCTCACGATCGTTCACGCTCCTCTCTTCCTTGCTCTCTCTCTCTTCTCTCTCAAAGCCGTTCTTTCTCTCGATCAGTCAAGCCTCATTATTCTGCTGTCAAGTTCCCTCTGCAGATTGCCAGTCCTTGCGAATTGTTGGATTCTTCGAGGTAGGGTTGTCAGTTTGCGCCTCTGATTCTTCGGTTCCTGAGTTCTCCCTTTTTCTGATTACCTTCTGCAATCTGATTGTGATTCAGAGTGGACTCTTGCGTCTTTGTTAGTTCTCTACTGCTGCTGGCCTCGTTGTGATTCCGCTGTCAGATTCAGGTAAGGGTTCGAATTGCGTTATCAGTGGCAGTCTCTGATTTGGGAATTTAGTTCTAATTTCGGTTTGTTCTTCAGTTGCGTTGTTCGGAGTGTTTTGTCGTTCTGCATTCGGGGATTCTGTTCGTTGATTGCTCTGCTGTGTCGGGGTTGGATCGTCTGCTGTTCAGATTCAGGATTTCGTCTGCTGTTAATCCGAGGTAGGTGGCTTTCGGATTCGATCCGTGTGTTCAGCCTTGGGGAGTTTGGGTTCTGCAAATTTACTCACTGATTTGATCTTGTGTTTGTGTGTGGTTTATGTCTGTTTAATGCCTTTTCAATGGATTAAACCCCCAAGGTTGTTTTGTAAATGTGTGTGTTGATTTGGATTGGTTTTTGTGCCTCTGTTCGTTTGAATTCGCTTCTGATTTCTGAGGTTTTCGGCATGTCCGAACTTCCGTCCGAGCTTTGAAGTTCGGACATGCCCTTCTGCGCTTAATCTTTTGAAAATCTTCGCTGTGTCCGAACTTCCGTCCGAGCTTTGAAGTTCGGACACAGCCTTCTGCATTCTCTGATTTTGGCTTCGACTTGTGTCCGAACATTGGATGTCCGGACACAAGTTCGGACTCTCCACGTTCTGTTTTCCGAAAGATGTCCGAACATCCGTCCGAACTTGGATGTTCGGACACCTCTGACCCTCCATCTGTTTTAAGGTTCGACTTGTGTCCGAACTTTGAAGTCCGGACACAAGTTCGGACATCTGTCTGATTTTGCCTTCTGAGTCTCGACTTGTGTCCGAACATTGATGTCCGGACACAAGTTCGGACAGGCTACTGTTTTGGCCATAACTTGCTCGTTTGAGCTCCGTTTTGACTTCTGTTTGCGGGGTTGGATTCCCCTTCTGATTTCCAAGCTATCTATGAGCTTTCTGGTGCCTTTGGTGCACATATGCTTATCTGTATTTAAGCTTCTGTTTTGGGACCTAGTTATCTCTGTGTCTGAGCCTTTGGATGGCTGGTTACGCTGTCTCGTAGCGCGCTATGTAGGATCCTTCTGTTCACGGGTGATGTTCCCCGTTCGGTTCACGGGTGTTTACACCTGTTCTGTTTACGAGTGAGGTTTCCTCGTTCTGTTCACGAGCTGGTTGCTCGTGTATGCTGTGATCGCTAGTGTCCCACTCTGTTTCTGCTTCTGTCTGCTTCTGCTCTGTTTAGTCCCTTAATGATTGGACTTCTGTTTCTGATTTCTGATATATTTGTGGATTCTTGACTCCTTCTGATTTGTCAATATTCTGTAAATGTTTTGAGCATGCTGGTTGATGAAGTTGGTCATCTACTGGGCATAGTTGTGTGCTCATTCCCCTACTTCTAACGCTTTTGCAGATTGATTAGCGAGGATCGTCTCCCCTCAGCTTCTAGAGTCTAGCTGCTTTGTTTTTAGCTTCTTTTGAGACCTTGTATTGAATTTGGGCCTTTGGGCATATTTTGTTAAGCTTCCGCTTTTGACATCTGTTTGGTGGGTTCTGTAGTGACTTTTGGGGATGTTTTATCCTCTCTTCGATAATACTGTATTGGAGTATTTCGTTTGGGCCTTATTTGATTATCTGTTTAATTCTGTTTATTAGAGCCTTGCGTTATTATGTAATAATACGCGGCGTGTAATACCCCTAACTCCTAGGTCAGTGTTTGGGGGTGTTACAGTAAGACAGCGAGATCGTCGGATGAAATACACTACCATCGTTAATGGTAGATCGTCGGATACAAAACACTCTACCATTGCTTATGGTGAGATCGTCGGATACATTCTTAGTCTGTCTTTTGTTAAAAACCCTTTGTTCCTTGTTTTTCTTTGAGGAAGAGAAAAAATTGTTTTTGCGATGTTTTTTGTTTTTGTCTGAAAACTTTATACATTATTATCAGAGGGTAAAATGTTTTGAAAACAAGATAACTGAGACCATTAAGCAAAATGCTTTATTGCCACTGCTTGCAAGATTGTCAGACATCCGTATGAGATTATTCCTGTGCTTGTCACCAAACAATTTATTAACCTGTAGCTGAAAAAAGATATTAAACATAGAATTTTTTGAGGCATTCAGCGTGCCAGGAGTGTGGCAAATCGCTTCCGTCCATATTTCGGAGCCTATAAGATGCTCGGTCAGTTTTAGCTTGAACGATGTATGGGCCTTCCCACTGAGGTTGTAATTTCGCTGGCTGTTTTACTTCCCGAAGTACCAAATCACCTGCGGAAAAAGACCGCTCCCTTACCTTCTTATTAAAATGACGTTCGATTCTCAACTTGTCATTTTGATTTTTTAAGTCAGCGATCATTCGTTTTTCATCCAAGACGTCCAACTCATCTCAGATGCCTTCATCGTTCTCTTCTTCTTCGTACCCTTCAATCCTTTTTGACGGTATCATGATTTCTGCGGGTACCACCGCTTCGAGACCGTACATCAATCTGTAAGGGGTTTCTCCGGTTGGCCCCTTGACAGTCGTCCTGTTAGCCCATAGGACTTGCGGTAGAATCTCCGCCCATCTCCCTCTTTTCCCTTCCAACTTTCTTCTCAGAGCTTTTACAATTTGTCCATTTGTATTTTCTACCTGGCCATTCGCTTGTGGATGAGCTACAGAGGCGAATCTCAGGACAATCTTCATTCTTCACAAAAATCCCTAAAGCTCTTGCAATTGAACTGTGCACCGTTGTCCGTTATGATTACCCTCGGTATACCAAACTGACATACGATGTTCTTCCAAACAAACTCCTCTGTCTTTCGCGCAGTTATATTTACTACCGGAAGAGCCTCCACCCACTTGGTGAAGTAGTCCACCGCCACATACAAGTATATATACCTTCCGGGAGAAGCCTCTGGAAACGGTCCGACGATATCTAATGAAATACCCCAAACTTATAAAACATGGATTAAATATTTAATCACATTAATTAAGGCCTAAACATGCCTTAAAAGTCAACTGAGATCAACAACGGTCAACACAAAACAAGATGTTGCACTCTTTGACTGTTAAGGGTAAATAAATACCCAAATGAATTACCTAGGACCTAAAAATTTGTCCTAAGTATATTAACACATTACTAAACATATTATAATCGTTGGACAACACGCCAACACAAAGAAAAAGCATTTACATGCTTCAAGGTCAAAAAGGGCAAAAAGGTGCTCTAGGAAAACCTTAAAAATCAAATGACCTCTAAATGATATAAAATTGGATACCATGATCAAATATCATGTAAGGAACACAACAAAACCGTTGTCAAAGGAAACCAACCCCAAAAACACTTTGCGACACAAAATGTGCACTAAAACTCCTTAAAGCACGTTTTTGTGTAATCGCCTTCTAAATTGGTTTTAATTGGGCTAAAAGGTTATAAATACCTTTAAATATAATAAAATATCATATTATATGATATTAGGAATTTAATTCCAGAATTTTACGAATTTTAACAAATTTAATATTAAAATATTAATAAAACCCTAAAGTTGGGCCCGTTTGGGTCAACATTGACTAAGTTGGTCAATGTTGACCATTGACCACGAATTGGACTGCATAAAATCAGATTATTAAGTCTCTAAACAGACCAAGAGACAAGTCCCATGTTACAATTAAGTATTCTACATTACTTTTGCATAAAAATAAGAAAAAGTAAACTTTGCCTAATAAAACAAAACTTGTCTCACCTTTTGCTTCCCCCGTGTGAGTGCAGCCGTTGGAGAGCTTCTCCTTTCCATTATTACACGGCTGATACAAGCTCCAAACAAGAAGAAGACAAAGGAGATGAGTCACTTATTCAATAATAGCTTAAAGTAACATTATTTGTCCATTTTTGATTCAAATTGGAATCAAATAATTCACCACCTTCTCCTATCATACACGGCTGTCCTCTTGTGTGTCTCCGCTGAATTAGCTCCAATTATTCAACCCCAATCAGACTTGATGAGTCATCAAAGCAACAAAATCATAAAAAAATGCAAAAATGTGCTTTAAGCTTAATTTAGGTCATTTCCTACCATTTCTCCTCTTCAGCCGAGGTTGCTCTGCCCTTGAGCTCCCTTTGGCTCCTCTCCACCGTAGGTAAGAGTTCCAAGCACCATTGATGAGATTTCAAGCTCTAGGTAAGCTCCTAAAGCATAAAAATGCCCATTTTCTTCATCTTTCCTTCCTTTTTCGATTGATCTACAGTCCAACCTTTTCTATACATCTATGTAGAGTGATTTGGAGGTTAAAGGAAGTGTTGGTTTCGTACATAACCAGATCTAAGGAGGGAAGTTCAAGTCTTGACCATTTAAGGTAAAAATGTTCTTTAAGCTCTTAACTTTTGATTCCCTTCAAGTTCGGCTGTGAAACTTTGGTCATAGCCTCATCTTCTTCTCCTTTTCATGTGGAATCTGTTGTTTAGCCATTTGGAGCAAAGGTGGCCGAGATCCAAAGGAAATACCCTCTTTTAAGGCATTTTTCCAAGGTAAAACCTAATAACAAGGCAGCTTGTTGAGATCTAGCTATTTCCTATGTCAATATGGTAGATCTAACACCTCGTGGTGTGTTTGATTCAGGTCGAAACCATCTTGAACTCTCCTTGCATTCTTAAGGTGATTTTTGCCTTAAATCTTACATTAAATTACTTCTTATGGTTAGATCTTTCTTGGAGACTAACTAGGCCTTGGTTTCTGTTGAAAACATGTAAAACAAGCTGTGGAGAATTTCTCCTTAAGGTGGCGAACCCAAACAAGGCTTTACCTAAGCTAAATCAAGGTATAAATCTCTTAAAACCTTAACTTGATACATTAACACAAGTTTAAGTGTGTGTATATTAATTTCCATGAGTGAAGAGGTGAAATAAGGTCTTGTTTGACCTTAAAATGTTTAAGGAATGGTTTAATAAATTTTATAACTAATTAAACAAGCATAAATGTCAAATTTAAGACATTGTGTGGAAGTTTGGTAAATAAATAAAAATTATATGGTGAGGCCGAAATTTATATGTATTTTTGGGACATTTATGTGTAATTTATTTTGCAAGACAATGTTTGTAATAAGGCCATGTATTTTAGGCCATTTTATTTATGCAATTACAAGCATTTATTTAAGTTTAGGTGGTATATAATTATTACCGAAATGAATAAGGGGTTATAGTGTAATTAAATTAAATTTAGGGACTTTAGAAAAATAAAGCCGAAAATTAGAGTTAAAAAGGAGTTAAAATAAAGTTTATAAGATTTTATAAAGTTTTGGGGTTAAATGGTGAATTTTAGAAAGTTTGGGTACTAAACTGTAATTATAAGGAATTGGTGGTCAAGGAAATATTAAGGTGGTCAACCTTGACCATATGCTAGGTTTTGACCAAATTAGATAAGTTAAATAACTTATTTAAGGTGTTATAATAAGATAAGTATCTTAAGGTAATATTTTCATGACATATGTGGTAAATATGTTATTACCGAAAATAAAGGGTGTACAATGGTATTTTTAACACCCATGGGCTATTAGGAATTTTTAGGAATTTATTTGGTGGATTTTGGAATTAAAATGAACTATATATGTATAATATATAGTTATTAAGTCATTATGACACTTTGGAGAAAAATAGATGTTGGAATGGTAAATATTGATAGTATATGGGTTAATTAGGATATTTATAACCCTTTGGTGGAATTTGGAGATTTTTAGAATTATATAAGAGTATTTGTTAAGATATGTGTAAGATATGGTTTTAATGATATGGTAAGAATATATGTTATAAATAGGGCCAAATGGCAATTGTAGAATAGCACAAGGGCTGTTCGGAATTTACAAAAAATAACCATAGGTTATACCCTTTTTTATAAGTTAGAAATGTTTATATAAATGGAATATAAACATGGTAAATTAATGGGTGATTTTGTAAATAAAGGAAACTATGGTTTGTGAAAAAGAATATGGTTTTGATATGGTGCCCATGCGACAATAAAAATAGTTTGGTATAAAAACCATAGGTTATTAATTAAAGGAAATAAGAATATCATGTCAAATGATATTAGCATATGGAATAGCATTACATAATCTTATGTGGTCAAATAGAATTTAAATAAATTCAAGGGCTTTACCAAATTGATAGAGTTTGGAAAATGAATTTTAGACTAAGGTCTATAATGTTATAAATGTTATAACAAATTTGGTATTAAGGTGGTTTAATGAAATTAATACAAATAAGGTTTCACATTAATGGTGTGACAAACTATAAGTGAATGGGATTTATAAACTAAGGTATTTATGGAATAAACCTTAGGAGTTGTAAATGTACAACATAAAATGTTACATAATATTAGGATAACAATCTTAATATAAGTTGTATAATACGATGCAACTAATGGGAATAATCATCTAATAAAAGATGATGAAATGTAACATAAAATATAAGAGTTTATGAAACTCATGAGAATTACCTACGTGGTAAAAATATATACATACACAAGAATAATGTATATAAGGTGGATAAATATTTTGGTTGAAAACCTTATGATTTAATGGTGGTGGTTATTTGGAAAAAAATATAGTTACAAACTATAAGCTATGAACTTTGCTAAGATAATGGGTAATGAAATACAAAGAATTATAATGGATGATGGAAAAAAAATATATAATATAAGAATGCATGCATACATGCAACTAAAGGTTACGTACCTAAACTAGATGTGGATAAGATTAAAAGAAATATAAGGAATTAAACTTAACAGTTGAAATAGTTTTGACGTACGCGTTTTAAGTAACAAAGCCGACTGTTTAGAAAAACCTGTAACAAACAACTGTAGAAAATAGGGGTGAACTGTCGGGGTTACTTATAATTCGGAAATACCGGATGTAGTTAGTCATGGAGACTGACTTATAGTTTTATTACCGTTTAGAGTATACTTCTGACAAGGACGCTTGACGAGCTAGCGGACTACACGGAGCGTAGGATCTTGCTGATTCATACTCCACCGTAATACAGTCAGGGTGAATGGTATGTAAAGGGGTTTGATCCGAGTTGTCCTAAGGTTGCTCCTTGGGCTCGGATTTGGTTGATATAACTTGAATGTTGTTATGTGTCTCTGATTGTCTTTGAGGGCTTCCTCAGTTCAGACATCTGTGTGATATGTGATAAGATTGTTTGTCTGAATGTGATAATTAATATGCATGAACTGTATATTTATAGCTGCTTATTATTTACTGTTGTTGAGTTAACAGTATTGGTTCGTATATATGAACCTATATATATAAAACGAACTAGCGGCTATGGTGCTATCTTATATGAAATATAAGGAACGTAAGTAAAACGTTGTAGCACTATGATAATAACATATATATATTATCTGAGACTTTTATACGGAGCATTGGCCTTTCTATACGCCGCTCTTGTATCTAGCACTGGATCCCGAGTTTACAGACTCCGGATTGGACTAATGACCTTAGTCTGTTGTGTTAGAAAATTTGGTAATGCGATGCGATGGTATAATTAATTAATTAATGGAATGGAAGTAAAGCCAAGAGGATGTGGCTCTTGGTGCGCGCTGTGATCACAAAAACGATACTAGGATGTCCGCATACGGGTCCGTAAGTATCAAGAAAATTTCCCGTGAGCTAGAATGGCTCATTGGTCGGAGACTCTACCGTTGGAGTGGCTACTGCCGTGGGTGACCCGCCATAATATATGGGTAACTAGAGACATGTCGTTTTAACGAGACATTGTCACTAGGTATAACTGAACAACTAAAACAATTGAGACTTATACAGTGGCGAACAATACCATGGACGAGACTTAATACTTGTTTATTATTCTGTTGTTTCGCTTTGTTGTTCATTGGTTATACTTGTGGTTTTATTGTGTGTGATGGTTGGATGGAGCCTACAAGGCTAAGGTAAATTAAATATGAAAACTGTACGCTACGGCGAATGTACATTGTACATTATATTGTTATTACTCGATACGTTCGATATATAAATGTTTTTTGAGATATTAAATGAATGTTTGGATTGGATGGATGGTTAAATGTTTATGGATATTTGGATGGTTGATTATGTATATTATACGTTTATGCTTCAGTTTTGATTATAACTGTAAAAAGGAAAAGCATGAAACCAATCTATTAATAAGATGGTTAAAATGACAAGTGACCATTAGGGTCCAGGCCCGGCATACTCAGCGTCTATCGCTGATACTACACCATTACAGGTTGTTGATCATTGTCGGAGCTGAAGAGCAGGAACAGGGTAATTGGAGTGTTACTTTTGTCACCACACTTGGAGATGTTGTATAGCAATGAAGATGGTGAATTGTATTATGGTAAGGTTGTGTATTCGGATTGGGTAGACGCTCACTTGTCGATGTTTATGGTTTATGGACTTAGTGTGATGTATAGAGTTTCATTATCACTGCGGTTAGCATTTTATTTGTATTGGAAGTTGGATGTAGTTTGGCTGCGTTGCTCGCATGGGCGAGTAACGGCCGGTGACACCCGAGTGAGTTTTGTAATGGTTATTTGTTTTTCCGCTGCGAGACGTTTTATTTATTGCTACGTGAGAGATTATATCGTGATTACTGAGAGGGGTGTTACATCTAATCCCCATTTCACAAAAGGGATCGGAGAGGTGATAGATTTCATCTCCACAGGCGGGTTTCCAACCTTTGGACCATGTAACTGGCACTGCACACATTTTTTGACATAGTCTCCGCACATCTTCTGGATTGTCGGCCAAAAGTAGCCCATCCTTAATATTTTATGCATTATCGCCCTTCCTCCTTGGTGGTTGCCACACACCCCATCGTGGACTTCGCTGACGAGCTCTAGTCCTTGATTTTCTGTCAAACACTTCAGCGATGGTCTGCCAAAAGATCGCTTGTACAGCTGGCCATTTTCGAAAAAGAACGATGCTTCCCTTCTTTTTATTGTTTTGGCCTCTTTTTCTTCCTCTGGTAGTGTCCCTTGCTGGATATACTGGACAATGGGAGTCATCCATGATTTGCTTAAATCGGTTATTTCAACTGCCATTGTCTTCGTCTCTCCTATACTCGGGAGTTTCTTTAGTTGTAGCTGTACTTCCTCCGGTATTCCTTCCACTATACTTGCCAATTTAGCCAGTACATCGGCCTCCGAGTTTTGGTCTCTGGATATATGTCGGAGATTGCATTTCGAAAATCTTGCCCTTAGATCCTGCACTTTTACTAAGTAAAGTTTCAATTTTTCCTCCTTCATTTCGAAGATGTTCTCACTTTGCCTTGCCACAAGCAAGGAATCAGATTGTATTTCCAGCTCCGTCACCCCCAGAGCACAACCTACTTCCAGTCCTTGTACTAATGCCTCGTATTCTGCTTCATTGTTTGTTACTTCGAATTCCAACCTTACCGCATGATTCATTTTCCTTCCATCGGGAGTCAAGATCACAACCCCAACCCCCGCACCGGTTTTACACCTAGCTCCATCCACCCACATCTTATACGGGACTTCCCGCTCTTCTTGACAGAAGAAACTTGCCTCAGTGATAAAATCAACCAGGGCTTGGGCTCATATTGCCGTCCGAGGAACATAATGGATTTCAAATTGAGTAAGCTCCACCGTCCAAGTAATCATCCTTCCGGAGGGGTTCGGGTTATTGGTGTAACACCCCGACATACCACAACATACTTAACATTAAACTGCAGCGGAAAATACACATCAACACATAACTTAACTCATCGGTGTTACACGCCGTTAACCACCCACGTGGCTAACAAGGCTAACATTTACACAACTGTATCGGTCTGATGGACTAGATTCCCGAGCAACTATACAATACCGTCTCCTTATTAATACCAACATTCTTTATACAAATACCTTCCAACTGTACCGAGTATTTACAACTAATGCCGAGAACAATTTCGGTCTTACTACACCTACTGTGTACATACACTTAAATGAATACCCAAGTACAATGTCTACCCCGTCCTACTCTCGAACGGCTCCAGCTCCTTGTACCTGAAATAGAAAAGGAAAGAAAGGGTGGCCCCCCAGGGGCTCAGCACCTTTGCTGGTATGGTAATCCCGCAGCCCACATGCTACCGGGCCACGCACAACTATTTGTCGTCTTAGCATGCAGTTGATTACATTTAAATCAAGCATGTGAAACATAAACTCACAACACGATGCATTTCACCCCAATGGGCTTAACAAATACAACTCATTTATACTTAACCAACCACTCTTTGAGTTCTTCAACCCTAAAGTATTTCTCCTCTAACAGAGCTATTACCTTAATAGACGACATTTACCCACTATCGGGTTTCCACAAACGTCCCTTTTACATACTAGGAATCATATCCATGATCCTCATATTTCACTTCTAAACAACATATAACATCACATCACAATAACCTTGCAACATAACAATAACACATACATAACGGGTACGGGTCTCTTAGGAACCGGCCCAAACATAGTTAACACACTGGTGAGCCTAAGAATGATATCACCCCATGTTAAGCTCGTTATAACCAAACTCATTACCGCCCTCATAGTCGGACGAGTAACTTACCTAAAGATGGATCGGATTTGTGACCCGAACTCACCACACAAACATGTTCCCCCTAAACCGATCGTAAGTCAGAATAGCTAAGCTTTGGGATAAGCTAATGGGAGATCATAACCCGTGAGGGAAACAACCATAACAGAGAGAAGGGTAAAGCTAAAAAGGATACCCACTCCCAAACAACGCGCGACCGGCCAAACCGGATTCCTCACTACTGTTAGTACATACTTACTTTAGAATATTAGTTAGAACCCCACTATGGAGTCTATCACACCTACACACATACAGTATTACAACTGGGTTAAACACACAAGGGAGATCCCTACATTCACAACACATATCACACAATTAACACACGCATAGCCGTGGTTAGAACGTCCCATGGTTCGGGTCGTTTACTCCGAATACCGAACTCTCATGTGATCCTAGACTCAGATAACTAAGGTTAACACTTCCGAGGTTAAATGGTATCGGAGTTGTACACGCCACACATATGAATCACTGTAAACTCATTACATGTTTTATCTTACAACGTGGCAAACATACAGAAAAACACATTGGCATACAAGCCGGTGTAATCCGTTAGGACACAGGTTGCAAGAAAACCATACCTGTCTCCGGAGTCCACTCCACCATGTCCACTTACGTTCCTCGAACAATCCTCGAACAACTGGTACATTAAAGTTGTTTTCATTAACATTGGGGTAACATGTTTGTGTAACGTCGAATGACCGTAGTTATCCCCGTTAACTAGTTAAATGACTTAACATTTTAACTTGATTTACTCTCACATTTTATTCCAACTTCCCACCCACCAAATTGTCATTATAACTCACCGAACATGTCCTTAATAACCTTACAACATCATTATCCATCAATCCCCATCATTAGACACCATTTTCCAACCTTAAACAACAATTTTAGAGTGGTCCGGGACTTGGTCCTTACCTTAAGTCCGGACCAACACTTACAAACATTCTTCGGCGTATTTCATATTGTGGTCCGGGACCTTGTACTCACCCCAAGTCCCGGACCAAGCCAGTACTCCACCCACGACCTGTTTTTGGTATATGGTCCTGGACTTGAACCATAACCTAAGTTCCGGACCAAACCTACAGAATTGTTAAAATGTCATTTTTCAATGGTTGTTACCTTAGTTCTCCACCTCCATTAATTGTATAAACTTACCAAATCTTAGGTATATTCTAATGCCAAAATATCATCTTAAACATCCCTAGTTTCAGTTCAACTTGTTACTACAATTTCCTTATACATCACCAACATTACCTAAAACTTAAACCAATTTATCCAAGACTTGAACACATCCTAAGAACACCCATTAGATTTCTAAAACTTCCAAGATAATGCCTAAGTCCTTGTAGCACCTTAGAACACCTTAATGCATGTTTTCTTCCTTAGCAAAACATTTACCCATTCCTTACATTTCCTAGTTCACCAAAGTTCACTTAAACACTTAAGACTCCTTACTCATTTTACAAATTTTCGCCATAGGTTCTCTTAGCATATCATCATTCCAAAACTCATAGTTTCACCCTTAAACATTCAAGATCACCCAAATCCATCAAGAACACCATCACACACAAACCTTCACCAAATTACACCACAACACAATATAGTGCATAACTTAAATTGCTTGGCACTTAGGCCCTTAAATAACATAAACCTTAAACACTGAATTTCCACATAATAATTGCCTTTGACCTGCAAACACACCCAACATCACATATGTCTTTTATAAACCCTTTGAGAGCATTTTACTAAGTCATTTACCTTTGGCTCTTTAGGTAGTTTCAACAGACAACATACGTTCATTTTCCAAAGGAATTTTAAGCTACCTTTGGTTAACACAATTACCCCTTTCCTCACAATTTCTTTCTTGTTTCTGAAATCGGTAAGGATATTTGCTTGCTTGTCAACTTAGAACTTGAAGAGAGTTGGAAACGTGTCAAGAGAGGACTCCACCCAGTCCTTGAAAGGTTGGAATGAAGCTAGAACAAAGCAACGTAAGGACTCCATTTAAGGCAAATTTTCGAACAGCACATAACATGGAGGAAACACCATTTTTCTTTGAGTTTCCTTACCTCGAAGCAAAGGAGCACAATAATACGTGAAAAGATGAGCTCAAGCTCCTTCCATGGAGATTCCTCTTGGCACCAAAATGGAGCTCTTGAAGATTTGAAAGGACTAGGTCGAAGAGCTTGACGAGACTAAGAGATCGGTGGTCTTAGTTTTTAATTTGGATAAGTGAGCAAGGAGTTACATGGATTTGAAGATGGCATATGGTGCTGGTGCTGTACCATCGTGAAAGAGAGCAAGGAGGAAGAAGAGATACGTGAGATTGAGAGAAATGAAGAGAATGAGAAGAACTCACTGATTGCAATAGCCTTTAGTAGATAATATTGTTTACTAAAAGCAAATAGTAACTTAGCTTTATTACTTATTTACTTGTTTGCTTATTAATTGATAAGGGTGTGACTCACCTCTATAAAAACCGTCCCCCATCTATTATAAGGGGTTACCCGGTCTTAATTGATCAATTAAATTACATATGTTGACATATGTTACAAACTAGCTTATTTTAGTTACTATTCACTACAACAAAACACACAGAAGTGAAATATCAATTTCTATTATTTTAAACTTCCAAATGTGATACTAAGTAGTACACATATTATTAAAAGAGTTGATGGACATTTAGCCATTCAAAACTCATTTACACGACAGTTACTCAAAAACGTGCTTTTTAAGGCTCCTTTAAGCACATTTTGTGTTTTAACTTGTTTCCAAGCTTGGTTTTCTTTGGTAATTAATTTAATATATTCATTAATATATTATAAGGTCTTGGTAAGTTTATTAAGCCTCAACCAAGATTATCCCAAGCTTAGAGCATATTCCGCCCTTTATTGCCTTTAAGGCATTTAACTGTATTTACTATCTTTTAAATTGTTTACTAATATTACTAAGACTCTTTTTAGTCTTAATAAATTATAATTTAATGTTTAAACAACTTACTAAGGTTTGGGGTATTTCAATCTACCCCCCTTAAAAGAACTTCGTCCCCGAAGTTCACACTTCCCACATATCATTGGATTAGAATACGGGGTTTACTTGTATAACCAAATACTTCCATAATCAAACATACTTTGCATCACAGTCCCGGACTTAGCGGTCCGAGTATCATATTCACATCCATACATAACATAACATACTTACATAGTAACCTCGGACTTAATGGTCCGGGTACCTTAACAACATTTGCACATACATAACAACCCTTAGACTCTCTTGTCTGGGCAACAAACATTTAGACCCATAGGTCCTGATAACATAACATCCTTTAGACACATAGGTCTAGGTAACACAACATCATTTAGACCCACAGGTCTTGATAACATAACACTTCGGACTTAACCACGTTAGGACTCAAGGTCCAAATAAATTTTTTTTTCCTTACACATTACACAACACGTTTTAGCACGTATAGCAGTTAAAAATTTCTTTTACATTCACTGTGCTCCCGCAGAACCCGGTCGCGATGGACACATATTGCCCCCGTTCCTTTGGGAGATCAAAACAATCACTTAAATTTTAAATTTCTTATGAGATTAAGTAAGAGAACTTATTTATGTAAGGTATCTATCGACGTTTTTAAATACCGGTTCAAAACCCTTTTGAAAACACATACAACTCCAAGTCCAACTTATGCTCTTTATTCGCCCTTTTTTTTTCAGCATGGTTATTTGTGACCACTTGTAGGGAGCTTCAAGAATCATCCAACCCTGATGTGATCAGCATCAATGTTGAACTATCCTTCCACCCCAATTTGTGTTCGGCTTCCCTTGATCGCATGCAAATCAAGTTCCACCTCCCACTTCATTTTCAAACAGCAACTAATTCAAACATGTATCATTTTCTATCTTTAATCCTTCTAGTCATAAACATACATCTCCAAGGGATAGAACTCTGTCTATCAGTCATCTCCATTCACTTTAATCCAGTTACCTAGGGAATCTTATTCTTACTAGGTTCTGTGTAGGTTTCATACCCTTTCATAGGTCACTATATTGTACATATACACATATTTTATCAAAATACCACACACAGTTTAACATTTAGTATCATATGAACATATACCGTCGGGGTTTTAGTTCCCCAGGAGTTTCTTTACTCCCACACTTGTACCCTCACACACAACTGTTACCAATATTAACACATTCATCACACAATGGTGTTCGCATCTTCTGTGCGTAATTACCACAATTAAACCATGAATGTATGCGTATGTTTATGTAACACACACACCACTCATCAAAACAACTTATTTTGTGCTATGCACACCATAGTTCACGTACTCTTGTACGGTAATAGACACTAAGTGGCTTTGCGCTCTACCCCCCTTAAAAGGGATTACGCCCACGTAATCAATCACTTACTCACTGTGCTATAACATTCCACCGTCGTGGAGTGTTTAATTTCCACACGGTTTTTATACAATGTATTCTGGTTTGAGGATCTTAGCCATATTGGCGGTTTAGTCCCTAACCAAGAGTTCTCTTTAGAGTTCATTTAATTCATAACCAGTTTCGATTCTGGCCTGTGAAACTTCTAGGCGTTACTAATTAGCCATTCACTCATATTCACAACGCACATACAACACTTGAATAATTTAGAGCTTAATTTGCCCTACACATTGTTCTTACTGTATTATACCTCCCCGATTATCACCTTTATCTAGGTAACAATGGCTTCTCCACCGACGCGTGGTATTTCTTACCAAGGCGAAATCGGTGAGTTACAAACTTTCTATTCACTTCCATGATAATTTACTGTATTCCACATTGATTTACTTAATTTATTTCAACATTTGAGCTACTACCTATGTGTAGTACTCTGTCGGTTAATTCCAACACCTGTTGTATATTCCATACCAATATTTAACCTGTGTAACTATAGTCACTTATTGCGAATCAAGTATCCTTCCATTGATACAACCTTGCATTTCCTATGCTTCGGTCTTTATCGTGTTATCATTCTCTTTATGCTTCTACCACATTTGACATTTCCCGAATTTCTAGCTACCCCGCTCGATCATTACTGTACAAGAGCAATACCAAAACGCTCAGTCATACAGAGTGCAGAGGCGTAAACTCTTGACAGTAAATCTCTTTTGCGATTGTAAGGGATTCACACTATATTCTTTATCACATAGCGTCAAGTACTGGCTTGCTGCCCAGTCTGTATATCATTACTTACCTCACATGTTCATTGTGTCTAACTCATAACTGTGCCTACTGGCTATGTTATTATTTAGCAATACCCATGCAACGGTCGCTCACCGCGCACCGTGCGGTTACTCATTATATAACATCAACTCACACTGCATCAGCTATTATATTAGCTTCTGCCATTACACTGTGCCTTGCCACTTATTTGGCTGATTACTGAATACTCTATTCTTCGAGTCTTTATGCTCCTTGAGCGTTGTTCATTACACATTTAGCATCACACACCTATGGTGGTTGCCTTCAGGCTTATTACTCTTCAGTCTCCACAACTGGTACAAACACTAATTTTCGTATTATTCATACTCACATCATTCCTGGATAGTAACAATATGGTCAACTTTTAACGTACTTCCTAGACATAATCCATACCACTACCGCTCTGGCGGTTTCACAATACTAAGAGGTATCCCCACTCTTAAAGCAGTGATTCGTTATCCGCTTTTACTTATATAACATATAACTTTCGTAGTCAACAAAATTCACTTATGACATTTTATTTGTGTCTTATAAGCCCTATTGCCTCGAGCTCCGCTCATTTTAGGCTGTTCACATTCATTTACTTCTTCGAGCAATGTTACACGGTTTACAGGTTGCATTGGGCTTCATGACAAGGTCGTTATTCCTTTCATGGGATGTCCCTTCAAGGATGTCAGAGTTCCTCCTGACGCCTTAAGATTAAACTGGGTGTTAGTTTCAACCCTTGCGTTTCTGTCATGTTATTCTGTTCAACCACTGTTCCAAACACCCCTTTCAGGATAGCTCCTGGGTGTTACTAGGTTATGCCATTACGTCTGGCTTTTACTTATAAGTACATTCAATTAACTGCTGCATTTCCTTTCATTCTTGACTGGGTCAAATATTCTCTTTAGGGAGGTTGATGTCTCTAGTGATTATCTCGGGAGTCTCATCCCGGTCATTGCACATTCATTCCTCAGGATTTTTAAGACATATTCCATGTCCTTATTTACCAACTAGTGCACTTCGCACTTGTTCACCTTTAGACATTTCCTTAAAATAAATCCACTGATTCTTATGGTCTTATTGACCTTACTGGATCCTTTACTTCCATCATTCTTGGTAATTTCTTACTTTGTCTGACTTTTACTTTGGTCCGTAGTATAGAGTCGACCACTTCCCGTGTTCCAGACTCCACTCGTATACATATGTGGGGTATCCTGCTGATACATTGCTACTTACCCGGTTAACCTATAAGAAGGTCTGCCAGGCCCACAAGCTCCTATCGGAGTGCGGTCGTCCCACAATTCAGTTGGTACACTCGTAGTGTCCGTCACACGCCTAGGCGAAGTATTCTGTTGTCAACTCCCTTATATTATCCTGTGATAATATGCGTTCCGTGCTTCCCGAACTTAATCAAAGGAAGGTTTATCCACTATTGTATTATTATGAAGTCAATCCATTCCCTCGGGTTGTTACCCTTGGGTTTACCGGTTTCCGTCCGGTTATTTAAAGGTCACTGGGTATAACTTACCTGTCATGTGGCACTGAGGCCGGTGTAGGTCTTCTGTTTGGTTTCAAGGAAAGTTGGAAATTAAATGGTTTTGAAAGAAAATTTGGTTTGAAAAAGGTTTTGAAGATGCATTTAAGTCTAAAAGATTAATTCTCGTGGCTTCACAACATTTCCTTGCTTTAACCCAGTCCAGCTTCTTGCTGACTGGTGTACTTCCAATTACAGCGTTAGGCTGCTAAGCCCTTCCACAACTATGTTGATCTCACTTAACTTCACGGTACCTTACTAAGTACCTGTAGTTGTTTTAAGTTTCCCGTACAGCCTTGTTATAGCGGCACTTGCCATGGCAAGTGCGCCATGCTAACTGGCTACTGGTCCAATAAACATTGGTTGCGGTATTGTTTCCGCTTACTCTGACATTAGTGGCCTTGCTGGCCTTTACCTGATCTCACAGTCTTAACAATAAATCCTCTGGGTTTTTTTTTTCTCACTATTTTCACATGGTGACCATTAACTAGGGTGTTTCCCCTTCTGGGAGACCCCTTTTACTTAGTATTACATCCTCCTCATACTACGTTGTAGTTCCTTATTCGGTCGGTATACCATTGGTGTATTAGTTAACATTGTAGTCCCGTGGACACTTGTCTCGGTCTCATTACCTCACTTCTTGCCTGTTGCACGCTTGGTGCGTTGCAGCTGGTTTTTCTCGACTGCTCGGCATGTCGATCCAGGTTGCTGGAAATTCTATTCTCTTATGCGCAAGATTCTTCACTTTTCGCTACTTATGCGACAGACATTGTTAAAATGGGAACCGTCTTCGGGATTCACACCTTTCGGAATCTACCGTATGACAGGCTCTCCGTACTTATAAGGACATTTAAATGCGCCAGGTCGGGTATTCCCGAGTAAGAGGGGCTTCCTCTCTCTGGCGTTCTTTCCCAGTTGTAACAGGGATTGTGGAGGGTGGGATGTATATGGTAGGTTTCCAATATTCACTGGTCTCCCACTAGCGTATCTCTCACGCTATCACTCATCCCTTAACCCACATATACTGAAATCCTAACTCGGTACTTCCTAAGCTCGGTAATTCAATCATCAGAGCGACACTTCGCTCTGATACCACTTTTTGTAACACCCCGACATACCACAACATACTTAACATTAAACTGCAGCGGAAAATACACATCAACACATAACTTAACTCATCGGTGTTACACGCCGTTAACCACCCACGTGGCTAACAAGGCTAACATTTACACAACTGTATCGGTCTGATGGACTAGATTCCCGAGCAACTATACAATACCGTCTCCTTATTAATACCAACATTCTTTATACAAATACCTTCCAACTGTACCGAGTATTTACAACTAATGCCGAGAACAATTTCGGTCTTACTACACCTACTGTGTACATACACTTAAATGAATACCCAAGTACAATGTCTACCCCGTCCTACTCTCGAACGGCTCCAGCTCCTTGTACCTGAAATAGAAAAGGAAAGAAAGGGTGGCCCCCCAGGGGCTCAGCACCTTTGCTGGTATGGTAATCCCGCAGCCCACATGCTACCGGGCCACGCACAACTATTTGTCGTCTTAGCATGCAGTTGATTACATTTAAATCAAGCATGTGAAACATAAACTCACAACACGATGCATTTCACCCCAATGGGCTTAACAAATACAACTCATTTATACTTAACCAACCACTCTTTGAGTTCTTCAACCCTAAAGTATTTCTCCTCTAACGAGCTATTACCTTAATAGACGACATTTACCCACTATCGGGTTTCCACAAACGTCCCTTTTACATACTAGGAATCATATCCATGATCCTCATATTTCACTTCTAAACAACATATAACATCACATCACAATAACCTTGCAACATAACAATAACACATACATAACGGGTACGGGTCTCTTAGGAACCGGCCCAAACATAGTTAATACACTGGTGAGCCTAGAGAATGATATCACCCCATGTTAAGCTCGTTATAACCAAACTCATTACCGCCCTCATAGTCGGACGAGTAACTTACCTAAAGATGGATCGGATTTAGTGACCCGAACTCACCACACAAACACATGTTCCCCCTAAACCGATCGTAAGTCAGAATAGCTAAGCTTTGGGATAAGCTAATGGGAGATCATAACCCGTGAGGGAAACAACCATAACAGAGAGAAGGGTAAAGCTAAAAAGGATACCCACTCCCAAACAACGCGCGACCGGCCAAACCGGATTCCTCACTACTGTTAGTACATACTTACTTTAGAATATTAGTTAGAACCCCACTATGGAGTCTATCACACCTACACACATACAGTATTACAACTGGGTTAAACACAAGGGAGATCCCTACCTTCACAACACATATCACACAATTAACACACGCTAGCCGTGGTTAGACGTCCCATGGTTCGGGTCGTTCACTCCGAATACCAACTCTCATGTGATCCTAGACTCAGTAACTAAGGTTAACACTTCCGAGGTTAAATGGTATCGAAGTTGTACACGCCACACATATGAATCACTGTAAACTCATTACATGTTTTATCTTACAACGTGGCAAACATACAGAAAAACACATTGGCATACAAGCCGGTGTAATCCGTTAGGACACAGGTTGCAAGAAAACCATACCTGTCTCCGGAGTCCACTCCACCATGTCCACTTACGTTCCTCGAACAATCCTCGAACAACTGGTACATTAAAGTTGTTTTCATTAACATTGGGGTAACATGTTTGTGTAACGTCGAATGACCGTAGTTATCCCCGTTAACTAGTTAAATGACTTAACATTTTTAACTTGATTTACTCTCACATTTTATTCCAACTTCCCACCCACCAAATTGTCATTATAACTCACCGAACATGTCCTTAATAACCTTACAACATCATTATCCATCAATCCCCATCATTAGACACCATTTTCCAACCTTAAACAACAATTTTAGAGTGGTCCGGGACTTGGTCCTTACCTTAAGTCCCGGACCAACACTTACAAACATTCTTCGGCGTATTTCATATTGTGGTCCGGGACCTTGTACTCACCCCAAGTCCCGGACCAAGCCAGTACTCCACCCACGACCTGTTTTTGGTATATGGTCCTGGACTTGAACCATAACCTAAGTTCCGGACCAAACCTACAGAATTGTTAAAATGTCATTTTTCAATGGTTGTTACCTTAGTTCTCCACCTCCATTAATTGTATAAACTTACCAAATGATCTTAGGTATATTCTAATGCCAAAATATCATCTTAAACATCCCTAGTTTCATGTTCAACTTGTTACTCAATTTCCTTATATTCACCAACATTACCTAAACCTTAAACCAATTTCTCCAAGACTTGAACACATCCTAAGAACACCCATTAGATTTCTAAAACTTCCAAGATAATGCCTAAGTCCTTGTAGCACCTTAGAACACCTTAATGCATGTTTTCTTCCTTAGCAAAACATTTACCCATTCCTTACATTTCCTAGTTCACCAAAGTTCACTTAAACACTTAAGACTCCTTATCATTTTACAAATTTTCGCCATAGGTTCTCTTAGCATATCATCATTCCAAAACTCATAGTTTCACCCTTAAACATTCAAGATCACCCAAATCCATCAAGAACACCATCACACACAAACCTTCACCAAATTACACCACAACACAATATAGTGCATAACTTAAATTGCTTGGCACTTAGGCCCTTAAATAACATAAACCTTAAACACTGAATTTCCACATAATAATTGCCTTTGACCTGCAAACACACCCAACATCACATATGTCTTTTATAAACCCTTTGAGAGCATTTTACTAAGTCATTTACCTTTGGCTCTTTAGGTAGTTTCAACAGACAACATACGTTCATTTTCCAAAGGAATTTTAAGCTACCTTTGGTTAACACAATTACCTCCTTTCCTCACAATTTCTTTCTTGTTTCTGAAATCGGTAAGGATATTTGCTTGCTTGTCAACTTAGAACTTGAAGAGAGTTGGAAACGTGTCAAGAGAGGACTCCACCCAGTCCTTGAAAGGTTGGAATGAAGCTAGAACAAAGCAACGTAAGGACTCCATTTAAGGCAAATTTTCGAACAGCACATAACATGGAGGAAACACCATTTTTCTTTGAGTTTCCTTACCTCGAAGCAAAGGAGCACAATAATACGTGAAAAGATGAGCTCAAGCTCCTTCCATGGAGATTCCTCTTGGCACCAAAATGGAGCTCTTGAAGATTTGAAAGGACTAGGTCGAAGAGCTTGACGAGACTAAGAGATCGGTGGTCTTAGTTTTTAATTTGGATAAGTGAGCAAGGAGTTACATGGATTTGAAGATGGCATATGGTGCTGGTGCTGTACCATCGTGAAAGAGAGCAAGGAGGAAGAAGAGATACGTGAGATTGAGAGAAATGAAGAGAATGAGAAGAACTCACTGATTGCAATAGCCTTTAGTAGATAATAATTGTTTACTAAAAGCAAATAGTAACTTAGCTTTATTACTTATTTACTTGTTTGCTTATTAATTGATAAGGGTGTGACTCACCTCTATAAAAACCGTCCCCCATCTATTATAAGGGGTTACCCGGTCTTAATTGATCAATTAAATTACATATGTTGACATATGTTACAAACTAGCTTATTTTAGTTACTATTCACTACAACAAAACACAGAAGTGAAATATCAATTTCTTATTATTTTAAAACTTCCAAATGTGATACTAAGTAGTACACATATTATTAAAAGAGTATTGATGGACATTTAGCCATTCAAAACTCATTTACACGACAGTTACTCAAAAACGTGCTTTTTAAGGCTCCTTTAAGCACATTTTGTGTTTTAACTTGTTTCCAAGCTTGGTTTTCTTTGGTAATTAATTTAATATATTCATTAATATATTTATAAGGTCTTGGTAAGTTTATTAAGCCTCAACCAAGATTATCCCAAGCTTAGAGCATATTCCGCCCTTTATTGCCTTTAAGGCATTTAACTGTATTTACTATCTTTTAAATTGTTTACTAATATTACTAAGACACTTTTTAGTCTTAATAAATTATAATTTAATGTTTAAACAACTTACTAAGGTTTGGGGTATTTCAATTGGTGATTTGTTTTAAGGGCCAATTAGTTCGGACGGTGATTCGGTGCGACTGGAAGTATGGTTTCAGTTTTCTGGATGCGATTACAAGAGCAATCAAAACTTTCTCGATATTGGAATATCTTGTCTCTGCAGCGGTTAAGATCTTTCCGGTAAAATAGAATGGGATTTCCTTCTTTTCCTCCTCCATGAATAAGACTGCTGCCACCGCCCATTCCGAGACCGATAGGTATAAGAATAGATCTTGGCCTGGTGTCGGAACGCCAAGCTTCGGAAGCTCTTGAAGCATTTTCTTAATTTGTTCGATGGCATCTATACACTCCGTATCCCACTGGAATTTTTTATTTTTTTGGAGGATATTAAAAAATGGAATAGATTTTTCCTGGAGCTTGGAGCAAAATCTACTTAAAGCAGTGAGCCTTCCATTCAGGGCTTGTACGTCCTTAATGTTTCTTGGCTGCGGAAGGTTGAGGACTGCTTGGGTTTTTTCCGGATCAACCTCAATTCCTCTCTGTCCGACTATAAACCCCAAAAACTTCCCTCGGGTGACCCCGAAGACGCATTTTTCAGGATTTAACTTGATCTTGTATTTATCCAGGGTATTGAAGGTTTCCTCAAGGTCTTCCATGTGCTGGGCTATAGAATCACTTCTCACTACTATATCATCCACATATGCCTTCACATTCCGAGACAACTGCTCCCGAAATACCTCGTCAATCATTCGCTGAAAGGTTGCTCCTGCATTTTTTAATCTAAACGGCAAGACCTTGTAGCAAAAAATACCGGTTGAGGTGACAAAAGATGTTTTCTCTTGGTCATTTTTGTTCATCATTATTTGGTTATACCCAGAGAACGCATCTAAAAAGCTCATCACGCTACTCTGTGTTGTTGCCGCTACAAGCTTATCTATGGAAGGCAAAGGGTAGAAATCTTTCGGACAAGCTTTATTCAAATCTGTGAAATCCACACACATCCTCCATTTTCCATTTGCCTTTTTAACCAAAACTACATTTGATAGCCATTTTGGATAAAAAACTTTTCTAATAAAGCCGGCTTCCAGCAATCTTTCAACCTCCGCCCGGGCAGCCTCGTCCCTTTCTCTTCCTACAATCCTCTTCCTTTGTCGGATGGCGGGAACCTTTGGATCGACGTTCAAGTTATGCTGGATAACGCTGGCGTCCACTCCGGGCATGTCCTTTGGGCTCCAAGCGAATGTCTTTCTTCTTTTTTCCAAAAATATCATTAAGCGAATCTGCTCATCATGGTGAAAAGCATTTCCAATTTTGAAAAATTTAGAAGGATCGGTGTTCAGGGGTACCTCTTTTGGTTGTTCCGCCGGTACCACTACCTTCTCGGAGGTTTCTCCAGGCATCCGTGCTCTGGCTTCTCCTTCTCCGTACTCTCGACTGGAGCTGACCTCTTTGACTACGTCCTCTTCCGGAAAGTCCTCGGTGATCCGTACTTCGCACATCCTTGATGTTTTCTGGCTTCCGGGGATGGATACCAGCCTTCCGCCCCTTGTCAAGTATTTGAGCTTGAGGTAATATGTGCTACAGACAGCTCCGAAAGCATTGATCCCGGGCCGCCCTAAGTAGACGTTGTACCCGGACAGATCTCGCATGATATATAAGGTTATTTTTTCTGTTCTCTGATCATCCATTTGGCCTAACGTCATTGTGACATCGATACTTCCGCTGGCCTGAGCCGTGATTCCTACAATGAACCCTCCGAAAGTAGCAATAAATGGCTTGACCTTTTCATCCGGGATTTCCAGTTTCCGGAACGCCGCTAAGGAGATCACATTTGCTCCCGCTCCGCTGTTGACAAGGATGTTTCCTACCATCCTATCATTGATTTGAGCTCGAATGACGAGGGGGTCATTGTGGGGGTAGTAGACTCCCACCTCGTCTTCCTCCATGAAGTAGATAGGTGGTAAGGGTTCCCTTTTTTGGACTTGCTTCTCCGGTAGCTTCTCATGGACTTCGTGTACGTGCCTTTTCTTTTCTTTTGCCGTGAATGGCCCCTTCTCTGAGAACAAACCAGTTATGACCCCAAAATCGAAAGATTTGCTATGGTCTAGCTCGGGGTGATCCTCATTCCTCATGCCACCCCCGTTATGCCCGTAACGACATCGGTTTTGGTAGTCGTTGTTATTCTTTTGCTGTTTGGAAGCTTCCTGTCTCTGCTTTTCTTGTTTCCCCTTTTGCTCATCGATTTTGTTCAGTTCTCTTGATAATGTTACACAATTGGTCGTTCTGTGGTTGAAGTGTCCGTGGTATTCACAATACACCAATGTGTTTTCTCCTGAGGCGGGCTTCTTCGGGGGAGGAAGATAGCCTTCCCTTACTGCGGTTGCATACCTTCCTGGAGCGATAGTAATAACTTTTGCTCCATATGTCGTCTTGCCTCCAGTATGGGAAGCCGTGACTGGATCCTTCCCATACGGCCTGTACCTTGCTCCCCAAGGCTTCGAAGCAGATGTCTCCCCATAGCTCACGCCAACAGACAACACTCCTCATTGTTTCTTCTCGTTAGGCGGCCTGAAACTATTGGCTAATTCTTTCGCCTTATTTTCCGCAATCTCCGATTTCAAGAAATCGTGCAGCATTTCTGCTAACTCTCCGTGAGTTTGCGGCGCTTTGGTAGCAATATTCCCTGCCAACCTTGGATTTGCCAATCCATTCCCGAAAGCTTTCACCAGTATCTTCTCATCCACATCGTCTATTTCAGCCACTTGCTTATGGAAGCGCTCATTGTATTCTTTCACCGTCTCTCCCCTCCTCTGCCTGATGTCCATCAGTTCGATTGTATCTTTCTGGATCTTTTTACTTGCTGCAAAGTAAAGTTGAAATTCCTCTGTAAGTTGCTTGAAGCTTGAGATGGATTGAGGTTTCCGAGAGGAGATCCAATTTAGAGCTTTTTTAGTAAGTGTTCCCGGAAACAAATTGTAGAGTGCCTGGGAACTGATCCCTTGAGTGTTCATCGCGAAGATGAACTTCTTGATATGTTGAGAGGGGTCTCCGGTTCCGTCGTACTTCTCTACTGCCGGAGCGACAAAGAACGGTGGAAGCTTCGCCTTCCGAATATTTTCGGTGAAGGGATACAGTGACATGTCGACGAGGTCTTCTTCTGCATCTTTCGGTGGTGACTTCTCTTTCCGGCTTTCTTCACTCTTTGATCCGTTCTTTGCTTTCAGATTCACGATTACGCTTGCCATCTCGTCGATCTTCTTCTGGTGCTCCAGATCTCTATCTGTCAGTTCCTGTTGGAATCGTTCATTGTTCTCAGCGATCTTCTCATTAACCTCTTGCCCAAAACTCCTCATCAAATCGGTGAGGTCTTCCTTTGAGAACGAGCTTTCCCCGGTTGCAGCCATCTTCCCCTTCCCTTTGCTTGATCGTGGTGTCATGGTCGAACGAAAGACAAGAAACGTGACTCTTGTGGATTGGATCGTGGTTGTCTTTCGATGTTCGATTCCCACAGACGGCGCCAAATGAGATGGTATGGAACTCGCACTCACACTGAGATTGCAAAGGGAGCTCCAAGTGTTGTATTGATAAAAGTGTATCCAATTACATAGCTTATGGTTCTTATTTATAGGCTCTCCAATAGTGTATAACCGTTTCTGTGGGCCTACATCATTCTAGAATATTCTTAAACATACAAGGCTTTCGTACAACTTTACCCTGAATAATTACTCCCAGTCTCTCGGAGAGGGTCTTGCTCTGCTTCGGAGGAGAGTGACTCTCAGTCTCTCGGAGAGGATCTTGCTTTGCCTCGGAGGCGATTGTTCTTCTGCAGTCTGTCCGTGGTATGGCTCTCTGGTCGTAAGGGTCCGTTCGTTGGAGTCGGAAGGGGATTTGGTCGGAGAGAGTCCCATCTGCTGTCTCCGCAGGCAGCATGTACTCTCTGCTAGCCATTTGGTTACTACGTGTGGTGGAAGCCCACTTCAATAATATGAAGTGCAATAAACAACCATCCACAAATGAACATACATAGTTCACACACAAATGAACGACTCAAGCGTTCTCTTACCAAGTGGGTTAGTAATAACTTCCTCTAGATCTGATTCCACTTAACCTCAGTTCACCTTAACTTACCTCAGTCTTAACCTTATCTTAATCTCCGTATACAAACCGTTTCTAGAATGGAAATGGTTGTATCTTATCTTAAACTTAGGATTTAGGTGATCCTACCGCACCATCTTAATGGCACCTACCTTGGACGGGAGTCCAGTGTAGCTGAGCCGGCAACCGACCCTAGGCAACAAGTCCGAAGACAAGTCCTTAAGCGGAGGGCGGATCTGATTCAGATACCGACCCCCTTTCCTTAGCATGCATGACCGGAGTCAGTCTCGGGTTCCTCACTCCCCCCTTAAGTTCCAGTTAGTGAAAATCTTACAAACCATGTGTTAGTTAAACCATAATGGGTATTAACCAACAGATACCAATACTTAACTCCTTTTCTTAACTCAATAAGTACTAAACTTAGTTAGTAACAATCTCAAGTCTCGTAGGTTAGTGTAAAGAAAACACATTCACAACGAGAACAAGTATAACCGGTTGCATGCTTTATCTTGTCTTAGTCATAGCAAATAAACAGATAGCACACAATCCGAGGGACACCTCGTTAGCAAGCAGGTCACAAGAAAGACTGTACCGTTCACCGTCGACTGTCGTTTGTTTAACCGTCTCCGGGGTCCCAATTCACAAACCTAAAACATTCATTCATTCTTAGGCCATTAGTTATTTGCACCTTACTTAACTCATTTAGTCTTTAAAAACTCCAATCCAATACTCTCTTAAGTCCTTACCACTTAACCTCATAAACTTAAATTTAAACTTAAGGTTTATACTTAACTTAACTTAATCCCTTAGGTTCTTAGGTTCCTAATTATTATTACCCTACTAGTGGCATACCTTATTACCAATTAACATCCTTAGAATTTAAAATTACTTTTTTTTTGTTTTTGGCTCGACCGACCTTACCGACCGACCTTACCCAAGGTCGGTCCATTCCAGGACATATTACCGTTTGAAAATTTTACCCTGACCCACCTTGCAAGTCCGGTCCCCAAGGTCGGTCCATTCCCAAGAGTTTTCCCCGTGGAAAATCTAAGCCCGGTCGACCTTGTCAAGGTCGGTCCCAAGTTCGGTCGATTCCAGAGACCAATTCCCGTACAAAATTCTAGGCATGACCGACCTTGTAAGTCCGGTCCCAAGGTCGGTCCATTCCAGAGACTCAATTCGTACAGAAAATACAAGCCCGACCGACCTTGCAAGTCCGGTCCCCAAGGTCGGTCCATTCTAGAAACTCTTTCCGGTAGTGTAAACTGAGCTCGACCGACCTTGCAGTTCCGGTCCCTAAGGTCGGTCGGCTCCAGAACTTTGTTTCTAAATTCCCATTTGACTCCAAACTTCACCTCATATATCCTAGTATGTTCTAACCTCATTTGGGCACTTCAAATACACCTTAAGCCATCCACTAAACTCATTAAATCACTCACCAATATCCACCTTAGTCATTATGCATTTTACTTATAATAATGCCAACACTTGTAATGTTTTTCACTAGGCTTCTAAGTGGTGGTTCATACCTATTATAACCACTATGCCATAATGTTTCCTCACCACTATAACATCATCTCCCAAGCATCTTTCACCATCTAAAATTCCTTTATGCAACTACTTAAAGTTCCTACACAAGTTTATGCCTCCTTTTACCAACACATTATTTCCTTCTTACTTGTTTACCAATATTTGCCTAAGTCCTAAATACACAAGTATATCCCAGGACATTCCTTTGATTCATAAATCCTCCATGATGATGCCTAAGTCATCCTAACTCATAAAAACACCTTAAACTCACCCTTCTTCATCAAAATGACTCCTAAAGTTTCTTAGTACTTCCTTAGTCATAAAATCTCTTTACACATCTTAAAAGTCTTAGGTTCTTCACTAAATTTTGCCATGGGTTCTCTAGTATATTATTACACCAAAACATTTAGTTTTTCACCATCAAATAGCTATCAACATTCAAACTCTCATTAAACCTCCTTAGCACACATCATACACCAAAACTACACTACATCACAATATAGTGCATAAACTTAAATTGCTTGGCACTTAGGCCCTTAAATGACTTGGCTCTTAGGCCCTTAAATGCATAAATCTTAAACACTGAATTTCCTCAATATATATAGCCTTTGACCTGCAAATACACACAACAAGGCTCCCATTGCAATATAAATTCTCTTATAATTCACCTTATCATTCTTAACTATCTCCTTTTTCTCATTTGCTCCCTAGTCACAAGTTCACAAGTATAATCATTGTTTCTCCTAGGTTTTTATAACTCTTTCCCAATGTAAACTCTACACAAAACTCATCACATATCTAAATCCCATCCCCTTAAACAATAAAACACCTTAAGGTAAGTAATTTACCTTATTCTTTTACAAGCTCACAAATTTCCTCCTTAGCCTTTTTCCTTGAACAATCTCGGTCACCACTTAAACTCCCCTTGCCAATGTTCTAACCAATATCCAATGACTCTAATGAGTGCTAGATAATACATTAACCTTAAGGAACAAACCCTAGGTTAAAAATGTGCTTTAAGGTATTAAAATGATTGTTTTACCTTGGAGTCTTAGAATAAGCTTGGATATGAAGCAAGAAGGACCTCCTCTATCCCTTGGAGAATATAAAACAAGCTAGAACAAGGCATAAACATGAAGCCCCATGAGTATAGATTTTCGGTTATGGAGAAAAATGGTGGGAACCTAGATTTTCTTACATATTCCTTACCTTAAGAGAGTGGAGAAGCTAATGAACTCCTCAAGCTTATTTTTCCCCCTTCAATGGAGGTTTCACTTGGCACCGAAATGAATCTCTTAGAGATTTGAAAGGATATGAAGAAAGAGCTTGAGTAACTAAGAGATATATGTGTTTGGTTTTGATTTTGGAGCTTAAATGAGCAAGTAGTGGTCAAAAGAAGATGGAGCTAGCATGGAGGTTGCTTCTTACATGAAAGAGAAGAAAGAGAGCAAGAGAAATCAGTGGAGAAGATGAAGAATGAAGAAAGGAGGAGAGAGGTGGTATAAATGTGATATTTTGATTCATTAAACATCAAATAGTAAAACCACTTACTTTTCCTCTTTTTCTGCTAACTTTAGTTGGCTACTCATGGTGACTCACACCCTTAGAAAACCAGCCCCCTCATTAATTAGGCTAGTCATGGTCTTGTTGACCAATTAATTAGACTTAGTTGTTTAAAGACTAAACTAGGCACTATTTGATTACTATTCACAAACTAGTGCACATAATTGTGATATTTTTGATTTCCCCTTGATTTAGACTTCCTAATGTGATACTAATTAGTACATAAGTTAATTAAGAAGTAATCATGAGTATTTAGCCACTTAAAACCCCTTTCTAAGACAATTTTTCAAAAATGTGCTCTAAGAGTCCTTAAAGCACAATTTGTGTTTTAACTTGTTTTTGAGCTTGGTTTTCTTTGGTAATTGACTTAAAATGACCATTAGGATATTACTAAGGTCTTAGAGCACGTTTTTGCTTAAACTGCTCTTTTAGTGTTCCCTTATGTTTTCTTTGATTAAAAATGTCTCTTAATGTTTATAAGGCATTATTTAGCCTCCTTATATCTTACTTTATCACTTAAACACCATATCTAAGTTTGGGGTATTTCAATCTACCCCCTTAAAAGAACTTTGTCCCCAAAGTTCACATGTGTACTCAATCATTCACGGTACTCAATTTCTTAATCTTAATACCACATCTTATATTCTCATCCACACATCTCAAGACTCAAAGGTCTACCACAAATACAATACATAAGTATTATACATATCTCAAACTTACCACCAAGGTATAATAACTTACACAAACCACATCTTATACCAACCAAACAAAACGACAAACATGTTCGTTCACTAACTCAAAAGCGAGGAAGCTCTAACCCCCTTAAAAAGGGGTACGCCCCGTACCCTATACAGACGATCTAGTCGGTAAACAAAGAAGGGTACTTCGACCTCATCTTATCCTCTAATTCCCACATGGCCTCTTCGGTATCTTGGTTAGACCAGAGAACCTTCACCAGTCGTACTGACTTATGGCGAGTGTCCCTAGTCTTACTATCTAAGATCCTCGGAGGAATCTCCACGGATCTCATATTCTGTTCTAACATCAACCTCTCAGGTTTTAACACATGGGAGGGGTGGTGCATATATTTCTTTAGCTGTGAAACATGAAAAACATCATGCACTTTACCCTATACAGTAGGTAAATTCAACCTGTAGGCAACTGGGCCCACCCGCTCCGTAATCTCATAAGGACCAACAAACTTCGGGCTCAATTTGCCCTTCTGCCCGAACCTGAATACACCCTTCATCGGTGAAACTCGCAGAAATACCCGGTCGCCCACTGTGAACTCTAGGTCTCATTGTTGAACATCAGCATACGACTTCTGCCTATCTTGAGCAGCTTTCATGTTCTCCCTGATTTGCTGAACTTCAGCCTTAACTTGTTCTAGATATTCTGGTCCTATAATGACCGTCTCACTCGACTCATCCCAGCAGAGCGGTGTACGACATGGTCTACCGTACAATGCTTGAAAAGGTGCCATCTTGATCGAAGCGTGATAGCTGTTGTTGTATGGATCAGATGTAACTTGTCGATCCAACTACCCTGGAAGTCTAAGGCACAAGCTCTCAGCATGTCCTCGAGTGTCTGAATCGTACGCTCAGTCTGACCATCAGTCTGAGGATGGAACGCGGTACTCAGCTTTAGTTCTGTACCCAATGCTTCTCTGGTAGTTCTCTAGTACCTCGAAAGGAATCTGGTGTCTCTATCTGACACTATGGTCTTTGGTATCCCGTGATGTATCATAATTTCTTTTTCAACCAACTTAGCTAAATTGGTCACCTTCCAAGTATCCTTCATCGGTATGAATCAGGATACTTTGGTAAGGCGATCCACCACCACCCATATCATGTTGAGACCTCCCCTAGCAGGTGGAAGTCCAACTACGAAGTCCATGGAGATATCATGAAACTTCAACTCCGGAATTGGCATCGACTGTACCATTCCGCCCGGTCGTCGGTGCTCAAATTTCACCTTCTAGCATGTGAGACACCTCAAGACGAACTCGGTAACATATGTTTTCATCCCCGACCACCAGAAGTATCTCTTCATGTCTTTATACATCTTAGAGGCTCCCGGATGGATGGAAACTGAAGAACAGTGTGATTCCCTAAGTATACGGTCTTTCAGATCCGTGTTGCCCCGTGGTATGCATAACCGGCACTTAAGTCTGATCAGATCATCATCATGAAGTCTGAAGTCGTATTTTTGACTCTCAAAGGTACCATCTGTCAGCTTCTGTTTGACCTCCCTCATGTACTCATGTGTCCTCTGAGCCTCTCGCACCTCATCAACCAAGCTGGAGAAAGAAACTAGTGAATGGAGTGAGTGTGCTCGACGACTCAGGGCGTCCGCTACAACATTGGCCTTTCCCTCTTTGTATTGGAGGTCAATGTCATAGTCCTTCAGAAATTCTAACCAACTTTCGTCTGTCTGAGATTTAACTCATTCTGAGTGAATATATATTTCAAGCTCTTGTGATCGGCGTAGATCGCCACACTAACCCCGTATAAGTAGTGGCGCCATATCTTCAAAGCGAAGACTACAGCTCCCAGCTCTAAATCATGTGTGGGGTAGTTCTCCTCATGTTTCTTCAACTGGCGTGAGGCATATGCCACCACCTTGCCATGTTGCATGAGCACACAACCCAGCGCTCTGCCGGATGCATCACAGTAAACCTCAAAGCCCTCCGTACCGTCTGGAATAGTCAGAACCGGTGCAGTGGTCAATGAGTTCTTCAAACTCTAAAACGAACTCTCACAATCAGCCGTCCACACGAACGGTGCATCTTTCTTCATCAGACTGGTCATCGGCTTCGCGACCTTGCTGAAATCCTTAACAACCCTCCGGTAGTAACCTGCCAGACCGAGAAAGCTCCGGATGTCGGTAACAGTCTTCGGTCTTGGCCAAGTACGCACGGCATCAATCTTTGCTGGATCCACTGAGATCCCAGCATCCGAAATGACATGACCTAGGAAAGAGACCTGGTCAAGCCAAAACTCACACTTGGATAACTTAGCATATAGCTGGTTCTCCCTCAGTATCTCTAATACCCTCCTCAGATGTTCCTCATGTTCAACCTTCGATTTCGAATATATCAATATGTCATGGATGAATACCACAACCGACTTGTCCAGCTTCTCCCGGAACAAGCGGTTCATCAGATCCATAAATTTCGCCGGTGCGTTCGACAAACCGAATGGCATCACTGTGAACTCATAGTGGCCGTATCGTGTCCGGAATGCCGTCTTCTCAATATCCCCCTCCTTAATGGCTATCTGATGATACCCCGATCTAAGGTCAATCTTGGAAAACATAGATGCCCCCTTCAACTGATCGAACAGATCGTCAATGCGGGGTAGTGGGTACTTGTTTTTCACAGTCACTGCATTCAACTCTCTGTAGTCGGTGCAGAGGCGGAGACTACCATCCTTCTTCTTCACGAAGAGAACTGGCGTTCCCCATGGTGATACACTTGGTCTGATAAATCCCTTATCTAACAAGTCTTTCAACTGATCCTTTAACTCATTCATTTCTGCTGGAGCCATACGGTATGGTGCCTTGGCTATCGGTCCGGTACCAGGTAGCAGCTCGATGGTGAACTCTACCTTCCGAGCGGGAGGCATGCCGGGCAGTTCCCGTGGAAACAGATCGGGGAGCTCCGACACTACCGGTAAGTCGGGGTCGAACTCGGGGTCCCTCTCTATGTCCTGGACATAGCAGAGATATACTTCTTCCTTCTTCCTCAATTACTTATACATTATCATAGCGGTGATGATCTTAGTCGAAGGCTCTCTGGGCCTCTGGCGGTATGCTATTGTTACCCCAGACGGACTCTTGAGCAGCAGTCTATGCTCGGCGTAGAGGATACGTCCCTTGTGCCGCTCCAACCAGTTCATCTCGAAGATAACATCAAATCCCAACTCCCTGAACTCAATAAAACTGACTGGAAAGTCTTCCCCCTTAATACTGACAACGGCTCCTCGGTAGTAGCGAGTGCAACAAACCTTCTCCTTAGACGGGAGCGT
Organism: Limonium bicolor; assembly: GCA_023374045.1. Taxonomy (NCBI): domain Eukaryota; kingdom Viridiplantae; phylum Streptophyta; class Magnoliopsida; order Caryophyllales; family Plumbaginaceae; genus Limonium; species Limonium bicolor. The sequence continues at coordinate 248,851,182 of CM041779.1, forward strand.
AACCGTGAAGTCGGGTAGCTCATCAGCGTCTAGCCCCAACCTTCTCGCAAAAGATGCCGAGACAAAGGTATGCGAGGCCCATGAGTCGAAACGAACTGATGCCTCAATTCCATTAATCGGAAAGGTGCCGGTGAGGATAGTACCACTGGCGTCGGCCTATGCCTCTGTAAGTATGCTTAACGTACCTTCCGTACCGAGTCCATAACCTAATTGTATTCACAAGCTTCATGAGTAATGATGGTATAACAAGAGTAGTAACAATTAATATGAACAACACTATTATTTTATTCATAACCATCCTGTTTACATCATGTGCTTATTCCGTACATCATATTCCTTATCTCATACTAAAACATTACATGGCTAATATTGTCTAAAGGTGAGGTTTAATCTCCCTGGTTTCATATGTGTCGCATTGATTACAGCTGATGATGTTGTATTCAGCTTGATTCTCTTAATCCCATGGTATAACATTCTTGATTTTCCTCCCATAACTAATACATCCCCTGACTTAAGTATTAGCTTATTAGCACGGTCCGCACGCTTCTGCTCGCCGTACAAGAACTCAGCGTCATCCCCAACGGACCAAGACACTACGGGTATCCCCCTTTTGAGGGACTCCATTGTCTCGTCCTTATCCTGATGTAGTCCAAGTCGCCCATCTTTCTCATAGAAGTTTACAACACAGATGTCTGCTTGTATGTCTGGAATTGGGTCAGCTTCCAACTGCTGAGCGATCTCCACGACTTGTGTAACAAACGGATGGAACTCTTCGGGTATTCCCGGTGGTGAGACTCCATCTTGTATCCTCGTGGTTTGGGTAGGTCTTGGTATACGGATTCCAATCCTTGCCTAAGCTCATCATCTTTAACTTCATTCTTGCTCCTCCTAAGTACTCCGTTGTATAGAAACCTCCCGGTCCCACTCCTAATTGACTGCATTTCCTGATGATGGCTATTTGTGCTACTGGTGTCAGGTATCCCCTCAATAAAATCATACCTGGGTGGATAACCTGACATTGTTCGGTTAGAAAGTCTCGGGTTTCGATGTCGGTGTACTCCGGGTTAGGTGTTGAAGGCATTTGATAACAAATGTTGAAGTTTCCTAAGGTGGTAATAGGTCATATCTCACTTAAGCTCTAATCTTATCTTATTCTCACTTAACTCAATTATTCACCAAACATGCATGTAATGCGGTAAGCAGGAAATTTAATTACTAAGTGGTTATAGCGGTACCTGGCCTCGATGAGGGTTCAGGCTCATCGTCCCGGTCCACAATGTGTAGTGTGGGTCCCGACTTCTGGGCTACCCGTGGGTTCTTGTCTGCAGCTTGCTGCACCCTTCTCTGACCTTCAGATCCAGCTCCCTGATCGGTCTTGCCCTTGCCCTTCATCTTGGGCCTAAAGGCTGTACTAGCGGGGTTCCGGAAGCACTCGTATGCTCGGAGCCCGTATACCCCACAATAGTTGCACTCCACCTTGTTCCCCTTACAATCAAGCCCGGGGTGGTCCTTGTGACACCACTGACAGATGTAGCGTCGCTGGTAGCCACCACCGGCTCCCTTATCAGTCTCAGATCCTAATCATTTACAACATTAGTTCTCATATCTTAAACGGTTGCTAATTGTCTCTTAACTCACTCAATTTTTAACTTCTTTACCCTTTGGCGCCCTCGAGCGCAGGGGCTTAGCTGCATATGCATATGTCAACTTCAGTGGCTCTTTTAGAGCCTTTTCTTTTTCCTCCTCCTTTTTGGTTCTGACTTTTCTGGGCTTGAGGCTGGTACATCTGTTTCTTGTACCCTCCTTGCCCTTGATTCTCCGTGCTCTTACCGGCACTCTTCCTCTTAGCAGCGGCATGATAGCACTCCTGCTTTCCAAAGTATTAGTTACTCTTATTTCTCACAATCTAAATCTTACTCATTTACTTACTCATATCTCAACCATTCCCATTACCTGCAAGGTAGTATAGCTCGTCGGCCCCATGCCGTAGCGGAGTCGATGGCTAAGCCCGCCATAGAAGCGGTCCACCAGTATCTGGTCTGAATATCCAAGACCTGGCAGAAGACGGAGCAAGGCGGTGAACTCTGAGTAATACTCATCCACCGTCATCTTGTCGGTCTGCTTAAGCGCATCCAACTATAAGCGCTTCTTCGTCTGGACATGGGCGGGGTAGTACTTTGCTCGTAGCTATGCGGTGTACTGTTCCCAGCCGAACTCTGGATTGGCCACATGCTCGTTGCAATGCTCGGCCCACATCTCGTTTTAGTATACTCGTAGTGTTTGTCAAATGTTTTGCTATTGCTAATTATGAAGTATTCTATTGTTGATCTCCTATTTCATCCTCCTTAATAACACTTATTGTTCTTTGTGAACTTAATCAAGGAAAATCCATTTACTGTGTTCTTAGATATGATATCTTCTAGTTTCTTTCGGAATTTAGTACGGACTCGATCCTTTAGCAATAGAGGTCTCTTTCCATAGAGCCTATCATCTTGTTTCTCATGTTTGATCTACTAGGAATGCACTTCCAGTTCCTTAAGGAATGGACAGTGTGCTTCCTGTAAAATCTTTCATCGAGTGGTCTAGACTACTAACGTTGACGCACAGTTCGTCTACCATCTCTTTTCCTTACTTACATCGGGTTTAACTCGTAGATCTAACTGCCTTTGTGTCAACATTTGATAGTTTATACATAATGGTCGCTTTGCTGTGCACCTTAACTTAATCCATTTATACAGGTATTTTCCTCATGGCCTCTGCCACTGTGGTGGTCTGCCTTCATTCTGTTTCCCATTGGCGGTGCAACTCCTCAATTGTTCAGTCCAGCGTCTTATCTTATTTCTATCCCTTCATGGTGTAACCACATTGGGAGTTCTCTAAGTTCAGGTGAGTGGCGGTTATCATACCATGCCGTAAGATCGCTATCTCTTAAGGTGAAGATGTTTCGCTTCCTAATCGAGTTCATGTGTGGGCTAGTCTCTCTCGGATTTTTTTTCCTTTGGGGTATAGCTTACAAAGTCATTTGGCTGCCTAAAGAAAAATTACCACATTGAGTCACAAGCTCTTATCAGCATTGTTCACTTGACGTGCCATATTGTGCTCTTACAGTGTTTATCTCTGACGACTTCTGCTTTCTAAATCATGGGTATAAGGTCTGTCTATGCAGTCTTCCTTTTTGTATATGTAGCTGAAATATTCCAAGGAAACTTCAAGGTTCATGGTTTCAGGTCTCTAACAAGGAGTATTCTATCTCTAATAAGTGAAAGCCCTTTTTGAGAGGTTCATTCCCATTCAAAGGCCTCACAACAAGACAAGGAGAGGTATCCCAACCCTGAAATGAGTGGTTTGTTCTCCGCCCCTATCAATTGTATTATCTCTTTACTCTCACTGGTGCCCTTCTTGGCAATTCCTCCTCAATTAAATTATAGGTCATTCTACCTCATAAGTACACCTTAGTTCACTCATTTTTACTCAATTATCCTTTAGTGATTCCTAGTAAGTCCTAGGTCACAGTAACTCACTTAACACTTAATACACTTGGTTTCTATACCAATTTTGCCATAACTTCTCTACTATATTATCATGCCCAAATGCATAGATTATCTCCTCAAATCAACCCAAGTTATTCACATCCTTACTGGACATTCACAACACACCAATTACACTCCAACTACTTCAATTCACAATACAATTGCATAAACCTTAAATTACTTGGTTTTAGGCCCGTAAATGACATAATTTATACACTGAATTTAACTTAGCCACCTGCACACAACAATAGTCCCATGGATCTTAGGCCCTTAAATGACAAAATTTTAACACTGAATTTCACATAGCCACCTACACACAACAATAGTCCCATGGCAATACATAAGAGCTCTTACAATTCATTTGTGATTGTTTCGCTAACATATTTGTCATTAGCTCCTTAGTGTTTGATTTTCTCTTGAGTAAGAGCCGGTGGTCGGTTCACTGTTTGTACTCTAGCTCATTAGTAAATTAACTTCATAACTACTAGTTCTTTAAACTCCATTATATGTCAGGTTACATCATTTGATGTGGTATTGGATTTCACGGTAAGCTGCTGCATCCTGCTTCCCACTATGGAAGTTCACTCAAGTAATCTGACTTTATTCGGTTTCTGCAATGGTACTCTCGCCCAGATAGACTTGAATCTCTTAGCGGTTTAAAATTGATTCGTATTAGGCATCGGCCTTACGGTGTCTAAGTTGGGTACTTATTCTGGCTATCATGTGCTCCCACCTCGATGCTTCATTCAACTTTTGTTGACTATGCCACCTGTCGGTGATTAATCATACTTAGGTTTTAATGAGTTAGACAAATAATACTAAGCATCGTTTATGGGTTTCATTTGGCTTCACTATACCAACGTCTTCAATGAAGAATGTTTGTTACTAGTATTTTTGGCTCTTTTCTTCGAGGTTCGGGACTGGTGTGGAATTGGTGTTCTTACCTGTAGTGTCGGTTGCTTGTTGTTGACATAGGTTTCCTGGGTATGAGATTTACAAGTCTAAGGTTATGAATCATTGCTGATGTTTACTTTGTTTAGTAACATGGCCAAGTCTAGCTCTTCGCTGACTGGTGTGCCAACTTAATTCACTATGGTCGGGCCATCGGGCCCTTCTAGGTTCTCGTTCTCCAATCCTTAAGGGTTCATAATCCGTTATTATTACGTATTATAACCATAGAATTCTACTATCTTGCCATAGTGGCTTCCCGTATATCTTTATCGTGGCATCACTTGCTATTGCAAGTGCCACTAGTGCAGAAAATGTTTTTAACCATGGTTATTTTGCCTATATACCACGGTTAGAAACAGTGGTATATACATGCGTCGCATATAAAAAATTCCTATAAACCACGGTTTAAAACCGTCATTTAAAGTAAGACTTTAAAACGACGGTTTGTTATGACTGTCATTTAAAGATCGTTTCTGTTGCAGTCGCAACGTTTTTATACGATGGTTAATTGACAGAACCGTGGTATATATCGCCTCTTATACGACAGTTACTTAAAGAACCGTGGTAGATAGTGCCTCTTATATGACGGTTTTTTAATAAACCGTGGTTTATAAACTCGTTTCATTGAGATTTAAACCACGGTTTTTACATAACCATGGTTTTTTTCATTTTTTTTTCATTTTTTTGTTTTTTCAGCCTCTACCATGTGTTTTCCAACACAACCCAATATATAATCACATATACAACCTGTACAGCGCATCCAACTGGTATTGCCCATTGGTAACCAACCACACTAGACTATAAAACAAGTTGTCAATTTGAATTGCAATATCGAAAACAAATTGCAAAAAAACCCATTCAAACTTTCAAAAATAAGAGAGAGTTTAACTTTACAAACTTTGAGAGTCTACATTGCTTCAGCACAAAAAAAAGTGTAAGTCTAACTACACTAGGATATGATCTAAGAAACATTCAAGTAATTTCTACACCAAAACTGCGATAAATGATATCTTACAAAGTCCAGATCCGCTTTAGAATATGTGCCCCGTGCTTTTAAGAAAAAAGAAACGATCTATCCATAAAAAGAAACTAATCATCATTAGTACACATAATTTTATTTAAAATGCAATAACTTTAACTACAACTTTGATTGGTATCGGTTACCTTGTGATCATCATCAAGCGTGTCAATATTTTAAACAATCTCATATATGTACCGTATCACATAATAGCCACAGCTCCGTGAATCAGGCTGTTTAGGACACTGTCATCACACCATCCATGGATTACCAACTTTAGACAAATCAAGGAATTAAATGTTTACTTTCATACAATAATGCATACATTAAATGATTACTTACACGTATGTATTGGAAGTTCAAGATGGAGAATGGTTTACTCATATCACTTAAACCAAGCTTATGGCCCCTGCATAAATATATCATTTTAAAATGAAGCCATTTATTGCCAATAATCCAGGACAAGCTTAAAATAAATGCAAAATGCATTAAAAATTTAAATACTCACTCCTTCAAAAATTTCTCTATAGCGATCACTCGAAGGTCATCAGCGTCTAACGAGTCTAGTTTCAACAAGCATGAGGTGTCGATGCACAACACCATCAACATCCAATGATTGCTACCATAGGTAAAACAAAGAATGTGTTGTAGAACAATATTTGATTATCACATAAATGTAATTAGGAAGCAAAAAATTCTAGTTATTATGTACTTACATCTAATGACATAGGATCAGCAAATATTTGCTTCGTCTTTGCACCACAGCACAAAATCTCTTCCTCGCGTGTTGTGCACATCCTTCATCCAATGCGGCCTGACTTGCTGACATCAATTTCGGACACAAGAAACTGATGGCAGATAATCTCTTATTCAATATCAGTCTAGTTGTCAAACACCTAAACAACATTTTTTCAAAAGATATGTTAAATAGCTTAAAAAATGAAAGATAATTTAATAATTTAAAAGATACTTACACATAGTAGTCCTGAATCACAGAGATGTTAAGCAAGTCTCCCATCAAAAATTCTCTTAGATCGCTCACGGTAATCATCAAATCTCTGGCCTCGAGGGAGTGGAAAATATGCATAGACACTTTCAAGTTGAAGTTGGTGACAGACTGCTCCCTCGTCATGTAAAAGTCATACTACATTCTTTGTGTGTCTGCCAACTTCTTCAGAAACTTGGGTGTCAGAATGGGGGATCTCCTAGAAGTCATATCGGAAGGTTTCACCACTTCCTTTCTCACACTCTGACTCTCCTCATTTGATTTCACCACTTCCTTCCCCTTATCCACTTTCCTCTTCTTAGCCGGTCTTTCCCTATCAATCTAATAGTATACAAAATTTAAATAATAAACATACCAGTCAACAATCAAGTTAAAAAATAAACAGTAAGCATGTAAATAGTTTACCTTGTCACTCACAACAATGAGATAATATGGCCATGGAACAACTGAAGATTGTATGTCAATTAATTTACTCCACTGATTCCACTCCAATAGAAGCAGAGAGTCCTCATGGCCACACACAATGTCGTCTACCAACACACGAGTGTGGAGAGGTGGGATGAGCTTGAAATGTACTATAACGTTCGGTCCGGTCTGTAAAACCCGACCGTATGCAACATGCACAGTCCCACCATCCAACACTTGAAACAGATGGCATTCAAGATGGCATGATTTAGACACCTACAACAACTCACAACAGTAATCAAGCTAATAAAATTATATTTTTTTAAAAGTAATGTTAAAATAACTAAGGAGGAAAAAAGAACAAACTGGAAGGTTTTCATAAGGAAATGTGTCTCTTGTAGAATAAAAAGGTGCAGGATGAGTAGGGGTCTGTGAAGCTGGGACCAATGCAGTACTAGCAGCGGTTGGTGTAGGATCATCGACCATCGGAGGTTCCGCCGTCGCGGTAGGAGCAGACGTCGGTGTAGGACCGACGACCATCGGTGTATCCGCCGTCGTGGTAGGAGCAGACATCGGTGTAGGAGTAGGTGTCGGTGTAGGATCGTCGGCCACTGTCAGTGTATCCGTTGTCGCCGTAGGAGCAGACATCGGTGTAGGAGTAGGTGTTGGTGTAGGAGCATGCACCTGGCCCAACACTAAAGCCTCAAGTCTTTCCAGGCGCTCCTCGTAGGCTTGACGCACCTCAGCAAAATGTCTTTCCGAGTCCTACACCCGTGCATCCACCATTCTCTGTATCATTTCAGCCTGTAGTACTCTCGATCGAGACAAAGGAAACACGTCTTTTGGGTGAACTTCCCCTCCAAGCCCCTGCACTCGCCCTGGATGATCCTTTAGCCTAAGGGCCTTATTCAGTGGATCATTCTGAGATGGAGGGGCCGGAACCATCTCCCATCGCTCAATAGATCCAGACTATTTTAATTTACAAAGAATATTAGAAATGAACTTACTAATTAGGAAACAACTTTTAAAAATATATACTTACAATCTTTGAAGCCAACTCAGCAATCTCGCTCTGTGGGAACACATATACGCCCTCATCATTTTTCTTCATGCGACCCAGCATATATGTCTGCACTCTACTTACATCTTCAATGTTCTCAATAACAGACAGAGTGTCGTCTTCATTAACTTTTGTCAGCAAGCCCTCGCTCTTCCACTTCTTCAACCGCCCCGTATACCCAGCTCGTCCCATGAAATGCTTATATATACTCTTCGCCCAGTTACGTCTTGCTTGTTCTTGACTCATCTGTTACAAAATTTGTAGATTTGTAAGTTATTTACAAAAATAAAAATATTCGTAAAATTTGTTTCTTAAATAATTAAGAATAAAGAATTATAGAAGTACCTTAAACTCTCAGTCTGGCTTCGGTCGTAGAATATCTTCCAGTCCTCTCCGTGTTCATACCATCATACACTACCCACGGCGGTGACCTTTTGAAGCCCGGTCTATTAATCCAACCATCTACCAACCGATGCTTTAACTGTAGCAATGATGTCGCTAGAAGTGATTCAATCTTAGTCCGAAGATTATCCGCGACTTTGTACCGCTTTTACACCATCTGCCACACTATGTCTTTGTCCGCCTTTTCTTGGTCCTTCCAATTCTTATTAATCGAGCAATGGGATTTTACCATCAATCCCAAGTAAGAAGCAAACTGCTGCTTCGACCAACCATGTAACACCCCTGCCGCTAATCCAACCATTAACTCCTAACCCGTCTTGAAATACCCCAAACTAATAAAATATGGATTAAACATCTAATCACATTGATTAAGGCCTAAACATGCCTTAAAAGTCAACCGAGAACAACAGTGGTCAACACAAAGCAAGATGTTGCACCCTTTGACTGTTTAGGTTAAATAAATACCCAAATGAACTTCTTAGGACCTAAAACTTTGTCCTAAGCTTATTAACACATAACTAAACATATTAAAATTGTTGGACAACACTCCAACACAAAGAACAAGCATTTACATGCTTCAAGGTCAAGTAGGGCAAAAATGTGCTCTAAGAAAACCTTAAAGGTCTAATGACCTCTAAATGATATAAAATTGGATTCCATGATCAAGTGTCATGTAAGGAACACAACAAAACTGTTCTCAAAGAAACCTGAGCTCAGAAACACCTTGCGACTCAAAATGTGCACTAAAATTCCTTAAAGCACGTTTTTTGTGTATGAGCTCTAAGATAATGACTTTTTGTCACTGTAAAGACTATATTAAGTTCTTTATAACATTAATGTGACATAATAGACTATATTATAAAGTCCAAATCAAAGTTTGAAAATAAAATCAAAATGGGCAATTTAGTATGAATAGTACCCAAAAATAACATTTTAATTACTAAGTATTAACCATGGTCAATTGTCACCCATTGGCCACACTATGCATTTCCGACCTCCTTTGGCTATAATGCCCACTCATTAACCTACCTCAAAACAAATATCTAGCGAATCTAATGACTCACCTATTACTATTTCATAAAGTAATATATTAATGACTTAAAAGCAAATCTAGCTTAATCTTCTCATTTCCTTCATTCCCAGCCGACACCACCCTTCTCCATTCTCTCTTTGGCTTCTCCGAAACCGTAATAACACACCAAGAACAGAGGAGAACACTTTGCTACATAGGTAAGCTTATTAAGCTATTTTATGTTCATTCTCTTCACAATTCTTTCCTCTTTCCATGGAGCAAAGCATCAATCATTTCCATCAATGTTCTTAGGTTGTTTTGGAGGTTAAATGGAGGGTGTATCTCGGCATTAACAAGGGAAGAAGGTGGAGAAATCTAATCTTGTTCTTAAGGTATAAAAATGTGCTTTAGGCACTTATCCTTTGATTCTCATCAATTCCGGTTGTAAAGCTTTGTTTTCTAAGCTTCTAATCTTCATCTTAACATACTTATTCAGTTGGTATATCAAGCGCTTCAAGGTATAGCCAGATCCAAGCCAAAAACACCATTTTAGGCATTTTAATCAAGGTAAAAATTAGCCATCTTCTAATCTGAGTTATACAAGTTTAAAGCTTGGTTTTAGTAGCTCTTTTGATGCTCTTTTCCTACTGTATAAGAAGGCCGAAGACAACCCTTACTTGTCTTGGTATTCTAAGGTAAATTTTACCTTGAAATATACATTAAAACACTTCTTATGGTTAGATCTTGCTTGGAGACTAACTATGCCTTAATTGCTGTTTGAAAACATGTAAATGATACTGTGGAAATTTTAACCTAAGCAGGCCGTGGCCAAATAAGGCCTAAACTAGGTAAAAACAAGGTATAAATCACTTAAACCTTCACTTGGTATATTAATATGTGTTTATACATATGTATATAAATGTGCCGTGAGTGAATGGTTATATTAAGGTCTTATTTTGACCTTTGGTGATTAAGGAATGGTTTAGTAAATTTTATAACTAATTAATTAGCATAATTGTCAAATTTAAGACATTATGTGGAAAATTGGTAAATAAGGAAAAGATGGTGGTAAGGCCGAGAGTTTACAGCATTTTTGGGCATTTATGTGTAATTTATTTTTTAAGCTAATGTTTGTAATATGGCTATGTACTTTAGGCCATTTTATTTATGCATTTATAAGGTTTTATTTAAGTTTAGGTGGTATATATGCATTACCGCATATTATAAGGGGTTAAAGTGTAATTAAATTAAATTTGGGGGCTATATATTAATAAAGCCAAAAATTAGAGGTTTAAATGACTTTATATAAAAATTATAAGATTATATAAAGTTTTAGGGTTAAATGGTAATTTCTAAAAAATAAGGGTACAAACCGTAATATATGGTTGTTGATGGTCAAGGAAATATTAAGGTGGTCAACCTTGACCATATGGTAGGTTCTGACCAAATTAGATAAGTTAAATAACTTATTTAAGGTTTTATAATAAGATAAGTATTTAATTGTAACAATTTTATAACATGTGTGGTGTATATGTTATTACCGAAAGTTAAGGGTGTAAAATGGTATTATAAACACCCATGGGCTATTAGGAATTTTTAGGAATTTATTGGGTTGATTTTGGAATTTAAAATAAACTATATATGTATAATATATAGTTATTATGTCATTAGGACACTTTGGAATAAAAGATGGGGTGGAAATGTAATATACCGAAAGTATATGGCTAGTATGGTTAATTATAACCTCTTGGTGAAATTTGGTGATTTTTAGAATTATATAAGAGTATTTATTAAGATATGTGTATAATATATAGTTTTAATGATAATATAAAACTATATGTTATAAAGTGGCCCAAATGGCAAATATAGAAACTTGGTGGGTTAGAAAAATAATATAGAACAGCTATAGGTCTGTTCGGAAATTTTACAAAATTATAACCATAGGTTATACCATTTTATAAGTTAAAAATGTTATATTATATGATATATATAACATGGTATAAATAATGGGGTGAATTTGTAAATAAAGGAAACTATGGTATATGAAAAAGAATAAGGTTTTGATATGGTGCCCATGCGGCAATAATAAATAGTTTTATATAAAAACTATAGGTTATGAATTGTAGGAAATAAAAATATCATATTATATGATATTAGTATATGGTATAACATTACATAATGTTATGTGGTAAAAATAGAATTTAAATAAAAGGAAGGGCTGTACCAAATTATATAGAGTTGAAAAATGAATTTTAGACTATGGTCTATAATGTTATAAATGTTATAACAATTATATGGTTTAAATGGAATTAATAAGTAAAGATATTCACATTAAATAATGTGACAAACTATGAATAAATAGGATTTATAAACTAAGGTATTTATTGATTAAACCTTAGGAGTTGAAATTATACAACATAAATTGTTACATAATATTGGGATAATAATCTTAATATAAGTTGTATAATATAATACAACAAATGAGAATAATCATCTAATATAAGATGATAAAATGTAACATATAATGTAAGAGTTTTATCACTCATGGAACTTACCTATATGGTAAATATATACATATACAAGGATAATGTATATAAGGATGGATATATATTATGGTTGGAAACCATATAATATAATGGTGGTGGTTATTACATAAAAATAGTTACGATCTATAAGTTGTAAGTTTTTGAATGCAAATATAATTTGCTAAGATAATGGATTATATAATACAATGTATTATAAAGGATGGTGGGATAATGACACAATATGAAAAATAATACAATATATTAATGCATGCATACATGCAACTATAGGTTATATACCTAAACTAGATGGTGGATAAGATTAAAGAAATAACGAATTAAACTTAACAGTCGAAATGTTTTGACATACGAGTTTTAGTAACAAATCCGACCGGTTTAGAGAAACCCGTAACAAATAACTGTAGAAATCCGGGGATGAACTGTCGGGGTTACTTGTTATTAGGAAGTACCGGATATAGTTAGTCATGGAGACTGACTTATAGTTTTATTACCGTTTAGATCATACTTCAGACGAAGGCGCTTGACGAGCTAGTGGTCTACACTGCGCATCCTAGGTCTTGGTGAACGGTATGTAAAGGGATTTGATCCGAGTTGTCCTAAGGAAACTCCTTGGGCTCGGATTTGGTTGATATAACTTGTGTGTTATGTGTTTGGATACATGTATGTGATTATGGGTGCTACTGCATTAATTATTTATGCACGAGCGTCCTACGGGACTAACACTACGTCGACTATAGATCGACTTATATAAACATACGTATACGTTATTGTGATGACAAGATGGTTACTTGATATAATACTATAGTATTAATATTAAGTATATGGCAACCTAAGTAAAACACTTAGGAACGAGTCACGACATTGTCGGTCTCTAGAGCATGGATCTCGAACATGAATATGACCTAGATTACTTCTAGGTATGCGTGAGACCCATTGGGCAGCTAATTAATAATTGTATTCTCCATAAGACTAAGAGCATATCTTAAACATTATGAAAGAGAGATTGTGTGAGTTGAGGTGAGGAATCCCGGTAGTTTACGAACTACATGGTTGCGCATTTGTGATCACTGAGGGGTTCCCGATTGGGTTCCGCTCCAGGTTATACCCAACGAGCCCTATTTGGATCGTGGGTCAGGTGGCTACGGCCTTTTATATGGACGTCTTACGTGACAAAAGAGAATAGTCAGGGGCCTCCGGACCTCTGGCGAAATGAGCACCTTTGTGTGTACGGAAGGACTACTGTCCATGGTGAGGTTGTAGGGTTGTCTTAACATGACGCCCAACTGGTATTAATTAAGCATGGTTGGATGGGGCCTTAAAGGCCAAATTAAATTAACTATGGAAACTGTACACTACGGCGATTGTACATTGTACATTATACTATAATCATTTTGATATGGATGGGGCCTTGAAGGCCAAATTAAATTTAATTATTAAAAGATGGTGTTCGCTACGACGTTTATTCAGTATTATTATTCCATACGTTCGATATGCAATCGTTGTTTGTAATGTTTTATGACTGTTGAATTGGATGGATGGTTGAGTATTATGAATGTTTGGATGGAGGATTATGTATATTATACATGTATATACAGTATTGATTATAACTGTAAAATGGTAAGCATGAAACCAATCTAATAATAAGATGGTTAAAATGACTAAGTGACCATTAGGGTCCAGGCCCGGCATACTCAGCGTCAATCGCTGATACTACACCATTATGCAGGTTGTTGATTATTGCCGAAGCCGAAGTGCGGGAACAGGGTAATTGGAGTTTATTTCAATTACCGCACATGGAGTTTGTTTGTATAGCAATGAAGATGGTGAATTGTATTATGGTACAGTTATGTATATTTGGAATTGGGTAGACGCTCACTTGTCGACGTTTATGGTTTATGGACTTAGTATGATGTATAGGATTTTTCTCGTTATCACGGCGGTTAGCAGTTTGTTTATGTTGGTTGTTGGATATAGTTTGGCTTCGTTGCTCGAATGGGCGAGTAATGGCCGGTGACACCCGAGTGAGTATTGTTTTTATTATTTTTTCTTCCGCTGTAAGACGTTTTATTTATTGCTACGAGAGAGATTATTACGTGTTTAAGGAGAGGGGTGTTCAACGTCTCATCTACCGTCATCAAGCAGCGGAATCAAACTACCAACGGCGGGTATTGCAATGCCGTTAGTCACCCACGTGACTAATAAGGCCAAACTCAATACTACAAATCAAATACAATATCGGTCTGATGGGTCATTATACCGAGTACACTATACAAACGTCACTTCCATTACTTAATCAATCTCAACCAAATACAACTTCAATCCCATATTATACAAATACAACCTCCATTCATTACTACACCGAGTTTCAACAATCATCAAGTTGCCGGTAACAATTCGGCTTACAATTCAACATTTCAAATAATTACAACCTTCACTAATTACTACCCGTGCTTACATAGCAACCCCGTTCTACTCTCGAACGGTGATCGGCTTCATTGTACCTGGAAAATAAAAACGATGCCCCTAGGGGCTCAACAAAATTGCTGCATATGACTTCTGCATACCTTGCGTACTAGCGAGGGTACACCGACTATTTAGTCGAGAGCGTGCGATTCATTTTATTTCAAATAGCATGCAAGGCAACAATACATTATATATGTATGTCAACACAATCAAGGTTCGATGAAGAACACAAACATTAACACACACAACAAGAGGTTAGTTTAATTGTTCTTTACTTAGGCTTAAGGGTTTCTACCTCGCTATGCCTACTCAATTACTCATTGTCTTACCCACTCTCTTGGGTTCCCTTACTCACAATATCAAGTTCTCAAGTCTCTCAAGTCACAACTCAACTCTCGATACTCACATACTCAAATCGATACTCCAATTCTCAAGTTCTCAATCAATACTTAATGCTCAAGGGTATATGTTAAGTCATTACTCATGACCTCCAGGCAGGGCCATACACAAGACCCACCACGGGGCTTACAATACAAAAGGGGCTATGCATTTACATCCTCAAGTTCACCAATGTCCAGCTCTCTACCGGACTACTCCATTTCCCAAAACTCCACTCTTGGAGTCATTTCACAATCTCAAGGATTAGCTTAGAAGTATCTCTCTCGATAACATCTATTAGCTTAGGGAATTCTCAATGTCTAGTATACTAAGATTTAGGGTTTTACACAACTTATGGAATACTCTCTTGTGCGAGACATTGTTTATGTTTGTCGGATCCTCTCATTGGGGTTCGACTATTACTCTAAGGGGTTTGGTGATCCCTTACCATTTTTTACTTCTCTCAGGGTTCATTGTATGAACATCTATCAAGTCCTCTAAGAAGAGGTTCTTTATATACTTCCACTATTATTTATTGTGTGGATGAAATCAATTTGGTTGTCTAAACGTTATCGGGAGTTTACTAATTCCTGTACAATTCTCTCACGTTCTAGTGAGTTATAGATCGGTGTTATCGCTTCTTGGTTTGATAGTTTTGGTGTGTTCCCACATTTTATTATTTCGCACTTGACTCTTCCTACGAGTCACTACTCAAACAAGACCCAACTATGGGTCGCACTACAATACACAATCACATGCAAGCAACTCGTTCACCATTCATCTATTTCATGAATTATACAAACTTTAGTTTAAATTCAATCAAACAAACAACAATACAATACAATTACAAGAGAGTACAAACAATCCGATTCATGCATTTATCTTGTTAGGTGATCACACATCCAAACAAGCACACAAATCGGGTAACCAAGTTAGGATACAGAGCATGAGAAAATCATACCTTTCACCGGGGTTAACATTACCGGGTGTTCTCACGTTCCTCGGTTCACACTTGTTCCTCGTGTCTTACTCTTGAACCACTGATTACATGTCAAATGGTTCTATTAATATTAAGGTGTTACAGTATGTACATAAATGCTACTCCCGTACTTAACCCGTTATCCTGTTATTTCGGTTTAACTTAGTGTACTTAAACTCACAACTTTTTCAATCACTCCTCAAACTTTTTTACACTTCTTAGGACCTTTAAAGGTCACCAAACGACTCCTAAACATCATCTAAAACCAATACCAATCAATCCCTCATGTTTAGAACCCTTAAAAACACTTTCTGGGCATTTTTGGGGGTGGTCCGGGACTTGGTCCGGACCCAAAGTACCGGACCAATTGTTCTGTGTACTCTCCGCTTATTTTAGCTTGTGGTCCGGTACTTGGTCCTGGACCTAGGTCCCGGACCACTGTCAGTTTACACTCTCGGCTTAATTTTTGATGCGGTCCGGGACTTGGTACATATCCTAAGTCCCAGACCCTGTTAAAAACTACTATTAAGGTTATTTTTCACCCCCTAATCAACCCTTAAACCACCCTCAAACTTTCCTTTATTATTTCCACAAGTTTTCTACATAATTAATCACCCTAAACATGCTCTAAACCACTCCAAATCCTTGGTTGAATCCTTACTCCAATTCTTGTTCAAATTCACCAATTCAAATTCCCACATTTTGCATTTTCCCTCTTATGCATTTCTAACTCCTTGTTGCTAGTTTCTACCTCTTACCAACCTCACCAAATCCATCAATGGCCATTACAAATTGTTCCTACATAAATGCACTTCTAAAACCCAACTCCAACTCTCATTTCCTAAGTTTTGCACACTTGCTCTTTTCTAGTTTTTCCAAAGCATTTCAATACCCATTTGCTACAGATTTTTATCTCACTCCTTCCTGTTCTCCAAATACCATTTCTAGAAATTGGTAAATGTATGGTTGTATGATTTCGGTTGAACTATCCATCCACCCCACTTTGGTGTTCGGTTTCCCTTGATCGCTAGCAAACCAAGTTCCACCTCCCACCTCAATTCACCCAATCAAATAGTCAATCATTATTTCATTTTTTATCTTCTTAATCTTTCTAGTCATAATCATACAACCATACATTTACCAATTTCTAGAATCCATTTACTCATTTACTATTCATCTCATCCATTGTTACTCAACCTATCTTCAATTTCTATACCCAAGAATTTCAACAGTTAGTTTTCCAATTAGTTCTTCTATCCTCAAATCGTTCACAAGTCAAATAAACTCCTATCCTCAAATTATTCACAAATACAACCAACTCCAATTACCTAGGGGACTCACTTCCCACTAGGTTCAACATCCGTTTCATACAGATTTATACTCATCAATTTCCTCAAACATACTCACCTCCCAAATTATTACCAAGCGGGTTTCTCATTCCCCATGGAGTTTCTCTACTCTATTCACCTCAATCTCTCATAATCAATACTCCTTTCCACTTCAAATCTCACAATCAACCTTAATTACATTATGAATGGTATACATATGTTTATGTAACATAAGTACCAATCATCAAACAAATTCTTTTGCGCTATGCGCATTGTAGTTTACACACTATCACGTAAAACATACATTTCATGGTTTTCGCCCTACCCCCTTAAAAAGGGATTACGTCCATGTAATCTACCATGTGTCGACATTGGACATAGGTCGAAGGCATTCAGCCATCACGGAATGGTTCAACTTCCATGCGGTCTATTATACAATGTATTCTGGTCAAAGGGTCTTAACCAATTTACTGGTTTAGTCCCTGCACCAAGAATTGTCACCGGAGTTTGTTTAACTCTTAACCGGGTTCGGTTCTAGCCTTACAGGCTTCAAGGCATTGATAATTATCCATTCATTCACTAGGTGTATTAAACCTTAGAATTTGGGCCCTCAAGCTTCTGCTGCGCGACCCTGATAACTTAGGGTTTATTTGCCCTTCTCGTTATTCTAAATGTGTTATACATTATTTTTTTATCACTTTTTATCTTGGGAATAAGGTTTATCAATCAAGCGTGGTATTCTTACCATACACGAATCCAATGAGTTACAAGTTTCTTATCCAGCTCTCTAGAATCAATGTACATACTATTGTGTACTTAAGTGATTATTCACTTGGTTCTCCTGACATATTGTCGGTTGAGGTTGAGCCGCTACTTAATTGTAGTGCTTCCTCTATTACCAGTGGCTTCTGAATTATGACGTTGCATTTTCTATGCTTCGGTCCTTATGACTTCGTACGTTTCCTTCTGCCTTTTACCACAATTGTCATCTTCCCAACTTCCTAGCTATCCCACTCGATCATTACTGCACAAGTGCAATACCAAAACACTCAGCCCTATAGAGTGCCGAGGCGTAAACCCCTGGGTAGTAAATCTCTTATGAGATTGTAATAGGAATGAATATTGTTTCCTTGCTGTCCGGTTTGTCTACCATCTTTATTCATCAACTCCATTTTATTGTATGATTTATTCACATGTATTGGTCGCTTGCTGCGCACCATGTTCGTATTTGTTTACAACTTTGGTTTCGATGACATCCGCTATCACCTTAGCTTCAGCACATGTATCTCCACCATTTATACAATGGTTCGCCATTTATTTGGCTGATTACAGAATATGGTATTCTTTTATTCCTCTGAGATCCTTGAGCGTCCTTAATTTTTATAACCGGTTACTCTTCCGATTTTTGACAATTGCTATCACAACCTATTTACATCGCTTGGCAATAATTTTATTCTCAAGCTTCACTATGTTAGTATCTCTAAGAGGGATACATCCTCCTCTTGGAGTCTATGTGTTCACCGCTCTCATGGTCTCACATTAACGAGGGTTGTTCCTGCTTGTTGGTTATTAAACTATTTACCGGTGCCGTTCTTGGCAACTCTTCTTATGATTCACAATGGTTTTGCAACCATTGAATTATGTTGTAATGGGTTCCTGGCTCACTAGCCACGTTGCCTAGAGCTTTGCTCATCTTAAGCTGATCACAAGCACTGCTTTTCCGTATACCATTGTGAGCCTCGATTTTAAACCCTATCCTATGTTGAATAAATTGATTGGGATCTGATTGGGTTTTAGGTCCACTTATAGCCTAAGATTAATAACTATGTCATATAACAATAATTATTAAAACCCAAGCTAGCTCACTGGAACCTATTATGAGTCGCCACCTAATTTTAACCTAGATCAAATTAGGAAAGGAGAGTTCGGGTTCGGGGGCTTGATATTCGACTTAATTAGGGTTCAAATTACTTTCATTACCCTTCCTAGGTCGTTTTTCCTCTACTTAGTTTATTTACGGCTTATTACGAGTCGTTTTAACCTAAGTGCGCGAGCTTCTGTTTTTTTTTTGTTTTTAACATTTTTTGACAGAGAATTAAAGTGAAATTAAAAGCTACCTAAACTAGGGTTTCGGAGGCAGAATTAGGTCAAATTTTGATTACGTCCGTAGCCACGGACCAAACGTCCGAGACCACGGACCCCAGTTAACCTAAATATACAGAAAAGTCGAAATTAAAGGAAAACAAAAATTTGCAAGGTCCGGGGCCACGGACAGGATGTCCGTGGGCCCGGACATTATTAGAAAAACCTAAATTTTGAATTTTTAAAATCCCGCCGCCGTCCGTGGGTGTCCGTGGTCTCGGACAACGCGTCCGAGGTCCCGGACCATAGGTCCGAGGTCACGGACCACCCACGGACAGGGGTTTTCAGAAGGTTCCCGAGGGTGTTTTGAGCTCAAATTTTATGGGTGTAGCCTGAAAGATGTACAAGACGTTAGTGATTGAAAGTTTTCAATTTGAATTCGAATTAAGCACGAAACTTAGCAAACAAGTTATCTGACAGAGGCTTAAATAAACAGCAATACAGAAGCCTACGAAGGTTAGTTTGAGCCCAAATTTTGAGGCAAGACAGATAATACCGTGGTGAATCAGGGAAGTGGAGTTTCTACCTGTTTTACCTTCGGATTCACAACGTTTCTTCACACCGGGACTCGTCGAGTGCTCCGTTGATGGCAGACCCGAGAGGATTTCGACCCAAGCTTCTGGTTGTTGGTTGTTGATGATGTTCTTCACGTTTTGGAGGTGGTTTGGTTGATGTTTGATGATTGTTGATGTGTTAGGAGTTGAAAAGTGTGTTTAGGTGGTGATTTCGAGAGATTTTTGATGTGATTTTGGTGCTTGGATGTGTAAAAACGTGAGGAGAATGAGACGGCTAGGTTTTCTGGTTGCTTAGGGTTCTTGAGGTTCTCCTTTGATCATGGGATAAGGTTCCTTATATAGACTTCCTTAAAGATAGAAAAAATCCGGTAAAAACCGAGATTTACCGACGTTTTAGCTCAAGGGCTTCCAAAAGGAATTTGATTATGAAATTTCACAATGGGTAAAGGATGATAATTCTGATTTTTCTAAAGTGAGATCGAATTTTTTGGGTATTGGAATATTTTTAAATTCAATTTCTCGTCAGATTCAATCAGAAATTGCTGAAAATTATTGGAAATTCGAAAAATCAAAATTCCAACGCCATTATGCTTAAAATGTCATCCTCTATCATGGGTTAAAATATCAAAGCATTTCAAGTTGATTTGACCCTTATTTGGAGGAGAGAGAAAGCCTATAGGGGGCTTAGGAGCCTTGAAAAATTACGAAAATGCCCCTGGAGATGACTAAGCTGTCCCTAGTACTCTGAAATGTGCCGATCGAACTGGGAACCCTTGCTACTAGCCTATTAGTAGAGACTCTCCTCCGGGGGGTTGAAATTTTGGGTATAACAGATTGCCCCCCGTCAACTAGACTTTGTAATGGAAATGAAAAGGCTAGTTGATGCTTGAGTGATACCCCAAAATTTTGGATCTTAAAAGGCCCCTCGTGCAACTGAAATCCGACAAGTTGTGTCGAGCTATTCTAAGGCGCTGACTACCTATGAGTAAAGTGGAAGGGTGTCGAGTGGTTCTAAGGTGTCGACCACCTAAAGGTAATGATGAAGTAATGTCAGACTATTCTAAGGCGTCGACTACCTATAAGGATGATATGATGTCAAGCTATTCTAAGGCGTTGACTACCTATAAGGATGATATGTTGTCGAGCTATTCTAAGGCGCTGACTACCTAAAGTGATGATATGCTGTCGAGCTATTCTAAGGCGCTGACTACCTAAAGTGATGAAAATGATGTCAAGCTATTCTAAGGCGTTGACTGCCTAGGATGTGAAAACTGGATGCAAATGCAAGAATGCTGAAATGCTAATGATGCAAATGATGCTGATGCTGATGATAATGCCGATGATGTTGATGATGCTGATGATGCTGATGATGCTGATGATGCTGATGATGCTGATGATGCTCGGATGCTTCTGGGGGACCGAAACCCGTGCCGATGCTCCTGGCTGGACCCAATGTGGACTTATTGCCATCGCCCCCCAAGCCGGTGTGCAGGGATAACTCCTGGTAAAAACCCTGGGGACTTATTGCCTTTGCCCACCATTCGTTGATCCCGAAAATAAGTTGACATCGCAAAAGGAGGATTTATTGCCATCACCTCGCCAACTTTTCTGTCGCCAGGTCTTGTGACGCGCCTGGATAATGCAACTAGGTCTTATGACGAGCCTATATGAATGTGATGAATGCAATGTGTTTGATGAGAGTGGGTAAGCTAAAGGGTAACGCTAGGTCTTACTACGAGCCTAAGAGAATGCAACTAGGTCTTATGACGAGCCTAAAGGATGGTTCTAGGTCTTATGACGAGCCTAAGGGAAGGATCTAGGTCTTATGACGAGCCTAAGGGTTGAAACTAGGTCTTACTACGAGCCTAAGGATGGATCTAGGTCTTATGACGAGCCTAAAGGTTGGATCTAGGTCTTATGACGAGCCTATAGGGATGGAACTAGGTCTTATGACGAGCCTAAAGGTTGGATCTAGGTCTTATGACGAGCCTATAGGGATGGAACTAGGTCTTATGACGAGCCTAAAGGATGGTTCTAGGTCTTATGACGAGCCTATAGGGATGGAACTAGGTCTTATGACGAGCCTAAAGGATGGTTCTAGGTCTTATGACGAGCCTATAGGGATGGAACTAGGTCTTATGACGAGCCTAAAGGATGGTTCTAGGTCTTATGACGAGCCTATAGGGATGGAACTAGGTCTTATGACGAGCCTAAAGGATGGTTCTAGGTCTTATGACGAGCCTAGAGGTTGTTCTAAGTGAAAGTGGGTAAAATGTATGATGGGTCTAAGTGGATGTAGAAGGATTAAGGTTCATGTCAAATCTGGAGATGGTAGTGCTCAAGATGGGCCTACGGATGTTTGGACATGGAGGTAGGGCTTAAGACGGGCCTGTGGGAATTTGACGAGGGAGGAAGGGCTTAGGACGGGCCTGTAAATGTTTGTAAGTGGAGGTAGGGCTTAGGACGGGCCTGTGGGAATTTGACGTGAAGGAAGGGCTTAGGACGGGCCTGTAAATGTTTGTAAGTGGAGGTAGGGCTTAGGACGGGCCTGTGGGAATTTGACGTGAAGGAAGGGCTTAGGACGGGCCTGTAAATGTTTGTAAGTGGAGGTAGGGCTTAGGACGGGCCTGAGTGGTATGAGAAGGGTTTGAATCCTTTGGGTTTATGACTTTTGGGCCCCAATCGGTGTCGTTGTTGCAATTGTTGGGACCAACAATTGCCCCCAGTATTTTTCCTTAAGGCAATCTGAATTCTTTAGGATTTTTGGCAATCGATCGGAACGATCGATTGCCCCCAGTATTTTCTCTGATTAATTGCGCAAAACAAGTCTCATTCTCACAAGGTCAAGGTTTATCTTGATGTGGTGCTTTCTATCCTACACTCAAAGTGTTTAATGCTTGCAGTCATGCTCTCATTTTGGTCAAAACATCCCAACCATTGAATTTGACATTTGTTAGATTTACGCGTTCAACCTGTTACTTTCACGTGATTGGATACACAACTACTAGGTCGGAAGTCTTTTAAGCTTATATCGTGGTTATGGGGTGTGATGAATGACAACAGGACAATGGAGGAGTGTTTATGATATGTGGAGCTATAAGGGTGACCAAAGCTGCAACTTGCACCGTCTCTCGGACTTGCCTTCTTTGTATTGAAGTCGTTTGGCTACTTCGTGATGACTTCGCTTGTGAACTTGGGACTTGGAACTTTTGGGTTGTTCCTTGCACCTTCTATCTTCTTTCTGATTTTGGATTTCTTCGAGGCTTTTCAGGTTTGCCTTTCTTCGAATCTCCTTTCCTTCGGGGTTCTTGTGTTTCCCGGTTTTGAACTTCGAGAGCTGTTTTTAATGTTAGCTCATTTGGATCCTGTGTCACTTCGGGACCATTTGCGGATCGTTTCGTCATGCTGGTAGCAGTTTTGCTTCTTTGGACTTGTGAAGTTGCTGTCCGGAAGTCGGGCTCCTTGCTTCCTTTGGTCACCGGGTCGGTTATTCATCATTGGCTGGCTTGTTTGTGGAGTTTGTAGTGTTATAAAAGAGGTCATACATGAAAGGCTCAGCGGGGGTGCCTAGGGTGTAATGTCAGGGTTCACAAGCTTTTGGCTGTGTGGTGCTGTACCTAAGTGCTTCGTCATCCCTGGTAGTCGTGTATCCGTTCTTTGTTACTTTTCATAGGTTTAAGCGTAAATTTACAAATTATCTCCTTCAGTCGGAGTCATGCCGTTTACCTTACCTTTGAATGTGACCTCTCTGGAGTCGTGTAGAAATGACACGCTCTTTCGCTCTTGGTTTTACCGCTCAAGGCACTCTCGCGAAGTGTACACTCGGAGACTTGCTTGCACATTTAAACAAAATAAATATTATTGCTCTTTAACTCAAATTGCCCCCGGTATTATTGTGGGGTTTTCTTGACAAGCCTTTTGAATACCCAGATTATTTGTGGAGGGTGGCTGTATGTGTGGTGGTACATGGCGGTGAGGTCGAGCTGTTTTGGTGGAGTGATGTAGTGATGAAAGTAAAATATGGTAGTGGGATGCTTTCAGTGTACGGTGAAATTTTCCATTGAGAGATGATGAATGGTGGAAGCCAACAAGGTGGTGAGATATTCCTTGCGCACATGGGATGTATGTGATGAAGGTAGTGGATGTGGGCGAAATGACGTGATGACTTATTTATTTTGGTGTTCTGGTTTTGTGAAACTATGCTCTAATTCAAGAATGGAAAGACAACATCAAAGATTGTAATCTTAAGAAAACTACCTAAAATAATAAAGGAAGCTAGCTGCCATAAAAGTTGGAAGGACGACTGGGAAAAGAAAATTACTAAATCTAGAAAACTTCTAAAGTAGTGATGTTGGGCTGTCTGATGCCAACATACTGAAGACTTGAGCTCTGGGCCGTCGGGACGCCTTTGGGATGATTGTGATTGCCTTCCTTCTGAACTTCGAATAGGCCTCATAAAATGTTTGAACTAGGAATGCCTGTGGGTTATGTAGGAGGAATCCGGGTCTGAATCTTTTCCAAGCTGCGAGTGAAGTGCAAGAGCTAGAGTGACTCCTAGGATAGAACAGATTTACGGGCCTGAATACCCTTAATCTAGAAGTGAAGCAAACGGGCTGAAGGAGGCCACACGAACTGTGAATGGGCCACTGGGCCGAGAGGGAAAACCTTGAGGCCCTGGGATTCGTTTGACGTTCTTGTTGGGCCTTGAAGCTAGAAACTGGAATGAATGAGTTACGCAACCTATCTTGGATCCAAATGTTTTGTGCTATGGGCTGAACTTCTGGACTGACAGCGAAGCTTATGGGCCAAAACTATGAATTGGTCTATGGGCCCAAAATAGAATGAGTCATGATTGTGGTATTTGAGCCAGAATGATTGCTCTATATGTGAACTAGAATTTGGGCCGAGTGATCATGGTTGGGCCTAAAAGATGACACCTAGATCCAGGGTTTTGGGTTAGGGTCATGATAAGAAGTCTACGTGGACTAGAATGAGCCCTTGGGCCAGAATGTGTTTGGGCCTAAAGTAAAGCACATGAGCTGGAATGGTCCCTAATTCACAAATGGGCCTAACTTTCTTCGGGCCAGAGAAGATGGTTGCTAAGCCAAAAAAGATTTTATTTTCAGGACTTGTGAGTTATTCCAAGTTCAAGTGGATTACTTTTTTATGGGCCAAGAACTAATTGGATAATACAAATTGGGCCAGAAGAGAAATCACCTAAGTCTAGGCTTTTGGGCCGAAGCCCGAATGACTCACATATTAAACCAGACAGGGCCTCTGGGCCGCAAACAAAAAGAGCTGTCAATTCATGTTGGGCTAGGTTGATGTAGGAGAAGTTCCTATCAATCTCTAGGCTGGGTAGTGGGCCGATCATACAAGCAAACAAGGCCCACACAAATTCAACATGTCCTCACTAGATGTTTTTACCAAACCGGGTATGGATCGATCCGGAGAGGTGCTTGGGGCATGGGCCCAGGTCACCACAAAGGAATAGGGCTTGCACGCTATTCTCTTTGGGCTTCCCCACTTTTTTCACATCACCTGAAGGTGTGCGTCTACGGTCGGGTCTTTGACCGACCAAACAATGGGCTAGGTAAGGACACTGCCAGGGAAACGCTTGGGGCTAAAGCCCAGGTATTAAAGGGATGTGGTTAGACGACATCCTCCTCTTTTCCCCCGCTTATTCACATCACCTAAAAGGTGTGAGTCCCAGACAGGGGACCCTCAAACGGGTCCCGGGATGAAATCAGTTTAGGTGGACCCTCGCTCTCATATGATGCAGGGGTGCAAAAATTTAAAGTGCGCACGAAAGTAAACAACAAAGTAACAAAGCCATAAATAAACAATTTTTCAAGTTAAACCCTCTTTCTTAAAATTAAACAAGTTAAAATTAAGAATTTATCCCCAGCAGAGTCGCCAGTCTGTGAGCCTCGATTTTAAACCCTATCCTATGTTGATTAAATTGATTAGGATCTGATTGGGTTTTAGGTCCACTTATAGCCTAAGATTAATAACTATGTCATAACAATAATTATTAAAACCTAAGCTAGCTCACTGGAACCTATTATGAGTCGCCACCTAATTTTAACCTAGATCAAATTAGGAAAGGAGAGTTCGGGTTCGGGGGCTTGATATTCGACTTAATTAGGGTTCAATTACTTTCATTACCCTTCCTAGGTCGTTTTCCTCTACTTAGTTTATTTACGGCTTATTACGAGTCGTTTTAACCTAAGTGCGCGAGCTGTTTTTTTTTGTTTTTAACATTTTTTGACAGAGAATTAAAGTGAAATTAAAAGCTACCTAAACTAGGGTTTCGGAGGCAGAATTAGGTCAAATTTTGCTTACGTCCGTAGCCACGGACCAAACGTCCGAGACCACGGACCCCAGTTAACCTAAATATACAGAAAAGTCGAAATTAAAGGAAAACAAAAATTTGCAAGGTCCGGGGCCACGGACAGGATGTCCGTGGGCCCGGACATTATTAGAAAAAACCTAAATTTTGAATTTTTAAATCCCGCCGCCGTCCGTGGGTGTCCGTGGTCTCGGACAACGCGTCCGAGGTCCCGGACCATAGGTCCGAGGTCACGGACCACCCACGGACAGGGGTTTTCAGAAGGTTCCCGAGGGTGTTTTGAGCTCAAATTTTATGGGTGTGTAGCCTGAAAGATGTACAAGACGTTAGTGATTGAAAGTTTTCAATTTGAATTCGAATTAAGCACGAAACTTAGCAAACAAGTTATCTGACAGAGGCTTAAATAAACAGCAATACAGAAGCCTACGAAGGTTAGTTTGAGCCCAAATTTTGAGGCAAGACAGATAATACCGTGGTGAATCAGGGAAGTGGAGTTTCTACCTGTTTTACCTTCGGATTCACAACGTTTCTTCACACCGGGATTCGTCGAGTGCTCCGTTGATGGCAGACCCGAGAGGATTTCGACCCAAGCTTCTGGTTGTTGGTTGTTGATGATGTTCTTCACGTTTTGGAGGTGGTTTGGTTGATGTTTGATGATTGTTGATGTGTTAGGAGTTGAAAAGTGTGTTTAGGTGGTGATTTCGAGAGATTTTTGATGTGATTTTGGTGCTTGGATGTGTAAAAACGTGAGGAGAATGAGACGGCTAGGTTTTCTGGTTGCTTAGGGTTCTTGAGGTTCTCCTTTGATCATGGGATAAGGTTCCTTATATAGACTTCCTTAAAGATAGAAAAAATCCGGTAAAAACCGAGATTTACCGACGTTTTAGCTCAAGGGCTTCCAAAAGGAATTTGATTATGAAATTTCACACATGGGTAAAGGATGATAATTCTGATTTTTCTAAAGTGAGATCGAATTTTTTGGGTATTGGAATATTTTTAAATTCAATTTCTCGTCAGATTCAATCAGAAATTGCTAGAAAATTATTGGAAATTCGAAAAATCAAAATTCCAACGCCATTATGCTTAAAATGTCATCCTCTATCATGGGTTAAAATATCAAAGCATTTCAAGTTGATTTGACCCTTATTTGGAGGAGAGAGAAAGCCTATAGGGGGCTTAGGAGCCTTGAAAAATTACGAAAATGCCCCTGGAGATGACTAAGCTGTCCCTAGTACTCTGAAATGTGCCGATCGAACTGGGAACCCTTGCTACTAGCCTATTAGTAGAGACTCTCCTCCGGGGGGTTGAAATTTTGGGTATAACAACCATAAAATGGCTTGGAGGTAACATTGGGCTCCATGATAAGATCATCACACCACGCTTCTATTCGTTGGATGCCCTTTAAGTGTCTTGGTATTGAATGGTACCATTTACAAATTTAGGGTATCCCCTGTGTAAGTGGGATCCCTTCAGTATTCTAACAGCGAGTGTTCATTCTAGTTCTGGTGCTTTTATTACGACACTTCGTTCAACTATGTTGACTTTGATACCCTTTATGGATTGGTCCAGGGTGTTTCTGATTATGCCATTACATCCGGCTAGCGTTCATGTGTATACAGTTTACTCCGTATTGCGGTTCGGATTTCAGATTGTCCCGTTTAGGGTTGTATGTCTCTTGTCCTTAGGGTAGACTGTTGGTGCTTTTCTTATGGTTTTAACCGGTTTGGTATTTCCTTCGGTAGTGAGTGGTATCCTCCGGTACCTTAGGTGATCACTCTGGGTATTTCACTTTGTTTTTTGAACATTGGTGTGTCCTGGTCAGGCATTGTCTTACTGTGTTTAGACTGGGTATTCATTCCAGTTAACATGCTTTAATTCAATTTCCTTGAGACATGTCCAATGCCTCTATTCAATTGTTGGTGCTTTTCACACTTCTTAACTCTTGATCGTCCTCCTGGAGTAAGTTCTTGACTCTTTTAGATTGTAAGTTCGTCTGGGTTCTTCGATCATTTGAGGTATTCAACTGTTTCGGTTTGCATTTACCTTATGGTCCATAGAACGGAGCTGACTACATCCCGTGTTTCGTACACTACATGTATACATATGTGGGGTACCGTATTGGTACGTTACCACTTACCTGACTAACTCACAAAAGGGTCTGTCAGGTCCGCAAGCTCCTTCGGAGCGCGGTCGTCCCACATCCCGTATTTGGGTACACTCGTAGTGCTCGTCACACGCCTAGGTGAAGTATTCAATTGTCAACTCCTCGTGTATCATTCTATGATACTAACCGTGATTCTCCTGGTTTGGTTTTAAAAACTGAGGTTTAAAAGAAAGGTTTGGGGTTTTAAAAGAAAAGTTCTGGGTTTGAAATAAAATCTTTGACCAAGTACAGCTTCTTGCTGTCTGGTAGGTTCGCTAACAAGATGGTCAGGCCATTAAGCCTTTCCAAGGCTTTACTATTCAAATTCTTAGGTCTTGCAATCCTTCCTTGCTTCCATTGTCCTGACGGTACTTTAATAAGTACTTGTTGGTTGTCAAAAGTCTCCCAATTTGTCTTGTTGTTGCTGCACTTGCCTTGGCAAGTGCGCGGCTACGTCGGTTTTCAGGTTAACATGTACCGATTACGGTATTGTTTTCATCCGCATTTGGTGGTTTTATTTGATCCTCCATCCGTTTTTTATCTTGATGATCAACTCCCTGAGTGGCTTCTCAGTGTTCTTGACATGATTGTCGTTAATTCGGGTGCTTTCCCGATCCTTGTGGTACTTCATGTACCTTGCTCCATAGCTCGTTCCCACATTTGGCAGTGGTTACCGAGGTTTATCGGATCCTTAAGAACTATGTGGTAGTCCTGTTGGTGTATGTCTTAATGATTACTCCAATAGTTGTCTGAACTAAGTTATTTGGGTAATACCGCCCTTTGGCGTTGTAGGTTTGGAGTTTATCCAACCTTGACTAATTCCTTAGTCGGTTGTATGTTTACCGTTGACGGTATTTTCATGCATTACAGTCCGTAGACTCTCTTGTCTCGGTACTGCTACTCTGCTTTTCCGCTTCATTACGTAGTTGTGCTTCCCTTCTTGTCGGTTGCGCATGGTTCTCGCGACTGCGAAGCACATCGCCCCATGGTGCCGCAAATTTATTTATCTTCTGGTTAGGATCTTCAATCTACTGTCGTTTAGTATGGTTACTGTCGTTGAATCGGGAACCGTCTTCAGGATTTCCATCTCTTGGAATCTACCGTATGACTGGTTCTTTCTCTTTACAAAGTTTATCTTATAACTGCCAGATCGGGTTTTCCCGAGTATGAGAGGTCTTTCTATCTCTCTGGCGTTCTTCCCTATCTTATAACGGGGGTTGCGGAGGGCGGGATTGGTTATGTAGGTATCCAAGTTACACTGGAAGTTCCTATCTAGCGTACCTCACACGCTAACACTCAACCCTTAGCCCTAAGTCTCTAATTCCTAACTCGGTATTTGCCTAAACTCGGTATTTAGACCATCAGAGCGATACTTCGCTCTGATACCACTTTTTGTAACACCCCTACCGGTAATCACACCATTAACTCCTAACCCATCCCCATCATCAATACACAAGCAGCGAAAATTCTAATACAACTGGGGGTGAAACAATGTCGTTAGTCACCCACGTGGCTAACAAGGCCAATTCCAAATAAACAATACCACACAATTACAATAGAGTACAAACAATCCGATTCGTGCATTTATCTTGTTAGGTGATCACACATCCAAACAAGCACACAAATCGGGTAACCAAGTTAGGATACAGAGCATGAGAAAATCATACCTTTCACCGGGGTTAACTTTACCAGGTGTTCTCACTTTCCTCGGTTCACAATTGTTCCTCGTGTCTTACTCTTGAACCACTGATTACATGTCAAATGGTTCAATTAATATTAAGGTGTTACGGTACGTACATAAATGCTACTCCCGTACTTACCCCGTTATCTCGTTATTTCGGTTTAACTTAGTGTACTTAAACTCACGACTTTTCCAATCACTCCTCAAACTTGTTTACACTTATTAGGACCTTTAAAGGTCACTAAACAACTCCTAAACATCATCTAAAACCAATACCAATCAATCCCCCATGTTTAGAACCCTTAAAAACACATTCTGGCCATTTTTGGGGGTGGTCCGGGACTTGGTCCGGACCCAAAGTCCTAGACCAATTGTTCTGTGTACTATCGGCCTATTTTAGCTTGTGGTCTGGGACTTGGTCCTGGACCTAGGTCCTAGACCAATGTCAGTTTACACTCTCGGCTTAATTTTTGATGTGGTCCGGGACTTGGTACATATCCTAAGTCCCAGACCCTACAAAAAACTACTATTAAGGTGATTTTTCACCCCCTAATCAACCCTTAAACCACCCTCAAACTTTCCCTAATCTTTCCACAAGTTTTCTACGTAATTAATCACCATAAAACATGCTCTAAACCACTCCAAATCCTAGGTTAAATCCTTACTCCAATTCTTCTTCAAATTCACCAATTCAAATTCCCACATTTTGCATTTTTCCCTCTTATGCATTTCTAACTCCTTGCTAGTTTCTACCTCTTACCAACCTCAACAAATCCATCAATGGCCATTATAAATCATTCCGACATAAATGCACTTCTAAAACCCAAGTCCAACTCTCATTTCCTAAGTCTTGCACACTTGCTCTTTTCTAGTTTTTCCAAAGCATATCAATACCCATTTGCTACAGATTTTTATCTCTCTCCTTCTAGTTCTCCAAATTCCATTTCAAGGTTACCAAACATCTCTACTCAACTCAACCAAACACTCAAGTTTCCCCCTCTTACCAAGCCACCTAAAACACTTATTTTCTACGCTAAAATTTTGCCATAGTCTCCCCATAAACCTAACATATCACCCTCATCAATTTTCACCATTTACAATCCTAATCTAACCACACACTTACAAGGGTCCTACCAGCACTCAATATCCATCCAAAATTCACAAACCAACAACATAGCTCCAAAATCTCAATAAACCACAATATAAACACAAACTCAATTCACTTGGCTTAAAAGCCCTTAATTCGCAATTAGATTCACAAATCCTGTCAAAATCAAATAAACACACCATTTTTCATACTTTGAGTTCATTATTCAATTTATCCCATCCCAATTCCTTAAACACCTAAAATTAGTATTAAGGGGGGTTTTCTTACCTTAAATTGTCATGAGTCTTGTTTTGCTCCCTAACTCCTCCTCTCTCTATTTCGGTCAAATTGGGCAATGGGGTTGCCAAACCCCAACCCAATATTCAAGGAACACAAAAATACACATAATTAAAATCCTAATCCTTAAAAATACACTAATCCAATGCAAGGCTTAAATCACCATAGTTAGGGTTTATCTTTTTGGAGCTTTTTAAGAGGGACTTTCACCCATGAATCAAAAGGGAAATTCCACCACCATTAGAGGGCTGAATTGAAGCTCAAAAACAAGGTACTAAAATGGTGAAAAATCGGCTGCACCAAGAGATGGAGGGAAAGTGAGTTTTTCTTGGAGATTTTTACCTTGTTTGAAAGAGGAGACTCCAAGCTACTCATTGATGCCATTTTCTCTTCAAATGGGGAAAACCCATGGAGATGAAGTTCTTCATTTTCAGTTTTTGAAAAGAGTGGAAGACGGAGAATGATGAGAGGATGAAGAATATGTGATTATCTTTGTGATTTGAGCTTTATTGAAGCTTGGGCATGGCATTGAAGGCTTGAGCAGCCATGGAAGAAGAAGATAAATTGGATGGCATGGAGGAAGAAATAGAGAACGGTAGGGAAGGGGAAAAGGAGGAAAGATAAGAGGGAAAAAGAAAAGTGAGGAGGAGAGAGAGTGTTTTACCTTTTTATCTTTTTCCTTCTTTCTTTTCTTTCTTTCTTTACTAGCTTAATGTGTGTGGGAGGAGCTGTCTCACTAATTAAAACTGGCCCACATATATATGTAAGCTGGAGCGTTTTTCGTCTGTTACAGAAAACACTCGTTATTTTACCCGGTTTTAGCACTATTCACTAACCGGCCCCATTTTCTGGAATTTTCTCATTTCTTTAATTTTAATGGCTCTTAAGCTTCCATTAATGTTTATTTATAGTTATTTTATGATCTATAATTTTTACGGGTTCGTTTGACCACTTAAAGTCACGTTTTCGGGTTTCCTTGAAAAACGTACGCTATAGCTTTATTAGCGTTTTAACTCATTTTATGGAGCCGTTTTCATCGGAAATTGTTCCCATATATTATTTATGCATTATTGAGCCTTTTAAATTGATTTAATACTCTTGTCGAGGTCGTATTCCTCTTAGGGTCACTTAACGCTCAATTTAGCGTTTTTCGCTTTCTAAGCGTTTTTCTCGTTTCTTTTGAACTTATTCTTTTCACCAAAACTCATTAGGCACTAATAGGCCCTCAATATCGGATTAGAGTATTTTAATCACCGTGATAAAGTTCGGGGTATTTCACACCAGAATGTCTGAGGTACTTGTCCCATGCCAAATCGATGGGAGAATCCTTCTTAACCTTCAACCCACCTGTCGGTCCACGTCCCTTCCAAGTGTTTTGAAAAGTAGATGCAGCTGGTGGTTCTTTGGTAGGGACATCATCGTCAATATCATCCAACCCTAACACTATGCCCTCCTCGACTCTATCGTCAGGATCCATAATCTAAAAAATAATCAATAATTAACAAGGCTAATACAAACATCTACTGAATCAAATGTTGAAATATGACAAAATGAAATATATAATATTTTCAACCAAACTTACAAAATAACATTTCATCATTCAATCCACAATCCTTCATTGTGGTCGGAGCTTCAATATTCAAAATTAGTTACATTATCCACCTCCATCGGCAACTGAATAGGTACATCTGTTTCATCTTCACCGTCGTATTCATCCTCATCAACAATATCATCAATCCCAACTTTCAATCTTTTACTCTGCATTACAGTAGACCTTCTGGGATTACAATGATCACGACAGTAGAATACTTGTTTTGCCTTTAATGCAAAAATAAAGGGTTCATCAGTAGGAGCCGCTGTCGTTAAATCAATTAGCTTCATACCATGATCTTCCTCACTATATCCCTGTTTGTTGTCCACTTATTTGCAACGAAATACGCAAGTTTCATAACTAGTGTAATTCAAGACCCAGATATCTTCAAGAACACCATAATATTCGTTCTTCAGTGTATTACGACTTGTTCCTGTGAAAATGTCTTATGAAGCGATAAGATGCACACCACTGTTCTTGTTTGTCGATTTACAATCTTGACGTTCAGTGTAAAAAGAAAATCCATTTACATCATATCCTTCATAAGACAACGCATCGAGATTTGGACCGAGTGCCAATAACTGGATCATTTCATCCACGTTCCTTGAATCTTCATACAACACCTTCTGTCTGAACCACTTAACAAATGTTGCATTCTGCTCTTTTTTTAATTTGGCATTACTCATCCTTGGGTGTTTTGTTTTGTGGTAGGCTAGGTGTGCATCAAAATACTGTTCGACACTTTCAGAGTGATTCTACACAACCAGATGTGCCTTGTTCAATGTATCAATATCAACTCTGCATAATTTTTTTCCACAGGTACCAACACCTTTAAGCCTGCCATCGTGTCTTGCTTTTGGTAATCTAATAACATCAACACCGTGTAAGTAGTGAGTGCAGAAGTCAACTACATCCTCTGTTACTGTCCCTTCAATTATGCTTCCCTCTGGATGCCGACGGTTTTTCATTTTGTTTTTTAGTATACCCATATATCTCTCAAACAGATACATGTATCGAAGGTATAACGGACAACAATGTTTGATCTCTCCAACAAGATGAACAAGTAGATGCACTATAATATCAAAAAACGAAGGAGGAAAATACATTTCCAACTGACACATGGTGATCACAAGGTCATTCTGTAGTTTATCCAGCGTCTCCACATCAAGCACTTTACACGAAATTCCTTTGAATAAAACACATAAATTTGTAATAGTTTTTCTGACATCAGCTGGAAGGATCGCACAGATTACAACCGGAAGTCAGTGCTACATCAGCACATGATAGTCATGAGACTTCATCCCTACCAATTTAAGATCAGACATTGATACCAAACTTGATATGTTCAATGTGTAACCAGATGGCACTTTAATATGATGAAGAGAACTACAAAAACTTATTTTCTCTTCTTTAGATAATGTATGACAAGCTGGAGGCAAGAATGTTCGTTTCCCTCCTTGTTGTGGCGCGAGTTCTTCTCGTATACCCAATGCAACCAGATCTTTTCTACCCTTCAAATGGTCTTTTGTCTTTCCTTTCAAGTTTAGTAGTGTCGCAGTTACACTTTCTCCAATGTTTTTCTCCACGTGCATAGCATCAATGCAATGTCTCACCTCTAAATGTTGTCAATATTCAAGTTCCCAAAATATTGATTTTTTCTTCTATATGCTCTTTTCGGTGACTTTAATCGGTGGACCGAAGTTGTTCACAACATTCTTCAACTGATTGTAATTCTAAGCAGCAAATAGTGGTGGTCGTGCGACTGCATGATCGGTTTTTCCATTAAACGATTTCGTCATCTTACGGTATTTGTGACCTTTTGGGAGGAATTTCCGATGGCCCATGTACACATTTTTTCCACTGTGTTTTAACCGTAGGCTGCAAGTTCTATCTCCACATATAGGGCATGCTAGTGCTCCTTTAAATGTGTATCCCGAGCGGTTTCCGTATGCAGGGAAATCATTGATTGTACAAAACAACATAGCCCGGAGCGTGAAGTTTTCCATACCGTATGAATCATACACTGTCACACCTTCATTCCACAATAGTTGTAAATCGTCAATAAGTGGTTGCAAAAACACATCAATTTTGTTTCACGGTTGTTTTGGACCCGATATCAACAAAGAGAGGAGAATATGTCTGGGTTTCATACACAACCATGGCGGTAGATTGTATATTGTCAATAAAATAGGCCAAGTACTGTGTATACTACTCAAAGTGCCATAAGGGTTCATCCCATCAGTGCATAAACCAAGTCTTAAATTCCTTGCGTCTGTACTGAACTAAGGGTATATTCTGTCAATGTTTCTCCATTGTGGTGAATCGGCTGGATGTCTCAATTTACCATCATCCATTCTATGGGTAGCATGCCATCGGAGGTTCTCAACATCTTTTTGAACTGCAAACAAACGTTTGTGAAATACCCATAATTAATTAAACATTTATTAAACATTTAATAAATTAAAATAAGGCCGAAACATGCATCAAAATCAATTTGAAAACAGCAATGGTCAACATAAAGCAAATACTGCACCCTTTGACCTTTTAGGGCAAATATATGCCCAAATGAACTCCTTAGGACCTAAAATTTTGTCCTAAGCATATTAACACCTAAATGAACATACTAAAATTATTGGACAACACTCCAACATAAATAACAAGCATTAACATGCTTGAAAGTCTCTTAGGGCCAAAATGTGCTCTAAGAAACCTTAAAGGTCTTATGACCTTCATTTGATTCCAAATTAGATTCCAAAGTTTAGTAATCATGTATTGGATATAATAAAACCATTACCAAAGAAAACTAAGCTTAAAACAATCTTTAACACAAAATGTGTCTTTAAACACCTTAAAGCACATTTTTGTGTATAACTTTCAAAAGTATCGGTTTTATATCACTTTAAAGACTAGATTAAATTCTTTATAACATTATTGTGTCATGATGTACCACATTATAAGTTCCATATCAAAGTTTTCAAAAAAAATTAAAATGGGTGAAATTGGGTGAATAGTACCCAAAAATAACATTTATTTACCAAATTAAATTAATGGTCAAGCCTTTGGCCTTGACCACTTGTTGCCACCAGCAAAGGAGGCTTTCCTCCTTGTTAAGATAACTCCAAAATATTTTGGATGACTCATAATAAACTATTCACTAAAGTAACATTTATTTACTTATTAAGTTAAAACTAGTTATCTCTTCATTCCCTTCTCATCCCAGCCGTAACCAGCAATCAACAAGCCTTATTTTTCTCCTCCTTTATCAGCTGGGATCCAAAAATTTCTAACAAACCTAATGACTCATCAAGGCTGCCTTACCTATTACTGTTTTATGACTAAAAAAAACACAAATAGAATTCTCTTACCTCCTTCCTCATTTCAGCTGTATTCTTCTAGTCCAAACCCTCTCTTTTCTCTCTAAAAACATCAATAGCACACCATCTTCAAGGGGGGATCCATCTTGATTAATTTCTTCATCTCTTTCTCCTCTTCCTTTTGATCTGATCTTTAAGCACTTTCCCCCATCCATTTTAGTATGGGTTAGCTGCTGAATTAGGGGCTTGTCACGACTGGAAACAAAGAAGAAATGAGGGAGCTTAAATTAGTTCGTCCATGGTAAAAAGGTGCATTAAACTTGAACCTATTCTACCACCTTTCTTCCAGTTGATATGTGTGGTTTCTCCAGCTTATTTTCTTCCTTCTTAAATATATATTCAGTGGGAAATACCAACCTCCTCAAGTGCTGCTGCCGACGGTATTAATAACCCCAATAAAGTCATTTTAACAAGGTGAAAACCTATCTATTTTATTACCTTGTTGTACCAGTTCAATATGTTGGTTTAAATGGTGTTTTTAACACCTTGTCTTTCTTCAAAAATTCAGGCATGAATCTGCCTCACCAAGACTATATTATCAAGGTAAATCTATGCTTAAACTAAGCTAATACCATACCTAGATTAGCTACTAATATCATGAGACTAATACCTAGATCTTCTTTGCATATATTGAGACCAAATGGTGCTGTTGACTTGGGAAAAAATTTTTGCACAAGTGGTGGGAATCAAATTCAAGAATAAACCTAGCAAGTAAGCTAGTTACTACCTTAATTATGTACTAATTAAGTGTTTATATGTTTTGATGTCAAAATACTAACCTAGAAACATGTGTATATATTAGCCGTGAGCTATGGTGGGTGAAAAGTTTGGTGGAATTGCTTCAAATCAAGTAAGTATATTATACTTACATATTATAGGTTTTCATGTCATTTGTTACATGATAAAATATTACCAAGAGCATGAGGGGGTATTAAATGATTTAAATGTGTACTATAATATTGTATAGTATTTGTTTAGCTTGCTTAGCTTATAAATGACTTATAATGCAATAGAAAAATAGTATAAGTGGCAAAGTGTAATTTATAAAATTATTTGAGTGTGGGAGATGGAAACCGCGGGTTTATAGGGATTATTAGGACCAAACTATATATTGAAATGGTTTATAACATTTTGGGTAGTTAACTTATATATATATATATATATATATATATATATATATCATGTCATGGAGTTTAATTAATTAGTTAAAATACAATTTATAAATATTGTTACAAATATATATACTAAGCCATTGGTGAATAATCTCTTTTTTGACATTGTTATGTAATTTATAGTATAAGTTAAGATTTATAACACAGCCATGTATTTTAAGCTATTTAATTTTATGTTTTATTAAATTTAAAACAAAGTATAGAATTTAATAAATGTTTCCGATATGAGGTTTGGGGCTGTTTTGTTATTAAAATGAATTTAAAGGCTAAATAGATATTATAGCCAAAAACAATATGTTAAAAGATATTAAAATGGATTATATAAAGTTTTAATAAAACTTGGGGTCAAAATGCAATTTCTGAAAAGTATTGGGTCAAAACTGTAATTAGTTAAATATTATGGTCAAACTAGTAGTCAATCGGTCAATATTGACCATGTTTGGTGCCTTGACCAAATTTAATGTCATAAATAATTAATTTATGAACTTATAATAACATTATAAGCTAAATATTGAATTTATAAAATTTATGGGGTATAAACTGTAAATACCGAAATTTGGTGTTCATAAGGTAAATATAACACTTTATAACCTTAGTATAAAGTTTGATGATTTTTGGAATTTAATAAAAGGATATATATTAAGATAAATGTATAATATAAGGTTTTAATGAAATTAAAAGCATAGGTTATAAAACTGGGGTAAAACCGTTAAAGTATAAGGTATATGGGGTGAGGAATTAATTATTACAAGGCTTATGGCCTGTTCGAAATTCATAAGGTTAAAACTATAGGATATGCAAAGTTATAAGTATTAAAATAACATAACATAAGCTATATGTTACATGTCATGATATTTGTGGTAAAAGTGTAAATATGGAAAATAAGTTGCGGAAAAATAAAACGAAACAGACCATAGGTCTGTTTGGCAAGTATAGTGAAATACCCCGAATAATTATCATTTAAAATTAGTGAAGTCTAAATTAAATTATGTGCAACAATTACCATAAAACCTTATGGTATTTAAAATATAGATCCAAACGGATACTTATACCGCATATACTTATCGGTACGTGATACGCAAATATAAGCTCATATGAATGCACACTTGT
The DNA here is from genome assembly GCA_023374045.1 of Limonium bicolor. NCBI lineage: Eukaryota > Viridiplantae > Streptophyta > Magnoliopsida > Caryophyllales > Plumbaginaceae > Limonium > Limonium bicolor. The sequence continues at coordinate 248,889,721 of CM041779.1, forward strand.
AAACCGAAAACGCGAATATAGTCGCACATGTATCTATCTACAAATATACACGTATATATATATATATATATACGACCAATGTTACATATAAGTAACAACGTGACATATTAATACTGTCACATACACATATATATACGTACAGGTATATACATATACATAATGTTACAAAAATTACAACGTGGCAAAATAAAATAGTCGTGTATATATAGTATAATTAACAACGTGACTAGATAAAATAATCGTGTATATATAGTATAATTAACAACGTGACAAGATAAAATAGTCACATATATGTACATGTATGTAACAACGACACGACATAAAAATATAGTCGCATGTATATACTCATACAAAAATAGAGCGAAATGTGCTTTTGCCAAGATTCAAACTCAGTACCCCTGGTATCCCTACTGAAGGCCTTAACCAGTTGAGTTGTGCTCGAATTCAGTAACAATAACGAGCCTAATTAAGTTAGTAATGAGACTACTAAAGTAACTACAAAAAAAAAGGATGATAGCAATAGACAATCGATACCTCCTGGTTCTGTCTGAAAATCCTGAAGCGCACCCATGGTGTACTAGCACTTGCTTGCCTTACAAAACTGTGTTGCAGTCTGCAACATTTTCCCCCCTCTATGGTAATGCTGTCAACACCCCAAACTCCCTGGATTTATTGGAACCGCAAACATCCTCTCCATGTGTGTGACAGATTTGTTTTAATTCAAATCAGGACAACCTGCCCATGCCATTTCTGTTGTGAGCTTCCAAAAAAAAAACAGACAAATGCATTACTCCACAATTGTATTGCTGTTTCACCAGCTTTAAGTAATCACCACCATACTCTCCCGCCTGATTCTAATCTTGACATACAAACAACCAGAATTTACTAAAATTCCATTACTGTGCTGGTGCCATCTTGAACTCTGTAAAAGTAGTCAAAAGGGAATCTCAGGTGCATCAGAGTTGGAGCTTTCCAAACTCCCATACGTCTTTTCTGGTAACTTGCACCCACTAACTCCTTAGCTAGTCTCTATATCCAGCCACTCTATTTTCTTCCTCCTGCATGCGCACGTTTCTGTGTGACCAGGAACTCATTCCATTCTCCCTTGATGGATCACATCAGTTTAGAGAATTAGTAAGAGGGCCAAAGACTCTTGAAGCAGCTACACCTTCTGTTCAAGAAACAAACAGGGTAGTACTCCTAAACTACCTTCTTAACGCCTGCTGTTTCTGTGCTGTTGTTGTCCGAAAAAAAATCTGGACCAAGGTGGCTAATCTCTGTCACGATTACAGGCATGAGCCCTCTGTATACTTCTTCAACGAGTGCACCGAAATTTCCTCCCTCAGTCAGCTACATTTCTGCTTGAAGATCATTATAGGTGGTGCTTCCAAACTGCCTGTTTGCTAGTTTCTCCCCTCTGTATTCTTGAATGCCCGAGACTAGTATAGGTCATTCACTCAACCCTTTCTTGTTTTCCTCCATGTGTAAACGCCCCATGCAGCTTTCCAGGTTTGGTTCGAAAAGCTCTTGGACAAAAAAAACTGCTCAACTCCCTTGCTGGAACATGACCTGAAGGTAAAGCTTTTCAGAACAGTTTTAATTACTCCAGCCATCTTCTCCCTGGTTTATCATAATCTGATCCAAGAGAAAATCATTCCAGCTGAGACCGAAAGTTCAAGGGTCTGGGAGTTTCATCGTGCCAAGATGGTTACTAGGAGGAACCAGCTTGGAAACAAAAAAAACTCAAGGTACTGAGCTAACTAAGCAATCTGCACAGATTTACAACTGATGCTTTTCGGTATAGCTATAAAGGGAGTTATTAGGAGTTAGGTGGTAATGATGAACCTATTACATTGCTACCACGGTAACCTATGAGTAGGTAAGTTGGGGGAACACTAGAGAGACCATCTAGCACATTAGAACAGGGACAGCAGTAGGAGTGTGCCGGGTTAATTCCAGTTCTGAAAATTTCGTGTTTCAGTAAAATAGTTTCAACAGCATTAACAATATGGTTTCGGGTCTGTTCTGAGAGGTAAACCTGTATCAAGATTTTAACTAAACAGCTAAGATTAAAGTAGTAAGCTACCTCTAAATTTAGTACACCAACAGAAAACAAAAAGAGAACATATCAGTTCAGGTTTCAATTCCTGAAATCTCGATCTTTCTGCATATTAATCCTTCAGAAGCTTAAACAATGTGGTTGTGAATCTATCTTGAAGTTAAAACCATGGTGAAGCACATAAGTAATTGGGTAAGCATTTTGAAAGAAAAAAAAAGAGATTGAAAGTCACAACTATGAACAATGAAAAAAAAAGATAGAAGAGGGTGTATTAGTGTTGTGCTTCAGTTCTGCAGTTTTATTGTTGCAGTATACCAAGATACCAGAACCTTTAACAGCATCACTTGGATGGTTTTTGGGTTTAAAATACTGCTAGTACAGGTAACCAAATGAGTAAACAACCGGAGGGAATCAGGGGTAAGATGGAGGAACACAAAAGAATGACATAAGAAACGATACTAGTTGGTGTTTCAGTTTTTGGGATGTAACAGTGAGGTTAGCAATGTTGCTGTGGGTTCTTTTTGAGGATAGAATCAAATTAAGACACCTAAATAAGAAGCTAAATAATTTGGGGGAATAGAAAACTAAAGAATCAGATTAGTAAGTAACAGAAAAGAAAAAAAACAGTAGTTTTAGTGTTTCAGTTTTGTTTCAGTTTTCTATGATTGTAACACCCCTACTACGCACTCAACGTTAATTGAAATCGTAGCGGAAATAACAACTAAACAATAACTAAACGGTTTGGTGCTACAACGCTGCTAACCACCCACGTGGTTAACAAGGCAGAATAAATACAAGTGTACCGGTCTGATGATCAGACTCCCGAGCATTAGGTACTAACATCCATACATATTTACATTACCAACCATACCGAGTATTTACATTACAACGAAACGGTGAGCTGTAAGCTGTGAACTGCCACTGTCAAGGTTAACGGTACCAAAATATAACACCACGGGAGCACAGGCGCATCTCGGGCCCAACATCCAAAAATAACCAAAAGTACTTAAAACCTAAGATCTAAAGTCATTCCGCTTCCTCGATCCTCATCCTGCAACATAAGTATGGAGCCCTCGAGGGGGTCAGCAACCCTTGGCTGGTATGGTTAACGCGCAGCCCATCGGCTACCGGGATACGCGCAACTACTTGTCATGATAACATGGCATAGATTTTAAACAACAACATATATATACATAGCATAGCAAGGAATATTGCATAGCACAACAACCACACAACATCACAAGAACGATTCCTTTTAGGAACGAACCAACATAGTTAGATCACATGGAGAGCCTAGAGAATGCTGCCAAACTCATGCTAAGCTCGTTACATAACTTGTTACCGTCCTGTTAAATTGAACGAATAACTTAACACATAGGTGCGTCGGATATAGTGATCCAAGCATACCGAACAAAACATAGTATGTCCTTGTGGCCCGACGTGAGTCAGTAAAATAGCCTTGGATAAGCTAAAGGGAAGGTTGCAAACCAAAATGGAAGACAACCATAACATACAAAGAGAATCGAACCGGTTATGACATCGACTCCCACACTTACACGCATGGCCGGAACTACCGGACTCCTCACTCCCCGGTTAGCACTTGTTAGAAGTTCAACATCGAACTCAATAAACAAATCACATACAAGTGGTTAGGTCTTGTTAGACACACAAGGGAAATGAGTCACACCTTAACAACATAGTAATATTAACAACTGTAAACTCATTACATGACTTAAGTCTTACAAGGTCATAAACACCAAGAAAAACAACCAACACACAAGCCGGTGTAAACCCGGTAGGCAACAGACTGCAAAAAAACCATACCTTGGTCCTTGCTTCGACTGGTTTCCACTGTTGGAGAATCCTATACACATTTAGTAACGTCGGTTAATTAACGCACTAGTTCGTTGTTAACTTATTACTTCACATAACTAGTTATTTTATTTTCACACTTGTTATAACTTTTCACCCTTTTAATTGCCTCTATAACTCATCTAACATGTCTTAGACAACCTCACATCATCATTACTAACTAATCACCATTTTTAGACAACATTTTCTAGCCTTAAACAACATTTTTGGCCAACACAGTGGCATGTCCGAACTTGTGTCTGAGCTTCCCAAGTTCGGACGTAAGTCGAGACTCAAAGGGTGAACCCAGACGTATGTCCAAACTTGTGTCCGATCTTCCTAAGTTCGGACATAGGTCGAGGAAAAATCAGGGAAAAGAGATGGCGGTGTCCGAACTTCAAGGGTCGGACTGAAGTTCGGACACTGGCCGAGACTCAGAAAGCTTAAACGCAACAGGGCACGTCCGGACTTCTAAATTCGGACGGAAGTTTAGACGTGTAGGAAAGTTCATTTTCTATACTCTTAAACACTTGTTCATTTCTTACAAAAACTCCTAACACGTATAATGTTTTCTCCTTAGGTTTCTAAGTGGTGTTTCATGCCTATAATAACCATTATGCCAAAGTATTTTCCTCTCCATTACAACATCATCTTCCAAGCATCTTTTCCTATGTCATTCTTGAAATCCCTTTACAAGTTTATACTTTCTCCTTATTTACCAAAATTTGCATAAGTCTCAACACACTCAAAAATGACTTTGGTGCATTCCAAAACACTCATTTGATTCCTACAATCTCTAAGATGATGCCTAAGTTCTTCTTGCACTCTAAAAACACCTTAATACACTTTCTTTCCCTAGTAATATACCTAGTCACTTCTAACACTTCCTAGTTTACCAAATCTTATTTAAACACTTAGAACTTCTTGTACATTACCAAAATTTTGACATGAACTCTCCTAGAACATTACTAAGCCAAAACACATTATTTTCACCATTAAACATTCAAGAACACTAAAATCCATCAAGAACATTCTTGTACACAAGACTTCACTCATTTGACACTACATCACAATATAGTGCATAATTTAAATTGCTTGGCACTTAGGCCCTTAAAGTGCATAAACCATAAACACTGAATTTCCACATTATATTTGCCTTTGACTTGCAAATACACACAACAATACATATATCCTTTAATAGTCCCCTTGAGAACATTTTACTAAGTCATTCACCATTGGCCCCTTAAGTAGTTTTGATAAGCAATATAAGCTCATTTTCCTAAGACACTATAAGCTACATTAGGTTATAGCATATTACCTCTCTTTTCCTCACAACCTTATTTCTTGTTTCCTTGATTAAAATCGGTAAGGGTTTTGATTGCTTGTCAACTTCTAATCATATACAAATAATGAAATCAGTATACAAGCTTTATGCTTCATCTCATTGTAAACCCTAGATACATATACTGTCTTAGAACATTTAGATGATTGTTTTACCTTGGATATGAAAGAGAGTTTGGATATGTAGCAAGAGAGGACTCCACCAAGCATAAAGCTTATCTTACAGCTCCCAAGTGGCTTCCTCAACATCCTGGTTAGACCAGAGAACCTTCACCAGTCTCACAGACTTATGGCCAGTGTCTCGAGTCTTAGTCCAGAATCCGTACGGAGTCTCAACTGATCGCATGGTCGGCTCTAACGTTAGCCTTCGGGCTGAAAGTACATGAGACGGATGAGACATATATTTCTTCAACTGGGACACATGAAATACATCATGTACCTTGCCCAGCTCGGCGGGTAAATCAAGTCTGTAAGCTACTGGGCCGATCCGCTCCGTCACAACATATGGCCCCACATATTTCGGGCTTAACTTGCCTTTCTGGCCCAAAACGAAACACTCCCTCATGGGGATACTCTAAGAAATACCTGATCGCCACGGTGAACTCCAGGTCACGTCTGCGCACATCGGCGTATGATTCTGCCTATCCTAAGCTGACTTCAGTTAGCCGGATCTGTCGTACTTCTGCTTGAACTTGCTCCAAATACTCCGATCCTATAATGACCGTCTCACTCGACTCATCCCAGCATAATGGCGTGCGACATGGTCTACCGTATAATGCCTGGAAGGGAGACATCTTGATCGAAGCATGGTAACCTGTTGTTGTAGCTAAACTCGCTCAGATGTAACTTATCAATCCAGCGGTCTGAAAGTCAAGGCACAACGTAACATATCCTCGAGTGTCTGGATGGTGCGCTCACTCTGTCCACTGTCTATGGGTGGAACGCTGTACTTAGCTTCAGCTCGGTACCAAGCGCTTCCGTGTGGATTTCCAGTACCTCGAGAGGAATCTGTATCTCCTGTCAGACACAATCGTTTCGGTACCCCATGGTGCCGTACTATCTCTCTATCGAAGAGCTCTGCAAGTTTTGCCACTTTCCAGGTGTCCTTCATCGGTATGAATCGAGCCACCTTGGTCAGCCGGTCAACAACAACCCAAATCATATTCAAGACCTCCCTTGTAGGCGGAAGCCCTATCGAAGTCCATGGGATATCATGAAACTTTCCACTCAGGCACTGCATTGGCTGTCCATACCACCAGGCCGTCGGTGCTCAAACTTGACCTTCTGACAAGGAGACACCTCAATACATAATATTCACATCTTTTTCATCCATCCACCAAAAATATCTTTTAATACCTTATACATCTGAAGCTCCGGTGTCGTGATCGATGTAGTAGAACATGAGATTCACTCAGTATGCGCTCCTTCACCTCAGCGCTACTCCTCGGATACACAGTCGGCATTAAGCCTAATCAGGTCATCATCAGGAGTCGGAAGTAGTCGTACTTCTGACCCTCGAATGTGCCATCAATAACTGTCTGATCTCCAACATATACTGATCCGTCATCTGAGCACTACGCACCTCTTAAACCAAGCTAGTATGAGAGACTAGCGAATGGAGAGAGTGTGCTTGGCGACTCAATGCGTCAGCTACTGCATTTGCCTTACCCTCTTTATACTGCAGATTGATGTCGTAATCATTTAGAAACTCGACCCACCTTCTTTGTCTCATGTTCAACTCTTTCTTAGTGAACAAGTACTTTAAACTCTTGTGGTCGGAATAAATTGTCACGCTTACCCCATACAAATGATGTCGCCATATCTTCAATGCGAAGACAATGGCACCCAATTCAAGTCGTGGGTAGGGTAGTTCTCTTCATGCTTCTTCAGCTGTCGGGAGGCGTATGCTACGACCTTCCCGTGTTGCATCAACACACAACCCATACCTCTGCCTGAGGCGTCGCAATAGACCTCAAAACCATCTGGACCGTCTAGTAAAGTCAGGACTGGTGCAGATGTCAGAGCATCCTTGAGACTCTGGAAAGAACTCTCACAGTCGACTGTCCACTCGAATGGTTCATCCTTCTTCATTAAGGAAGTCATCGGCTTCGAGACACTGGAGAAGTCCTTCACAAATCTCTTATAATATCCTGCCAGACCGAGGAAGCTCCGAATGTCAGTAACTGTCTTCGGCCTAGGCCAGTTCCGCACTGTATCTATCTTTGCCGGATCAACAGCGATCTCGGCTTCAGAAATCACATGACCAAGAAAAGATACTTGGTTCAACCAAAACTCACGCTTTGAAAATTTTGCATACAACTGATTCTTTTTCAATGTTTGCAACACACTTCTCAGGTGGCTTTCGTGCTCACCCTTGGATTTCGAATACACAAGTATATCGTCGATGAAGACTACCACTGACTTGTCCAACTGATATTGGAACAGGCGGTTCATTAAATCCATGAACTTAGCCGGTGCATTGGATAAACCAAACGGCATGACCGTAAACTCGTAACGTCCATATCTGGTTCTGAACGCGGTCTTCTCAATGTCACTCTCACGGATGGCAATCTAATGGTATCCGGATCGTAGATCTATCTTGGATTATACTGATGCTCCTTTCAACTGATCAAATAAGTCGTCGATGCGTGGTAAAGGATAACGGTTCTTCACCGTAACTGCATTCAGCTCTCGATAGTCGATGCAGAGGCGGAGGCTACCGTCCTTCTTCTTCACGAAGAGGACCGGTGCTCCCCATGGTGAAACGCTAAGGCGTATAAATCCCTTGTCGAGTAGGTCTCTGAGCTGCTCCTTGAGCTCTGTCATATCTGCTGGAGCCATACGATAGGGCGCCTTCGCAATCGGTCCGGTGCCCGGAACCAAATCAATCTCAAACTCAACTTCCCGTGCTGGCGGCATGCCCGACAGTTCCTTAGGAAATACATCAGGAAACTCCAACACTACCGACACATCTAGGCTAAACTCTGGGTCTCTCTCTATGTCCTGGACATAGCAGAGGTATACATCATTCCCTCGTCGTAACTCACGATACATAGCCATGGCGGTGATGATCTGAGTCGAAGGCTCCCTGGGCCTCTGGTGGTATGATATAGTAACCCCAGACGGACTCCGAAGAAGTAGGCAATGCTCGGCACATAGGATTCTGCTCTTGTACCGCTCCAACCAGTTCATCCCGATAATCACATCAAAACCAAGTCCCTCGAACTCTACCAGGTCGATCGGAAACTCTTCATCTCTAATTCGTACAACAACATCTCGGTGGTAGCGGGTACACCTGATCCGCTATTTCGACGGGAGAGTGACTAGAAAGTCTGGCATCTCATCACCGTCTAACCCCAGCCTCTTCGCAAAAGATAGCGAAATAAATGTGTGTGAGGCTCTGAAGTCGAACAAGATCGAAGCGTCCACGCCATTGACTGGAAAGGTACCGGTGAGGATTGTGCCGCTCTTGTCGGCTTCTGCCTCATTGCAGACACTCAGTATACCTCCCGTTCCAAGTGCACAACCTAATTCATTGGCAAACTAATAAGTATTTGGTAATAACACGGTTGACATACTTCAAACAACTCCACTTTATTCATTAACATTCTCTTTACACCACAAGTTGGTTTAAATTTCTGACTTAACTAACACATACATAACATCCTTAACATACATAGGCTTAACATATTACATGATCACACAAGGCCTTAAAATTGCCTGAAGGTCAAATTCAAACGTCCGGGTTTTATGTGTGTGGCATTGATCACTGCCGATGGTGCGGTATTCAGTTTTATATTTTTGATGCATGATATAGCATCCTTGACTGCCCACCCATGATTAACACATCTCCTGATTTCAACACTAGCTTCTTCGCGAGATCAGCACGCTTCTGCTCGCCATACACAAACACTGCGGTATCACCAATGGACCAAGACACCACGGGTACTCCCTTACTTAGAGACTCGGGTGACTCATCCTGATCTTGGTGTAAACCTAACCGTCTACCTTTCTGGTAGAAGTTCACAATACATAAATCTGCTTTAACACTTGGTATTGAATCTGATTAAACTTGCTGAGCAATTCCCAAGGCGTGGTTAACGACCGCAAGGAACTCCTCAGGTATCATCGGTACAGTTGCTCCATCTTCAGCTCGCATGTCTTGATATGTCTTGGTGTAAGGATTCCAGTCCCTACCCATGCACATCATCTTCAATTTCATCCTCGATCCGCTCGGGTATTCAGGTGTGTAAAAACCTCCAGGTACTGCTCCTAGTTCATTGCATCGTCTGATGATGTGGATTTGCGCTTCCGGTGTCAGGTATCCATTTAAAAGTATCATACCTGGTTGGATGACCTGACATTGCTCCATTGGAAAGTCGGTGAGGTTGATGGTGGTTTCTTCAGGGTTTGGTGTGGGTGGGATTGGATAGCAAATATTGATGGCTCCTTTAAGTTTAGAATTATCTAATTAGGTGACTTTCACATTATACTTTAATTCTTTACTCACATTGTGGTACACTTAGACTCACTAACACGCATGCATGAAATGCGGTAAGCAATCACTTATTTCATTCAACGGTTTAGGTGGTACCTGGTCTAGAAGAGGGCCCTGGTGCCTCAGACCGGTCCACCACATTTAGGGCGGCCTTGCCGGATCCCGACCCCTTCCCCTTCTGGGAATCAGTGTACCTCTGATCTGGGGGTGGCTGATTAGCCGTCTTCTGGCCATCGGTGGTCACGGTGGCCTTACCCTTCCACTGCCCCTTAGGCTTGTAGTTTCTGCCATTCGGGTTCTGGAAGCACTCGTAGTCACGGTGCCCCATCTTCTTGCAGAATCGGCACTGCACATCATCTCCCTTGCAGTCCTTGTCGGGGTGGTCTCCCTTGCACCACTTGCAGTAGTAGTGGCGATCGGATCCAGAGCCCGTGCTAGCTGCCAACACATTACATATTCAGTACACACTCCACAAATAACAGCACACACTAGAATTTGGTATTCAGATTTAATTTAATATCCCTTGGGCGGGTAAGAGCATAAGGGCTTAGCCGCATATGCATAGGTGAGCTGTAGCGGCTCCTCAACAGTGGTGGTCTGGGCTTGGCCTTTTCCACCCTGTTGCTGTCCTTTCTGGGACTGGGGGTATGGCTTTTTCTTCTTTCCTCCCCCGTACCCTTGCGTTCTTTGGCCCTCGCTCGTGGCCTTGCGCTTGAGCGCATTCTCCTCGTCCCTCAGACGGACGATGATCTCTACAATAGCAGCGGCATGATAGCACTCCTATATTTAGGGTGTTAGTTATGCCCCGCAATTCAAACTCACAATTACATTAACACACTGCACATACTTATTCACATCACACTGTAGGTCATTACCTGCAAAGTAGTATATCCGGTTGGCCCTATACCATAGCGTAGGCGGTAGCTCAGTACGTTGTAGAAACGGTTCACTAAAATCCGGTCTGAGTAACCCAGATCCGGCAGCAGGTGGATAAGTCCGATGAAAGCGGAGTAGTACTCATCAACTGTCATCTTATCCCCTTGCCTCAAATTGTCGAGCTCTAGGCGCTTGGCCTCTTGCACATGAATCGGGTAGTACTTGGCTCGCAGTAGAGTCGTGTACTCCCTCCACTGGAAGGTAGGATCAGCAACTCAGCCCTCCCTTACCAGTTTCCACCAACTTTACGCCGAACCCTTCAAGTAGTAAGTGGCAAGTCGAACCTTGGCACTAGCAGGAACATCCAAGGTCTCGAAAGTGGTCTCCATCTCGGAGATGTACGCCTCCAGCTTACGAGGGTCGGTCTCCCCACTAAATGACGGGGGTCTCAAATCTACCAACGCCTTGACCTAGTTGGTCTCTCGAGGCTGTGGCGGTGGTGGCTGTACTTCGGGCTGTTGCCCCTACTGTATCGCAGCTACCAACTGTGGGACCATCTGGGCTACGGCGGCCGCTACAGCGTCAGCCATGACTTGCGCCATAGGGTTCTCTCCCAGGTTCCCGGTATCACCAATGTCGCGCCCGCGGCCTCGACCTCGTGGTCTACCTGACATCTGAATTCACACGAACATTCATTAGCATTATGCTTGCACACTTATCGGTTCCAACAGTTGTAACGTTTTAAACACTTAGAACTTCTTGTACATTACCTAAATTTTGACATGAACTCTTCTAGAACATTACTAAGCCAAAACACATTGTTTTCACCATTAAACATTCAAGAACACTAAAATCCATCAAGAACATTCTTGTACACAAAACTTCACTCATTTAACACTACATCATAATATAGTGCATAATTTAAATTGCTTGGCACTGAGGCCCTTAAAGTGCATAAACCATAAACACTGAATTTCCCACATTATATTTGCCTTTGACCTGCAAATACAAACAACAATACATATGTCCTTTAATAGTCCCCTTGAGAACATTTTACTAAGTCATTCACCATTGGCTCCTTAAGTAGTTTTGATAAGCATATAAGCTCATTTTCCTAAGACACTATAAGCTACATTAGGTTAGTGTTATACCCAAAATTTTGACCCTCCTGGTTAAGGTGTACGAGGTTTTTGGTGTTGTGAGGGATATTTCAATCAAGCAGTGAGGGATTCCGGCCCGATTGGCGTTTTCCATGGCATGGGGAGCAGCTTCGTCATTATCAGGGGCGTTTTCGTAATTTTTGAGGCTCCCAAGACCTCCCATAGGCTTTCTCTCTCCTCCAAAGGACGCCCAAATCAGCTTGAAATGCTTTGATATTTTAACCCATGATAGAGGATGGCATTTTAAGCGTAATGGCGTTGGAATTTTGATTTTTCGAATTTCCAATAATTTTCTAGCAATTTCTGACTGAATCTGACGGGAAATTCAATTTAAAAATATTCCAAGATTTAAAAAATTCGGTTCCACCTCAGAAATTTCATAATATCCATCCTTGACATGTGGTTAAAATTTCACAGCAAAATTCCTTTGGGAAGTCTTTTAATTAAAATACCAAAAAATCTTACTTTTACTAGATTTTCTTTATCTTTAAGAAAGTCTATATAAGGGGATAGGTTTTTGGATAAAATGGGAATCTCATATGCTCAAGAACCCTAGGGAGTCAGAAAACACAGCCTCCCCTCTCTCTCACGTTTTCCAACAACCGGCCACCTAAATCATACCGAAAATCCCCCGAAATCACCATCTAAACACGTTTTCCAATCCCCAATGCACCAATAATCATCAAAACCCCACAAAAACATCACCAAAACGTGAAGAACAGCAAGAACAACCAACAACCAGAAGCTTGGTTCGAAATCCGTTCGGGTCTGCCATCAACGGAGCGCTCAACGAATCCCGGTGTGAAGAACCGTCGTGAATCCGAAGGTAAAACAGGTAGAAATTTCACTTTCCTAACTCCCCACAACATTATCAGTCTTGCCTCAAAATTTGGGCTTAAACAAACTATTTTTCGCTTGTATCGTTAATTGTTTCAGCTACTGCCTTTTTACTTGTTTGCTAAGTTTCGTATTAATTTTGATGTCAAATTGAAAACTTTCAATCACTAATGTCTTGTACATCTTTCAGGCTACACACCCATAAAATTTGAGCCAAAAACACTTTCGGGAACAGCCTCAACGCCGCCGTCCGAGGGCGGTCCGCACCCACGGACGTCGTGTCCGGGGTCCCGGACTCCCTGTCCGTAAGCCCGGAGGCCCACGGACGGCGGCGGGATTTTAAAAAATTCAAAATTTAGGTTTTCTAATAATGTCCGGGCCCACGGACAGCCTGTCCGTGGCCCCGGACTTTGCAATTTTTTGTTTTCCTTTAATTTCGACTCTTCTGTATAATTAGGTTAACTGGGGTCCGTGGTCTCGGACATGGGATCCGTGGCTAAGGACGTAAGCAAAATTCGACCTAATTCTGCCTCTGAAACCCTAGTTGAGGTATCTTTCAATTTCACTTTAGTTTTCTGTCAAAAAATGCTAAAAAACACAAAAAAAACGGAAGCTCGCGCACTTAGGTTAAAACGACTCGTAATAAGCCGTAAATAAACCAAGTAGAGGAAAAACGACCTAGGAAGGGTAATGAAAGTAATTTGAACCCTAAATAAGTCGAATATCAAGCCCCCGAACCCGAACTCTCCTTTCCTAATTTGATCTAGGTTAAAATTAGGTGGCGACTCATAATAGGTTCCAGTGAGCTAGCTTAGGTTTTAATAATTATTGTTATAAGACATAGTTATTAATCTTAGGTTATAAGTGGACCTAAAACCCGACTAGATCCTAATCAACTTAATCCACATAGGATAGGGGTTTAAAATCAAGGCTCACAGACTAGCGACTCTGCTGGGGACAAACTTCTTAATTTTAACTTGTTTAATTTTAAGAAAGAGGGCTTAACTTGAAAATGTTTATTTATGGCTTTATTTACTCTGTTTGTTTATTTGCGTGCGCACTTTAATTTTTGCACCCTAGCATCATTTGAGAGCGAGGGTCCACGCAAACCAATTTCACCCCGGGACCCTTTTGAGGGTCCCCTGTCAAGGACTCACACCTTTTAGGTGATGTGAATAAGTGGGGGAAAAGAGGAGGGTGTCGTCTAACCACACCCCCTTAATACCTGGGCCTTAGCCCCAAGCATTTTCCTGGCAGTACCCCTACCTAGCCCATTGTTTGGTCAGTCAAAGACCCGACCGTAGACGCACACCTTTAGGTGATGTGAAAAAAGTGGGGAGGCCCAAGGAGAATAGCGTGCAAGCCCTATTCCTTTGTGGTGACCTGGGCCTGCGCCCCAAACACTTCTCCGGATCGATCCATACCCAAGTTGGTTAGAACGTCAAGTGAGGACATGTTGAACCTGTATGATCCGTGAGGCCATTGTCAAGCCTAGAATATTGTTGGACACCGACCCTTGCGCAAACCTTTGCTATCCAGGGGGAAATTAAAACAGGTAATCAGGGGACAACCCGGGGACTTTGATATGTCTAATCCGGCAAATCTCAGTAGTGACCTCACGAGGCTTGAGGCAAGACATGCTTTTGCGATAGAAGGTTTGGGAACCCAGGTCAGTTCGCTAGAAGCCCCTCTAGTGGTCAACCCTCTTGAAGAATCCAACCATGCCAGTAGTGAATCTCCGGAAGCTCCCATAGAGCTCGATGATGAGGGAATCTTGAGTGAGCTGGAAAAGAAGGTCCCTAGGGCACAGCCAATAGAAGACACCACCGAGGTTAATTTGGGGACATCTGATAGCCCCAGGATGGTTAAACTGGGTGTGTCTTTGAGCAAAGATGAAAAAGATGAGCTGATAGGTCTGCTTAGAGAATTCGAAGATGTCTTTGCTTGGAGTTATGCCGATATGCTAGGAATAGACCCAGAAATAGCAGAACACCATATCCCGACATATCCAGATGTGGCACCTAAGATTCAAAAGTTGCGACGTTTGAAGCCAGAACTGCAGGTTAAGGTAAAAGAGGAGATAGAAAAGCTGCTCCGGGTCGGTTTCATTAAAGTTGTCAAGTACCCCCTCTGGCTCGCCAATATTGTTGTGGTAATGAAGAAAAATGGGAAAATTAGGGTCTGCATTGATTATAGAGACCTCAACAAGGCCAGCCCAAAGACAGCTTCCCATTACCACACATTGACGTCATGGTCGACGGAGCTTCGGGGCATGAGCTTTTCTCATTCATGGATGGATTCTCCGGGTACAATCAGGTAAGAATGGCGAGGAAAGATCAGGACAAAACATCTTTCATCACACAGTGGGGAACTTATTGCTGGAATGTAATGCCTTTGGGTCTAAAGAATGCGGGTGCCACTTATCAGAGAGCTGCAACCACAATCCTTTGACATGATGCATAAAGAAGTTGAGGTCTATGTGGATGACATGATTGTGAAAGCTAAACGAAGAACTGATCATTTAGTTAACCTCAGAAAGTTCTTTGAACGCATCCGACAATAAAAGATGCGCCTGAACCCGGAAAAGTGTAGCTTTGGGGTAACTGGTGGGAAGTTGCTTGGTTTCATGATAACGCCAAAGGGCATTGAGGTTGACCCGGACAAAGTTGCAGCAATCAGGGACATGCGGCCACCAAAAACTGAAAAAGAGGTTAGAAGCTTTCTGGGACGAGTGCAATACATCAGTCGCTTCATCCGAAATCTGACTGAAATTTGTGAGCCAATCTTCAACCTCTTGAAGAAAGATGCTCCGAGAAGATGGAATGAACAAAGCCAACAGGCATTCGAGAGGGTTAAAGAATATTTACAGGAGCCACCTGTTTTGGTGCCGCCGATCGAAGGGAGGCCTCTGATCCTCTACTTGGCGGCCCATGAGTTCTCCATGGGGCTTATGTTGGCTCAGAACCAGGGTGACCCGCCTCGTGAGTACGCCATCTATTACCTTAGCAAGAAATGGGTGGATGCAGACTCGGTACTCCTCCATCGACAAAACCTGCGCAGCACTCGTGTGGGCAGTAAAGAAACTTCGACATTACTTGCTAGGGGTTGAAATTCACTTGATCTCTCGGATGGATCCAATCAAGTACATGATAGAAAAACCAGTTCTAACCGGCCGGTTGTCACGGTGGTCTCTTTTGCTGTCAGAGTTCGACAACAAGTTTTGTGTGCAAAAAGCTATTAAGGGGTCGGTAATAGCGGAGCACTTGGCTGATAATCCAGTTGCTGAAGAGTCGTGTTGCAACGATGATTTTCCTGATGAACATGTGATGACAATAAAAAAAGGGATGTGGAAATTATATTTTGATGGGTCTGCCAACAAGAATGGTTATGGAGTGGGTATTCTGCTCATCTCGCCGGAGGGTTTGCGATTGCCAACCTCTATCAAGTTAGGCTACAAAGTAACTAACAATATGGCTCAGTATGAAGCCTGCACCTGGGCCTCGAGACGGCACTGGGTTTGGGGGTAGTGGATATTGAAGTCTTTGGCGATTCTTTCTTGGTTGTGTGTCACATCAAAACGAGTGGGAAGTTAGAGATGAGAAGCTAGTGCCATATCACCGCCATCTAGTGCAGCTCGAAAAAGCCTTCAGAAACATCAGCTTCGCCCATGTTCCCAGATCACATAATGCCTTTGTAGATTCCCTGGCATCCCTCGCCTCCTCTCTTGAAATGCCAGAAGATGCGCAGCATATCCTTTTCCAAGTAACCCTTCGGCATGAACCTTCTTTTCAAATAAATGCGATATTGGTGGACGAAGAACCATGGTTCAGGACATCAAGAAGTTCGTAGAAAAGGGAGTATACCTAGAGGACGCCAGTAAGCAGATCGTTTGGCAATTCGAAAACTGGCTCTCGCTACACGATAGTGGCAGGACGGCTGTTCAAAAGGATGCCGTCCGGAGCCCTTCACAGGTGGCTTTCGCAAATTGAGGCAAGAGTGGCAATGGACGAAGTCCATGCTGGAATATGTGGGACTCATATGAGTGGGCACACCTTGGCACGCAAGATTCTGAGACACGAATATTATTGGACAACCATGGAAAACGACTGTCAACAGTACGTCAAAAGATGCCAGAAGTGTCAAATCCATGCAGATTTAAAACACCTCCCAGCTCTCCCCTTACATCATATGGCATCGCCTTGGCCCTTTGCTTCATGGGGAATTGATATCATCGGGGAAATACATCCCAAGGCATCGAATGGTCATCGTTACATCCTGGTGGTGATTGACTATTTCAGCAAGTGGGTAGAGGCTAAATCTTTTGCCCAATTGGGGGCCAAACAGACAGCACGGTTTATTGAAAGTGAGATTATCTGCAGATACGGTGTGCCTTTCGAAATTGTTACAGACAATGGCGTTCAGTTCAAGGCCGAAACTGAGCAACTCATGAGGAAATATGGAATTCGACACCATCATTCCTCACCCTACCGCCCACACAAACGGGGCCGTTGAGGCGGCAAATAAGACCATCAAGAGGATTCTAGCTAAGATGGTCGATACCTACCGGGATTGGTCATTCAAGCTACCAATGGCTCTTTGGGGTTACAGGACGTCAGTAAAGACAGCCACTGGGGTTACTCTCTATTCCCTGGTTTACGGGACTGAGGCAGTATTGCCCATTGAGATGAAGATAAAGGCCCTACGGGTCATGAGCGAGTTGCAAATACCCGAGTCTGAGTGGGAGGAGAAAAGGCTCGACAGTTTGGCTTTCTTGGACGAGAAAAGGTTGCGAGCCCTCGAATGTATCCAGGTCTACCAGAAGCAAATGGCCCGAGTTTTCAACAAACGAGTCAAACAACGAGGAATTCAAGAGGGTGATCTTGTGCTAAATCAACTTAGGGCTGATCTACCAGATCCGAGGGGGAAATTCAGACCCAAATGGTCGGGGCCATACTTGGTGAGACAATGTTCTCATATGGTGCAGCAAGTTTAGTTCTAGCTAGTACCGGAGAGGAGCTCCCGGGATTGGTCAATTTGGATAAGCTCAAGAAGTTCTATGCATAAGCGTATTTTCATTGCTAGGTTTGTCCTCTGTCAATCATTGTTTCATTTTGTAACGCTCTAGGAAGCATTAATAAAAATTCTCGTTCCTTGCAATTGTGCTTTCTTCTAGGCAGAGTAAGTTAAACCGTCGTCCGGACACCTAGCGCAAAATTCCTTTGGGGGTGTACTTTAGGCGTTAGAAACAGAGCTTTTGCTCTCATGTGCCTTGTACAAAACCACCTCCCGTCCAAACATTCACCACCTCCATTGCAGCCACCACATATATCACATCACTTTATTTTTGCTATTCCACCTGATACATAAAAACAAAACTGCTGCCGACAAAAAAAAAGAAAAAAAAAATCACTCAGCCATCGCCCCATCACCATTCACCACCATCCTCACACATGCAATCACCCTCCACAAATAACTTGGGCATTCTAAGGTTTGTCAAGAAAACCCCACAACAATACTGGGGACAATCTGAGTTAAGGAATGATAACGTTTGTTTATTTTGTGCAAGTAAGTCTCTGAGTGAACGTTTCGCAAGAGTGCCTTGAGCGGTAAAACCAAGAGCGAAAGAGCGTGTCATTTTTACATGACTCCAGAGAGATCACATTCAAAGGTAAGGTAAACGGCATGACTCCAACCGAAGGAGATATTTTGTAAATTTACGCTTAAACCTATGAAAAGTAACAAAGAACGGACACACAACTATTAGGGATGACGAAGCACCTAGGCACAGCACCACACAACCAAAAGCTTATGAACCCTGACATTACACCCTAGGCACCCCCGCTGAGCTTTTCATATATAACCTCTTTTACAACATTACAAGCTCCACAAACAAGCCCGCCAATGATGAATAACCGACCCGGTGACCAAAGGAGGCAAGGAGCCCGACTTCTGAACAACAACTTCACAAGTCCAAAGAAGCAAAACCACTACCAGCATGACGAAGCGATCGGTAAATGGTCCCAAAGTGACACAGGATCCAAACGAGCTAACATCAAAAACAGCTCTTAAAGTTCAAAACCAGGAAACACAAGAACCCCGAAGGAAAGGAGATTCAAGGAAGGCAAACCTGAAAAGCCTCAAAGAAACCCAGAATCGGAAAAAAGAAAGAAGATGCAAGGAACAATCAAAGATTCCAAGTCCCAAGTTCATAAGCGAAGTCATCACGAAGTAGCCAAATGACTTCAAGGCAAAGAAGATAAGTCCGAGAGACGGTGCAATTTGCAGCTTTGGTCATCCTTAAAGCTCCACATATCCTAAACATTCCTCCATTATCCTGTTGTCATTCATCACACCCCAAGGCCACGTTATAAGCTCAAAAGACTTCCGACTTAGTAGTTGTGTATCCAATCGAGTGAAAGTAACAGGTTGAACACGTAAATCTAACAAATGTCAAATTCAATGGTTGAGAAGTTGTAAGTGAGAAACGAGTGCAAACACCAAACACGTCGAGTGTAGGAAGCACCACATCAAAACATAAGCCTTGACCCTGTGAGGACGAGACTTGTTCGCACAAGAAAATACTGGGGGCAATCGATCGTTCCGATCAATCGCCATGAACTCTAACTCAGGTTGCCTTAAGAAAGAATACGGGGGGCAATTGTTGGTTCCAGCAATTGCAACAACAACACCGATTGAGGCCCAAAAGTCGAAAACCCAGAGGTTCAAACCATTCTCACATCCCACAGGCCCGTCCTAAGCCCTACCTCCACATCCAAACATTCACACGCCCGTCCTAAGCCCTTCCTCCACATCAAATTCCCACAGGCCCGTCTTAAGCCCTACCTTCACACCCAAACATCCGTAGGCCCATCTTGAGCCCTACCATCTTCAGATTTGACATAAACCCTAATCTTTCTACATCCATTTAGACCCATCATACATTTTACACACTTTCACTTAGAACAACCTTTAGGCTCGTCATAAGACCTAGATCCAACCTTTAGGCTCATCATAAGACCTAGAACCATCTTTTAGGGTCGTCATAAGACCTAGAACCGTCCTTTAGGCTCGTCATAAGACCTAGATCCAACCTTTAGGCTCGTCATAAGACCTAGATCCTTTCTTAGGCTCGTCATAAGACCTAGAACCGTCCTTTAGGCTCGTCATAAGACCTAGTTGCATTTCCTTAGGCTCGTAGTAAGACCTAGCGTTACCCTTTAGCTTACCCACTCTCATCAAACACATTGCATTCATCTCATTCATATAGGCTCGTCGTAAGACCTAGTTGCATTATCCAGGCGCGTCACAAGACCTGGCGACAGAAAAGTTGGCGAGGTGATGGCAATAAATCCCCCTTTTGCGATGTCAACTTATTTTCGGGATCAACGAATGGTGGGCGAAGGCAATAAGTCCCCAGGGTTTTTACCAGGAGTTATCCCTGCACACCGGCTTGGGGGGCGATGGCAATAAGTCCACAATGGGTCCAGCCAGGAGCGTTAGCACGGGTTTCGGTCCCTAGAAGCATCCGAGCATCATCAGCATCAGCATCGTTAGCATCGTTGGCATTTCAACATTTTTGCATTTGCATACCACCCAGTTCTCACATCCTAGGTAGTCAACGCCTTAGAATCGCTTGACAATGCATCATTTCATGTAATACAGGTAGTCAGCGCCTTAGAACAGCTCGACAATGCTTTGTTGCTTAGGTAGTCAGCGCCTTAGAATAGCTCGACAATGTTTTGTGGCTTAGGTAGTCAGCGCCTCAGAATAGCTGGACGTAGTCAACCCGGTTTCGCACAAACATGGAGGATTCTGTGGAGTCCAAAATTTTGGGGCTTCACTCAAGCATCAACCAGACTTTTCACATCCGTTACAAAGTCCAGTTGACAGGGGGCAATCTGTTATACGCAAAATTTTGACCCCCCTGGTTAAGGTCTACGAGGTTTTTGGTGTTGTGAGGGATATTTCAATCAAGTAGTGAGGGATTCCGGCCCGATTGGCGTGTTCCATGGCATGGGGAGCAGCTTCGTCATTGTCAGGGGCGTTTTTGTAATTTTTAAGGCTCCCAAGACCTCCCAAAGGCTTTCTCTCTCCTCCAAAGGACGCCCAAATCAGCTTGAAATGCTTTGATATTTTAACCCATGATAGAGGATGGCATTTTAAGCATAATGGCGTTGGAATTTTGATTTTTCGAATTTCCAATAATTTTCTAGCAATTTCTGACTGAATCTGACGGGAAATTCAATTTAAAAATATTCCAACATTTAAAAAATTCGGTTCCACCTCAGAAAATTCATAATATCCATCCTTGACATGTGGTTAAAATTTCACAGCAAAATTCCTTTGGGAAGTTTTTTAATTAAAATACCAAAAAATTTTACTTTTACTAGATTTTCTTTATCTTTAAGAAAGTCTATATAAGGGGATAGGTTTTTGGATAAAATGGGAATCTCATATGCTCAAGGACCCTAGGGAGTCAGAAAACACAGCCTCCCCTCTCTCTCTCTCTCACGTTTTCCAACAACCGGCCAGCTAAATCATACCGAAAATCCCCCGAAATCACCATCTAAACACGTTTTCCAATCCCCAATGCACCAATAATCATCAAAACCCCACAAAAACATCACCAAAACGTGAAGAACAGCAAGAACAACCAACAACCAGAAGCTTGGTTCGAAATCCGTTCGGGTTTGCCATCAACGGAGCGCTCAACGAATCCCGGTGTGAAGAACCGTCGTGAATCCGAAGGTAAAACAGGTAGAAATTTCACTTTCCTAACTCCCCACGACATTATCAGTCTTGCCTCAAAATTTGGGCTTAAACAAACTATTTTTCGCTTATGTATAGTTAATTGTTTCAGCTACAGCCTTGTTACTTGTTTGCTAAGTTTCGTATTAATTTTGATGTCAAGTTGAAAACTTTCAATCACTAACGTCTTGTACATCTTTCAGGCTACACACCCATAAAATTTGAGCCAAAAACACTTTCGGGAACAGCCTCAACGCCGCCGTCCGAGGGCGGTCCGCACCCACGGACGTCGTGTCCGGGGTCCCGGACTCCCTGTCCGTAAGCCCGGACGCCCACGGACGGCGGCGGGATTTTAAAAAATTCAAAATTTAGGTTTTCTAATAATGTTCGGGCCCACGGACAGCCTGTCCGTGGCCCCGGACTTTGCAATTTTTTGTTTTCCTTTAATTTCGACTCTTCTGTATAATTAGGTTAACTGGGGTCCGTGGTCTCGGACATGGGGTCCGTGGCTACGGACGTAAGCAAAATTCGACCTAATTCTGCCTCTGAAACCCTAGTTTAGGTATCTTTCAATTTCACTTTAGTTTTCTGTCAAAAAATGCTAAAAAACACAAAAAAACAGAAGCTCGCGCACTTAGGTTAAAACGACTCGTAATAAGCCGTAAATACACCAAGTAGAGGAAAAACGACCTAGGAAGGGTAATGAAAGTAATTTGAACCCTAAATAAGTCGAATATCAAGCCCCCGAACCCGAACTCTCCTTTCCTAATTTGATCTAGGTTAAAATTAGGTGGCGACTCATAATTGGTTCCAGTGAGCTAGCTTAGGTATTAATAATTATTGTTATAAGACATAGTTATTAATCTTAGGTTATAAGTGGACCTAAAACCCGACTAGATCCTAATCAACTTAATCCACATAGGATAGGGGTTTAAAATCGAGGCTCACAGTTAGCATATTTACCTCTTTTCCTCACAACTTCTTTCTTGTTTCCTTGATTAAAATCGGTAAGGATGTTTGATTGCTTGTCAACTTCTAATCAATATACAAATAATGAAATGAGTATACAAGCTTTATGCTTCATCTCATTGTAAACCCTACATACATATATTGTCTTAGAGCATTTAGATGATTGTTTTACCTTGGATATGAAAGCGAGTTTGGATATGTAGCAAGAGAGGACTCCACCAAGCCCTTGGAAGATTCAAATGAAGCTAGAACAAGCAAGGTAAGGGCACCATTAATGGTGTTTTTCGGACAACATACAAACATAAAGGAAATGTTATTTTTCTTTACGTTTCCTTACCTAGAAACAAAGGAGAACAATAATATGTGAAAAGATGAGCTCAAGCTCCTCTCATGGAGATTCCTCTTGGCACCGAAATGGAGCCCTTGGAGTTTTTAAAGGATGAAGTTGAAGAGCTTGACAAGACAAAGAGAATGGTGGTCTTGGTTTTTGATTTGGCAAAGGGAGCTAGGAATTACAAGAGGTTGAAGATGATAAATGGTGGTGGTGCTGTGGCTTTACCGTGGAAGAGAGCAAGAAGGAAGGTAGAAGACGGTGGAAGTGTGAAAGAAATGAGGAAGAATGAAGATAGTTTAAGTTTGTAAGATATTTACGCTTAAAGTAAATAGTGATTTGCTTTATCATTATTCTTTTACTTAATAAGCTAGCATAAGTGGTGACTCATTACCATAAAAACCGGCCCCCTTTATGTTACTAAGGGTATTTTAGTCTTTGTTGACCATTTAACTTACTTATATAGACTTATGTTATAAACTAGCTTATTTTAGTTACTATTCATAAAACATGGCACATATTTGTGAAATTTTTTATTTCCCATTGATTTAGACTTCTTAATTTTATACTAAGTAGTACACATGTTAATTAAAGATTAATGATGGACATTTACCCATTCAAAACTCATTTACAAGACAATTTTTCAAAAATGTGCTTTAAGACTCCTTAAAGCACATTTTATGTTTTAACTTGTTTTCAAGCTTGGTTTTCTTTGGTAATTGTTTTAATATGTTCATTAATATATAAATAGGGTCGTGGTAAGCTCATTAGGTCTTAACCAAGCTTATCCCAAGCTTAGAGCACATTTTTGCCCATATTGACTTTAAGGTATTTATTTGTGTTTTCTATGGTTTAAATTGTTTACTAATGTTTATAAGGCTCTTTTTAGTCTTAATATACCATATTTTAATGTTTAAACAATATACCAAGGTTTGGGGTATTTCAATGATGATTGTTCTATGTATAAATGATTTTCAGAGGAGATAAAGAAGTTGTAGTGGCTTGTTAATGAATCTATAACAATGCTAATATGCTAAACCAAGTGGTTAAAGACTTTGGGAAGAATAGAAGTCTGTTACAGAACTAACAGAAAGATTGAAGAAGGAATATACAGATTTGGTGTCTCCTGTTTTCTTCAACTTTCTGTTTCAGTATAGGAAATGCATCAGTGGGATTAACAGGGTTGTCTAAGTTGTTTTTTGAGTTCAAAATGTTGCTGGAACATTTAAATAAGTGTGTATACATTTTAGGGAAAGATAGAAATCAAGTTAATACATTAAAAGAGGAGTTGGAAGGGAGAAATTCACAGATTGAGGTTTCAGATTTCTGAAACTTATGTCTTCTATATAACCTTGTTACAGAGGGTTTATAAGGGATGTATTGAGTGGTTAACGAACATAAACATACGTAATACACTTAAGTGAAGTTATAAAAACTTTGGGTAAGATTAGGAGACTAAGTTATACCAAAAAGAAAGTTTATAAAGCTGTTGTACAAAACTAGAGGTTACAGTTTTCTACAAATTTTGGTTTCTGTATAATGAGCTTTCAGAGATGTCAACAGCCTTGTTTTGAGTTTTTTTTAAGCTCAAATACTTCCTAATACACTTATCTAGTTGTGTAAAATTTTTTGGGAATATTTAGAAACAGATTGATGAACTAAAAGAAAGCGTGAAGAAAAGATATAAAAACTGTGTTTTCAGTTTTTCTGTAAACTGTTGCTTCTGTGTAACTGTAGTACAGTTGGTATGAGGGGGTTGTATAAGTCTGGAAATGAACTTATAACCTTGCTAATATATCTACCTAAGAGAGTAAACAATTTATGAGGAATTAAAAAGCAGTTTAATACATTAAAAGGTGAAGTTTAGTGGAAGTGTTCACAGATTGGATGTTTCAGTTTTCTGAAGCTTGTGTCTCTGTTTGGTCAATGTCCAGAGGTGTTAAAAGTGTGGAGTTGGTTTACTAATGAACCCAAAACAGTACTAATATATCTAACTAAGCTGGTGAAACATTTTGGGAAGATTAAACCGCAATTGATACTTTAAATGTGGGGTTAGTAAGATTAAACACCGAAAGTGTGCTTTAGTTTTCATAAGCTTGTGGGCTTCAGTATAGATGGGTCTCCAGTTGGTTAGTGGTGCTACATTAGGAATTGGTTACGAATATAAAACCATGCTAAAATGCCTAGTAACAGAGGTACAGTTTAGGCAGTTTAAAACTAAATCTTAGGTGAACTAAGAATGGGAAATCACCAAGTTAATGAGCATAGAAGTGGAGAAGTATTCCTTAGTTGTTGAGTATCAACCCGTAACCATTGGGTTGGTCTAAGAGGGATTAATAATATAAGGTCTAGAATTATAACCAGATCAATAAATTGAAACAATGCATATTTATAGGAATTCGAAAGGTAATTAGGAATAATACTAGAGGAAACGAGAGGATTATATTGGGACAAGTTCGAGGTACCTTAAATGTTACCGCTTGACTAAAACAATGGACCCAAACCAAACGGAGTAACTAGGTCCAACGTTGGCAACTATAACACTTAAGGCTAGGACATACATTATGAATAGGACTACGAACAATAACGCATGATCGAACGATCTAACCCACTCGAATAATTATTACAGGAGTGAGTCCCACGAGCCACGGGAACCTTTGTGCAAGTATCTGTGACAACTATTATAAGGTATGGATATGTGTGGTCCGTATGTTGCCGTGTTACACGGCTTGTTTGCTGTGTGCCTTGTTTGACAATGACCATAAGACTAAAGCATGAAATTGGATTGCTTGCTTATCTTGCTTATATGCTTGTTATATCATTGTTGCATATTGCTTGTGTGCACACAGTAGTTTAGTCCCTTCCTCTTTTGTGGAACTTGAGATGAAACACGACGAACTACGTAAAGAAAAACAAAGAAACTATATAAAGGGAGACTCCTCTCTAACTATAGAGGACTTCTAATGACACCCAATATGGTGTCGAGCTATCAATGATAATGATAAGCCAATACCCGTTAGAAATGAATAGGGAGACAGACCCTTTGTATCCGGGGTAGATACCAATAACATTAAAAGTAAATAGGGAGACGGACCCTTTGTATCCGGGGTAGAGACCAATAACAATAAAAGTAAATAGGGAGACAGACCCTTTGTATCCTGGGTAGAGACCAGTAACATTAAAATGAATAGGGAGACAGACCCTTTGTATCCGGGGCAGAGGCTAATAACATTGAAAAGGAATAGGGAGACGGACCCTTTGTATCTGGGGCAGTGGCTAGTAACATTTAAGAACAATAGGGAGAGCTATCCTTGGGTCTAGAGATGACCCCCCTTTTTTTTCAACGCACGACACCGGTAATGGAGGATTGGCTATGGATAAGACGTTCTCCAAATTGTGGTGATAAGAGAGTTCACAAATAATCCTTAAGGAAACAAGGAAAGATTGGCACCTACACGATATGGTCATGGGCTCTAACCTATGTCCCCAGACCTGGTGCAAGGAAAAAGAAAGTAGGATATATACTATGAGAACAAGTGAAAGGAAATTAAAACACACAACATTTGCATGATCCCCCTATGAGGATCATCATCACTTATATTCCCTGGGACGCTCTCTTTGTATTTATGTTTGACGTGCTTGTTGCTATTCCTATGCCCAACATGTTGTGAGTTGTTATATTGATATTGCATGTTGTGTGTTACTGCTTTATTATAGCATGTAAATTGGACTTAATAATATTCGACCAAGTAGTCGTGTAGCCCGGCAACATACGGGCTACACATATTCATACTCAGCGTAGTTTGCTGAGTCCTTTACAACCCAATTTTTACAGGTATTGAGCCAAATGATAACGGAGCGTAGGCGGGATGGCTACCATGGGGGTAGTCCATCTGGGCATAACTTTGAGTTTGAGCAGTATGTTTAATGTATGGGTTGTTACTAAACCCGGGATGTACTTTTCGGTTTATGAATTGGTAATTATGTTGTAGACACTCGGTATTTGGGAATTGTATTTTATGTTGTATATGAGTTTTGGTTGAGGGCTGTTTCCAGTCATGCAGACCGTAACTTGGTGTTGGTAATGTGGTCTGTCAACCACGTGGGTGGTTGGCATCTGTAGCACCCGGATGAAGTTGAGAATCCGCTGCATAGTTATCTTGTAATATGGCTAGGAGCTTTATTTGTACTATTGGATGTTTATTCGGGGGTGTTACATATGGAAAGAAAAAAAATTAAATGAACCTAAACTATATGTTATACATGTTTTAAATGAATAAATGATATAACATATGGTATATGTAACATATCATATATTATGTGGTTAAAGTATAATTACATAAAGGTTAGTGGGCTGGAACATAAAATGGAACAGCCCTTGTGGCTGTTTGGGAATTTTATGAAATACAACTGTAGATTATTGATGAGTGTGAAATATGAATGGTTCTAATGGTCTTTAATGTCTAATTTGTATACGCGAGTTGATACTATTCCACACTTATCTTGCGTTTTTCTGTGGTTTGTTGTTTGTTAAGGCTTGATACACTTTTTCTATGTTAAATGCAGAGAAAAGCCAAGGAAACACTAGATTAACTCACAAGGGAGGTAATGCAACAAACGGGGGTCGAATCAGAGTCAAAATGAAGAAGTTAGAGGATTTTTAAGGTGTGTCCGAGCTTGTGTCCGAACTTCCAAGTTCGGACGCAAGTCGAGAGTTTGTATGCTGCGCCTGATGAGGTGTCCGAACTTCGGTCCGAACATCGAAGTTCGGACATAGTTGAGAAAAGCCGGAGGTCTGAAGTACGGAGCATGTCCGAACTTGTGTCCGAACATCAAAGTTCGGACACAGGTCGTAACTTTCTGAATTGAATCGCTCAAAGCATTGTGTCCGAACTTTGAAGTTCGGACCAATGTTCGGACGGCACGAAAATTACAGCACAAACTCGGCGTTTTGAAGGGAAAAAGAGAGAGAAAGGTCTATTTAAATGACCTAATCAGAGGGAGAAGGCATTCACGCATCATCGATCATTACAACACTCCCTTCCACACTGATAAACGAGGTTCTCTCCAATCATCCACGCCAATTGCATCGGTTCGCCTTCATCCACATTCACCAATCATTCCATCATCGTTCTGGAGGAGCATCGACAGAGGGAAGTGCGACTATCATCTTCAACCTTGCACCTGCATCCACCGATTCTGGATAGTCAATCAACAAAAGGGTTTTTCTTCCTTTAGATAGTTTCTATGTTGATTGTATTTATCTTTTCATTGGCAATGTCTGGCTAGTAGGGATTTAACTCTGGGGTAGGGTTGTTCAAGATGGATTCAATGTAGTTAAGAATTCTGCAATTTGATTATGAGGCTGTAACGGATTGTTTTCAGGTTAATGACTATCAATTTTCTTCTCTATTAATTTCGCGAGTTATAGAGTTGTTCTGCGAAACCTATTAAGATCAGACAAGGTGATTAGTAGGGAGTTCGAATTAACCTGGGAATTTGGGGAAGGATTAGTCGGATAGATAATCTTTCCTACAAACGCTAACAATTCTTTGTGCTTATTCCGCCTGTATGTGTTTTGCCAACTGCTAGATTAGAGTTGACATGTCCTGATAGGTGAGCTCTTCAATGAACTAGGATTTAGCATTGAAGAGATAGAAAGAATTGGCCTTTCCGTTCTCATAATTAAGTTGTAGAAGTTACTAGATTTAATCAAGAAAGAACAACCTGAACCCGGAGTTCCACTCGTACAATCAAACTCATCATTCATTTTACTGATTGCTTATTTCAATTCTGATTTGCATTTATTCGATTCGGATTCAAAACAATTCACAACCCCCCTGAATTTGCAGTTTTATTAGGATTTAGGATAGGACTTAGGCTTATTTATTCAAGTCCCACGGTTCGATACTTGGTTGCTTAACTTTCTATACTATAGTGACCGGGATTTTTGCAACCCGACAGACTTATTGATTTATTATTTTCTAGATTAATTGTTTAGTTTTAGTAGATCAATTACCCTGTTTGCAATTATATTAATTATATGGTCAAACTGATATAATATAAAGTATATGTTACATTATATAACATTTGTGGTATGATTGTAATAAATGAAAAGTATATGGTATCGAGAAAAGTGAGATTATTAAGTGTGGGCCAAACCGGCAATATATATATATATACACACTTTATAATAAAACTATAAGTTATGTTTATTATAAAGTTGAAATGTTATAACATATGATATGTATAACATTATCTTAAATATGTGGTAATATTTTAATAATGGATAAAATGTGAGGAATTGATGAAAATCAGATTTATTAAGTACATACGTTACGGCCGTAATATAGTTTATATTAAAACTATAGGTTATAAAATTTAATGAGATACAAATATCATATTTTATGGTATTATGCTATTAATGTAACATTATATAAATTATATGGTCAAAACATAATTAATAAGAGTTATGGGCCTTGGCGCAAATAAGTGCTGTTCGGAAATTGATTTAAACTATGGTTTACTATGATATAAATACTATAGATATTATATAGTATTAATGTGATTAAATGATTAAAATATCACTAGTTGAAATACCCCAAACCTAGATATGGTGTTTAGCTGATAAACTAGGATATAAGAAGGCTAAATAATGCCTTAAAAACATAAGGAAACAATTTAAACCAAAGAAAACACAAGGAAACACCGTAAGAGCAAGTTAAGCAAAAATGTGCTTTAAGCTTGGAGTAACTTGGGTTAGCACCCAAATATCATTCTTAGACCTCAGTAACATCCTAATGGTCATGTTAAATCAATTACCAAAGAAAACCAAGCTCAAAAACAAGTTAAAACATAAATTATGCTTTAAGGACTCTTAAAGCACATTTTTGAAAAATTGTCGTAGAAAGGGGTTTTATGTGGCTAAATGCTCATGATTACTCCTTAATCAACTTGTGTACCACTTCGTTTCACATTATGAAGTCTAAATCAATGGGAAATCAAAAATTTCACAAATATGTGCACTAATTTATGAATAGTAACCAAATAGGGCCTAGTTTAGTCTTTAGTCAACTAAGTTTAATTAAATGGTCAAACAAGACCATGACTAGCCTTAATTAACAAGGGTGCCAGTTTTCTAAGGGTATGAGTCACCACATGAGTAAGCTAGTTTATAAAATAAGAGGGAAAAGTAGTAAAGGTACTATTTACCTTTTAGGAAACAAATATCTCTTTTATGGTACCTCTCTCCTCTCTCCTCCTTTCTTCATTTCTTCCTCTTCCCACCGATTTCTCCTGCTCTCTTTCTTCTTCATTCACATAAGAAACAACTCCATGCTAGCTCCATCTTCATTTGCCTGCCAAACACTCATCTTAGCTCTAAAACCAAAACAAAGTTCATATTTCTCTTAGTTAGCTCAAGCTCTTTCTTTCTATCCTTTCAAATCTCCAAGAGCTTCAATTTGGTGCCATGGCAAACCGCCATTAGAGGAGGAAATATAAGCTTGAGGAGTCCATTAGCTTCTCAATTCTTTTAAGATAATGAAAATGTAAGAAAAACTAGGTTTCCACCATCTCTTCTCCATTACCGGAAATTACACTCATGGGGCTTCATTTTTATGCCTTGTTCTAGCTTGTTTTCTTTTCTCCAAGGGCTAGAGTAGGTCCTTCTTGATTCATATCCAAGCCTACCTTAAGACTTCAAGGTAAAACATTCAATTTAATACCTTAAAACACATTATTAACCTAGGTTTTATTCCTTAAGGTTAGTGGTGACCGAGATTGTTAAAGGAAAACGACTAAGGAGGAAAGTTGTGAAGCATGTAAAAGAGCAAGGTAAATGTCTTACCTTAAGGTGTTTTAATGCATTAAGATATGGGATTTATTTATATGATGAGTTTAGCTTAGAGTTTACTTTAGAAAAGGATTATAAAACTTCGGAGAAAGAAAAATATTATATTGAGAACTTGTGACTAAGGAGCAAATGAGAAAGGAGATAGTTAAACAATGTTAAGGTGAATTATAAGAACATTTATATTGCAATGGGAGCCTTGTTGTATGTATTTGCAGGTCAAAGGCAATATTTATTGTGGAAATTCAGTGTTTAATATTTATGCATTTAAGGGCCCAAGTGCCAAGCAATTTAAGTTTATGCACTATATTGTGATGTAGTGTAATTTGGGTATATATTATGTGCTATGATGGTGTAATGAGAATTTGAGTGTTTATAGTTGGTTAATGGTGAAAACCTAAGTGCTTGGGTGTGTAGTAATATACTATGGAAGCTATGTCAAACTTTGGTGAAGAAACATGATGTTGAAGATGTTCTAAGGAGATTTTATGACTAAGGAAGTGCTAGGGAACTTTAGGAGTTGTTTTGATGAAAAAGAGTGAGTTTAAGGTGTTCTTGTGAATTAGGAGGACTTAGGTATGTCTAGGAGGAACTAGGGGTTACAATGGTGAATTTTAGGCACCAATACCATGATAAAAGAAGTTAGGAAACTCGTGCAAGTTTGATATAAATAAGGTGTAAAACATTGAAATGACTTAGGTCAGAACTAGTGTGTATGACATGAGGAGGTATTGCTAAATGGAATGAGGATGAAGGGTGATGCTTATGAAGTGGTCAAATTGTTAAGGAGGGAACACATGGGCTAGTTGAAGTTCTAGGTAAGCTACATGTTAGGAATGTAAGGAATTATATGATAAGTGTTGGGAGTTTTTGTAAGAATTGAGTAAATGTTTAATAAGATCTTTGGAGGTTGTTTTAATGGGTTTAGAGGGTGTTTTAAGGTAAGTTTAAGTGCCTAAATGATGTTGGAACACATTAGGACACTTGTGGGGAGGTTTATAATGAATTTAACACTTAGAAATAAGTTTTTGGAGTCGACCTACCTTAGGACCGACCTTGGCAAGGTCGGTCAAGCTCAAAATACACAAGCAGGAAACTATCTGGAATGGACCGACCTTACGACCGACCCTGGACAAGGTCGGTCGGGCTGAAAAACAATGAACAAAATGTTTCTGGAATGGACCGACCTTGGGGACCGGACGTGCAAGGTCGGTTGGGGCAAATTTTTCAGACGGTAAAATGTTACTGGAATGGACCGACCATAGGACCAACCTTGGCAAGGTCGGTCGAGTAGGAATTATTCAACCATAATATCTCTGGAATGGACCGACCCTGGGTAGGGTCAGTCGGTAGGGTCGGTCGGCCCATATATATAAATATATATAAAAAAAACTTTAAAATGTTAAGTGGTATTAATGGTACACCATTGAGAGGGCAATGATGATTAGAAATATAAAGACCTAAGGGATTAAGTCAAGTATAAACTTAAACGTTTAAGGTTAAGTTTGTAAGATTAAGTTGTAAAACTAAAGAGGTGTTAGGTGGGGATAATTGGGGGTTAAGCAAGTTAAATAAGTTAGGTTATGGGTAAGTGATTAATAATTTAAGTTGGATGAATATTTTAGGATTTGAAAGTTTGGAACCAGAGGAGAATTAAACAACTGGGACAACCGACGGTGAACGGTACAGTTTTCTCATGACCTGCTTGCTAACGAGGTGTCCCTCGGCTTGTGTGCTATTTGTTTATGTGTGCCGACTAATAGGATAATGCATGCAACCGGTTATATTGTACTTATTGTGTGTGTTGATTTACACTAACACAAGAGACTTGAGGTTAGTTACTAACAAAGTTTAGTCTAAATGGAATGAGATGAGGAATTATATTGTTTAACAGTTGGTTAATATCCGAGAAGGTTTAACTAACACTTGGTTATAAGGTTTTCGCAAACTGGAACTTAAGGGGGGAGTAAGGAATCAGGGACTGACTCCGGTCATGCATGTTAAGGAAAGGGGGTCGGTATCTGAATCAGATCCGACTTCCGCTTAAGTACTTGTCTTCAGACTTGTTGCCTAGGGTCGAATGTCGGCTCAACTATATTGGATTTCCAGTCCAAGGTAGGAGGCATTAAGATGGTGTGGTAGGATCACCTAAATCCTAAATTCTAAGATAAGTTGTTTATTCAACCAATGGAGTTAATTGCTCATTGGCTAGGGTTGCTTTTGACCCGACAAAATAAACATTGAGATAACATACAACCATTTCTATTTAAAGAACGGTTTGTATTCTGAGATTATGCTAAGGATAAGACTAAGGTATGTTAAGATGGACTGAGGATAAGTGGAATTGGAACTTGAGGAGTTTACTTACTAACTCACTTGTTAAGAGATCACTTTAAGTCGTTCATTGTGTGTGAACTATGTTTGTTCATTTGTGGATTGTTGTTTTATTGAACCTCATATTATGATTGTGTACTTAATCAATCTTCCCGTTAGCTTGGGGGCCATGAGAGAATCGTACCAGCAATTGTGCTGACCCCTTTTGGGGGCTGTTTTTATTTTGAAGGTAAGCGTCCCATGAAGAGTTACCCTGAGAGTAGGGGTGGTTAGACTTAGGCTAGGTTTATTTTTGAGCACGGGTTGTGCTTTTGCGCCCGTCTGTTAATATTTAAACTGGAGAAGGATTATGTTGTTACTTGAGATACTAGAAACTCGGTTGGTAGGTGTTTTGGTTGGTATGAATGTTTTTGGATAAGCGTTTGTAAATACTTTAAGTTTGGTATATTCTACTGTTCAGACCGTGGCAAGGTCCTGGTGTTAGTTTATTCCGCTGCGACGTTTGTTATTATGCTGTTAAGTTTGCGATAACCACGATTGGCTTAGGACGGGGTGTTACAAAAGTGGTATCAGAGCGTAGTTACGCTCTGATCAAGAAATACCGGACATAGGTAACCACCGCGTTAGGATATGAGTTCAGGTATAAGTAATACCGTCTATGGACGTTAAAAATCCTTGAAACGAAACTGTTGTGGATACGAACCTAATGTGAGTTGTGATTGTTCAGATGGTAGAAAGTACACGAGGAGGCCGGGGCCGTGGCCGAGGAGAGGAGTCTACTGAGATACCGGGTTGGCAGACGATCGCAGAGATCGTGGCTTCCGCATTAGGGCACATGGGCTATCAGCCTGGTGTTGGTGCACCACCTCCACCGCCACTGCCCCGGGAACCGAATTGGGTGAAGAGTCTGGCTGACCTTCAACCCGCACACTTTAGGGGGAGACTGATCCGGCCAAGCTTGAGGCTTAAATCTCAGAGCTGGAGACCGCCTTCGAGACCCTTGATGTCCCTCCGGGGATCAAGGTGCGTCTGGTTGCATTCTATCTGAAGGGGGCAGCAGACGATTAGTGGAAGCTGGTGAGCCGAGCATGTGGCCAATCCAGAGTTCGGCTGGGAGCAGTACATCGCACAACTACGAGCAAAGTACTACCCCGCCCATGTCCAGACGAAGAAGCGCTTACAGTTGGATGCGCTAAAGCAGACGGACAAGATGACAGACGAGTATTACTTAGAGTTTACCGCCTTGCTTTAACTACTGCCGGGTCTTGGATATTCAGACCAGATTCTTGTGGACCGCTTCTATGGCGGGCTTAGCCATCGACTCCGCTACGGCATGGGGCCGATGAGTTATACTACCTTGCAGGTAATTAGAATAATTGAGATATGAATAAGTGAGTAAGATTTAGACTTGAGAAATAAGAGAAACTAATACTTTGGGAAGCAGGAGTGCTATCATGCCGCTGCTAAGGTTGAGATAACCGTCCAACTGAGGGACGAGGACAATGCTAAGAGGAAGAGTGTCAGGAAGAGCACAAAGAACCAAAGGCAAGGTGGGTACAAGAAACAGAAGTACCAGCCTCAAGCCTAGAAGAGTCAGAACCAGAAAGGGAAGGAAGATACTGAGAAGGCTATTGAAGGGCTGCTTAAGCTAACCTATGCTATTGCTGCGAAGCCCCTGCGCTCTAGGGCGCCAAAGGGTAAGGAAATGTACAATGAGTGAGTTGAGAAACATTTAGCAAACCGTTAAGGATATAAGTACTAATACTGAGAGTGATCAGGATCTAAGACTGGGAGGGGAGCCGGTGGTGGCTACCAACGACGCTACATCTGTCAGTGGTGTCACAAGGACCACCCCGGGCTCGATTGCAAAGGGAACAAAGTGGAGTGCAACTTCTGTGGGGTGTTCCGACACCGAGCTTATGAGTGCTTCCGGAACCCCGAGAGCAGAGCCTTTAGGCCCGAGATGAAGGGCAAGGGTAAGACCGATCAGGGAGCTGGATCTGACGGTCAGAAGAGAGAGCAGCAAGCTGTAGACAAGAACCCACGAGTAGTCCAAAAGTCGGGACCCACTCTACACATGGTGGACCGGGACGATGAGGCTGAACCCTCATCGAGGCTAGGTACCGCTATAAACCCTTAAGTAATAAAATTGCCTGCTTACCGCATTTCGTGCATGCTTTGGCGAATAATTGAGTTAGATGAGAATAAGATAAGATTGGAACTTGAGTAAGACATAACCTATTACCACCTTAGGAAACTTCAACATTTGCTATCCCATACCTTCAACACCTAACCCGGAAGACACCGACATCGAAACCTGAGACTTTCCAACCGAATAGTGTCAGGTTATCCGCCTAGGTATGATTTTATTAAGGGGATACCTGACACCCGAAGCACAAATAGCCAGCATCAGGAGATGTAGTCAGTTAGGAGTGGGACCGGGAGGTTTTTATACACCGGAGTACCTAGGAGGAGCAAGGATGAAGTTAAAGATGATGAGCTTGGGCAAGGATTGGAATCCGTATGCCAAGACGTACCAGACCACTAGAGCACAAGATGGAGTCTCACCACCGGGAATACCCAAAGAGTTCCATCCGGTTATTACGCAAGTCGTGGAGATCGCTCAGCAGTTGGAAGCTGACCCGATTCCATACATACAAGTAGACATCAACATTGTGAATTTCTACAAGAAAGACGGGCAGCTCGGACTACATTAGGATAAGGACGAGACAACGGAGTCTCTTAAAAGAGGGATACCCGTAGTGTCTTGGACCATTGGAGATGACACAGAGTTCTTGTACGGCGAGCAGAAGCGTGTGGACCGTGCTAATAAGTTAACACTTAAGTCAAGGGATGTATTAGTTATGGGAGGAGAATCAAGGATGTTATGCCATGGTATTAAGAGAATCAAGCTGAATACAGCACCGTCAGCAGTGATAAATGCGACGCACATGAGACCAGGCTGGTTAAACCTAACCTTCAGACAATATTAGCCATGTAATGTTTTAAGTATGAGATAAGGAATGAGATGTACGAAAGCACCACATGTTGTAAAAAGGATGGATATGAATAAAATAATAGTGTTGTTCATATTGATTGTTACGACTCTTGTTATTCCATCATTACTCATGAAGCTTGTGGATGCAATTAGGTTATGGACTCGGTACAGAAGGTGCGCTAAGCATACTTACAGAGGCACAGGCCGACGCAAGCGGTACTATCCTCACCAGCACCTTTCAGATTAATGGGATTGAGGCATCAGTTCTCTTCGACTCAGGGGCCTCGCATACCTTTATCTCGACATCATTTGCAAGAAGGTTGGGGCTAGACGCTGATGAGCTACCCGACTTTACGGTTACGCTCCCGTCTAAGGAGAAGGTTTGTTGCACTCGCTACTACCGAGGAGCCATCATCAGAATTAAGGGGGAAGACTTTCTAGTCAATTTTATTGAGTTCAGAGAGTTGGGATTTGATGTTATCTTCGGCATGAACTTGTTGGAGTGGCACAAGGGTCGTATCCTCTACGCCGAGCATCGACTTCTGCTCAGGAGTCCGTCTGGGGTAACAATATCATACCGCTAGAGGCCCAGAGAGCCTTCGACTAAGATCATCTCCACTATGGCAATGTATAGGGAACTGAGGAGGAAGGAAGAAGTATATCTCTGCTATGTCCAGGACATAGAGAGGGACCCCGAGTTCGACCCTAACTTACCGGTAGTGTCGGAGTTCCCCGATCTATTCCCATGGGAACTGCCCGGCATGCCACCCACTCGTGAGGTAGAGCTCACCATTGAGCTGCTACCAGGAACCGGACCGATAGCCAAGGCACCATACCGCATGGCTTCGGCAGAAATGAACGAGTTAAAAGATCAGTTGAAAGATTTGCTTGACAAAGGATTTATAAGACCAAGTGTATCACCATGGGGAGCGCCAGTTCTCTTCGTGAAGAAGAAGGATGGTAGTCTCCGCCTCTGCATCCATTACAGAGAGTTGAATGTAGTAACTATGAAGAATAAGTACCCACTAACCTGCATTGATTATCTGTTCGATCAGTTGAAGGGGGCATCCATGTTTTCCAAGATTGATCTCAGATCGGGGTATCATCAGATAGCCATTAAGGAGGGAGATATTGAGAAGACGGCATTCCGGACACGATACAGCCACTACGATTTTACAGTGATGTGTTCGGTTTGTCGAACGCACCGGCGAAGTTTATGGATTTGATGAACCGCTTGTTCCGGGAGCAGCTGGACAAGTCGGTTGTGGTATTCATCGACGACATTCTGATATATTTGAAATTGAAAGCTGAGCATGAGGAACATTTGAGGAGGGTGTTAGAGATACTGAGGGAGAACCAGCTTTACGCTAAGTTCTCCAAGTGTGAGTTTTGGCTTAACCAGGTCTCTTTCCTGGGTCATGTCATCTCAGATGCTGGGATCTCGGTGGATCCAACAAAGATTGATGTCGTGCGTACCTGGCCAAAACCGAAGACAGTTGCCAACATTCGGAGCTTACTACTGGAGGTTTGTTAAGGATTTCAGCAAGATCGGGAAGCTGATGACCAGTCTGATGAGGAAAGATGCACCGTTTGTTTGGATGGATGATTGTGAGATCTCGTTTCAGAGTTTGAAGGACTGGCTGACCACTTCACCGATTTTGACTGTTCCAGACGGTACAAAGGGCTTTGAGGTTTACCGTGACGCATCCGGCAGAGGCTTGGGTTGCGTGCTCATGCAACATGTCAAGGTGGTGGCATATGCCTCACGCCAGTTGAAGAAACATGAGGAGAACTACCCCACGCATGATTTAGAGCTGGGAGCTGTAGTCTTCGCTTTGAAGATATGGCGCCACTACTTATACGGGGTTAGTGTGACGATCTACACCAATCACAAGAGCTTGAAATATATATTCACTCAAAAGGAGTTGAATCTTCGACAGATGAGATGGTTAGAATTTTTGAAGGACTATGACATTGACCTCCAATACAAAGAAGGGAAGGCTAATGTTGTAGCGGACGCCCTGAGTCGTCGAGCACACTCACTCCATTCGCTAGTTTCTTTCTCCAGCTTGGTTAATGAGGTGCGAGAGGCTCAGAGGACAGATGAGTATATGAGAGAAGTCAGACAGAAGCTAACAGATGGTACCTTTGAGAGTCAGAAATACGACTTCAGACTTTATGATAATGATCTGATCTGACTTAAGGGCCGGTTATGCATACCACGAGGCAACGCGGATCTGAAAGACCAAATACTTAGAGAATCACACTGTTCTTCAGTCTCCATCCATCCGGGAGCCTCTAAAATGTATAAAGACATTAAGAGATACTTCTGGTGGTCGCGGATGAAGACAGATGTTACCGAGTTCGCCTTGAGGTGTCTCACATGCCAGAAGGTAAAATTTGAGCACCGACGATCGGGCGGACTGGTACAGTCGAGGCCAGTTCCGGAGTGGAAGTTTCATGATATCTCCATGGAATTCATAGTTGGACTCTCCCCTGCTAGGGGAGGTCTGAACATGATATGGGTGGTAGTGGATAGCCTTACCAAAGTAGCCCGATTTATACCGATGAAGGATACTTGGAAGGTAACTAAGTTAGCTGAGTTATTTGAGAAGGAAATTATGAGACATCATGGGATACCGAAGACCATAGTGTTAGATAGAGATACCAGATTTCTTTCGAGGTATTGAAGAGCTACTAGAGAAACGTTGGGTACAGAACTGAGCGTACGATTCAGACACTCGAGGACATGCTGAGGGCATGTGCCTTAGACTTCCAGGGCACTTGGATTGACAAGTTGCATTTGATCGAGTTCTCTTACAATAATAACTGTCATGCTTCGATCAAGATGGCGCCTTTTCAAGCGTTGTACGGTAGACCATGTCGTACACCACTCTGCTGGGATGAGTCGAGTGAGACGGTCATTATAGGACCTGAGTATATAGAGCAAGTTCAGGCTGAAGCTCAGTAAATCAGGGAGAACATAAAAGCTGCTCAAGATAGGCAGAAGTCGTATGCTGATGTTCGACGACGAGACCTAGAGTTCACAGTGAGCGACTAGGTATTTCTGTGGGTTTCACGGATGAAGGGTGTATTTAGATTTGGGCAGAAGGGCAAGCTGAGCCCTAAGTTTGTTGGTCCTTATGATATTACGGAGCGGGTGGGCCCGGTTGCTTACAGGTTGGATTTACCTGCTGAGCTGGGTAAAGTGCATGATGTTTTCCATGTTTCACAGCTAAAGAAATACATGCACCACCCCTCCCATGTGTTAGAGCCTGAGAGGTTGACGTTAGAACCGAATATGAGATCAGTGGAGGTTCCTTAGAGAATCTTCGATAGTAAGACTAGGGACACTCGCCATAAGTCAGTGCGACTGGTGAAGGTTCTCTGGTCTTACCAGGATGTCGAAGAGGCCACGTGGGAATTAGAGGATAAGATGAGATCAAAGTACCCTTCGTTGTTTACCAACTAGATTGTCTGTATAGTGTACGGGGCGTACCCCTGTTTACGGAGTGTAGAGCTTCCTCACTTTTGAGTAGTTAATGGACATGTTTATCGTTTTGTTTGGTGGGTGTAAGATGTGGTTTTGTGTAAGTTGTTACTCTTGTGGTAAGTTTAAGATATGTGTCGTACTTGTGTATGGTACTTGTGGCAGACCTTTGAGTCTTGTGATGTATGAATGTGAATATAAGATATGGTATTAAGATTAAGGAAATTGAGTACCGTGAATGAATAAGTATACATGTGAACTTTGGGGACAAAGTTCTTTTAATGGTGGTAGATTGAAATACCCCAAACCTAGATATGTTCTTTAGATGATAAAATAGGATATAAGAAGGCTAAATAATGCCTTAGAAACATAAGGAAACAATATAAACCAAAGAAAACACAAGGAAACACCATTAGAGCAAGTTAAGCAAAAATGTGCTCTAAGCTTGGAGTAACTTGGGTTAGCACCCAAATATCATTCTTACACCTTAGTAACATCCTAATTGTCATGTTAAATCAATTATCAAAGAAAACCAAGCTCGAAAACAAGTTAAAACACAAAGTATGCTTTAAGGACTCTTAAAGCACATTTTTGAAAAATTATCGTAGAAAGGGGTTTTATGTGGCTAAATGCTCATTATTACTCCTTAATCAACTTTTGTACAACTTAGTATCACATTAGGAATTCTAAATCAATGGGAAATCAAAAATTTCACAAATATGTGCACTAATTTATGAATAGTAACCAAATAGTGCCTAGTTTAGTCTTTAGTCAACTAAGTTTAATTAAATGGTCAAACAAGACCATGACTAGCCTTAATTAACAAGGGGGCCGGTTTTCTAAGGGGATGAGTCACCACATGAGTAAGATAGTTTATAAAATAAGAGGGAAAAGTAGTAAAGGTACTATTTACCATTTAGGAAACAAATATCTCTTTTATGCTACCTCACTCCTCCTTTCTTCATTTTTTCTTCTTCCCACAGGTTTCTCCTACTCTCTTTCTTCTTCATTCACGTAAGAAACAACTCCATGTTAGCTCCATCTTCATTTGGTTGACAAACACTCATCTTAGCTCCAAAACCAAAACAAAGTACATATTTCTCTTAGTTAGCTCAAGCTCTTTCTTTCTATCCTTTCAAATCTCCAAGAGCTTCAATTTGGTGCCAAGGAAAACCTCCATTAGAGGAGGAAATATAAGCTTGAAAAGTCCATAGCTTCTCCATTCTTTTAAGGTAAGGAAAATGTAAGAAAAAGTAGGTTTCCACCATCTCTTCTCCATTACCGAAAATTACACTCATGGGGTTTCAATTTTATGCCTTGTTATAGCTTGTTTTCTATTCTCCAAGGGCTATAGGAGGTCATTCTTGATTTATATCCAAGCCTACCTTAAGACTTCAAGGTAAAACATTCTATTCAATACCTTAAAACACATTTTAACCTAGGTTTTATTCCTTAAGGTTAGTGTATTATTTAGCACTCATTGGAATCATTGGATATTGATTAGAACATTGGCAAGGGAAGTTTAGTGGTGACCAAGATTGTTCGAGGAAAAAGACTAAGGAGGAAAGTTGTGAAGCTTGTAAAAAAGCAAGGTAAATGTCTTACCTTAAGGTGTTTTAATGCATTAAGTGATGGGATTTAGTTATATGCTGAGTTTAGCTTAGAGTTTATTTTAGAAAAGGGTTATAAAAATAGGAGAAAGAACATTATTATATTGAGAACTTGTGACTAAGGAGCAAATGAAAAAGGAGATAGTTAAACAATGTTAAGGTGAATTATAAGAACATTTATATTGCAATGGGAGCCTTGTTGTATGTATTTGCAGGTCAAAGGCAATATACATTATGGAAATTCAGTGTTTAAGATTTATTCATTTAAGGGCCTAAGTGCCAAGCAATTTAAGTTTATGCACTATATTGTGATGTAGTGTAATTTAGGTATATATTGTGTGCTATGATGGTGTAATGATAATTTGAGTGTTTATAGTTGGTTAATGGTGAAAACCTAAGTGCTTGGTTGTTGTAATATACTAGGGAAGCTATGTCAAAATTTGGTGAAGAAACATGATGTTGAAGATGTTCTAAAGAGATTTTATGACTAAGTAAGTGCTAGGGAACTTTAGGAGTTGTTTTGATGAAAAAGAGTGAGTTTAAGGTGTTCTTGTGAATTAGGAGGACTTAGGTATGTCTAGGAGGAACTAGGGGTTACAATGGTGAATTTTAGGCACCAATACCATGATAAAAGAAGTTAGGAAACTCGTGCAAGTTTGATGGAAATAAGGTGTAAAACTTTGAAATTACTTAGGTCAGAACTAGTGTGTATGACATGAGGAGGTTTTAGTAAATGGAATGAGGATGAAGGGTGATGCTTATGAAGTGGCCAAATTGTTAAGGAGGGAACACTTGGGGTAGTTGATGTTCTAGGTAAACTACATGTTAGGAGTGTAAGGAATTATATGATAAGTGTTAGGAGTTTTTGTAAGAATTGAGTAAATGTTTAAGAAGATCTTTAGAGGTTGTTTTAATGGGTTTAGAGGGTGTTTTAAGGTGAGTTTAAGTGCCTAAATGATGTTGGAACACATTAGGACACTTGTGGGGAGGTTTAGAGTGAATTTAACACTTAGAAATAAGTTTCTGGAGTCGACCTACCTTAGGACCGACCTTGTCAAGGTCGGTCAGGCTCAAAATACACACACAGGAAACTCTCTGGAATGGACCGACCTTAGGACCGACCCTGGACAAGGTCGGTCGGGCTGAAAAACAATGAACAAAATGATTCTGGAATGGACCGACCTTGGGGACCGGACATGCAAGGTCGGCCGAGGCAAATTTTTCAGACGGTAAAATGTTACTAGAATGGACCGACCTTGGGACCGACCTTGGCAAGGTCGGTCGAGTAGGAATTTTTCAACCACAATGTCTCTGGAATGGACCAACCTTGGGTAGGGTCGGTAGGTAGGGTCGGTCAGCCCATATATATAAATATATATATATACATATAAAAACTTTAACGATGTTAAGTGGTATTAATGATACACCATTAAGAGGGCAATGATGATTAGAAATATAAAGACCTATGGATTAAGTCAAGTATAAACTTAAACGTTTAAGGTTAAGTTTGTAAGATTAAGTTGTAAAATTTAAGAGGTGTTAGGTGGGGATAATTGGGGGTTAAGCAAGTTAAATAAGTTAGGTAATTGGAAAGTGATTAATAATTTAAGTTGGATGAATATTTAAGGATTTGAAAGTTTGGAACTAGAGGAGAATTAAACAACCGGGACAACCGACGGTGAACGGTACAATTTTCTCGTGACCTGCTTGCTAATGAGGTGTCCCTCGGCTTGTGTGCTATTTGTTTATGTGTGCCGACTAACAAGATAAAGCATGCAACCGGTTATATTGTACTTATTGTGTGTGTTGATTTACACTAACACAAGAGACCTGAGGTTAGTTACTAACAAAGTTTAGTACAAATGGAATGAGATGAGGAATTATATTGTTTAACAGTTGGTTAATACCCGAGAAGGTTTAACTAACACTTGGTTATAAGATTTTCACTAACTAGAACTTAAGGGGGGAGTGAGGAATCTGGGACTGACTCTGGTCATGCATGTTAAGGAAAGGGGGTCGGTATCTGATTAGATCCGACTTCCTCTTTAGGACTTGTCTTCAGACTTGTTGTCTAGGGTCGAATGTCAGCTCAGCTACATTGGATTTCCAGTCCAAGGTAAGAGGCATTAAGATGGTGTGGTAGGATCACCTAAATCCTAAATTCTAAGATACGTTGTTTATTCAACCAATGGAGTTAATAGCTCATTGGCTAGGGTTGCTTTTGACCCGACAAAATAAACATTGAGATAAGATACAACCATTTCTATTTAAAGAGGGGTTTGTATACTAAGATTAAGATAAGGATAAGACTCAGGTAAGTTAAGATGGACTGAGGATAAGTGGAATTGGAACTTGAGGAGTTTACTTACTAACTCACTTGTTAAGAGATCGCTTTAAGTCGTTCATTGTGTGTGAACTATGTTTGTTCATTTATGGATTGTTGTTTTATTGCACCTCATATTATGATTGTGTACTTAATCAATCTCCATGCTATCGACAGTTAGTCGTCGTAGCCCCGTTAGCTTGGGGCCATGAGAGAATCGTACCAGCAATTTTGCTGACCCCCTTTGGGGGCTATTTTCATTTTGCAGGTAAGCGTCCCATGAAGAGTCACCCTTAGAGTAGGGGTGGTTAGACTTTGGTTAGGTTTATTTTTGAGCACGGGTTGTGCTTGTGCGCCCGTCTGTTAATATTTAAACTGGAGAAGGATTATGTTGTTACTTGAGATACTAGAAACTCGGTTGGTGGGTGTTTTGGTTGGTATGTATGTTTTTGGATAAGCGTCTGTAAATACTTTAAGTTCGGTATATTCTACTGTTCAGACCGTGGCAAGGTCCTGGTGTTAGTTTATTCCGCTGCGACGTTTATGATTAAGTTGTTAAGTTTGCGATAACCACGATTGGCTTAGGACGGGGTGTTACACTAATAACATTCACATAAAATAATGTGACATATAACATAAGAGTGTAACTTATGAAATATGAATGAATAAGTGTATTTATGTGTTGCGCAAGCTTATATTAAAAACATATACATATTAAGTATATGATATAGTTAGAGGCCATATAATATGTAACGCCCCTATTTACCATAAATGCAGCGGAAATAAAATACTAAGGCGATTACAGATCATCGGGTTCCAAACACCCGGCACCAAACCTCACCAATTACAACTTATGATATTA
This sequence comes from Limonium bicolor, assembly GCA_023374045.1. NCBI lineage: Eukaryota > Viridiplantae > Streptophyta > Magnoliopsida > Caryophyllales > Plumbaginaceae > Limonium > Limonium bicolor. The sequence goes on from CM041779.1 coordinate 248,933,860, forward strand.
CAAATGCTACGGTCTGAACTCGAGAAAACATCACATAAAAGAATAATAACAAAATACAATAGCTCTCCAAAGTTCCTAATTCCCACCCCATGCACTCATACTCTTCGTGGCCACCTGTATAACAATTCGTACCTGCAAGATGAAACCAAGCAGCCCACCCCAGGAGGGGTGAGTCAGTTCCCTGGAATGGAACTGGTACAACTCTCCAAAACAAAAGTTTAAAACATAACTCTTGAAACAAACAATAACTCGAAGTCAAATGCTTAAAGCAAAACAAAAGAACAAGGCACATCAAAATCACCAAGTCAAGATCTCAAGTCAAGGATAGAGACAAATAACGTGAAGGTAGAGTGAGCCAACATAAAAGAAACCACGCCAGAAGTTAGTGATCATCCATCGCTTAAGCTAGATTCAGTTCCAATTAGGATTAGAAAGACCCAAGTAGTCACAAGGACTGGGAATGAAAGAAGATATCCAAGGACCCATAACTCAAGAGTGGAATAAAACCAATTGGGAGAGATTGCCCCCACCGCCAGTCAGTTGTCACAAGGACGAGGTAAACAGACCTCCGTTGTCAGTTGTCCATATGGACGAGGTATAGCAGACCTCCGCTGCCACCGACCCGTTCTCAGTCATCGGTGAAAAGTGAGTGCACCACTTATTAGAAATAATCCATACCCAATACCAAGATTGACATTTTCCCATATTCCCACTAGATTATTAACTGCACGAGTGCAATACCAAAACACTCAGTCCTACAAAGTGCAGAGGCGTAAACCCTCAGCAGTCAATATCTAATGAGGCAACCAGATAAGAGGAAATAATGATCATGTGAGTTGTACATCCAAGGCTCAGTCAGTCACAACAGGCTGAGTTAGTCACACAAACAATTTCCTTTCAAGATTCATTCAAACTCATTTAGCGTTTCTCAAGACATTCCATAAAATCCGTCACCAAAAGCATCTGAGTACGAGAAATCGTACCTGGTAATCGCTGTAGCAGTTCTAGTCGACTTGTGCAAATAATCAACAATACTCTGAGGAATATTAAAGGTAGTCTAACATCAATAACTTGTAACCTAAGTTAAACTTAATAAATTCCTCACTCTTATTCTAAGTCTCAATTGTCTTTTAAGCCCTCACTTAAATGTTATGTATAACCTTTGACTTATATTAGAATGTTGTATAATCCAAGGTTGTAAGACTAGGGAATGTATGTTATTAACACTTGTTAATTGTTTCACTCTTATCCACTTTATTCATACTTAACCCTAATTCTCAATTCAAGACTCTTGAGACCCTTATATAAGTGCGTATTATTTTATTCATCTAATCTTAGAATCTCAATAATAATTTTTAAGCTTAATATTTATTCTTAATTTAGAATAAATATCGGGTTATGACCTATGATAGGTTTATCTTAGAATATTATACTATTATTTCACAATGTAATGATTATGTATTTTATCAGTATTACCAAATAATCCATTATGATTAAGTTTTCCCCTCAACTTAATTAAGATCTACATCCTGTATATTGGAAACATGGTGTTATAGATGCATTTATGATAACCTAATTGAGTTACTAAACTCATTTATCTTATGTTTAGTTTAGGATGACTTTTATTACAACCATCTAATAATCTTATCATAAGATGTTAAACTGCTTCTCATCTTGAATAACTATTATAGTTAACTTAGATTTATCGAACTCTTACATTTAGTATTCCCAAGGTATATTATTTACTTTATCATTAACTATATAATAAGGCACTTTAAGATAACCTTTTATTATCCTTGCTTACATTTAATTTCCCAAATGTTTTATTTTTACACACATTCCCGCTATAGACTATGTATAATCCTTTTATACTAAATTTTAATAAACTTACGTCTTAAAATACATTTTTCATATTGTTTACAAAACCTAAGGTTTCAAAGGAATAACTTAATAAATTAATCTCCTTTATTATGTTTTAGGATGAACATTATATCTTAACATAAGGTAGAATTTATCTAAGAATTAAACTCTCATTCACAACTGAAATTGTCAATTACTTAATAAGATAATATGTTCAGAAAAATCCTCATACCTTATACTCAAATGACACATTAAATTTTTAGTGTCGTAAAGTAGATCAAATAATCTCTTATGTAACTTAGTTTTATCTAATAAAAGGTTCAAAGGTTTTAAGTATCAAATTCCTATTTATAAACCTTTCTATAAATTCTAACTACTAAATACCTCACTTAATTGTAGACTCACATCCTAAGTATTGGTAATTAATGTTATAAATGTATTTCATATGGCTTATCTAATGCCAAGAAACTTAAGGATTATTATTTAGATAAATTTCCAAATCATAGTTTAATGTAGTTTTATATCATAATCATTTAATGATTTTTCTTAAAACATTAAGTTATATTTCAATACCTTAAATGTTAAGAAATGATTAAAACTCTAGACTTACTATCCACCTCACATTCATATGTAAAAGTATTTTATTTATTTATTATTGTTTATATATTAAGAACATTTAGATGTAAAAGTATTACATTTATTTATCATTAATTATAGAATAAGATCTATTTGTGTAACATTTTATGTAATCTAATCACAATTTTTCCTAAGTTTTAACTTAGTAATTACTTAACCCAATTATAGACTTACATTATGGTCGTTGACTAATACCATACATGTATTTTAATACGGTTTATATAAATCTTAGAAATTCAAAGATAACTCCTTAAGTTTAATAATCATAATTTAATACAGCCTCATATAATATTCTTTTATTAGTATTATGTAGGGGTTTAGTTTATCTCATTAATTCCTTCATATTATATTTTCTATAAGGCATTTTATTTCTTTTATTTATGTAATTTTTTATGTGTATATATATTAGGATTTATTCAAGACATTCCTTGTGTAGTTTTATTGCACTTAATTATTTATACTAACTTTTACACATAGCTACATCCAATATATGGTTTATAAAATAAAGTATTTTCATTAGTTTCAATCAAGTATATTAACTACCATATTATATAATTAATATAAATGTAGATTAATTTAGTTCCTTGATTTAACCTAAGTTACTATTTTATTTCGTTTATATATACGTACATCTATATAATATTTACTTCACTTAAAAGTTTATACCCAAAATATTTATTAACATTCCGTATTAAATGTTATTTTAGTCTTATTATATTTTCCCCAACCTATAAAGTTCATTAATCAACTATACCTTAATTTTTGGTTACATTAAAAACCTTATATTATAAGATAACTTATGAAAAACCTTAGCATTACAATTTTTAAACCTATTTCCCCTTGTCCAAAAATTCCCAAATTAAGTATATAGTAACTATAACATTTTAGACATATTATAAAATTTTATTTCATAAAAATATCTTTTTAAATTATCCAAATAATTCCATAATACTCGTAACTTGCAAAAATCATAACTTATGTTTAAAAACTCAAAACCCATATTAATTTACATCAAAATAAACTAGATTTTATAAGGAATCTATGGTTAAAATTTCAAGTCAAAATACATTCGGGAAGGCCATTAAATAAATCTAGCAAGTTAGGACTTTATTCTGGAAAATATATTAACTTATTACAACTTAAATCCCCACGATCTAATCTCGGCCGTCCATGTTTATTAACTGAGATCGGACGGCCCAGAACTCGCTAGTTCATCAGAAACCCCCAATTCGCACCCGAGTACTAATCCGATGTTTTCTCACAATCCACAGAACGAAATTCGATGATTCTTGTTCCTATCGACTCGAAATTAAATTCTGGTTCTAATGGTACCAATTTCCCCAATTATCATGCAGAATTAAATAAATTCGAATCTGGGTTCGAAGTTAGGGTTCTTATTTGGTTTTCGATTTGAATTCAGCAAATTCTCCTATTGTAATGCATAATAGACTAAATTGGTATGTGGGTTTGATCGATGATGATGAAATTTCGAATGGAAACCATGGAGAAATTTGATCGGAAACTCACCGGAATTGCATTAACGGGGTGAAATCAAATCGAGAATTCTGGAATCGGTATTTTATGTGCGGTTCAGGTATGCCTCTTCTCGAATCAACTCGCACCAACTAAGAGAGATTTGGTTCATGGAACCTATCACAATCCAAACTAGACATGTAACTCTAGATGTTAGTGGAAGAATCATTGAATTTGATGAACTAGGGAGAAAGTTACAGATCTCACAAGATCGGTTTTTACCTAGTTGGTTTCGGGATGAACTGGGCAGATTTTCCACCGTGATCGAGTAGGCAACTTTAGACAGAATTATCTCCCAAACCAGTGCGAATCAGCCTTGGCCATCAACATGAAAGTTATAGAGGGATTAGAGATCTTTAAAACAAGCTAAAGAACACGAAATTTGGATGAGAAATGAAGAGTTATGGCGTGACGAAGTTTACCCGATTTCAGGAAAAACTGGAATTCTGGGTTACGCAATCGTGAGGAGCCAACTTTGGATCAATTTTCCGGTCATTTTAGAAGGAGTTAGATGATGTGTGAGTAATGGTTGGAAAGATGAGTTTAAGGAGAAGAGAATGAAACAGACGGCATACCAAATGGTGGAGTAGAGCAGGAGATATAGGCGTCTCAAATTCGACCCTCGACATGCCAAAACTGTCGAAAACTGGGACTGTTCAGTGGTAATGCCTGGCTGACTGACACGTCAGCATTTCTCAAAATTTTGGCTCTAAACTTCAATCTATCATAACTTTGGCTAGGATGGTCCGTTTTTAACGTCTTTTATCGATTCATGGTTTTTCATAACCTATTTATGGTATAGGTTTCATGGCCTGGTTTGACCATTCTCAAAAAGTCAACTCTAGCAAAGGCTTAATAAGCTTTAAGGTTTCTAGAATTTTATATTGACTTTTATGTTTCAAAACAATGTTCCAACACTTCCTAAAATCTTAATATATTTGGAGTGTTTAGAAATTTTCCCAAGATTTATTGACTTATAAATCTTATTATTAAATTCATAATACTATATAATAATGTATAATAATTAGGGTTAATAGGAGAAAACCCCTAAATAAATTTCACAATTCCATATAATAATTTAATATTCATAATTCCATACCATAATTTAATATTAATAGTATTATTTATGGTTTAATAAAAGAAATCCCCTAAATTAATTTAAATTAATTTAGGGGTATTTCAGTATATCCCCCTTAACAGAAACTTCGCCTCGAAGTTTAAAAATCAACTAATAAGCACTCACACCACTTCGGGTGTGCTAAAACAATAATAATTCCAACGAAATTCCATACCAATCCAATCCTTTATTTCCATCCATTCCCATTCCACATTCCACTCGAGATTACTCAAACTCAAACTGAACCAAGATATACCGAGATATTTCATGATAAAAATAAAAAGTCACATGCGGTGTCATAATGTAAAAACCAAGTACACACATACACCTCTTACTCTGCTAATCACGCAACAGGGCATAATCTGGATGAGGTAGCGAAGAAGATTATGCTCTACCCCCCCTTAAAAGAGAACTTCGTCCCGAAGTTTAAGATTTATCTACCAACTACTCACACCCGCTTCCGGTGTGTGGGTAAACTAAATATCAAGTTGTACTACAAGCTTTAAAATGTATACCAAACAATCAACCACTCAAGGGTATTCATCCAATAACAATTCCCAAACATTTGTTTCCGTTATCAAACACTACATTCAAAGAATTCAGCACCTTATTATCAAGCTTTGTTGTAAATTTTATGGCACTGTTGAATTTATCTATGATCGATATTTATTTGTACCCCCTGATTGTTATGTATTTGTATTTTCTTGATTATTATAAAATTTTATTTTATGATCCTTACCTATTCATTTTATGACCAGTACGAATGATATGTCCATTATATGTTCATTTTATATTGTATGTTTATTTTATGAAGATGTCGTACCCCCCCTTAAAATAGGGTACGACCCATATCCGTCTCGTAATAATGAAGTGGAATTTAAACTCACTTTTAAGGAGCACTATATTTTACATCTCCTATGGAGATTCCTCCTTCAAGGATGCAGTTCATTTTTGATGCACAATATCACTCGTTGTTATTCTAGCTTGATTATAATTAAATCTTTTAGTGTTCCCAACATGCTTTCCTAACTCATTTCGCCTCTCTTACGGTCATTGGCAAGAACAAAGTTTAGAATTCATCATTCATATAGTAGGTTAAGTTTTGAAAACGGAACATATAGGTTATACTTAGATATTACTATAATAACATTTTAGTTCACTCTTTCTTTATTTAAGTATTGGATGTAGTAGGTATCAAAATCTTAATCATGTGATTTGGAAACTATTAATTCATAAAAGAAAAATTCCATTATAATGTAATGTAATTATTTAAATGCCATCCTTACTACAACATTTCTCTAGAAGCATTTTATAACCTAAAGTTTCTTAATTGTCAAGGCTTAAAAATTCATGAACTTATTTAAAATAGTATCATACTATATATTAAAACTTTTTTTTTCTTTTCAATGCAATTAAATCTTTCATGAAACCTTGTACCGAATTTATAACCTAAAATACGTAAATATGCCATTTATGTTATTTTCACATATCAATATATTAACAAGCTATAAATCAGGTGTAACATGTTTGAGTAGTTTAAATAATATTTTAGATCATATAATAAGTCTAGATAGTCTTTCAAAATTATATTCAAAGCTTTATTAGCCAACCATACATTAAAATTTGTATTATATTCCTTTATAAAAATACACCTTCTGTGACTTCTAAAATTTTGCATATGTATAATGTTAAACTTCCAAATAAACATGAGAATTTCCAATTTAAGTAACTCTCATTTTTTTTTACTAGATGCTCATTACTCCAAGTATTTAAGAATCATGATATTTAGTTTAGTATTACTCTTCCCTTCACTCAATCTTTAAGTACTTCCTTTAATATATATTTTTTTATATTTAATAAGGGGTAGATGTTGTACCTTGGAGTACCCAAATTTAAATCCCCTTCCTCCATGTATAGGTATTTTTCACCAAATATTTAACTCAATAAACCCTTTACATGTATGAATTTTAATACTGAATCTTAAGATACAAATTTTGAATTGTTCATTGTGGCTAGTAATGAAATATGCCTAGCTCAAGATTTCATGATGGTAACGTCTTACCACCAATCCTCCTCAAGTTCAACACAATCCATCACTTGCGTAGAAGATTATTTACGGTTAGATGACAAGGCTTGTCTAGCCCCTAGACTTCCAGAAGTGAGTGTGCACCCCCACTACTTTCAGCCTAGGAGTTCGTCGCACCAGGCACTTCCCGTAGGGTGTTAGGTTTATGTATTTTCTTTCTGAAGTTAACATAGAGTTTTAGTGTGGATTACAGGTTTGGATGTTGATCTTTTCTGATGAGTTACTAGTTCTTGTTAGTTTAATAATTTTCTAGACTTAAGATTTATCTTAAACATTATCTTTAGGTAATAATTTGTACCAAGTAGTTCTTGAGATTTATTTCAAGCTTTAAAGGAGTTGAAGTATATATCACTTAGTTATTCAAAGCTCCACTTGTATACTATTTCAACCAAAAGTATTCTTTAAAATTCTGGGAACATGTGTACAAGCTTTTAAAGCATTGCTTTCTTAGCCATGTATTTTCCATACGTATGCTTTTGAAAGTAGTTCAATGTATGATTTATTCCAACCAAGATCTTATCATACCCAATTGATAATGTTCCAGACTTATTATTTTTTTTCTATATTTAATGATCAAACGGTATGACAACACACTATTCCTAACAGACATTCATACAAAAAGTGTATAAAGAAATCATTCACTAATCCAAGAAGGGTTAGGAGTCGTGCCTTACTGGAATCCTCACTTCCCAATTCTACCCCAATTCCCCAGTTTTAAGGGCACCTATATTCTAACTATTTCACTCGGCTTGTTTTCTCGGGCTCAGAGCGTAACTACGCTCTGATACCACTTTCTGTAACGCCCCTACTTATCATAAATGCAGCGGAAATAAAATACTAAGGCGATTACAGATCATCGGGTTCCAAACACCCGGCACCAAACCTCACCAATTACAACTTATGATATTACAAATGCTACGGTCTGAACTCGAGAAAAATACATAAAAGAATAATAACAAAATACAATAGCTCTCCAAATTCCTAATTCCCATCCCATACACTCATACTCTTCGTGGCCACCTGTATAACAATTCGTACCTGCAAGATGAAACCAAGCAGCCCACCCCAGGAGGGGTGAGTCAGTTCCCTGGAATGGAACTGGTACAACTCTCCAAAACAAAAGTTTAAAACATAACTCTTGAAACAAACAATAACTCGAAGTCAAATGCTTAAAACAAAACAGAAGAACAAGGCACATCAAAATCACCAAGTCAAAGATTCAAGTCAAGGATAGAGATAAATAACGTGAAGGTAAGTGAGCCAACATAAAAGAAACCACGCCAGAAGTTAGTGAACATCCTTGCTTAAGTTAGATTCCGTTCCAATTAGGATTAGAAAGACCCAAGTAGTCACAAGGACTAGGAATGAAAGAAGATATCCAAGAACCCATAACTCAAGAGTGGAATAAAACCAATTGGGAGAGATGGCCCCCACCGCCAGTCAGTTGTCACAAGGACGAGGTAAACAGACCTCCGCTGTCAGTTGTCCATATGGACGAGGTATAGCAGACCTCCGCTGCCACCGACCCGTTCTCAGTCATCGGTGAAAAGTGAGTGCACCACTTATTAGAAATAATCCATACCCAATACCAAGATTGACATTTCCCATATTCCCACTAGATTATTAACACGAGTGCAATACCAAAACACTCAGTCCTACAGAGTGCAGAGGCGTAAACCCTCACAGTCAATATCTAATGAGGCAACCAGATAAGAGGAACCAATGATCATGTGAGTTGTACATCCAAGGCTCAGTAGTCACAACAGCTGAGTTAGTCACACAACAATTTCCTTTCAAGATTCATTCAAACTCATTTAGCGTTTCTCAAACATTCCATAAAATCGTCACCAAAAGCATCTGAGTACGAGAAATCGTACCTGGTAATCGCTGTAGCAGTTCTAGTCGACTTGTGCAAATAATCAACAATACTCTGAGGAATATTAAAGGTAGTCTAACATCAATAACTTGTAACCTAAGTTAAACTTAAATAAATTCCTCACTCTTATTTCTAAGTCTCAATTGTCTTTTAAGCCCTCACTTAAATGTTATGTATAACCTTTGACTTATATTAGAATGTTGTATAATCCAAGGTTGTAAGACTAGGGAATGTATGTTATTAACACTTGTTAATTGTTCACTCTTATCCACTTTATTCATACTTAACCCTAATTCTCAATTCAAGACTCTTGAGACCCTTATATCATAAGTGCGTATTATTTATTCATCTAATCTTAGAATCTCAATAATAATTTTTAAGCTTAATACTTTTATTCTTAATTTAGAATAAATATCGGGTTATGACCTATGATAGGTTTATCTTAGAATATTATACTATTATTTCACAATGTAATGATTATGTATTTTATCAGTATTACCAAATAATCCATTATGATTAAGTTTTCCCCTCAACTTAATTAAGATCTACATCCTGTATATTGGAAACATGGTGTTATAGATGCATTTTATGATAACCTTGAGTTACTAAACTCATTTATCTTATGTTTAGTTTAGGATGACTTTTATTACAACCATCTAATAATCTTATCATAAGATGTTAAACTGCTTCTCATCTTGAATAACTATATTATAGTTAACTTAGATTTATCGAACTCTTACATTTAGTATTCCCAAGGTATATTATTTACTTTATCATTAACTATATAATAAGGCACTTTAAGATAACCTTTTATTTATCCTTGCTTACATTTAATTTCCCAAATGTTTTATTTTTACACACATTCCCGCTATAGACTATGTATAATCCTTTTATACTAAATTTTAATAAACTTACGTCTTAAAATACATTTTTATTGTTTACAAAACCTAAGGTTTCAAAGGAATAACTTAATAAATTAATCTCCTTTATTATGTTTTAGGATGAACATTATATCTTAACATAAGGTAGAATTTATCTAAGAATTAAACTCTCATTCACAAGTGAAATTGTCAATTACTTAATAAGATAATATGTTCAGAAAAATCCTCATACCTTATACTCAAATGACACATTAATATTTTTAGTGTCGTAAAGTAGATCAATATAATCTCTTATGTAACTTAGTTTTATCTAATAAAAGGTTCAAAGGTTTTAAGTATCAAATTCCTATTTATAAACCTTTCTATAAATTCTAACTACTAAATACCTCACTTAATTGTAGACTCACATCCTAAGTATTGGTAATTAATGTTATAAATGTATTTCATATGGCTTATCTAATGCCAAGAAACTTAAGGATTATTATTTAGATAAATTTCCAAATCATAGTTTAATGTAGTTTTATATCATAATCTTTTAATGATTTTATCTTAAAACATTAAGTTATATTTCAATACCTTAAATGTTAAGAAATGATTAAATCTAGACTTACTAATCCACCTCACATTCATATGTAAAAGTATTTTATTTATTTATTATTGTTTATATATTAAGAACATTTAGATGTAAAAGTATTACATTTATTTATCATTAATTATAGAATAAGATCTATTTGTGTAACATTTTATGTAATCTAATCACAATTTTTCCTAAGTTTTAACTTAGTAATTACTTAACCCAATTATAGACTTACATTATGGTCGTTGACTAATACTATACATGTATTTTAATACGGTTTATATAAATCTTAGAAATTCAAAGATAACTCCTTAAGTTTAATAATCATAATTTAATACTGCCTCATATAATATTCTTTTATTAGTATTATGTAGGGGTTTAGTTTATCTCATTAATTCCTTCATATTATATTTTCTATAAGGCATTTTATTTCTTTTATTTATGTAATTTTTTTATGTGTATATATATTAGGATTTATTCAAGACATTCCTTGTGTAGTTTTATTGCACTTAATTATTTATACTAACTTTTACACATAGCTACATCCAATATATGGTTTATAAAATAAAGTATTTTCATTAGTTTCAATTAAGTATATTAACTACCATATTATATAATTAATATAAATGTAGATTAATTTAGTTCCTTGATTTAACCTAAGTTACTATTTTATTTCGTTTATATATACGTACATCTATATATATATTTACTTCACTTAAAAGTTTATACCCAAAAATATTTATTAACATTCCGTATTAAATGTTATTTTAGTCTTATTATATTTTCCCCAACCTATAAAGTTCATTAATCAACTATACCTTAATTTTTGGTTACATTAAAAACCTTATATTATAAGATAACTTATGAAAACCTTAGCATTACAATTTTTAAACCTATTTCCCCTTGTCCAAAAATTCCCAAATTAAGTATATAGTAACTATAACATTTTAGACATATTATAAAATTTTTATTTCATAAAAATATCTTTTTAAATTATCCAAATAATTCCATAATACTTGTAAATTGCAAAATCATAACTTATGAAAAACTCAAAACCCATATTAATTTACATCAAAATAAACTAGATTTTATAAGGAATCTATGGTTAAAATTTCAAGTCAAAATACATTCGGAAGGCCATTAAATAAATCTAGCAAGTTAGGACTTTATTCTGGAAAATATATTAACTTATTACAACTTAAATCCCCACGATCTAATCTCGGCCGTCCATGTTTATTAACTGAGATCGGACGGCCCAGAACTCGCTAGTTCATCAGAACCCCCAATTCGCACCCGAGTACTAATCCGATGTTTCTCAATCACATCCACAGAACGAAATTCGATGATTCTTGTTCCTATCGACTCGAAATTAAATTCCGGTTCTAATGGTACCAATTTCCCCAATTATCATGCAGAATTAAATAAATTCGAATCTGGGTTCGAAGTTAGGGTTCTTATTTGGTTTTCGATTTGAATTCACAAATTCTCCTATTGTAATGCATAATAGACTAAATTGGTATGTGGGTTTGATCGATGATGAAATTTCGAATGGAAACCATGGAGAAATTTGATCGGAAACTCACCGGAATTGCATTAACGGGGTGAAATCAAATCGGAATTCTGGAATCGTATTTTATGTGCGGTTCAGGTATGCCTCTTCTCGAATCAACTCGCACCAACTGAGAGAGATTTGATTCATGGAACCTATCACAATCCAAACTAGACATGTAACTCTAGATGTTAGTGGAAGAATCATTGAATTTGATGAACTAGGGAGAAAGTTACAGATCTCACAAGATCGGTTTTACCTAGTTGGTTTCGGGATGAACTGGGCAGATTTCCACCGTGATCGAGTAGGCAACTTTAGACAGATTATCTCCCAAACCAGTGCGAATCAGCCTTGGCCATCAACATGAAAGTTTAGAGGGATTAGAGATCTTCAAAACAAGCTAAAGAACACGAAATTTGGATGAGAAATGAAGAAGTTATGGCGTGACGAAGTTTACCCGATTTCAGGAAAAACTGGAATTCTGGGTTACGCAATCGCGAGGAGCCAACTTTGGATCAATTTTCCGGTCATTTAGAAGGAGTTAGATGATGTGTGAGTAATGGTTGGAAAGAGTTAAGGAGAAGAGAATGAAACAGACGGCATACCAAATGGTGGAGTAGAGCAGGAGATATAGGCGTCTCAAATTCGACCCTCGACATGCCAAAACTGTCGAAAACTGGGACTGTTCAGTGGTAATGCCTGGCTGACTGACACGTCAGCATTTCTCAAAATTTTGGCTCTAAACTTCAATCTATCATAACTTTGGCTAGGATGGTCCGTTTTTAACGTTCTTTTTATCGATCTTCATGGTTTTTCATAACCTATTTATTGGTATAGGTTTCATGGCCTGGTTTGACCATTCTCAAAAAGTCAACTCTAGCAAGGCTTAATAAGCTTTAAGGTTTCTAGAATTTTATATTGACTTTTATGTTTCAAAACAATGTTCCAACACTTCCTAAAATCTTTATAATATATTTGGAGTGTTTAGAAATTTTCCCAAGATTTATTGACTTATAAATCTTATTATTAAATTCATAATACTATATAATAATGTATAATAATTAGGGTTAAATAGGAGAAAACCCCTAAATAATTTCACAATTCCATATAATAATTTAATATTCATAATTCCATACCATAATTTAATATTAATAGTATTATTTATGGTTTAATAAAAGAAATCCCCTAAATTAATTTAAATTAATTTAGGGGTATTTCATAATATCCCCCTTAACAGAAACTTCGCCTCGAAGTTTAAAAATCAACTAATAAGCACTCACACCACTTCGGGTGTGCTAAAACAATAATAATTCCAACGAAATCCATACCAATCCAATCCTTTATTTCCATCCATTCCCATTCCACATTCCACTCGAGATTACTCAAACTCAAACTGAACCAAGATATACCGAGATATTTCATGATAAAAATAAAAAGTCACATGCGGTGTCATAATGTAAAAACCAAGTACACACATACACCTCTTCTACTCTGCTAATCACGCAACAGGGCATAATCTGGATGAGGTAGCGAAGAAAGATTATGCTCTACCCCCCCTTAAAAGAGAACTTCGTCCCGAAGTTTAAGATTTATCTACCAACTACTCACACCCGCTTCCGGTGTGTGGGTAAACTAAATATCAAGTTGTACTACAAGCTTTAAAATGTATACCAAACAATCAACCACTCAAGGGTATTCATCCAATAACAATTCCCAAACATTTGTTTCCGTTATCAAACACTACATTCAAAGAATTTAGCATCTTATTATCAAGCTTTGTTGTAAATTTTATGGCACTGTTGAATTTATCTATGATCGATATTTATTTGTACCCCCTGATTGTTATGTATTTGTATTTTCTTGATTATTATAAAATTTTATTTTATGATCCTTACCTATTCATTTTATGACCAGTACGAATGATATGTCCATTATATGTTCATTTTATATTGTATGTTTATTTTATGAAGATGTCGTACCCCCCCTTAAAATAGGGTACGACCCATATCCGTCTCGTAATAATGAAGTGGAATTTAAACTCACTTTTAAGGAGCACTATATTTTACATCTCCTATGGAGATTCCTCCTTCAAGGATGCAGTTCATTTTTGATGCACAATATCACTCGTTGTTATTCTGCTTGATTATAATTAAATCTTTTAGTGTTCCCAACATGCTTTCCTAACTCATTTCGCCTCTCTTACGGTCATTGGCAAGAACAAAGTTTAGAATTCATCATTCATATAGTAGGTTAAGTTTTGAAACAAACATATAGGTTATACTTAGATATTACTATAATAACATTTTAGTTCACTCTTTCTTTATTTAAGTATTGGATGTAGTAGGTATCAAAATCTTAATCATGTGATTTGGAAACTATTAATTCATAAAAGAAAATTCCATTATAATGTAATGTAATTATTTAAATGCCATCCTACTACAACATTTCTCTAGAAGCATTTTATAACCTAAAGTTTCTTAATTGTCAAGGCTTAAAAATTCATGAACTTATTTAAAATAGTATCATACTATATATTAAAACTTCTTTTTTTTTCAATGCAATTAAATCTTTCATGAAACCTTGTACCGAATTTATAACCTAATACGTAAATATGCCATTTATGTTATTTTCACATATCAATATATTAACAAGCTATAAATCAGGTGTAACATGTTTGAGTAGTTTAAATAATATTTTAGATCATATAATAAGTCTAGATAGTCTTTCAAAATTATATTCAAGCTTTATTAGCCAACCATACATTAAAATTTGTATTATATTCCTTTATAAAAATACACCTTTGTGACTTCTAAAATTTTGCATATGTATAATGTTAAACTTCCAAATAAACATAGAATTTCCAATCCTAAGTAACTCTCATTTTTTTTTACTAGATGCTCATTACTCCAAGTATTTAAGAATCAATGATATTTAGTTTAGTATTACTCTTCCCTTCACTCAATCTTTAAGTTACTTCCTTTAATATATATTTTTTTATATTTAATAAGGGGTAGATGTTGTACCTTGGAGTACCCAAATTTAAATCCCCTTCCTCCATGTATAGGTATTTTTCACCAAATATTTAACTCAATAAACCCTTTACATGTATGAATTTTAATACTGAATCTTAAGATACAAATTTTGAATTGTTCATTGTGGCTAGTAATGAAATATGCCTAGCTCAAGATTTCATGATGGTAACGTCTTACCACCAATCCTCCTCAAGTTCAACACAATCCATCACTTGCGTAGAAGATTATTTACGGTTAGATGACAAGGCTTCTAGCCCCTAGACTTCCAGAAGTGAGTGTGCACCCCCACTACTTTCAGCCTAGGAGTTCGTCGCACCAGGCACTTCCCGTAGGGTGTTAGGTTTATGTATTTTCTTTCTGAAGTTAACATAGAGTTTTAGTGTGGATTACAGGTTTGGATGTTGATCTTTTCTGATGAGTTACTAGTTCTTGTTAGTTTAATAATTTTCTAGACTTAAGATTTATCTTAAACATTATCTTTAGGTAATAATTTGTACCAAGTAGTTCTTAGATTTATTTCAAGCTTTAAAGGAGTTGAAGTATTATCACTTAGTTATTCAAAGCTCCACTTGTATACTATTTTCAACCAAAAGTATTCTTTAAAATTCTGGGAACATGTGTACAAGCTTTTAAAGCATTGCTCTTAGCCATGTATTTTCCATACGTATGCTTTTGAAAGTAGTTCAATGTATGATTTATTCCAACCAAGATCTTATCATACCCAATTGATAATGTTCCAGACTTATTATTTTTTTTTTCTATAGTTTAATGATCAAACGGTATGACAACACACTATTCCTAACAGACATTCATACAAAAAGTGTATAAAGAAATCATTCACTAATCCAAGAAGGGTTAGGAGTCGTGCCTTACTGGAATCCTCACTTCCCAATTCTACCCCAATTCCCCAGTTTTAAGGGCACCTATATTCTAAGTATTTCACTCGGCTTGTTTTCTCGGGCTCAGAGCGTAACTACGCTCTGATACCACTTTCTGTAACGCCCCTACTTATCATAAATGCAGCGGAAATAAAATACTAAGGCGATTACAGATCATCGGGTTCCAAACACCCGACACCAAACCTCACCAATTACAACTTATGATATTACAAATGCTACGGTCTGAACTCGAGAAAACATAACATAAAAGAATAATAACAAAATACAATAGCTCTCCAAAGTTCCTAATTCCCATCCCATACACTCATACTCTTCGTGGCCACCTGTATAACAATTCGTACCTGCAAGATGAAACCAAGCAGCCCACCCCAGGAGGGGTGAGTCAGTTCCCTGGAATGGAACTGGTACAACTCTCCAAAACAAAGTTTAAAACATAACTCTTGAAACAAACAATAACTCGAAGTCAAATGCTTAAAGCAAAACAAAGAACAAGGCACATCAAAATCACCAAGTCAAGATCAAGTCAAGGATAGAGACAAATAACGTGAAGGTAAGTGAGCCAACATAAAAGAAACCACGCCAGAAGTTAGTGATCATCCATTGCTTAAGTTAGATTCAGTTCCAATTAGGATTAGAAAGACCCAAGTAGTCACAAGGACTGGAATGAAAGAAGATATCCAAGAACCCATAACTCAAGAGTGGAATAAAACCAATTGGGAGAGATGGCCCCCACCGCCAGTCAGTTGTCACAAGGACGAGGTAAACAGACCTCCGCTGTCAGTTGTCCATATGGACGAGGTATAGCAGACCTCCGCTGCCACCGACCCGTTCTCAGTCATCGGTGAAAAGTGAGTGCACCACTTATTAGAAATAATCCATACCCAATACCAAGATTGACATTTTCCCATATTCCCACTAGATTATTAACTGCACGAGTGCAATACCAAAACACTCAGTCCTACAGAGTGCAGAGGCGTAAACCCTCAGCAGTCAATATCTAATGAGGCAACCAGATAAGAGGAACCAATGATCATGTGAGTTGTACATCCAAGGCTCAGTCAGTCACAACAGGCTGAGTTAGTCACACAAACAATTTCCTTTCAAGATTCATTCAAACTCATTTAGCGTTTCTCAAGACATTCCATAAAATCCGTCACCAAAAGCATCTGAGTACGAGAAATCGTACCTGGTAATCGCTGTAGCAGTTCTAGTCGACTTGTGCAAATAATCAACAATACTCTGAGGAATATTAAAGGTAGTCTAACATCAATAACTTGTAACCTAAGTTAAACTTAAATAAATTCCTCACTCTTATTTCTAAGTCTCAATTGTCTTTTAAGCCCTCACTTAAATGTTATGTATAACCTTTGACTTATATTAGAATGTTGTAATCCAAGGTTGTAAGACTAGGGAATGTATGTTATTAACACTTGTTAATTGTTTCACTCTTATCCACTTTATTCATACTTAACCCTAATTCTCAATTCAAGACTCTTGAGACCCTTATATCATAAGTGCGTATTATTTATTCATCTAATCTTAGAATCTCAATAATAATTTTTAAGCTTAATACTTTTATTCTTAATTTAGAATAAATATCGGGTTATGACCTATGATAGGTTTATCTTAGAATATTATACTATTATTTCACAATGTAATGATTATGTATTTTATCAGTATTACCAAATAATCCATTATGATTAAGTTTTCCCCTCAACTTAATTAAGATCTACATCCTGTATATTGGAAACATGGTGTTATAGATGCATTTTATGATAACCTAATTGAGTTACTAAACTCATTTATCTTATGTTTAGTTTAGGATGACTTTTATTACAACCATCTAATAATCTTATCATAAGATGTTAAACTGCTTCTCATCTTGAATAACTATATTATAGTTAACTTAGATTTATCGAACTCTTACATTTAGTATTCCCAAGGTATATTATTTACTTTATCATTAACTATATAATAAGGCACTTTAAGATAACCTTTTATTTATCCTTGCTTACATTTAATTTCCCAAATGTTTTATTTTACACACATTCCCGCTATAGACTATGTATAATCCTTTTATACTAAATTTTAATAAACTTACGTCTTAAAATACATTTTTCATATTGTTTACAAAACCTAAGGTTTCAAAGGAATAACTTAATAAATTAATCTCCTTTATTATGTTTTAGGATGAACATTATATCTTAACATAAGGTAGAATTTATCTAAGAATTAAACTCTCATTCACAACTGAAATTGTCAATTACTTAATAAGATAATATGTTCAGAAAAATCCTCATACCTTATACTCAAATGACACATTAATATTTTTAGTGTCGTAAAGTAGATCAATATAATCTCTTATGTAACTTAGTTTTATCTAATAAAAGGTTCAAAGGTTTTAAGTATCAAATTCCTATTTATAAACCTTTCTATAAATTCTAACTACTAAATACCTCACTTAATTGTAGACTCACATCCTAAGTATTGGTAATTAATGTTATAAATGTATTTCATATGGCTTATCTAATGCCAAGAAACTTAAGGATTATTATTTAGATAAATTTCCAAATCATAGTTTAATGTAGTTTATATCATAATCATTTTAATGATTTTATCTTAAAACATTAAGTTATATTTCAATACCTTAAATGTTAAGAAATGATTAAATCTAGACTTACTAATCCACCTCACATTCATATGTAAAAGTATTTTATTTATTTTATTATGTTTATATATTAAGAACATTTAGATGTAAAAGTATTACATTTATTTATCATTAATTATAGAATAAGATCTATTTGTGTAACATTTTATGTAATCTAATCACAATTTTTCCTAAGTTTTAACTTAGTAATTACTTAACCCAATTATAGACTTACATTATGGTCGTTGACTAATACTATACATGTATTTTAATACGGTTTATATAAATCTTAGAAATTCAAAGATAACTCCTTAAGTTTAATAATCATAATTTAATACTGCCTCATATAATATTCTTTTATTAGTATTATGTAGGGGTTTAGTTTATCTCATTAATTCCTTCATATATTTTCTATAAGGCATTTTATTTCTTTTATTTATGTAATTTTTTTATGTGTATATATATTAGGATTTATTCAAGACATTCCTTGTGTAGTTTTATTGCACTTAATTATTTATACTAACTTTTACACATAGCTACATCCAATATATGGTTTATAAAATAAAGTATTTTCATTAGTTTCAATTAAGTATATTAACTACCATATTATATAATTAATATAAATGTAGATTAATTTAGTTCCTTGATTTAACCTAAGTTACTATTTTATTTCGTTTATATATACGTACATCTATATATATTTACTTCACTTAAAAGTTTATACCCAAAAATATTTATTAACATTCCGTATTAAATGTTATTTTAGTCTTATTATATTTTCCCCAACCTATAAAGTTCATTAATCAACTATACCTTAATTTTTGGTTACATTAAAAACCTTATATTATAAGATAACTTATGAAAAACCTTAGCATTACAATTTTTAAACCTATTTCCCCTTGTCCAAAAATTCCCAAATTAAGTATATAGTAACTATAACATTTTAGACATATTATAAAATTTTTATTTCATAAAATATCTTTTTAAATTATCCAAATAATTCCATAATACTCGTAACTTGAAAATCATAACTTATGTTTAAAAACTCAAAACCCATATTAATTTACATCAAAATAAACTAGATTTTATAAGGAATCTATGGTTAAAATTTCAAGTCAAAATACATTCGGGAAGGCCATTAAATAAATCTAGCAAGTTAGGACTTATTCTGGAAAATATATTAACTTATTACAACTTAAATCCCCACGATCTAATCTCGGCCGTCCATGTTTTAACTGAGATCGGACGGCCCAGAACTCGCTAGTTCATCAGAAACCCCAATTCGCACCCGAGTACTAATCCGATGTTTTCTCACAATCCACAGAACGAAATTCGATGATTCTTGTTCCTATCGACTCGAAATTAAATTCCGGTTCTAATGGTACCAATTTCCCCAATTATCATGCAGAATTAAATAAATTCGAATCTGGGTTCGAAGTTAGGGTTCTTATTTGGTTTTCGATTTGAATTCAGCAAATTCTCCTATTGTAATGCATAATAGACTAAATTGGTATGTGGGTTTGATCGATGATGAAATTTCGAATGGAAACCATGGAGAAATTTGATCGGAAACTCACCGGAATTGCATTAACGGGGTGAAATCAAATCGAGAATTCTGGAATCGGTATTTTATGTGCGGTTCAGGTATGCCTCTTCTCGAATCAACTCGCACCAACTGAGAGAGATTTGGTTCATGGAACCTATCACAATCCAAACTAGACATGTAACTCTAGATGTTAGTGGAAGAATCATTGAATTTGATGAACTAGGGAGAAAGTTACAGATCTCACAAGATCGGTTTTTACCTAGTTGGTTTCGGGATGAACTGGGCAGATTTTCCACCGTGATCGAGTAGGCAACTTTAGACAGAATTATCTCCCAAACCAGTGCGAATCAGCCTTGGCCATCAACATGAAAGTTATAGAGGGATTAGAGATCTTTAAAACAAGCTAAAGAACACGAAATTTGGATGCGAAATGAAGAAGTTATGGCGTGACGAAGTTTACCCGATTTCAGGAAAAACTGGAATTCTGGGTTACACAATCGTGAGGAGCCAACTTTGGATCAATTTTCCGGTCATTTTAGAAGGAGTTAGATGATGTGTGAGTAATGGTTGGAAAGATGAGTTTAAGGAGAAGAGAATGAAACAGACGGCATAC
The DNA here is from genome assembly GCA_023374045.1 of Limonium bicolor. NCBI lineage: Eukaryota > Viridiplantae > Streptophyta > Magnoliopsida > Caryophyllales > Plumbaginaceae > Limonium > Limonium bicolor. Next base: position 248,954,712 of record CM041779.1, read on the forward strand.
CAAATGGTGGAGTAGAGCAGGAGATATAGGCGTCTCAAATTCGACCCTCGACATGCCAAAACTGTCGAAAACTGGGACTGTTCAGTGGTAATGCCTGGCTGACTGACACGTCAGCATTTCTCAAAATTTTGGCTCTAAACTTCAATCTATCATAACTTTGGCTAGGATGGTCCGTTTTTAACGTTCTTTTTATCGATCTTCATGGTTTTTCATAACCTATTTATTGGTATAGGTTTCATGGCCTGGTTTGACCATTCTCAAAAAGTCAACTCTAGCAAGGCTTAATAAGCTTAAGGTTTCTAGAATTTTATATTGACTTTTATGTTTCAAAACAATGTTCCAACACTTCCTAAAATCTTTATAATATATTTGGAGTGTTTAGAAATTTTCCCAAGATTTATTGACTTATAAATCTTATTATTAAATTCATAATACTATATAATAATGTATAATAATTAGGGTTAAATAGGAGAAAACCCCTAAATTAATTTCACAATTCCATATAATAATTTAATATTCATAATTCCATACCATAATTTAATATTAATAGTATTATTTATGGTTTAATAAAAGAAATCCCCTAAATTAATTTAAATTAATTTAGGGGTATTTCATAATATCCCCCTTAACAGAAACTTCGCCTCGAAGTTTAAAAATCAACTAATAAGCACTCACACCACTTCGGGTGTGCTAAAACAATAATAATTCCAACGAAACTCCATACCAATCCAATCCTTTATTTCCATCCATTCCCATTCCACATTCCACTCGAGATTACTCAAACTCAAACTGAACCAAGATATACCGAGATATTTCATGATAAAAATAAAAAGTCACATGCGGTGTCATAATGTAAAAACCAAGTACACACATACACCTCTTACTCTGCTAATCACGCAACAGGGCATAATCTGGATGAGGTAGCGAAGAAAGATTATGCTCTACCCCCCCTTAAAAGAGAACTTCGTCCCGAAGTTTAAGATTTATCTACCAACTACTCACACCCGCTTCCGGTGTGTGGATAAACTAAATATCAAGTTGTACTACAAGCTTTAAAATGTATACCAAACAATCAACCACTCAAGGGTATTCATCCAATAACAATTCCCAAACATTTGTTTCCGTTATCAAACACTACATTCAAAGAATTTAGCACCTTATTATCAAGCTTTGTTGTAAATTTTATGGCACTGTTGAATTTATCTATGATCGATATTTATTTGTACCCCCTGATTGTTATGTATTTGTATTTTCTTGATTATTATAAAATTTTATTTTATGATCCTTACCTATTCATTTTATGACCAGTACGAATGATATGTCCATTATATGTTCATTTTATATTGTATGTTTATTTTATGAAGATGTCGTACCCCCCCTTAAAATAGGGTACGGCCCATATCCGTCTCGTAATAATGAAGTGGAATTTAAACTCACTTTTAAGGAGCACTATATTTTACATCTCCTATGGAGATTCCTCCTTCAAGGATGCAGTTCATTTTTGATGCACAATATCACTCGTTGTTATTCTGGCTTGATTATAATTAAATCTTTTAGTGTTCCCAACATGCTTTCCTAACTCATTTCGCCTCTCTTACGGTCATTGGCAAGAACAAAGTTTAGAATTCATCATTCATATAGTAGGTTAAGTTTTGAAAACAGAACATATAGGTTATACTTAGATATTACTATAATAACATTTTAGTTCACTCTTTCTTTATTTAAGTATTGGATGTAGTAGGTATCAAAATCTTAATCATGTGATTTGGAAACTATTAATTCATAAAAGGAAAATTCCATTATAATGTAATGTAATTATTTAAATGCCAACCGTACTACAACATTTCTCTAGAAGCATTTTATAACCTAAAGTTTCTTAATTGTCAAGGCTTAAAAATTCATGAACTTATTTAAAATAGTATCATACTATATATTAAAACTTATTTTTTCTTTTCAATGCAATTAAATCTTTCATGAAACCTTGTACCGAATTTATAACCTAAGATACGTAAATATGCCATTTATGTTATTTTCACATATCAATATATTAACAAGCTATAAATCAGGTGTAACATGTTTGAGTAGTTTAAATAATATTTTAGATCATATAATAAGTCTAGATAGTCTTTCAAAATTATATTCAAGCTTTATTAGCCAACCATACATTAAAATTTGTATTATATTCCTTTATAAAATACACCTTTTGACTTCTAAAATTTTGCATATGTATAATGTTAAACTTCCAAATAAACATAGAATTTCCAATCCTTAAGTAACTCTCATTTTTTTTTACTAGATGCTCATTACTCCAAGTATTTAAGAATCAATGATATTTAGTTTAGTATTACTCTTCCCTTCACTCAATCTTTAAGTTACTTCCTTTAATATATATTTTTTTATATTTAATAAGGGGTAGATGTTGTACCTTGGAGTACCCAAATTTAAATCCCCTTCCTCCATGTATAGGTATTTTTCACCAAATATTTAACTCAATAAACCCTTTACATGTATGAATTTTAATACTGAATCTTAAATACAAATTTTGAATTATTCATTGTGGCTAGTAATGAAATATGCCTAGCTCAAGATTTCATGATGGTAACGTCTTACCACCAATCCTCCTCAAGTTCAACACAATCCATCACTTGCGTAGAAGATTATTTACGGTTAGATGACAAGGCTTCTAGCCCCTAGACTTCCAGAAGTGAGTGTGCACCCCCACTACTTTCAGCCTAGGAGTTCGTCGCACCAGGCACTTCCCGTAGGGTGTTAGGTTTATGTATTTTCTTTCTGAAGTTAACATAGAGTTTTAGTGTGGATTACAGGTTTGGATGTTGATCTTTTCTGATGAGTTACTAGTTCTTGTTAGTTTAATAATTTTCTAGACTTAAGATTTATCTTAAACATTATCTTTAGGTAATAATTTGTACCAAGTAGTTCTTGAGATTTATTTCAAGCTTTAAAGGAGTTGAAGTACTTATCACTTAGTTATTCAAAGCTCCACTTGTATACTATTTTCAACCAAAAGTATTCTTTAAAATTCTGGGAACATGTGTACAAGCTTTTAAAGCATTGCCTCCTTAGCCATGTATTTTCCATACGTATGCTTTGAAAGTAGTTCAATGTATGATTTATTCCAACCAAGATCTTATCATACCCAATAGATAATGTTCCAGACTTATTATTTTTTTTTCCTATAATTTAATGATCAAACGGTATGACAACACACTATTCCTAACAGACATTCATACAAAAGTGTATAAAGAATCATTCACTAATCCAAGAGGGTTAGGAGTCGTGCCTTTCTGAATCCTCACTTCCCAATTCTACCCCAATTCCCCAGTTTTAAGGGCACCTATATTCTATTTCACTCGGCTTGTTTTCTCGGGCTCAGAGCGTAACTACGCTCTGATACCACTTTCTAACACCCCTATTTCATAAATGCAGCGGAAATAAAATACTAAGGCGATTACAGATCATCGGGTTCCAAACACCCGACACCAAACCTCACCAATTACAACTTATGATATTACAAATGCTACGGTCTGAACTCGAGAAAACATCACATAAAAGAATAATAACAAAATACAATAGCTCTCCAAAGTTCCTAATTCCCACCCATACACTCATACTCTTCGTGGCCACCTGTATAACAATTCGTACCTGCAAGATGAAACCAAGCAGCCCACCCCAGGAGGGGTGAGTCAGTTCCCTGGAATGGAACTGGTACAACTCTCCAAAACAAAAGTTTAAAAAACTCTTGAAACAAACAATAACTCGAAGTCAAATGCTTAAAGCAAAACAAAGAACAAGGCACATCAAAATCACCAAGTCAAGATCTCAAGTCAAGGATAGAGACAAATAACGTGAAGGTAGAGTGAGCCAACATAAAAGAAACCACGCCAGAAGTTAGTGATCATCCATCGCTTAAGCTAGATTCAGTTCCAATTAGGATTAGAAAGACCCAAGTAGTCACAAGGACTGGGAATGAAAGAAGATATCCAAGGACCCATAACTCAAGCGTGGAATAAAACCAATTGGGAGAGATGGCCCCCACCGCCAGTCAGTTGTCACAAGGACGAGGTAAACAGACCTCCGCTGTCAGTTGTCCATATGGACGAGGTATAGCAGACCTCCGCTGCCACCGACCCGTTCTCAGTCATCGGTGAAAAGTGAGTGCACCACTTATTAGAAATAATCCATACCCAATACCAAGATTGACATTTTCCCATATTCCCACTAGATTATTAACTGCACGAGTGCAATACCAAAACACTCAGTCCTACAGAGTGCAGAGGCGTAAACCCTCAGCAGTCAATATCTAATGAGGCAACCAGATAAGAGGAGCCAATGATCATGTGAGTTGTACATCCAAGGCTCAGTCAGTCACAACAGGCTGAGTTAGTCACACAAACAATTTCCTTTCAAGATTCATTCAAACTCATTTAGCGTTTCTCAAGACATTCCATAAAATCCGTCACCAAAAGCATCTGAGTACGAGAAATCGTACCTGGTAATCGCTGTAGCAGTTCTAGTCGACTTGTGCAAATAATCAACAATACTCTGAGGAATATTAAAGGTAGTCTAACATCAATAACTTGTAACCTAAGTTAAACTTAAATAAATTCCTCACTCTTATTTCTAAGTCTCAATTGTCTTTTAAGCCCTCACTTAAATGTTATGTATAACCTTTGACTTATATTAGAATGTTGTATAATCCAAGGTTGTAAGACTAGGGAATGTATGTTATTAACACTTGTTAATTGTTTCACTCTTATCCACTTTATTCATACTTAACCCTAATTCTCAATTCAAGACTCTTGAGACCCTTATATCATAAGTGCGTATTATTTTATTCATCTAATCTTAGAATCTCAATAATAATTTTTAAGCTTAATACTTTTATTCTTAATTTAGAATAAATATCGGGTTATGACCTATGATAGGTTTATCTTAGAATATTATACTATTATTTCACAATGTAATGATTATGTATTTTATCAGTATTACCAAATAATCCATTATGATTAAGTTTTCCCCTCAACTTAATTCTACATCCTGTATATTGGAAACATGGTGTTATAGATGCATTTTATGATAACCTAATTGAGTTACTAAACTCATTTATCTTATGTTTAGTTTAGGATGACTTTTATTACAACCATCTAATAATCTTATCATAAGATGTTAAACTGCTTCTCATCTTGAATAACTATATTATAGTTAACTTAGATTTATCGAACTCTTACATTTAGTATTCCCAAGGTATATTATTTACTTTATCATTAACTATATAATAAGGCACTTTAAGATAACCTTTTATTTATCCTTGCTTACATTTAATTTCCCAAATGTTTTTTTTTACACACATTCCCGCTATAGACTATGTATAATCCTTTTATACTAAATTTTAATAAACTTACGTCTTAAAATACATTTTTCATATTGTTTACAAAACCTAAGGTTTCAAAGGAATAACTTAATAAATTAATCTCCTTTATTATGTTTTAGGATGAACATTATATCTTAACATAAGGTAGAATTTATCTAAGAATTAAACTCTCATTCACAACTGAAATTGTCAATTACTTAATAAGATAATATGTTCAGAAAATCCTCATACCTTATACTCAAATGACACATTAATATTTTTAGTGTCGTAAAGTAGATCAATATAATCTCTTATGTAACTTAGTTTTATCTAATAAAGGTTCAAAGGTTTTAAGTATCAAATTCCTATTTATAAACCTTTCTATAAATTCTAACTACTAAATACCTCACTTAATTGTAGACTCACATCCTAAGTATTGGTAATTAATGTTATAAATGTATTTCATATGGCTTATCTAATGCCAAGAAACTTAAGGATTATTATTTAGATAAATTTCCAAATCATAGTTTAATGTAGTTTTATATCATAATCATTTTAATGATTTTATCTTAAAACATTAAGTTATATTTCAATACCTTAAATGTTAAGAAATGATTAAATCTAGACTTACTAATCCACCTCACATTCATATGTAAAAGTATTTTATTTATTTTATTATTGTTTATATATTAAGAACATTTAGATGTAAAAGTATTACATTTATTTATCATTAATTATAGAATAAGATCTATTTGTGTAACATTTTATGTAATCTAATCACAATTTTTCCTAAGTTTTAACTTATTTACTTAACCCAATTATAGACTTACATTATGGTCGTTGACTAATACTATACATGTATTTTAATACGGTTTATATAAATCTTAGAAATTCAAAGATAACTCCTTAAGTTTAATAATCATAATTTAATACTGCCTCATATAATATTCTTTTATTAGTATTATGTAGGGGTTTAGTTTATCTCATTAATTCCTTCATATTATATTTTCTATAAGGCATTTTATTTCTTTTATTTATGTAATTTTTTTATGTGTATATATATTAGGATTTATTCAAGACATTCCTTGTGTAGTTTTATTGCACTTAATTATTTATACTAACTTTTACACATAGCTACATCCAATATATGGTTTATAAAATAAAGTATTTTCATTAGTTTCAATTAAGTATATTAACTACCATATTATATAATTAATAAATGTAGATTAATTTAGTTCCTTGATTTAACCTAAGTTACTATTTTATTTCGTTTATATATACGTACATCTATATATATATTTACTTCACTTAAAAGTTTATACCCAAAAATATTTATTAACATTCCGTATTAAATGTTATTTTAGTCTTATTATATTTTCCCCAACCTATAAAGTTCATTAATCAACTATACCTTAATTTTTGGTTACATTAAAAACCTTATATTATAAGATAACTTATGAAAAACCTTAGCATTACAATTTTTAAACCTATTTCCCCTTGTCCAAAATTCCCAAATTAAGTATATAGTAACTATAACATTTTAGACATATTATAAAATTTTTATTTCATAAAAATATCTTTTAAATTATCCAAATAATTCCATAATACTCGTAACTTGCAAAAATCATAACTTATGTTTAAAAACTCAAAACCCATATTAATTTACATCAAAATAAACTAGATTTTATAAGGAATCTATGGTTAAAATTTCAAGTCAAAATACATTCGGGAAGGCCATTAAATAAATCTAGCAAGTTAGGACTTTATTCTGGAAAATATATTAACTTATTACAACTTAAATCCCCACGATCTAATCTCGGCCGTCCATGTTTATTAACTGAGATCGGACGGCCCAGAACTCGCTAGTTCATCAGAAACCCCCAATTCGCACCCGAGTACTAATCCGATGTTTTCTCACAATCCACAGAACGAAATTCGATGATTCTTGTTCCTATCGACTCGAAATTAAATTCCGGTTCTAATGGTACCAATTTCCCCAATTATCATGCAGAATTAAATAAATTCGAATCTGGGTTCGAAGTTAGGGTTCTTATTTGGTTTTCGATTTGAATTCAGCAAATTCTCCTATTGTAATGCATAATAGACTAAATTGGTATGTGGGTTTGATCGATGATGAAATTTCGAATGGAAACCATGGAGAAATTTGATCGGAAACTCACCGGAATTGCATTAACGGGTGAAATCAAATCGAGAATTCTGGAATCGGTATTTTAGTGCGGTTCAGGTATGCCTCTTCTCGAATCAACTCGCACCAACTGAGAGAGATTTGGTTCATGGAACCTATCACAATCCAAACTAGACATGTAACTCTAGATGTTAGTGGAAGAATCATTGAATTTGATGAACTAGGGAGAAAGTTACAGATCTCACAAGATCGGTTTTACCTAGTTGGTTTCGGGATGAACTGGGCAAGATTTTCCACCGTGATCGAGTAGGCAACTTTAGACAGAATTATCTCCCAAACCAGTGCGAATCAGCCTTGGCCATCAACATGAAAGTTATAGAGGGATTAGAGATCTTTAAAACAGCTAAAGAACACGAAATTTGGATGAGAAATGAAGAAGTTATGGCGTGACGAAGTTTACCCGATTTCAGGAAAAACTGGAATTCTGGGTTCCAATCGTGAGGAGCCAACTTTGGATCAATTTTCCGGTCATTTAGAAGGAGTTAGATGATGTGAGTAATGGTTGAAAGATGAGTTTAAGGAAAGAATGAAACAGACGGCATACCAAATGGTGGAGTAGAGCAGGAGATATAGGCGTCTCAAATTCGACCCTCGACATGCCAAAACTGTCGAAAACTGGGACTGTTTCAGTGGTAATGCCTGGCTGACTGACACGTCAGCATTTCTCAAAATTTTGGCTCTAAACTTCAATCTATCATAACTTGGGCTAGGATGGTCCGTTTTAACGTTCTTTTTATCGATCTTCATGGTTTTTCATAACCTATTATTGGTATAGGTTTCATGGCCTGGTTTGACCATTCTCAAAAGTCAACTCTAGCAAGGCTTAATAAGCTTTAAGGTTTCTAGAATTTTATATTGACTTTTATGTTTCAAAACAATGTTCCAACACTTCCTAAAATCTTTATAATATATTTGGAGTGTTTAGAAATTTTCCCAAGATTTATTGACTTATAAATCTTATTATTAAATTCATAATACTATATAATAATGTATAATAATTAGGGTTAAATAGGAGAAAACCCCTAAATAATTTCACAATTCCATATAATAATTTAATATTCATAATTCCATACCATAATTTAATATTAATAGTATTATTTATGGTTTAATAAAAGAAATCCCCTAAATTAATTTAAATTAATTTAGGGGTATTTCATATATCCCCCTTAACAGAAACTTCGCCTCGAAGTTTAAAAATCAACTAATAAGCACTCACACCACTTCGGGTGTGCTAAAACAATAATAATTCCAACGAAATTCCATACCAATCCAATCCTTTATTTCCATCCATTCCCATTCCACATTCCACTCGAGATTACTCAAACTCAAACTGAACCAAGATATACCGAGATATTTCATGATAAAAATAAAAAGTCACATGCGGTGTCATAATGTAAAAACCAAGTACACACATACACCTCTTACTCTGCTAATCACGCAACAGGGCATAATCTGGATGAGGTAGCGAAGAAAGATTATGCTCTACCCCCCCTTAAAAGAGAACTTCGTCCCGAAGTTTAAGATTTATCTACCAACTACTCACACCCGCTTCCGGTGTGTGGGTAAACTAAATATCAAGTTGTACTACAAGCTTTAAAATGTATACCAAACAATCAACCACTCAAGGGTATTCATCCAATAACAATTCCCAAACATTTGTTTCCGTTATCAAACACTACATTCAAAGAATTCAGCACCTTATTATCAAGCTTTGTTGTAAATTTTATGGCACTGTTGAATTTATCTATGATCGATATTTATTTGTACCCCCTGATTGTTATGTATTTGTATTTTCTTGATTATTATAAAATTTTATTTTATGATCCTTACCTATTCATTTTATGACCAGTACGAATGATATGTCCATTATATGTTCATTTTATATTGTATGTTTATTTTATGAAGATGTCGTACCCCCCCTTAAAATAGGGTACGACCCATATCCGTCTCGTAATAATGAAGTGGAATTTAAACTCACTTTTAAGGAGCACTATATTTTACATCTCCTATGGAGATTCCTCCTTCAAGGATGCAGTTCATTTTTGATGCACAATATCACTCGTTGTTATTCTGCTTGATTATAATTAAATCTTTTAGTGTTCCCAACATGCTTTCCTAACTCATTTCGCCTCTCTTACGGTCATTGGCAAGAACAAAGTTTAGAATTCATCATTCATATAGTAGGTTAAGTTTTGAAAACGAACATATAGGTTATACTTAGATATTACTATAATAACATTTTAGTTCACTCTTTCTTTATTTAAGTATTGGATGTAGTAGGTATCAAAATCTTAATCATGTGATTTGGAAACTATTAATTCATAAAAGAAAATTCCATTATAATGTAATGTAATTATTTAAATGCCATCCTACTACAACATTTCTCTAGAAGCATTTTATAACCTAAAGTTTCTTAATTGTCAAGGCTTAAAAATTCATGAACTTATTTAAAATAGTATCATACTATATATTAAAACTTTTTTTTTTTTTCAATGCAATTAAATCTTTCATGAAACCTTGTACCGAATTTATAACCTAAAATACGTAAATATGCCATTTATGTTATTTTCACATATCAATATATTAACAAGCTATAAATCAGGTGTAACATGTTTGAGTAGTTTAAATAATATTTTAGATCATATAATAAGTCTAGATAGTCTTTCAAAATTATATTCAAGCTTTATTAGCCAACCATACATTAAAATTTGTATTATATTCCTTTATAAAAATACACCTTTGTGACTTCTAAAATTTTGCATATGTATAATGTTAAACTTCCAAATAAACATAGAATTTCCAATCCTTAAGTAACTCTCATTTTTTTTACTAGATGCTCATTACTCCAAGTATTTAAGAATCAATGATATTTAGTTTAGTATTACTCTTCCCTTCACTCAATCTTTAAGTTACTTCCTTTAATATATATTTTTTTATATTTAATAAGGGGTAGATGTTGTACCTTGGAGTACCCAAATTTAAATCCCCTTCCTCCATGTATAGGTATTTTTCACCAAATATTTAACTCAATAAACCCTTTACATGTATGAATTTTAATACTGAATCTTAAAATACAAATTTTGAATTATTCATTGTGGCTAGTAATGAAATATGCCTAGCTCAAGATTTCATGATGGTAACGTCTTACCACCAATCCTCCTCAAGTTCAACACAATCCATCACTTGCGTAGAAGATTATTTACGGTTAGATGACAAGGCCTGTCTAGCCCCTAGACTTCCAGAAGTGAGTGTGCACCCCCACTACTTTCAGCCTAGGAGTTCGTCGCACCAGGCACTTCCCGTAGGGTGTTAGGTTTATGTATTTTCTTTCTGAAGTTAACATAGAGTTTTAGTGTGGATTACAGGTTTGGATGTTGATCTTTTCTGATGAGTTACTAGTTCTTGTTAGTTTAATAATTTTCTAGACTTAAGATTTATCTTAAACATTATCTTTAGGTAATAATTTGTACCAAGTAGTTCTTGAGATTTATTTCAAGCTTTAAAGGAGTTGAAGTATATCACTTAGTTATTCAAAGCTCCACTTGTATACTATTTTCAACCAAAAGTATTCTTTAAAATTCTGGGAACATGTGTACAAGCTTTTAAAGCATTGCTCTTAGCCATGTATTTTCCATACGTATGCTTTTGAAAGTAGTTCAATGTATGATTTATTCCAACCAAGATCTTATCATACCCAATTGATAATGTTCCAGACTTATTATTTTTTTTTCCTATAGTTTAATGATCAAACGGTATGACAACACACTATTCCTAACAGACATTCATACAAAAGTGTATAAAGAATCATTCACTAATCCAAGAGGGTTAGGAGTCGTGCCTTACTGGAATCCTCACTTCCCAATTCTACCCCAATTCCCCAGTTTTAAGGGCACCTATATTCTAAGTATTTCACTCGGCTTGTTTTCTCGGGCTCAGAGCGTAACTACGCTCTGATACCACTTTCTGTAACACCCCTATTACATAAATGCAGCGGAAATAAAATACTAAGGCGATTACAGATCATCGGGTTCCAAACACCCGGCACCAAACCTCACCAATTACAACTTATGATATTACAAATGCTACGGTCTGAACTCGAGAAAACATACATAAAAGAATAATAACAAAATACAATAGCTCTCCAAAGTTCCTAATTCCCATCCCATACACTCATACTCTTCGTGGCCACCTGTATAACAATTCGTACCTGCAAGATGAAACCAAGCAGCCCACCCCAGGAGGGGTGAGTCAGTTCCCTGGAATGGAACTGGTACAACTCTCCAAAACAAAGTTTAAAACATAACTCTTGAAACAAACAATAACTCGAAGTCAAATGCTTAAACAAAACAAAGAACAAGGCACATCAAAATCACCAAGTCAAGATCTCAAGTCAAGGATAGAGAAATAACGTGAAGGTAGAGTGAGCCAACATAAAAGAAACCACGCCAGAAGTTAGTGAACATCCATTGCTTAAGTTAGATTCAGTTCCAATTAGGATTAGAAAGACCCAAGTAGTCACAAGGACTGGGAATGAAAGAAGATATCCAAGACCCATAACTCAAGAGTGGAATAAAACCAATTGGGAGAGATGGCCCCCACCGCCAGTCAGTTGTCACAAGGACGAGGTAAACAGACCTCCGCTGTCAGTTGTCCATATGGACGAGGTATAGCAGACCTCCGCTGCCACCGACCCGTTCTCAGTCATCGGTGAAAAGTGAGTGCACCACTTATTAGAAATAGTCCATACCCAATACCAAGATTGACATTTTCCCATATTCCCACTAGATTATTAACTGCACAGTGCAATACCAAAACACTCAGTCCTACAGAGTGCAGAGGCGTAAACCCTCAGCAGTCAATATCTAATGAGGCAACCAGATAAGAGGAACCAATGATCATGTGAGTTGTACATCCAAGGCTCAGTCAGTCACAACAGGCTGAGTTAGTCACACAACAATTTCCTTTCAAGATTCATTCAAACTCATTTAGCGTTTCTCAACATTCCATAAAATCCGTCACCAAAAGCATCTGAGTACGAGAAATCGTACCTGGTAATCGCTGTAGCAGTTCTAGTCGACTTGTGCAAATAATCAACAATACTCTGAGGAATATTAAAGGTAGTCTAACATCAATAACTTGTAACCTAAGTTAAACTTAAATAAATTCCTCACTCTTATTTCTAAGTCTCAATTGTCTTTTAAGCCCTCACTTAAATGTTATGTATAACCTTTGACTTATATTAGAATGTTGTATAACCCAAGGTTGTAAGACTAGGGAATGTATGTTATTAACACTTGTTAATTGTTTACCTCTTATCCACTTTATTCATACTTAACCCTAATTCTCAATTCAAGACTCTTGAGACCCTTATATCATAAGTGCGTATTATTTTATTCATCTAATCTTAGAATCTCAATAATAATTTTTAAGCTTAATACTTTTATTCTTAATTTAGAATAAATATCGGGTTATGACCTATGATAGGTTTATCTTAGAATATTATACTATTATTTCACAATGTAATGATTATGTATTTTATCAGTATTACCAAATAATCCATTATGATTAAGTTTTCCCCTCAACTTAATTAAGATCTACATCCTGTATATTGGAAACATGGTGTTATAGATGCATTTTGATAACCTAATTGAGTTACTAAACTCATTTATCTTATGTTTAGTTTAGGATGACTTTTATTACAACCATCTAATAATCTTATCATAAGATGTTAAACTGCTTCTCATCTTGAATAACTATATTATAGTTAACTTAGATTTATCGAACTCTTACATTTAGTATTCCCAAGGTATATTATTTACTTTATCATTAACTATATAATAAGGCACTTTAAGATAACCTTTTATTTATCCTTGCTTACATTTAATTTCCCAAATGTTTTATTTTTACACACATTCCCGCTATAGACTATGTATAATCCTTTTATACTAAATTTTAATAAACTTACGTCTTAAAATACATTTTTCATATTGTTTACAAAACCTAAGGTTTCAAAGGAATAACTTAATAAATTAATCTCCTTTATTATGTTTTAGGATGAACATTATATCTTAACATAAGGTAGAATTTATCTAAGAATTAAACTCTCATTCACAAGTGAAATTGTCAATTACTTAATAAGATAATATGTTCAGAAAAATCCTCATACCTTATACTCAAATGACACATTAATATTTTTAGTGTCGTAAAGTAGATCAATATAATCTCTTATGTAACTTAGTTTCTAATAAAAGGTTCAAAGGTTTTAAGTATCAAATTCCTATTTATAAACCTTTCTATAAATTCTAACTACTAAATACCTCACTTAATTGTAGACTCACATCCTAAGTATTGGTAATTAATGTTATAAATGTATTTCATATGGCTTATCTAATGCCAAGAAACTTAAGGATTATTATTTAGATAAATTTCCAAATCATAGTTTAATGTAGTTTTATATCATAATCCTTTTAAATGATTTTATCTTAAAACATTAAGTTATATTTCAATACCTTAAATGTTAAGAAATGATTAAATCTAGACTTACTAATCCACCTCACATTCATATGTAAAAGTATTTTATTTATTTATTATTGTTTATATATTAAGAACATTTAGATGTAAAAGTATTACATTTATTTATCATTAATTATAGAATAAGATCTATTTGTGTAACATTTTATGTAATCTAATCACAATTTTTCCTAAGTTTTAACTTATTAATTACTTAACCCAATTATAGACTTACATTATGGTCGTTGACTAATACTATACATGTATTTTAATACGGTTTATATAAATCTTAGAAATTCAAAGATAACTCCTTAAGTTTAATACATAATTTAATACCGCCTCATATAATATTCTTTTATTAGTATTATGTAGAGGTTTAGTTTATCTCATTAATTCCTTCATATTATATTTTCTACAAGGCATTTTATTTCTTTTATTTATGTAATTTTTTTATGTGTATATATATTAGGATTTATTCAAGACATTCCTTGTGTAGTTTTATTGCACTTAATTATTTATACTAACTTTTACACATAGCTACATCCAATATATGGTTTATAAATAAAGTATTTTCATTAGTTTCAATTAAGTATATTAACTACCTATATATAATTAATTAAATGTAGATTAATTTAGTTCCTTGATTTAACCTAAGTTACTATTTTATTTCGTTTATATACGTACATCTATATATATATTTACTTCACTTAAAAGTTTAACCCAAAATTTATTTATTAACATTCGTATTAAATGTTATTTTAGTCTTATTATATTTTCCCCAACCTATAAAGTTCATTAATCAACTATACCTTAATTTTTGGTTACATTAAAAACCTTATATTATAAGATAACTTATGAAAAACCTTAGCATTACAATTTTTAAACCTATTTCCCCTTGTCCAAAAATTCCCAAATTAAGTATATAGTAACTATAACATTTTAGACATATAAAATTTTTATTTCATAAAAATATCTTTTTAAATTATCCAAATAATTCCATAATACTCGTAACTTGCAAAAATCATAACTTATGTTTAAAAACTCAAAACCCATATTAATTTACATCAAAATAAACTAGATTTTATAAGGAATCTATGGTTAAAATTTCAAGTCAAAATACATTCGGGAAGGCCATTAAATAAATCTAGCAAGTTAGGACTTTATTCTGGAAAATAATTAACTTATTACAACTTAAATCCCCACGATCTAATCTCGGCCGTCCATTTATTAACTGAGATCGGACGGCCCAGAACTCGCTAGTTCATCAGAAACCCCAATTCGCACCCGAGTACTAATCCGATGTTTTCTCACAATCCACAGAACGAAATTCGATGATTCTTGTTCCTATCGACTCGAAATTAAATTCCGGTTCTAATGGTACCAATTTCCCCAATTATCATGCAGAATTAATAAATTCGAATCTGGGTTCGA
Source organism: Limonium bicolor (assembly GCA_023374045.1). Lineage (NCBI taxonomy): Eukaryota > Viridiplantae > Streptophyta > Magnoliopsida > Caryophyllales > Plumbaginaceae > Limonium > Limonium bicolor. The sequence goes on from CM041779.1 coordinate 248,970,230, forward strand.
AGTTAGGGTTCTTATTTGGTTTTCGATTTGAATTCAGCAAATTCTCCTATTGTAATGCATAATAGACTAAATTGGTATGTGGGTTTGATCGATGATGAAATTTCGAATGGAAACCATGGAGAAATTTGATCGGAAACTCACCGGAATTGCATTAACGGGGTGAAATCAAATCGAATTCTGGAATCGTATTTTATGTGCGGTTCAGGTATGCCTCTTCTCGAATCAACTCGCACCAACTGAGAGAGATTTGTTCATGGAACCTATCACAATCCAAACTAGACATGTAACTCTAGATGTTAGTGGAAGAATCATTGAATTTGATGAACTAGGGAGAAAGTTACAGATCTCACAAGATCGGTTTTACCTAGTTGGTTTCGGGATGAACTGGGCAGATTTCCACCGTGATCGAGTAGGCAACTTTAGACAGATTATCTCCCAAACCAGTGCGAATCAGCCTTGGCCATCAACATGAAAGTTATAGAGGGATTAGAGATCTTAAAACAAGCTAAAGAACACGAAATTTGGATGAGAAATGAAGAAGTTATGGCGTGACGAAGTTTACCCGATTTCAGGAAAAACTGGAATTCTGGGTTACACCAATCGCGAGGAGCCAACTTTGGATCAATTTTCCGGTCATTTAGAAGGAGTTAGATGTGTGTGAGTAATGGTTGGAAAGATGAGTTTAAGGAGAATCGAATGAAACACGGCATACCAAATGGTGGAGTAGAGCAGGAGATATAGGCGTCTCAAATTCGACCCTCGACATGCCAAAACTGTCGAAAAGGGACTGTTCAGTGGTAATGCCTGGCTGACTGACACGTCAGCATTTCTCAAAATTTTGGCTCTAAACTTCAATCTATCATAACTTTGGCTAGGATGTCCGTTTTTAACGTTCTTTTTATCGATCTTCATGGTTTTTCATAACCTATTTATTGGTATAGGTTTCATGGCCTGGTTTGACCATTCTCAAAAAGTCAACTCTAGCAAGGCTTAATAAGCTTTAAGGTTTCTAGAATTTTATATTGACTTTTATGTTTCAAAACAATGTTCCAACACTTCCTAAATCTTTATAATATATTTGGAGTGTTTAGAAATTTTCCCAAGATTTATTGACTTATAATCTTATTATTAAATTCATAATACTATATAATAATGTATAATAATTAGGGTTAAATAGGAGAAAACCCCTAAATAATTTCACAATTCCATATAATAATTTAATATTCATAATTCCATACCATAATTTAATATTAATAGTATTATTTATGGTTTAATAAAAGAAATCCCCTAAATTAATTTAAATTAATTTAGGGGTATTTCATATATCCCCCTTAACAGAAACTTCGCCTCGAAGTTTAAAAATCAACTAATAAGCACTCACACCACTTCGGGTGTGCTAAAACAATAATAATTCCAACGAAACTCCATACCAATCCAATCCTTTATTTCCATCCATTCCCATTCCACATTCCACTCGAGATTACTCAAACTCAAACTGAACCAAGATATACCGAGATATTTCATGATAAAAATAAAAAGTCACATGCGGTGTCATAATGTAAAAACCAAGTACACACATACACCTCTTACTCTGCTAATCACGCAACAGGGCATAATCTGGATGAGGTAGCGAAGAAAGATTATGCTCTACCCCCCCTTAAAAGAGAACTTCGTCCCGAAGTTTAAGATTTATCTACCAACTACTCACACCCGCTTCCGGGTGTGTGGATAAACTAAATATCAAGTTGTACTACAAGCTTTAAAATGTATACCAAACAATCAACCACTCAAGGGTATTCATCCAATAACAATTCCCAAACATTTGTTTCCGTTATCAAACACTACATTCAAAGAATTTAGCACCTTATTATCAAGCTTTGTTGTAAATTTTATGGCACTGTTGAATTTATCTATGATCGATATTTATTTGTACCCCCTGATTGTTATGTATTTGTATTTTCTTGATTATTATAAAATTTTATTTTATGATCCTTACCTATTCATTTTATGACCAGTACGAATGATATGTCCATTATATGTTCATTTTATATTGTATGTTTATTTTATGAAGATGTCGTACCCCCCCTTAAAATAGGGTACGGCCCATATCCGTCTCGTAATAATGAAGTGGAATTTAAACTCACTTTTAAGGAGCACTATATTTTACATCTCCTATGGAGATTCCTCCTTCAAGGATGCAGTTCATTTTTGATGCACAATATCACTCGTTGTATTCTGGCTTGATTATAATTAAATCTTTTAGTGTTCCCAACATGCTTTCCTAACTCATTTCGCCTCTCTTACGGTCATTGGCAAGAACAAAGTTTAGAATTCATCATTCATATAGTAGGTTAATTTTGAAAACAGAACATATAGGTTATACTTAGATATTACTATAATAACATTTTAGTTCACTCTTTCTTTATTTAAGTATTGGATGTAGTAGGTATCAAAATCTTAATCATGTGATTTGGAAACTATTAATTCATAAAAGAAAATTCCATTATAATGTAATGTAATTATTTAAATGCCAACCGTACTACAACATTTCTCTAGAAGCATTTTATAACCTAAAGTTTCTTAATTGTCAAGGCTTAAAAATTCATGAACTTATTTAAAATAGTATCATACTATATATTAAAACTTATTTTTCTTTTCAATGAAATACCCCAAACCTTGGTATGTTGTATAAATGTTAAGCTATGGTATTTAAAGGCTAAAAAGTGCCTTAGAAACATAAATGGAACATTTAAACCATGGAAAACAATAAAACACTAAGACACGGTTTTGAGCAAAACATGCTCTAAGGTTGGAGTGAACTTGGTTAGGACCCAAAGAGCCTACCAAGACTTGATAATGTCTAATTATGACTTTATAAGGCTAATTAAGTCCTTAGGAAACTTGGTAGACATGAAACCAAACAAAACACAAATAAATACCTTAAGGTCAATAAGAGCAAAAATGTGCTCTAAGCTTGGGAAAATGTGTATAAGGCCTAATGGTCATACCTATGCCTTAATTATATGTTAATGAACATATTAAATCAATTACCAAAGAAAACCAAGCTTGAAAACAAGTTAAAACGCAAAATGTGCTTTAAGGAGTCTTAAAGCACGTTTTTGAAAAATTGTCTTGTAAATGAGTTTTGAATGGCTAAATGTCCATCATTACTCTTTAATAACATGTGTACTATATAGTATCACATTTGGGGGCTATATCAATGGGAAATCAAAAATTTCACTTTATGTGCTTGGTTTTGTGAATAGTAACCTTAATAAGCTAGTTTGTAACATATAATGTTATAAGTGAGACAATTGACTAATAAAGTCTAAAATACCCCTAGGTAGTATATGGGGGCGGTTTTTATCAAGGTGAGTCACCAACATGTAAAATCAAATAAGGAAAGGAAGGGTAGGAAGGTAAAAAGGAGAAAGTTACCTTTTACAAATATCTTGCTAAAGCAAGTTCTATCTTCATTTCCCTTTCCTCCTTCACTTCACACGCCTCCAACCTCCTTCTTGCTCTCTTTTACGAGCTGCTACAGCAACACCAACATCACCATTGTTTTCCATCTTTGACCACTTGTAATTCCAAGCTCACTTGTTCAAATCAAAAACAAACACCACCATCTCTTCCTCTCATCAAGCTCTTCAATTCTATCCTTTCAAAATCCCAAGAGCTCCATTTCGGTGCCAAGAGGAATCACCATGGGAGGAGCTAGAGCTCACCTTTTCACATATTCTTGTTCTCCTTTGCTTCAAGGTAAGGAAACTCAAAGAAAAATGACATTTCCTTCATTTTTGTCATGTCCGAAAATCACTCTTAATGGAGTCATTATATTACCTTTTTCCTAGCTTCATTCCAATCTCTTATGGACTAGGTGGAGTCCTCTCTTCATAGACATTCAAACTCCCTGCAAAGATCAAGGTAAAACAAGTACATTAATGTTTTTGAAACAATGTAAATCTAGGGTTTACAATGAGATGAAGCTTAAAGCTTGAATACTCATTATGTTGTTTGTACAATGCATAGAACTTGACAAGGAATCAAGTACCCTACCGGTTTACAAGGAAACAAGAAAGAAATCTGTGAGGAAAAGAGGTAAACAAGCTATCTCAATGTGGTTTAATGCCTTAGGAGAAATAAGCTTATAATGCTTGTTAAAACTACCTAAAGAGCAAATGGTAAATGAGCTAGTAAAATGCTCTCAGGAGTTTATTAAGGAATATGTATTGTTGGGTGTATTTGCAGGTCAAAGGCATTATTATGTGGGAAATTCAGTGTTTAAGGTTTATGCAATTTAAGGGCCTAAGAGCCATGCATTTAAGGGCCTAAGAGCCATGCATTTAAGGGCCTAAGTGCCAAGCAATTTAAGTTATGCACTATATTGTGATGTAGTGCTTAATGTGTGAAGTTTGTGTATAAAATGTGTTTGATGGATTTTAGGTGTTCTTGGATGAAATAAGGTAGAAACCTAAGTGTTTGGATGTGGGTATATACTAGAGAAGCTATGGCCAAATTTGGGAATTTTGTAAGAAGTTCTAAGTGTGGTAAGTGAGTTTTGGTGAACTAGGAAGGATTAAAGGTGAATGAATGTTACTTGAGAAGAAAACATGTATAATGGTGATTTAGAGTGATGCAAGGAATTTAAGGAGTTGTGAAAGAGAAGATTTGGTTAGTAAGAGAAGATGCTTGGGAGATGATGTTAAGTTAAGGAGAAAGCATTTTGGGATAGTAGTTGTCATAGGTATGAAACACCACTTGGAAAACTAGGATAAAATAATATAAGTGTTAAGGAATTTTACAAGGAAATAAGTAAAGGCTTAAGGAGTTAGAAAATGAGTTTCATGGATGTTGTATGTGGATATAAAGTTACCAAATGTTGCTAGGAAGCATTAAGAGGCCTTAGGAGAAGGTTGGTGAAGAATTGGCAAAGTTTGGGTAAGATTAGGAGGCGACCGACCCAGGGGCCGACCCAGTTTTTGGGTCGGTCGAGCCTCTGTTAGATGTTAGGGAAGTGTTCGGTAATGGTCCGACCCAAAAGGGTGGGTCAGACATGGGTCGGTCGGTCAAGTTCCAAAGGAAGGAAATGTTCGCACATGGACCGACCCAGAATGGTGGGTCGGACGTGGGTCGGACGGGCATGTTTATAAGGAAGTAAAAGGGTTCTGTAATGGACCGACCCAGTTGTGGGTCGGACGGTGGGTCGTCGGACCAAAAACATGGTTTAAGGTTATGAAATGATAGTGATGATGGGGATTGGTAGGTAATGATGTTATAAGGATGTTAAGGACAGGTTAGGTGAGTTTTAATGACAATAGGGCTAAAAGTTGTATTAAAATGTGAGAGTAAAACAAGTTAAAAATGTTAAGTTATGTAACTAAGTTAACGGGGAAAATTAAGCATTGACATTAAATAATCAAGCAAACCCCGATGTTAATGAAAACACATGTGATGTTAACAGTTGTTCGAGAATTGCTCGAGGAACAAAAGTGGACGTGGTAAAGTGGACTCCGGTGACAGGTATGGTTTTCTTGCAACCTGCGTCTAACGGATTACACCGGCTTGTATGCCAATATGTTTTCTTGAGTGTTTGCCACCTTGTAAGATTAAAACATGTAATGAGTTTATAGTAATTAATTTATGTGGCGAATTGGCCTCCGATACCATTTAACCTCAAAATGTGTTAAACCTTAGCTAACCAAATCTAGGAACACATGAGTGATCGGTATTCGGAGTTAACGACCCAAACCTTGGGAACGTGCTAACCACGGCTATGTGTGAGTTAGTTGGACATCGTTGTTGTATGTAAGTGTGTGAACCTCCCTTTTGTGCTTAACTCGGTTATGATACCGTATGGTGTGTGGATGTGGTAGGCTCCAATGGATCCCTAACTACTTATTATTAAGTGTATATGTACTAATGGGGGGAGAGGAGTCCGGTCTGTTCCGGCCACGCGTGTGAGGATGGGGGTCGTGCCATCATAGGTTCGACCCTCTGTGTATGTTATGGTTGTTTTCCCATTGGGTTTCCAACTTTCCCCTTTAGCTTAACCAAAGCTATATTACTGACTCACGTCGGCCATGGGGGCATACTAATGGTTATGTTATTTCGGTGTGCTTGGGATTACTATATCCGACACACCTTGGGTATAAGTTAACCGTTCTATATAACCGGACGGTAACGAGGATGGTAACGAGCTTAACATGGGGTTGGCAAAAATCCCTAGGCTCACATGGTATACTAACTATGGTGGAAGGTTCCTTGTGAGAACCGATTTTATGGTGTATGTAATGTTATAATGCTATGCAAATTCCCTTGCTATGCTTTGGTATATATATATATTGGATGTTTTAAATGAATGCAATGTTGTCATGTGTACATCGAAGCAAGAAAGGTTTGTTATGTTTTGTTATGTGTGGAATGAGTTATGTTGTAGGATATGGATGTGTGGATCATGGAAATGAATCCCAGCTTGTGACAAGAGGCGTTTAAGGATAACCCGATTGATGGGTACACGTCGTTCGAAGGAAGTAGCTCCGTTAGAGGAGAGCCACTCTAGGGTTTAAGGAATCATTGGATGATTGGTTAAGTGTGGATGTGTTGGTTATAGGTTGAGCCCAATGAGGCGAAATATTATGGGTTGTATGGTTATGGCTTGTATGCATGATTTAAATATAATCAACTGCATGCTAAGACGACAAATAGTTGTGCGTGGCCCGGTAGCATGTGGGCTGCGGGATTACCATACCAGCAAAGGTGCTGAGCCCTTGGGGGCCACCCTTTCTCTCCTTTTCTATTTCAGGTACAAGGAGCTGGAAGCCGTTCGAGAGTAGGACGGGGCAGATGTTTATACATGGGTAGCCATTTAAATGGCGTGAGTATGATAGGCGTAGTAAGACCGAAATTGTTATCGGCAGTAGTTTGTAAATACTCGGTACAGTGGGAATGTATGTATATAATAAATGTTGAAGATGGAATGAGGATTGTATTGTGTAGTTGCTCGGAGAATCTAGTCCATCAGACCGATATAAATGTACGTGTATTAGCCTTGTTAGCCACGTAGGTGGTTAACGGCGTGTAACACCATTGGAATAAGTAATGTGATGAGTTGAATTTCCGCTGCAGATTGTTATTATGTGTTTGTTGTTGGATGGGGTGTTACAAAAAGTGGTATCAGAGCGAAGTATCGCTCTGATGACTGAGTTACCGAGCTTAGGAAATACCGAGTTAGGATTTAAGTACTTTGGGTTAAGGGTTGAGTGATAGCGTGAGAGATACGCTAGATAGGAACTACCAGTGACTATGGAAACCTATAATATCCATCCCACCCTCCACAATCCCTGTTCTATAACTTGGGAACGACGCCAGAGAGATGAAAGTCCTCTCTTACTCGGGAATACCCGATCTGGCTGTTAGTAAGTACCTTTAAGGGTACGGAGAACCTGTCATACGGTAGATCCCGAAAACTGGGAATCCCGGGGACGGTCTCCATCTGGATGATGTTAACCGCACTTAATAGCGAAGAATGAAGGATTTTGTGTATAAGAGAATAGAATTTCCAGCAACCTGGGTCGACATGCCAAGCAGTCGAGAATAACCAGCTTGCAACGCACCTACGTGCAACAGGCAAGAAATGGATTAAAGAAACCCGAGACGAGTGTCTACGGGACCACAATTGATGAACTACAACATAGTGCCCAATACGTGGAACGGGCTACAAAGAGAATACAATACTAAGGAAAAGGGGGTCTCCCAGAATGGGAACCCCTAGTGATGATCGTCATGCGAAGACAGTGAGAAGTCACCTAGAGAAATTATTATCAAGACAGTAAGATCAGTGAGGGCCAACAAGGCCACTGATGACAGTATGGGTAAAAATAATACCACAACTGGTATGTGTTAAACCGATAGCCAGTTAGCATGGCGCACTTGCCATAGCAAGTGCTGCTATAACAGGGCTATTCGGGAAAAATTATAACCACTACAGAGTACTTAGTAAAGTACCACGAAGTTAAATGTGAATGTCATAACAGTGGAAGGGCCTGTTGGCCTAACCTTTGTAATTGGAAACACACCAGTCAGCAAGAAGCTAGACTGGCTAAGGTAAGAAGATGTTGTGAAACCATGGAATTTTCTTTCAAACCCAGATTTATTCAAACCCCTTTCTTTTCAAAACCAGATTTTCTTCAAACCAACACTTCTTTCCAAACCATCTTTTAAACCAATCCAGTAAAACCAAGAGCAGTTGATAAGATACAACAATGGATAAACCTTTCCCTCGATTAAGTTCGGGAAGCAAGGAATGAATATTGTCGCGGGACAATGTAAGGGAGTTGACAACAGAATACTTCACCTAGGCGTGTGACGGACACTACGAGTGTACTAACTGTGTTGTGGGACGACCGCACTCCGATAGGAGCATGTGGGCCTAACAGACCTACTTATAGGTTAGTTGGGTAAGTAGTAATGTATCAGTATGATACCCCATATATGTATACGAGTAGAGTCCGAACACGGGAAGTAGTCGACTCCGTCTACGGTCAGCAGTATAAATCAAACGAAAGCTAGAGATTACAAGGACTAGTTGAAGTTAAGGAACCCAGTTAAGTTAACGAGATTAAAAGGATTGGTGAATTCCTTTCAGGAAACGTTAAGAGTCAGGAGGTGCGAAGTGCACTAACTGAATGTAAAAGACAGCTTATATGGCTTAAGGATCCCCAGGGATAAACGTGGAAGCTGGAATGGTGACCCAGCCTAGTGTGGACACAGTAAAGTGCAATGGATGGGGTGGAATTCCCAGAATGAGTACCTACATTATCGGGAAAGGTTGATCTTCACAGAAGAAGATAATAACCAGTGAAGAACGCCAAAAGGCGTGGCTAACGGAACCTACCCATAGATGCAAGCCAAATGTAGTGGCATACCTTAACAACACCAGGAGCAATCCTTGAGGGGTATTTGGATTAAACATTGTTAGACGAAGCAATATATTGAAAAACAAGGGTTGAAACTAACACCCAGTTTAGACATAAGTTGTCAGGAGACGGACTGACAAACCTAAGGGGCATCCCATGAAAGGAACGGAATACAACGACCTTGTCATGGACCCATTACAACCTCCAAACATGTAATTGTACAGAGAAGTACATGTGTGTGGACAGCCTACAATGAGCCCAACTCAAGGCAAATAAGGCTTATAGGCCATAAGCAGGACATGCTCTATATAAATTCGATTGATGGTAGAAGTTTATGTTGTGTAAGTGAATAAAGTGGAGAACGAACCACTGCGTTAAGAGTGGGGATACCTCTCGAAATTGTGACACCGCAGGGCGGTTTATGTGAATCGAATTCAAGGAATATGTTAAGGAGGGACGATGTTATTATTGAAAGAGAGCAGTTAGCTTAGTAGGTGTGAGTAAAGTGAAACACCGAGCTGACTAATGCCGGCTTGTGACCCGAATGATCGACGCTCAAGGAGCATTCAGTAGTCATCCAAATGAGTGATGAACCATAATGTGAATAATACAAGTTATGTGTGGAAGTTAATGTGACAATAAATATTATGTGAGCTGATATTATACAAGGAGTAAGGGTACGGTGCGCAATAAGCGACCGTTGTATGAGTATTGTTAGATGATAAAATGGTGAGTGAGCAGAGTTATGAGTTAACCCCAGTGAAGATGCGACAGTAAGTGATAGCAAGCGAACCGAGCAGTAAGCCGGAAGCAAGTGTTATGTGATAAGGATTTCAGTGAAACACGGTGAAATTCCTAATTACTATCGCATAAGAGATTTACCGTCAGGAGTTTACGCCTCTGCACTCTGTATGACTGAGTGTTTTGGTATTGCACTTGTGCAGTAATGATCAAGTGGGATAGCTAGGAATCCGAAGCATGGTAATGGTGGAGGAATAATGTTATAATGGCGGTTGCATAGGAAATGCAAGGCCGCACCAATAAAAGAGTACTTGTATAAAACCGAATGTGGAGACATGATTAGCAGTAAGTGACTACAATAGCACTAACTGCCAAATATCGGTATGGAATATACCCCAAATATTGTAAAAGCTGAGAGAGCACTACACACTAGGTAGTAGCTCAATCTCAACCGACAGTAAGTCGGTAGAAGCAAGTCAATCATTGTGAATTACCTAGTAGTGTACGCTGTAAGCTGTTGGAGAAGTGGATGGAAAATCGTGAAACTCACCGATTTCGCTCAGGGTAAAAGATACCATGCGACGGTTGAGAAACCATTGTTACCCGACAACGGTAATACATTGGAGATGTACAATACAGTAACAGTAACGAATGGGGCAAACTAGCTCTATAATTATCAGGGTTGCGCAACAGAGGCCAGTGAGCCCATGCGTCAGATACCGGATATACATTGTGAATACGAATGGATGGCTAGATATCAATGCCTAAAAGCCTCACAGGCCAGGACCGAAACCGGTTATGAATTACAACTCCAATGCGAATTCTTGGTTTAGGGACTAAACCGCCAATATGGTTAAGATCCTCTAATCAGAATCCATTGTGTAATGGACCGCGTGGAAGTTAAAACACTTCACGACGGCAGAACATTTTAAGCCAAGGTTTAGTGATTGATTACGTGGGCGTAATCCCTTTTAAGGGGGGTAGAGCGCAAAACCACTTAGTGTGTTTTACCGTACAAGTGTACGCGAACTAGGTGTGCATAGCACAAAATGATTGTTATGATGGTTGGCGCGTGTGTTATATAAACATACGCATTTATTTTGGGTAAATTGTGGTAATTGCGCACAGAGGATGCGAATACCATTGTGGGAAGTGTGTTTATTTTGTTAACAGTGGTGTGTGAGAGTACAAGTGGAAGGGAGTAAAGAAACTCCTGGGGATCTAAAACCCCGATGGTGCATAAATGTAAGCCACGTATTGTATTTTGATAAAAAATATGTATATATATACAGTGTTGTGATTTATGAAGGGTTATGAGACCGACATAGAACCTAGTGAGAATTAAATTCCCTAGGTAACTTGAATTAAGTTGGATTTGGATGATGATTGATAGACGGAGTTCTATCCCTTGGAGATGTTATGATTATGACTAGAAGGATTTAAAGATAGAAAATGGTATATGCTTGAATTAATTGTTGGTTGAAAATGAAGTGGGAGGTGAAACTTGATTATCATGAGATCAAGGGAAGCCGAACACAAATTGGGGTGGAAAGATAGTTCAACACTGATGCTGATCACATCAGGGTTGGATGACTCTTGAAGCTCCCTGTAAGTGATCATAAATAACTATGTTAAGAAAGATACAAAGAGCATAAATCGGACTTGGAGTTGTATGGTGTTTTCAAAAGAATTTTCAATTGGTGTTTTCAAACAATCGATTAATATTTTGAATAAAGATCTTCTTATATACTTAACCTAGTAAAGAATATTTTTGTAGTACTTGCTCACGAGCTGAGGACGCATGAGCCTTTGTCTTCGGACCGGTGACATGAGAAGTACATATGTTGAAAATTGAGTGAATGTTTTGATCTCCCAAAGGAACGGGGACCAGAAAGTGTCCATCGCGACCGGGTTCTGCGGGATCACAATGTATATGTACTCAACGTGGGATTCGAACCCATGGAGAGATGGAAAAGGTATTTCTGTTTGATATACATGCTATGACATGTTGTTTGGTATGGGTGATAAGGGTTATTTGACTTTGATCTCCTAAAGTGTGTGCTATCAAGACCTATGAGTCTAAATGTGTTGTGTTACATAGACCTATGAGTCTAAATGTGGTTATGTCACCCAGACCTAAGAGTCTGAGGGATATTGTATGGGTGCAAGTGTGGTGAAGGTACCCGGACCATTAAGTCCGAGGTTACCATGTGAGTATGATATTTTATGTATAATGTGGATATGTTGCCCGGACCATTAAGTCCGAGGTTGGATGTAAAGGGTGGTTGGTAATGGAAGTTTATGACTATAAGTAATTCCCGTATTCTAATCCAATGATGCGAGGAAATGTGAACTTCGAGGACGAAGTTCTTTTAAGGGGGGTAGATTGAATACCCTAAACCTTGGTATGTTGTATAAATGTTAAGCTATGGTATTTAAAGGCTAAAAAGTGCCTTAGAAACATAAATGGAACATTTAAACCATGGTAAAACACAATAAAACACTAAGACACGGTTTGAGCAAAAACATGCTCTAAGGTTGGAGTGAACTTGGTTAGGACCCAAAGAGCCTACCAAGACTTGATAATGTCTAATTATGACTTTATAAGGCTAATTAAGTCCTTAGGAAACTTTGGTAGACAATGAAACCAAACAAAACACAAATAAATACCTTAAGGTCAATAAGAGCAAAAATGTGCTCTAAGCTTGGGATAAATGTGTATAAGGCCTAATGGTCATACCTATGCCTTAATTATATGTTAATGAACATATTAAATCAATTACCAAAGAAAACCAAGCTTGAAAACAAGTTAAAACGCAAAATGTGCTTTAAGGAGTCTTAAAGCACGTTTTTGAAAAATTGTCTTGTAAATGAGTTTTGAATGGCTAAATGTCCATCATTACTCTTTAATTAACATGTGTACTATATAGTATCACATTTGGGTGGCTATATCAATGGGAAATCAAAAATTTCACTTCTATGTGCCTTGGTTTTGTGAATAGTAACCTTAATAAGCTAGTTTGTAACATATAATGTTATAAGTGAGACAATTGACTAATAAAGTCTAAAATACCCCTAGGTAGTATATGGGGGCCGGTTTTTATCAAGGTGAGTCACCAACATGTAAAATCAAATAAGGAAAGGAAGGGTAGGAAGGTAAAAAGGAGAAAGTTACCTTTTAATACAAATATCTTGCTAAAGCAAGTTCTATCTTCATTTCTCCTTTCCTCCTTCACTTCACACGCCTCCAACCTCCCTTCTTGCTCTCTTTTACGAGCTGCTACAGCAACACCAACATCACCATTGTTTTCCATCTTTGACCACTTGTAATTCCAAGCTCACTTGTTCAAATCAAAAACAAACACCACCAATCTCTTCCTCTCATCAAGCTCTTCAATTCTATCCTTTCAAAATCCCAAGAGCTCCATTTCGGTGCCAAGAGGAATCACCATGGGAGGAGCTAGAGCTCACCTTTTCACATATTCTTGTTCTCCTTTGCTTCAAGGTAAGGAAACTCAAAGAAAAATGACATTTCCTTCATGTTTTGTCATGTCCGAAAATCACTCTTAATGGAGTCATTATATTACCTTTTTCCTAGCTTCATTCCAATCTCTTATGGACTAGGTGGAGTCCTCTCTTCATAGACATTCAAACTCCCTGCAAAGATCAAGGTAAAACAAGTACATTAATGTTTTGAAACAATGTAAATCTAGGGTTTACAATGAGATGAAGCTTAAAGCTTGAATACTCATTATGTTGTTTGTACAATGCATAGAACTTGACAAGGAATCAAGTACCCTACCGGTTTACAAGGAAACAAGAAAGAAATCTGTGAGGAAAAGAGGTAAACAAGCTATCTCAATGTGGTTTAATGCCTTAGGAGAAATAAGCTTATAATGCTTGTTAAAACTACCTAAAGAGCAAATGGTAAATGAGCTAGTAAAATGCTCTCAAGGAGTTTATTAAAGGAATATGTATTGTTGGGTGTATTTGCAGGTCAAAGGCATTATTATGTGGGAAATTCAGTGTTTAAGGTTTATGCAATTTAAGGGCCTAAGAGCCATGCATTTAAGGGCCTAAGAGCCATGCATTTAAGGGCCTAAGTGCCAAGCAATTTAAGTTATGCACTATATTGTGATGTAGTGCTTAATGTGTGAAGTTTGTGTATAAAATGTGTTTGATGGATTTTAGGTGTTCTTGGATGAAATAAGGTAGAAACCTAAGTGTTTGGATGTGGGTATATACTAGAGAAGCTATGGCCAAATTTGGGAATTTTGTAAGAAGTTCTAAGTGTGGTAAGTGAGTTTTGGTGAACTAGGAAGGATTAAAGGTGAATGAATGTTACTTGAGAAGAAAACATGTATAATGGTGATTTAGAGTGATGCAAGGAATTTAAGGAGTTGTGAAAGAGAAGATTTGGTTAGTAAGAGAAGATGCTTGGGAGATGATGTTAAGTTAAGGAGAAAGCATTTTGGGATAGTAGTTGTCATAGGTATGAAACACCACTTGGAAAACTAGGATAAAATAATATAAGTGTTAAGGAATTTTTACAAGGAAATAAGTAAAGGCTTAAGGAGTTAGAAAATGAGTTTCATGGATGTTGTATGTGGATATAAAGTTACCAAATGTTGCTAGGAAGCATTAAGAGGCCTTAGGAGAAGGTTGGTGAAGAATTGGCAAAGTTTGGGTAAGATTAGGAGGCGACCGACCCAGGGGCCGACCCAGTTTTTGGGTCGGTCGAGCCTCTGTTAGATGTTAGGGAAGTGTTCGGTAATGGTCCGACCCAAAAGGGTGGGTCGGACATGGGTCGGTCGGTCAAGTTCCAAAGGAAGGAAAATGTTCGCACATGGACCGACCAGAATGGTGGGTCGGACGTGGGTCGGACGGGCATGTTTATAAGGAAGTAAAAGGGTTCTGTAATGGACCGACCCAGTTGTGGGTCGGACGGTGGGTCGGTCGGACCAAAAACATGGTTTAAGGTTATGAAATGATATGTGATGATGGGGATTGGTAGGTAATGATGTTATAAGGATGTTAAGGACATGTTAGGTGAGTTTTAATGACAATAAAGAGGGCTAAAAGTTGTATTAAAATGTGAGAGTAAAACAAGTTAAAAATGTTAAGTTATGTAACTAAGTTAACGGGGAAAAATTAAGCATTGACATTAAATAATCAAGCAAACCCCGATGTTAATGAAAACACATGTGATGTTAACAGTTGTTCGAGAATTGCTCGAGGAACAAAAGTGGACGTGGTAAAGTGGACTCCGGTGACAGGTATGGTTTTCTTGCAACCTGCGTCCTAACGGATTACACCGGCTTGTATGCCAATATGTTTTCTTGAGTGTTTGCCACCTTGTAAGATTAAAACATGTAATGAGTTTATAGTAATTCATTTATGTGGCGAATTGGCCTCCGATACCATTTAACCTCAAATATGTGTTAAACCTTAGCTAACCAAATCTAGGAACACATGAGTGATCGGTATTCGGAGTTAACGACCCAAACCTTGGGAACGTGCTAACCACGGCTATGTGTGAGTTAGTTGGACATCGTTGTTGTATGTAAGTGTGTGAACCTCCCTTGTGTGCTTAACTCGGTTATGATACCGTATGGTGTGTGGATGTGGTAGGCTCCATAATGGATCCCTAACTACTTATTATTAAGTGTATATGTACTAATGGGGGGAGAGGAGTCCGGTCTGTTCCGGCCACGCGTGTGAGGATGGGGGTCGTGCCATCATAGGTTCGACCCTCTGTGTATGTTATGGTTGTTTTCCCATTGGGTTTCCAACTTTCCCCTTTAGCTTAACCAAAGCTATATTACTGACTCACGTCGGGCCATGGGGGCATACTAATGGTTATGTTATTTCGGTGTGCTTGGGATTACTATATCCGACACACCTTGGGTATAAGTTAACCGTTCTATATAACCGGACGGTAACGAGGATGGTAACGAGCTTAACATGGGGTTGGCGAAAATCCCTAGGCTCACATGGTATACTAACTATGGTGGAAGGTTCCTTGTGAGAACCGATTTTATGGTGTATGTAATGTTATAATGCTATGCAAATTCCCTTGCTATGCTTTGGTATATATATATATTGGATGTTTTAAATGAATGCAATGTTGTCATGTGTACATCGAAGCAAGAAAGGTTTGTTATGTTTTGTTATGTGTGGAATGAGTTATGTTGTAGGATATGGAATGTGTGGATCATGGAAATGAATCCCAGCTTGTGACAAGAGGCGTTTAAGGATAACCCGATTGATGGGTACACGTCGTTCGTTAAGGAAGTAGCTCCGTTAGAGGAGAGCCACTCTAGGGTTTAAGGAATCATTGGATGGTTGGTTAAGTGTGGATGTGTTGGTTATTGGTTGAGCCCATTGAGGCGAAATATTATGGGTTGTATGGTTATGGCTTGTATGCATGATTTAAATATAATCAACTGCATGCTAAGACGACAAATAGTTGTGCGTGGCCCGGTAGCATGTGGGCTGCGGGATTACCATACCAGCAAAGGTGCTGAGCCCCTTGGGGGCCACCCTTTCTCTCCTTTTCTATTTCAGGTACAAGGAGCTGGAAGCCGTTCGAGAGTAGGACGGGGCAGATGTTTATACATGGGTAGCCATTTAAATGGCGTGAGTATGATAGGCGTAGTAAGACCGAAATTGTTATCGGCAGTAGTTTGTAAATACTCGGTACAGTGGGAATGTATGTATATAATAAATGTTGAAGATGGAATGAGGATTGTATTGTGTAGTTGCTCGGGAATCTAGTCCATCAGACCGATACAAATGTACGTGTATTAGCCTTGTTAGCCACGTAGGTGGTTAACGGCGTGTAACACCATTGGAATAAGTAATGTGATGAGTTGAATTTCCGCTGCAGATTGTTATTATGTGTTTGTTGTTGGATGGGGTGTTACATCAATGCAATTAAATCTTTCATGAAACCTTGTACCGAATTTATAACCTAAGATACGTAAATATGCCATTTATGTTATTTTCACATATCAATATATTAACAAGCTATAAATCAGGTGTAACATGTTTGAGTAGTTTAAATAATATTTTAGATCATATAATAAGTCTAGATAGTCTTTCAAAATTATATTCAAGCTTTATTAGCCAACCATACATTAAAATTTGTATTATATTCCTTTATAAAAATACACCTTTTGTGACTTCTAAAATTTTGCATATGTATAATGTTAAACTTCCAAATAAACATAAGAATTTCCAATCCTTAAGTAACTCTCATTTTTTTTTTTACTAGATGCTCATTACTCCAAGTATTTAAGAATCAATGATATTTAGTTTAGTATTACTCTTTTCACTCAATCTTTAAGTTACTTCCTTTAATATATTTTTTTATATTTAATAAGGGGTAGATGTTGTACCTTGGAGTACCCAAATTTAAATCCCCTTCCTCCATGTATAGGTATTTTTCACCAAATATTTAACTCAATAAACCCTTTACATGTATGAATTTTAATACTGAATCTTAAAATACAAATTTTGAATTATTCTGTAACACCCCTACTACGCACATAACTATACTTGGAATCGCAGCGGAAAATAAACAACTAAACGGTAACTAAACGATTGGTGCTACAATGCCGTCAACCACCCACGTGGCTAACAAGGCTGAATAAATACAATTGTACCGGTCAGATGATCAGACTCCCGAGCATAGAACTAACAACCATATATATACATCAACATAATACCGAGTGTTTACAAAATCCTTCACTGTATACCATCACTGTAATCCATCATAAACAAGTTTATAACACGCCACGGGAGCACAGGCGCAACCCGGGCAACATCCAAAAGTACTCCAAAAGTAAACTACTCTCTAGGATCTAGAGCCACTCTGCTTCTTCGATCCTCATCCTACAGTATAAGAAATATGGATCCCCCGAGGGGGTCAGCAACCCTTGGCTGGCATGGTTAACGCGCTGCCCATCGACTACCGGAATGCGCGCAACTATTTGTCATGATGACATGGTATTTATTTTTAAAACACACAACACATACATATATAACATAACACAGGTATTGTACACATCATAACACACATCACAAACATACAATTCCTTTTAGGAAGAGAACCAACACAGTTAGTCCCCATTGAGAGCTTCGAGAATGTTGCCATGCTCATACTTAGCTCGTTACATAACTCGTTACCGTCCGGTTAGATTGAACGGTTAACTTAACACAAGGTGCCTCGGATATAGTGATCCAAGCACACCGAAACAAAACACATAGTATGCCCCTGTGGCCCGACGTGAGTCAGTAAAATAGCCTTGGTTAAGCTAAAGGGAAGGTTAGAAACCAAATTGGAAACTTAACCATAACATACAGAGAGAATGAACCGGTTATGACATCGACTCCCATACTCACACGCGTGGCCGGAACAGACCGGACTCCTCACTTCCCCCGTTAGCCCTTGTTAATAGTTCATCATTGAACTCAACAAACAATCCCCATTAATAGGTCAAGTCTTGTTAGACACACGCATGGGAAGAAAGAGTCATACTCAACAACATAATGATATTTAACAACGGTAAACTATTTACATGATTTAATCTTACAAAGTCATAAACACACAGAAAAACAAACAACACACAAGCCGGTGTAAACCGCTAGACAACAGACTGCAAGAAAACCATACCTCGGTCCTTGCCTCGACTGGTTTCCACCTTGGAAGAATCCTAAACACATTAGTAACGTCGGTTAATTAACGCACTAGTCCATTGTTAACATTATCTACTCATCACTACTAGTTTATTTTTATTTTACACGTATTACAACTTTTCATCCTTTTAATTGCCTATAAACTCACCTAACATGCCTTACTTAACCTCATAATATCATTACTAACCTACTACCATTTTTAGATAACAATCCCCATCGTAAAACAATAATTTTTGGTCCACATAATGGCCTGTCCGAACTTGTGTCCGAGCTTCCAAGTTCGGACACAAGCCGTGATTTTAGACAGAAAACAGACACATGTCCGTACTTGTGTCCGGACTTCGGAAGTTCGGACATGAGTCGAGGAAAATCCTAACTAGAAATCCATACGTCCGAACATGTGTCCGGACTTCCCAAGTTCGGACACAGTTCGAGGATAATCCTTAAGAAATAACAGGTGCGTCCGAACTTCCAAATTCGGACGGTAGTTCGGACACTACCTAAAATCCAGAAAACTGTAAGCGTAACAGGGCATGTCCGAGCTTCCAAGTTCGGACGGAAGTTCGGACGTGCCATTATACTCAATTTCTAAGCCTTTAAACACTTAACCTTATTTCTCCAAAGCCTCCAACCCTTATAGTATCTTCTCCTTAAGTTTCTAAGTGATACTCCTTGCCTATTCCAATTATTATTCCTAGATATTTCTTCCACACAACATCCTTATTTTAACATCATTTCTTACAAACTAAAACTCCTTAAGTCACTCTTGAAATCCCTTTTTCTAAGCTTACACTTCCTCCTTATTTTACCAAAGTTTGCCTAAGCCTTCATCTAAGTCCAAAATGACTTTGGTACATACTAAAACCTCAAGATCATGCCTAAGTCCTTATTACACTCTAGAACACTTCCTAGTTCACCAAAATTCCTTTACAACATCTTGAACTCCTTATGCATTTTCTAAATTTCGACATAGTTTCTCCTAGCATTTTGTTACACCTTAGCACATTATTTTCATCATTAATCATCCTAGAACACTAAGAACACCAAGAACACTTTCTTACACAACTTCACCAAATTCACACTACATCACAATATAGTGCATAACTTAAATTGCATGGCACTTAGGCCCTTAAAATGCATGGCTCTTAGGCCCTTAAAATGCTTAAATCATAAACACTGAATTTCCACAATATATATGCCTTTAACCTGCGATTACATACAACAAGACATATGTTATTTTACTAGTCTCTTTGAGAACATTTACTAGGTCATTCACCATTTGCTCTTTAGGTAGTTTTAATAAGCATTTATAAGCTCATTTCTCCTAAGGCATTAAACAACATTAAGTTAGTAGATTTACCTCTTTTTCCAACACACTTCCTTCTTGTTTCCTTACAAAACCGTATGGTATTTTGATTCCTTGTCAAGTTCTAAACAATATACAAACATTATAATGAGTATTCAAGCTATAGGCTTCATCTCATTGTAAACCCTAATTTGACATTGTTTCAAAAACATCAATGTAGTTGTTTTACCTTGATCTTTGAAGAGAGTTTGAATATATAACAAGAGGGGACTCCACCTAGTCCATGAAGAGTTGAAATGAAGCTAGAACAAGGTCACACAAAGAGCTATATCAATGTGTATTTTCGGTTAAGGTAAGAACATGGAGGAAACTTGATTTTTGTTTGAGATTCCTTACCTAGAAGCAAAGGAGAGTAATAATATGTCAAAATACAAGCTCAAGCTCCTTCAATGGTGGAACACCTTGGCACCGAAATGGAGCCCTTGGAGTTTTGAGAAGATAGGAATGAAGAGCTTGATGAGAGGAAGAGATTGGTGGTCTTTGTTTTTGATTTGGACAAGTGAGCTAGATTTAACAAGTGGTCAAAGTTGGAGCTTCCATGGTGGTAGTAGTATTACCGAGAGAGAACAAAGAAGAAGGAAGAAGAGAGGAGTGGGAAACCGTGTGAATGAAGGAAAAAATGAGAGTGAAGATAGAATTTGCTTTAAGGAGATATTTATGCTTATAAAGTAAAAAGGTGAGTTAATTAGTTTTCTTTACTTACTTATTATTATCAACTAAGAAGTGGTGAGTCACACACTTAGAAAACCGGCCCCCTTTATTAGTGTGAGGGTGTTTTAGTCTTTGTTTGTCAATTTAATTACTTAATACAACATATGTTATAAACTAGCTTGTAAAAGTTACTATTCACCTAAACAAGGCACTTAGAAGTGAAATTTTTGATTTCCCATTAATATAGCCACCCAAATGTGATACTATATAGTACACATATATTTAAGAGTAATGATGGACATTTAGCCATTCAAAACTCATTTACAAGACAATTTTTCAAAAACGTGCTTTAAGACTTCTTAAAGCACATTTTATGTTTTAACTTGTTTTCAAGCTTGGTTTTCTTTGGTAATTGGTTTAATATGTTCATTAGTATATAAATGAGGTCTTGGTAAGCTCATTAGGTCTTACTCAAGTTTATCCCAAGCTTAGAGCACATTTTAGCTCTTATTGACTTTAAAGCACATTTGTGTTTCCTTTTGTTTAAATTTGTTTACTAAGGTTTCTAAGACTCTTTTTAGTCTTATTACACCCTACTTAGGTGTTTAAACATCATAACTAGGTTTGGGGTATTTCAATCTACCCCCCTTAAAAGAACTTTGTCCCCAAAGTTCATACTTCCACATAACTTAAACATTAAAACATGAGAACACATATTAACAACATTTCTATATCACATTAACAACATCTTACATCATAATGGACACATGGTCCACACAACAAAACATCACAACATCATTCAGACTCAGCGGTCTGTATCATTAACAACATGACAATACAACACAGATAATGTATTCACATACATGTCATACACATAACCGAAACGGCTCTACCCCCCTTAAATAGGGGTACGCCCCGTACCCTATACATACAACTACTAAGAAGTAAACAACGACGGGTACTTCGCCTTCATCTTATCTTCCAGCTCCCAAGTGGCCTCCTCAACGTCCTGGTTAGACCAGAGAACCTTCACCAGTCTCACAGACTTATGGCGAGTGTCTCGAGTCTTAGTGTCCAGAATCCGTACCGGAGTCTCCACTGATCGCATGGTCGGCTCTAAAGTTAGCCTTTCAGGCTGAAGCACATGAGACGGATGAGACATATACTTCTTCAACTGGGACACATGAAATACATCATGTACCTTGCCCAGCTCGGCGGGTAAGTCAAGTCTATAAGCTACCGGGCCGATCCGCTCCGTCACAACATAAGGCCCCACATATTTTGGGCTCAACTTGCCTTTCTGGCCAAAACGAAACACTCCCTTCATGGGGGATATTCTCAAAAATACCTGATCGCCCACGGCGAACTCCAGGTCACGTCGGCGCACATCTGCGTACGACTTCTGTCTATCCTGAGCTGCTTTCATATTATCCCTGATCTGGCGAACTTCTGCCTGAACTTGCTCAAGATACTCTGGTCCTATAATGACCGTCTCACTCGACTCATCCCAGCATAATGGCGTGCGGCATGGTCTACCGTATAATGCCTGGAAGGGAGACATCTTGATCGATGCGTGATAACTGTTGTTGTAGCTAAACTCGATCAGATGTAACTAATCAATCCAGCTGGTCTGAAAGTCAAGTGCACATGCACGTAGCATATCCTCAAGTGTCTGTATGGTGCGCTCACTCTGACCATCGGTCTGTGGGTGAAACGCCGTGCTCAATTTCAGTTCAGTACCAAGTGCCTCTCGTGTAGACTTCCAATATCTGGATAAGAATCTGGTATCTCTGTCACATACAATCGTCTTTGGTACACCATGATGTCTTACAATTTCTTTGTCAAACAGTTCTGCCAATCTTGCCACTTTCCAGGTGTCCTTCATCGGAATGAATCGGGCCACCTTGGTCAGTCGGTCAACTACTACCCAAATCATATTCAGACCTCCCCTTGTAGGCGGAAGCCCTACTACGAAGTCCATAGATATGTCATGGAACTTCCACTCCGGCACTGGCATTGGCTGCACCATACCACCAGGCCGTCGGTGCTCAAACTTGACCTTCTGACAAGTGAGACACCTCAACACATAGTCATTCACATCCTTTTTCATTCCAGCCCACCAGAAATATCTTTTCATACCCTTATACATCTTTGAAGCTCCGGGGTGAATCGAAGTAGTAGAACAATGGGATTCACTCAATATGCGCTCCTTCAGCTCAGCGCTACTCCTGGGTATACACAACCGGCCATTAAGCCTAATCAGGTCATCATCGTGGAGTCTGAAGTCATACTTCTGACCCTCGAATGTGCCATCAATAAGCTTCTGCCTAGTCTCCACCATATACTGATCCGTCATCTGAGCACTCCGCACCTCTTCAACCAAGCCAGTATGAGAGACTAGCAAATGGAGAGAGTGTGCTCGGCGACTCAATGCGTCAGCTACCACATTTGCCTTACCCTCCTTGTACTGTAAATTGATGTCATAATCATTCAAGAATTCAACCCACCTTCTTTGCCTCATGTTCAACTCCTTATGAGTGAACAAGTACTTTAAACTCTTGTGGTCAGAATAAATTGTCACACTTACCCCATACAAGTGATGTCGCCATATCTTCAGTGCGAAGACAATGGCCCCCAACTCTAAGTCGTGGGTAGGGTAGTTCTCCTCATGCTTCTTCAGCTGTCGGGAGGCGTAAGCCACGACCTTCCCGTGTTGCATCAACACACAACCCATACCCCTGCCTGATGCGTCGCAATAGACCTCAAAACCATCTGGACTGTCTGGTAATGTCAGTATCGGTGCAGATGTCAGAGCATCCTTGAGACTCGCGAAGGCCCTCTCACAGTCGACTGTCCACTCGAATGGTGCATCCTTCTTCATCAAGGAAGTCATCGGCTTCGAGACACTGGAGAAGTCCTTCACAAATCTCCTATAGTAACCTGCCAGACCGAGGAAGCTCCTGATATCGGTAACTGTCTTCGGCCTAGGCCAGGTGCGCACTGCATCTATCTTTGCCGGATCAACAGCGATCCCGGCCTCAGAAATCACATGTCCAAGGAATGATACTTGGTTCAACCAAAATTCACACTTAGAAAATTTAGCATACAACTGATTCTTTCTCAATGTCTGCAATACATCTCTCAGGTGGCTTTCATGCTCACCTCTCGATTTCGAATACACAAGTATGTCATCGATGAAGACTACCACTGATTTGTCCAACTGATCTTGGAACAAACGGTTCATTAAGTCCATGAACTTTGCTGGTGCATTTGACAAGCCAAACGGCATAACTGTGAACTCATAATGCCCATACCTAGTTCTGAAAGCTGTCTTTTCGATATCACTATCACGGATGGCAATCTGGTGGTATCCGGAACGTAGGTCTATCTTGGAGAATACTGATACTCCCCTCAGCTGATCAAATAGATCGTCGATGCGTGGTAAGGGGTAACGGTTCTTCACCGTAACAGCATTCAGCTCCCGATAATCAATACATAGGCGGAGGCTACCGTCCTTCTTCTTCACGAAGAGGACCGGCGCTCCCCATGGTGAAACACTAGGGCGGATAAAGCCCTTGTCGAGTAGGTCTCTCAGCTGCTCCTTGAGCTCTGTCATCTCTGCTAGAGCCATACGGTAAGGTGCTTTCGCAATGGGTCCGGTGCCCGGAACTAGATCAATCTCAAACTCAACCTCTCGTGCTGGCGGCATGCCCGGCAGTTCCTTAGGAAATACATCAGGAAACTCCGACACTACCGGCACATCTGGGCTAAACTCAGGGTCTCTCTCTATGTCCTGAACATAGCAGAGGTATACATCTTTTCCTCGTCGCAACTCACGATACATGGCCATGGCGGTGATGATCTGTGTCGAAGGCTCCCTGGGCCTCTGGCGGTATGATATAGTAACCCCAGATGGACTCCGAAGAAGCAGTCGATGCTCGGCACGCAGGATTCTGCCCTTGTGCCGCTCCAACCAGTTCATCCCGACAATCACATCAAAACCTAGTCCGTCGAACTCTATCAAGTCGATCGGAAACTTCTCATCCATGATTCGAACAATAGCACCTCGGTAGTAGCGGGTACATCTGATCCGCTCTTTCGACGGGAGAGTGACCACGAAGTCTGGCATCCCTTCACCGTCTAACCCCAGCCTCTTCGCAAATGCTAGCGAAATAAATGTGTGTGAGGCTCCAGAGTCGAACAGGATCGATGCGTCCACGCCATTCACTGGAAAGGTACCGGTGAGGATTGTGCCGCTCTTGCCGGCTTCCGCCTCATTGCAGACACTCAGTATACCTCCCGTTCCGAGTGCACAGCCTAATTCATTGGCAAACTAATAAGTATTGGGTAACAACACGTTGATACACTCCAAAATAACATTCCTTTATTCATTAACACAGTCTTTACACCATAAGTTGGTTACATTGTAGACATGGCTAAGTATAGCTCCTTTGTCAAACCACTGGCTTAGTACATTACATGATTACACAAGGCTCAAAACTGCCTGAAAGTCAAATTCAAACGTCCGGGTTTCAGATGTGTGGCATTTACCACTATCGATGGTGCGGTATTCAATTTAATCTTATTGATACCGTGGTATAACATCCTTGCTTGTCCTCCCATGATTAATACATCTCCCGATTTCAGCAGTAGCTTCTTTGCGAGATCACCACGCTTCTGCTCGCCGTACATAAACACAGCGGTATCACCAATGGACCAAGACACCACGGGTACTCCCTTACTTAGAGACTCGGGTGACTCGTCCTTGTCTTGGTGCATACCTAACCGTCCACCTTTCTGGTAGAAGTTTACAATGCATAGATCTGCTTTTACACTTGGAATTGATTCCGTTTCAAATTGTTGAGCAATTCCTACGGCGTGGTTAACGACCGCATGGAACTCCTCTGGTATACTTGATACTGTTGCTCCATCTTCAGCTCGAAACTTCTTGATATGACTTGGTGTAAGGGTTCCAGTCCTTACCCATGCACATCATCTTCAACTGCATCCTTGCTCCGTTCGGGTATTCGGGTGTGTAAAACCCTCCTGGTTTTGCTCTAAGCTCGTCGCATCGTCTGATGATATGGATTTGTGCCTCCGGTGTCAGGTATCCATTTAGAAGTATCATACCTGGCTGGATGACCTGACATGCTCCAATGGAAAGTCGGCGATGTTGATGGTGGTTTCTTCAGGGTTTGGTGTGGGCGGGATTGGATAACATATATTGAAAGTTCCTTTAAGTTTAGAGTACTCTAATTAGGTAAATCTCACACTATACTTCATTTATTTACTCACATGGTTGTTACTTAAACTCACTCACACACACATGCATGGAATGCGGTGTGTAGACACTTATTTCATTTAACAATTTAGGCGGTACCTGGTCTAGAAGAGGGCCCTGGCGCCTCAGACCGGTCCACCACGTTCAGGGTGGCCTTGTTGGACCCCGACCCCTTCCCCTTCTGGGACTCCGTGTACCTCTGATCTGGGGGTGGCTGGTTCGCCGTCTTCTGGCCATCGGTGGTCGTAGTGGCCTTACCCTTCCATTGCCCCTTGGGCCTGTAGTTCCTACTGTTCGGGTTCTGCCAGCATTCATGGTCGCGGTGACCCATCTTCTTACAGTATCGGCACTGAACATCGTTACCCTTGCAGTCCTTGCCGGGGTGATCTCCGTTGCACCACTTGCAGTAATAGTGGCGCTCCGGTCCAGAGCCCGTGCTAGCTGCTATCACAATACACCATCAATACTTGTTTCACAACTTGTTAACATATACTCTAACTTATCGCACAGGATTAGACAATTACCCTTAGGTGGGTAAGAACGTAGGGGCTTGGCCGCATACGCATAGGTGAGCTGTAGAGGCTCCTCAGCAGTGGTGGTCTGGGTCTGGCTCTTGCCACCTTGCTGCTGTCCTTTCTGGGACTGGGGTATGATTTCTTCTTCTTCCCTCCCCACTGCCCTTGCGTGCCTTGGCCCTCGTTCTGAGCCTTGCGCTTGAGCGCACTCTCCTCGTCCCTCAGACGGACGGTGATCTCCACAATAGCAGCGGCATGATAGCACTCCTATATTTAGGGTGTCAGTTATGCCCCGCCAAATAAACTCACATCACATTAACACATTGTACACACTTATTCACATTACACTGTAGTTTCCTTTACCTGCAAAGTGGTATATCCAGTAGGCCCCATGCCGTACGTAGGCGATAGTTCAGTCCGTTGTAGAAACGGTTCACAAGGATCCGGTCTGAGTAACCCAGATCCGGTAGCAGGTGGATAAGTCCGATGAAGGCTGAGTAGTACTCATCTACCGTCATCTATCCCTTGCTTCAGATTGTCCAACTCCACTCCAGGCGCTTGGCCTCTTGCACATGTATAGGGTAGTATTTGGCTCGCAGCAGAGCCGTGTACTCCCTCCACTGAAACGTCGGGTCAGCAACTCTACCCTCGCGCACAAGCTTCCACCAGTTTTGTGCCGAGCCCTTCAAGTAGTAAGCAGCAAGTCGTACCTTGACCTGCTCAGGTGGTGCTAGGGTTTCGAAGGTGGTCTCCATCTCGGAGATGTATGCCTCGAGCTTACGGGGATCGGTCTCCCCACTGAATGAGGGCGGCCTCAGATCAGCCAACGCCTTGACCCAATTGGTCTCTCGTGGCGGTGGTGGTTGGCTGAACTCCAGGTTGTCGCCCTTGCTGTATAGCAGCAACTAAGTCGGGTACCAGCTGAGCTACGGCGGCTGCAACTGCCTCAGCCATGGTCTGTGCCATAGTATCATCACCCTGGTCACCCATACCTCCAGTACCGCGCCCGCGGCCTCTACCTCGTGGTCTACCTGCCATCTGATTTCATATGAACATCTCATTAGCACTATGCTTGCACACTTATCGGTCCAACGATTGTAACGCTTCCCGATAACAAGGTATCTCCACACTTAGTTAGTGGTCAACCTTTCCAATATGTTCACTTAGGTATCTGTAGTTAGGTTTCCTAACTCGGTATATCCCTAAGCTCGGTATTCTAGTCATCAGAGCGATACTTTCGCTCTGATACCACTTTTTGTAACACCCCTACTACGCACATAACTATACTTGGAATCGCAGCGGAAAATAAACACTAAACGGTAACTAAACGATTGGTGTCTACAATGCCGTCAACCACCCACGTGGCTAACAAGGCTGAATAAATACAATTGTACCGGTCTGATGATCAGACTCCCGAGCATAGAACTAACAACCATATATATACATCAACATAATACCGAGTGTTTACAAAATCCTTCACTGTATACCATCACTGTAATCCATCATAAACAAGTTTATAACACGCCACGGGAGCACAGGCGCAACCCGGGCAACATCCAAAAGTACTCCAAAAGTAAACTACTCTCTAGGATCTAGAGCCACTCTGCTTCTTCGATCCTCATCCTGCAGTATAAGAAATATGGATCCCCCGAGGGGGTCAGCAACCCTTGGCTGGCATGGTTAACCGCAGCCCATCGACTACCGGAATGCGCGCAACTATTTGTCATGATGACATGGTATTTATTTTTAAAACACACAACACATACATATAAATACACAGGAGGTATTGTAACACATAACACACTCACAAACATACAATTCCTTTTAGGAAGAGAACCAACACAGTTAGTCCCCATTGAGAGCTTCGAGAATGTTGCCATGCTCATACTTAGCTCGTTACATAACTCGTACCGTCCGGTTAGATTGAACGGTTAACTTAACACAAGGTGCCTCGGATATAGTGATCCAAGCACACCGAAACAAACACATAGTATGCCCCTGTGGCCCGACGTGAGTCAGTAAAATAGCCTGGTTAAGCTAAGGGAAGGTTAGAAACCAAATTGGAAACTTAACCATAACATACAGAGAGAATCGAACCGGTTATGACATCGACTCCCATACTCACACGCGTGGCCGGAACAGACCGGACTCCTCACTTCCCCCGTTAGCCCTTGTTAATAGTTCATCATTGAACTCAACAAACAATCCCCTTAATAGGTCAAGTCTTGTTAGACACACACATGGGAAGAAAGAGTCATACTCAACAACATAATGATATTTAACAACGGTAAACTATTTACATGATTTAATCTTACAAAGTCATAGACACACAGAAAAACAAACAACACACAAGCCGGTGTAAACCGCTAGACACAGACTGCAAGAAAACCATACCTCGGTCCTTGCCTTGACTGGTTTCACTAGTAGAAAAAAGGCCTATTTCGGCGGTTCCAATAGGCCTATTTCGGCGGTTGTGAACCGCCGAAATGAGCACCGCCGAACTAGATGTACCTATCTCGGCGGTTCTTAGAGAACAACCGCCGAGATAGGCCCCTGGGATTGACCGTGTGTGAGATTGACCATGGGTCTATCTCGGCGGTTCTTAGAGAACAACCGCCGAGATAGACCCATGGTCAATCTCACACACGGTCAATCCCAGGGCCTATCTCGGCGGTTGTTCTCTAGAACCGCCGAGATAGGATTTTTTTTTTTGTTTTTTTCCATCCAGCTTATATATATATATATTCACCACATTTCATTCAATCAGACCTGTAATAATGCTTCATCCATACAGGGAGCTCCAGCACACATTTAAAAAGTTATAAAAGCTCCCAATTAATACCAACGACGCACCACAATTTGAGAGTTAACAAAACCAATGCAATTACACTTACTTTCACACTTTCAATACAAATAAAAAACACCATTACAATTCAAATCTACCATTACACCATCCACAAGTGTACAGAGTTATATTTACATATTCGAAAAAGTTAGCAAAACATCTTCATGATCATCAATTCATTAACTTGTGCAGACGAACTCCGACCATTCCTCAAGCATCTCAACAAT
Source organism: Limonium bicolor (assembly GCA_023374045.1). Taxonomy (NCBI): domain Eukaryota; kingdom Viridiplantae; phylum Streptophyta; class Magnoliopsida; order Caryophyllales; family Plumbaginaceae; genus Limonium; species Limonium bicolor. Next base: position 248,999,474 of record CM041779.1, read on the forward strand.
TTGAGCATCATCATACTGACCATCTTTGAACACTTGTTCGTAAGCCTGGAAAAAAATGAACATTAATCTAAAACGTACAAGTCTAACAACATGTAAAGAGCATAACTGAAACTTTCAAAGAATGTTACCATGTCTAACGAGTGCTCTGGTAAAAGGTTCGCCGCTCCTACTATGTCACTCATGAATCTCATGACATAGTATCCACATTCTGACCCCCCAGGCTGCACCGGACACTATACAAACACACATATTGACAGTTATAAACAAGTTTAAACATTATCACACAAATTTATCAATTAATAGAGTACCTTGACAGTGTTCCAAGGGATGCTATTCTTCATTGTTATACCCAGGCATCTTAATGCAGCTTTCATGGAACTATATACATCAGCAATATATTAGTTTTAAGCATCAGTAGCAAATTATGAAACAGTTAATGTTATGTAAAATAATTGTTGTTTACGATAACAAAATAATTACCCCTGTATTGCGGTGGAGATCTTCGGTCTCTTGGCACCCGCACCAAGTGAGTCAAATTGCAAGATTCGTGGGTGCTTCCCCATCACCAGCACAAGCAATGACCAATGTCGACTGTCCACAAATTACACAATGTGTTGAAATCATTAAGCAACTAACACAAACTATATGTTTTAGATAATACCAATAGAAATAGTCAAATCATACCCTGAATGATATGGCAGCATAACAAATGACTTTTTCGAACATTCATAGAGGGCATTCGTCATATATTGCATAAGGCCTTGCGGATCACTGTCATCTGGACTTCATTGCACATAGCAGGACACAGGAATCAAATCTTTGATCTTGATAGAGATTGATCGCCTTATCATGCACCCACCTATGAGGCAATATCATTAGTAATTAACTTTATATTCAAACATCTAATTCATCACCAATTAATGAATTCAAAATATAAAAGGTAGAAGTCACTCACATGGCGGCCGACTTGATAATCGACACATTCAACCAATCCCTCCTGAAGCACTCCTCGAAGTCGGACATATACATCCCAAATCGATGTATATCTTCTCCTTGAACTATATAGTGAAATATCCGCTCGGGATCTTCCACAATGAGGGAATCACTATCCGGTGGTAGCACCAACAACGAGGAATGCAGAATCTGCATATTGGTCGACACGGCCAATATTCTCTTCTCCACCAAAGCAGGTCTAAGCACAAAATTTGTGGAAGCCTTTGATTGCACAGGTGTGGCAATTCTTTTTCCTTTGCCCTTATCAGTCTTCGGTGGGGTCATATCCTATGATATTAGTCTAATTAAGTATATGGATGCAAGGTGGTACACCAATAGTTTTATAGCAACGGTTAAGAGTAATACCTGCCCAGGGAGTCTGACCAATCGTGCAGGCCACTGCACTGTCGCAGTCTGTGCAGAACGCACGGTAGGTCTTTGTGGGACCGGCACCGGTAAACCGACGTCAGCATGCTCTGCAACAAATTCGTCTACAAGCACTCGTGCATGGTAATGTCGGAGTGGTTCACCGTGCACAATATCACTTGGACGAGAGGGGAAAAGTTTTCCCCATGCAACCATGACCTCTTCTACTCCAATTTGTAAAAACAGATGGCACTCAGTGGGTGCCTGAGTGTTATGTGGAACTTGTTTAGATAAAAATTGAGAATTCTTCTATGATGATATTAGTGATCAAGTTAAAAATCATAATCGTCATGTACTCAATTGAAATGTAAGTCTAACCTGTAGAGATGCATAGGGAAACGGATCAGCCGAGTGGACACTACTTCTCACTACCGGTGGTCGAGAAACCTCTTGGCTTTCATGCTGCTGTGGCTGAATCCTTGATATAGCCTGAGCGATCCTCTCGTCGACGTTCTGAGTAATCCTCTGCTCCATCTCAGACATCGCTCTCAGGTGCTCCTCGTAGCTAATCGACTGTCCCCGGCTGATTCTGGACCCGGGTGCGCCAAATGCCTGGCGGTACCAACGTGCCCACCAAACCCAATGGCACGACCTGGATGATCCTTCTTACCAAGAGCGCGTGTAAGAGGATCATCATTCCTCTGTGAGGTCCAGGTGCCCTGGGTGAGATGAGAGCTTAATTCACCCTAATATAACACACAAATACAGTTATTAGTTTAACATAAGTTCATATACAAAGGAAATGAACAGTTTGACTGAAAATGAAATGATATCACTTACCATTTGAGCAATAACTGCTCTCGTGGCTTCATCATATTGAGGATTTTCGGGAGTAGAGTTCTTCGGAATGTGGCTTAACTCCCACACTTTCATTCTTCTGCCACTGGCATCCAATGAGCCATCCGTGGGCAGATATCCCTTTTGCTCCCATTCTGGTACCCTTTGAGCAATACTTTTTCCACCTAAGTGGTGAGGGTACAGATTCTTCTTAGCATTTGCTTGTTGTTTCGCACGGAGAGCCTGCATAAATTAATGGGATCATGTTAAGTGAAATTGAACAAAAAAAACATAAGAAATTAAGATTAATTTATGTATGTATGACAATAAAGTGCACCTGGAACTCAGGTGTGTGACGCCTCTCAACAAATTGTAGCCATTGCTCTTCTGTTATGCCCTCGTAAACCTCCCATGGTGGTCTCACACCGTCTCCACCATGATCTGGCTCATCTGGATCTTCTGGAGTAGGCATCTTGTAGATGTACTTGTCAGCCAACTTATTCTTGTGGTCCCGGAACTGTTTCGACATCGCTGATAGCACATCGTTTTTAAGTGCGGGATCCACGGCGAAACGAGACTACGTACATGATCATTCAGTTAGTAAAGTAAACATAAATGTTCTATTATTTCACAAAAGATCATAGTAATAATGTAGAGATTTACCTGAAGACGCTGAAACATAGTATCCTTCAATGATTGAGGCACTTGCTTCCAGGTGTGGTTTATGTCGCAATATGACTTCACCAAATGGCTACCGTAAGCGGTGAAGTCATTCTTCCAATTTCCATGGGGCTGGTTGAATTGATTGAAGTCGACCGGTTTTGTAGGAGGGCCCTTGTTAGCCTTCAGCCCACGTGTTTGCACCTCTTTTCTTCTGCTTCGCCTCTGGTGGTACAACCGACTCCTCTTCGGTCTGCTGTGAAGGGCCAGCCTCAGTCTCGTGTACTGCTACCTGGTCCTTCTTCTTCTTTCCTCCTCTCGTGACCCGCTTACTTGGTCTATTCGGCTGTGGCTCAGGTTCTCCAGTGGAGATAAGCCGTCCAATGGGGTCATCTATAGGGTGATCATCCACTGCAAAAAAAATCATAAAGCATTTTCATCAGTTAAACTCATAACATAAATACTATGATGCATAACAATAACAGTTAAGATGATATTACAGTCTACATTCTACTAACAACATTACCTGACACGTACAAAAACATAAATCATTTCATATTTTCTACCCAAACACCCTCATCATGGTCTGATCGTGCGTAGAGCAAATCGTTTTCAGTATCATCAATCGAATCCGGTAATCCAGTAGGAAACAAGGATGTTTCCTCTACAGTCCCATTTTCATCGTTATCCTCATTTTCATTTTCCATTACAACCGGCCTTCTTCCTGGAAGAACAACAGACCATCTGCAGTCTTTCGGATCCTCAACATACCACACTTGCTCGCAATCCTTTCCCAGAACAAATTGATCATCATTATAACCGTGTAACCGTGAAAGATCAACCATGGTAAGCCCTCCATCATTTTGGTACCCGCGTCGGTTGTCCACCCACTTGCACCGGAACAACAGAAAGGAATCAATGTCATAGTCTAGTTCCCAGATGTCCTCGATGACACCATAATACCAATTACTAAATGGTTGAGATCGGTTACCGCTGTTGTACTCAGTGGCAGTAGCTTCAATTTTTACCCCACTATTCTGGTTTATCGATTTGGCATCTTGGCGTGCAGTGTAGTATGTATACCCACTAATATCATACCCCTCAAAAGATGTAATATTAGTTTCAGGTCCGATTGCCAAACATCTGATCTCTTCGCTTACAGCTTCTGGATCTGATGATGCTAATGTCAACACATGATCTTTGAACCATTGGATAAAAACTCGGTTTTGTTCTTTTGTCAGCCAAATGTGGTTTTTCAAAGGATTTGATGCCTTAACTCAACCATATGGGTTTCCAAATAAGGTTCAACAACCTCAAGATGTTGTAAGACAAACAAATGTGCTTGATGAATAAGTAGACGCGAAACTTGCACGATCTTTCTACCAATAACACCTTTACCCTTAAACCTGCCATAGTGTCGTGGTTTTGGGATACCAATAGACTCTGCCTCACTCAAATAATCGGTCACAAACTCCGTGACTTCCTCAGTCACTGTTGCTTCAACAATGCTCCCTCTGGTCGATACCTATTCTTCATTCTACTTTTCAGAATACCCATGTACCGTTCAAAAGGGTACATGTACCGTAAGTATACCGGACCGCAGAACTGTATCTCTCGAACGATGTGCACAATTAGATGTACCATTATATCAAAGAAAGATGGTGGGAAATACATCTCAAGTTGACATAAAGTGATAACAATTTCACGTTGTAGATCATCTAGAGAGGTTACGTCAATTGCCTTGGAGCACACAGCGTTGAAAAAGAAACATAACCGAGTTAAAGCATTTCTGACATCAGATGGCAATATCCCTCGAATTGCGACCGGAAGAAGATGTAACATCAGTACATGATAATCGTGAGATTTCATGCCTAAAAGTTTTAAATCCTTCATCGATACAATGTTCTTCCAGTTTGAAGAGTATCCAGACGGTACTTTTACCGAGTACAGACATTTGCAGAAACTAATCTTTTCAGCCTTTGAGAGCGTGTAGCATGCAGGAGGTAGGTAGATTCGTTTCCCATTCTCTTGTGGGTGTAACTCCTTTCGTATACCCATGGTTTGCATGTCCTTTCTGATTTTCAATCCGTCTTTTGTTTTGCCGGGTATATTGAGTAAAGTCCCACTCACTGCCTCACCAACGTTCTTCACAATGTGCATGATGTCTAAGCAGTGCCTCACAGAAAGATGACGCCAATAAGGTAGTTCCCAAAAGATAGAACACTTTTTCCAAATGTTTTTCGTCGGTTTTGATGTGTTTCCAAATACATTTACAATGTCCTTAACCTTTTCATACACTTCCTCAGAGGTCAGAGGTAGACGGGCCACACGAGTTTCGGCTTGACCATTGAACAACTTTCTCTTCGTTACTCGATAAGGGTGATCTTCGGGGAGAAGACGTCGATGACACATATAAACATTCTTCCCACAATGTTTTAAACGGTCCGAACAAGTGTCTTCCTCGCATATGGGACATGCAAATGTTCCTTTAACCGTGTAACCGGACAAGTTCCCATACGCAGGGAAGTCATTGACGGTACAGAACAACAAAGCCTTGAGCGTGAAATTCTCTCTTGCATAAGCATCATATACCACGGTCCCCTCATTCCACAATAGCTTCAGATCGTCGATCAGAGGGGCAAGGTACACATCAATGCTATTACCTGGCTGCTTGGGACCAGATATCAGGAGCGATAACATGATGTACTTTCGTTTCATACACAACCATGAGGGCAAATTGTAGATCACTAGCAGAACAGGCCATGTACTGTGTTGACTACTCAATGTGCCGTACGGGTTCATTCCATCAGTACATAACCCAAGCCTCAGATTCCTATCTTCATGTCCGAAATGTTCTTTGAACCGTCTATTGATGTTTCTCCACTGAGGCCCATCTGCTGGATGTCTTAGTTTCTCATCACTCTTTCTACCCTCGGCATGCCATCGTAAGTTCTTTGCATCTTTCGGATTCGCAAACAACCGTTTGAATCTGGGTATAATCGGCAAATACCAAACAAGTTTTGCTGGAGGGCTTTTTTTCTGAACGGAGGAGTACTCACCATCTTTATGCTTATACCGGGACAACGAACATTTCGGGCAATTGTCCAGATTTTCGTATTCACCCCTGTACAACACACAGTTGTTTGGACACGCGTGAATTTTTTTGTACTCTACTCCCATTGGACACACCCATTTCTTTGCCTCATACGTGGTCGTAGGGAGACCGTTCTCATCCGGTAGCATATCATGAATCAGCTCGAGGAATGCCGTGAAACCTTTGTCACTCAATCCATATCTTCCCTTCAGGTTGAACAAATTCAATATAGCTGTCAATTTCGTGTACTTAGTGCAAGTAGGATACAACGCCGTTTTGGATGCGTCCAACAACCTTTGATACTCATCCGGCCGGTCGACAAAGTTATCCTCAACGTTACCAAGCATCTCGTCAATTTGTTCATCATGATAAGTCGACTCACTGTCAACATTGACTCCGGAAGCGCTTGGGAGTTCTGACTCGTTAGTAGTATCGAATGTCTGCTCGGTTCTTGAGTTACACCGATCGTGACTGTAGGAAGATGAAGCATTATCTTCAACACGTTCTCCATGAAAAATCCATTTTGTATAATGTGGCATGAAACCACGGGTCTTCACATGGAGTTGTACGAGGTTGATGCTTGAATAATGTTTAACCACACCACAATCAACACAAGGACATGGAATTTTCTCCGCCTTTGTCCTGTCCTTGTGTTGCACTGCAGCTTTGCAAAACTCTTTCAGCATTTTGTCAAAATGTTCGCCTCTATCACCATACATCCAGTCACGCTCCATACTACATGTGCAACAGATCACAGGTGTGAGTTAGATCCTTTGTAGAATATGGCCTGTATTAAGTTGCACATGTTTATTTCCTAATGGAGCATGACTGGGATGATTGTCAATTAGTCTAGCCTAACTCTAAGGTTGCAAACACAAAATAAACTACCATTTTCAATTTAAGAAATTGTTGCACTTCTAAAACAGAAACCGGTGTTTAAAACAATATTACGAATACTTTTTCTACAAAAAATTTGGCATGACCTTTGCGTAATTGTACACATCCCGTGCTTATTATTCAGCACTCACCAAAGTCATCACAACCAAACATTCCAACAATGGCAGCAACCAACAATTAAAATAAATCAATTCTTTACTAGCTAGCTGAAAACCAATTGCAAATTCAGATCATCAAATCAACGCTTTCAATTCTCCACTGTATAAGTTCAAACCGGTTTACAGACTAACAAAGAATCGAGAGTTAGAATACGTACTTGTTTTTTAAGGATTTATGGACAGGGGAGACTGGTGCCTGAGAGGTAGGCTTCTGTTCGAGAGATGCAGCAATACCACTTCTGATATGTCTCTGCAAGGGAGCAACAAAAAATAAATTAAAAAAGAAATGCATCAACAAATAGGGAATGAAGCTAAATTATGTACTACCACTTATATTTAAATACATAATTGCATTTATTAAACAAAAAATAAGGTTTAGTTACTTACTTGTGCACAGAGGAGGAAAGAGGAACAGTAATGGAAGAAGGCGGGAAACAAGAGAGGTGATTCACGGACCTGATAAAAAAAATTAGATATTGTTAGACATATACACATACATCAAACAATATTAATTACGAAGAGATTTAAAAAAAAACGGCATGACTTTTGCATAATTTTACCTATCCCATGCTTATTATTAAGCATTCACCAACCATTCATCAACACAAATTTCCATCACAAATCAAACTAATACCAACTTTATCCATCAAACCAAATTTTAATAATTTGTGGAAATCAAATACAAAGTAAAATAAAGACACAACTATGCCTATTATTAAGCATTCACCAATTATTCAACAACACAAATTTCAATCATAAACCAAACTAATATATACCAAATTCATTCATCAAACGAAATTCCAATAATTTGTGGAAATCAAATACAAAGTACAAAAGAGAAAAATGATACGTTAGATTATATTACCGGTTCGAAAATGAATTGTTCTCCGCTCCGCTTTCAATCTACCATCAAATGGTAAAGAAGCTCCTTAAGTATTTATCTGTAGAGACACAAAAGAGAAAAATGATAAGTTAGATTATATTACAGTGAGTGAAGAGAATGAAGAGTTAAATTAAAAAAAATACCGGTTCATAAATGAATTGTTTTCAGCCCCTCTTCTCAATCGGGCGTGCGAGACTTGTGTAGCAACACCAATCTCTACAGAGGCAACGCATAAAGATTGAACAACATTCAGATCAATTAGAATAATTTTATATTAAACTTAACGACTATACAATACTCATATATATAATATAAATACATTCTCACACCTCTACTTCAAACCGCTACTAAAACGGCTAATACCTCACCTACTACAATATTTTTCTACTATGACTGCTTGTTCACGCTCTTACTCAATTATACACTACGAAACGTTCTACTCTTTTTCTACACTTACATTACATCTTTCATGTGCTGCACATCCTTTAAATGTTTTTCGTATTACTATAAAGATTTGGAAAGATGATTACTTTGACATTTTGTGAGGTTGTATCGGCTGTCGGAGCTGACGTTATTAATGAATTGTTTTAGTGAACATATCTATATATATCAAACTTAAATATTAATAGGGACTTCGAGCCGTGGGAGCGAAACATAAAATTCACGTGTTAAGAGAATCTCTAGGGTTACCCACTTCTTGTATATTAATTAGTTATCGGGTGTGACTTGTTATTTGGGGTTTAAATTTCATTACCTCTCGCCCAAAAAAATAATAAGGAAAAAATAGGCCTATTTATAAATTCAAATTCACCAGCTACATTTTGCACTGGGTCTGGATTTTCTCTGCCGTAGCCAAATAATTAACTTGGATTGGCTATTCTAATTTTAAGAAAGCATTGTACATTGAGCAGGGTCACGTTTAGTCCTATAATTAATCGTCTTTAAACTAAATTAGATTTGCTTTTAATTTTAATAAAAAGCAGGAGTAGCAATCTGAAGAAAGGAAGTTTGGAAAACCAAATCGAATACTTTTACTTTTCTTCTTCTATCTTACAAAAATAGACGAAAAATCTATTTTATGTCATTGGTCTATTTAACGTTCTTACAATTTTGATAGTAGAATATAGTCTAGTACAATCGAGTGATAGTTTATAAAGATTCTGTGTATAGTTTGATAATTTTTTATTTGGTCTGGATAAACATCTATGTACTTAATCTACTATCAAAAAACTTTTATGTTTTAATAAAGTAGTACTAGGTGTAATAATGTCTACCAATCCAACATGAAATCTTTATTAGATCTCGTAAAATGTTTATTAAACTTTATAATAATACCTAGTAACACTCTATGATCTAAATCTCAAAAGTTGGTCAACACATGTTGATGATGCACATTAATAACACTCATTCATACGTTTATAAGCTTAATAAATCTAGCCCAAATAAGCTAACCTAACTATACTTAAAAGAAGGGCAAAAAACAGCACAAAAATTCACTCGGACATTTCGTCGAACACCTTGTGTGCATACATAAATTTAATAGTTTAACAACCAAATCTTGCAAAGATTTCACACACACAATAAATATCATCATCCACAATCACAATGTGACAACAATCTATCAATTTTAACAACAAATTAACAATTTACTAAACAAAGTCGAACCCAAATTTTAGGGTTGCACTCACCTCTGTTCGACCTCTGTTAGTGGCGGATGAGGCTGGCGACACCAACCGACGACCACACCGACGGCGCGACACCGGCGACAGCAAGGGGAGGAGGAGGGCGGCGGTCGACGGCTGTGGTGGCGGTGGTTTGCTCGAAATCGCCGCGGAACAGAGAGGAGAAGAGGGGTAATTAGGCGCGCTAATGAAATGTCGTAATGTCGTAATTGTTTCGAAACGGGGTTGGGGGGTTAATTAAAAGGACCTATTTCGGCGGTTCCTTGTTAGGAACCGCCGAAATAGGCCCTTTTTAATTATTAAATAAATTAAATAGACCTATTTCGGCGGTTCCTAACAAAGAACCGCCGAAATAGGTGATTAAATTTTAAAAAAAAAAGAAAATAGAAAAACCTATTTCGGCGGTTTCGTGTAAGGAACCGCCGAAATAGGTCTATTTAATTTTTTTTTATTAAAAAGGGCCTATTTCGGCGGTTCATATCTAGGAACCGCCGAAATAGACCCCTTCTTTACATACTGTTAACATCTCGGGCCTCTATGTCGGCGGTTTTATCTACAACCGCCGAAATAGGGGCGCCGAAATAGACGTTTTTTGTACTAGTGTTTCCACCTTGGAAGAATCCTAAACACATTAGTAACGTCGGTTAATTAACGCACTAGTCCATTGTTAACATTATCTACTCATCACTACTAGTTTATTTTTATTTTACACGTATTACAACTTTTCATCCTTTTAATTGCCTTTAAACTCACCTAACATGCCTTACTTAACCTCATAATATCATTACTAACCTACTACCATTTTTAGATAACAATCCCCATCGTAAAACAATAATTTTTGGTCCACATAATGGCCTGTCCGAACTTGTGTCCGAGCTTCCAAGTTCGGACACAAGCCGTGATTTTAGACAGAAAACAGACACATGTCCGAACTTGTGTCCGGACTTCGGAAGTTCGGACATGAGTCGAGGAAAATCCTAACTAGAAATCCATACGTCCGAACATGTGTCCGGACTTCCCAAGTTCGGACACAGTTCGAGGATAATCCTTAAGAAATAACAGGTGCGTCCGAACTTCCAAATTCGGACGGTAGTTCGGACACTACCTAAAATCCAGAAAACTGTAAGCGTAACAGGGCATGTCCGAGCTTCCAAGTTCGGACGGAAGTTCGGACGTGCCATTATACTCAATTTCTAAGCCTTTAAACACTTAACCTTATTTCTCCAAAGCCTCCAACCCTTATAGTATCTTCTCCTTAAGTTTCTAAGTGATACTCCTTGCCTATTCCAATCATTATTCCTAGATATTTCTTCCACACAACATCCTTATTTTAACATCATTTCTTACAAACTAAAACTCCTTAAGTCACTCTTGAAATCCCTTTTTCTAAGCTTACACTTCCTCCTTATTTTACCAAAGTTTGCCTAAGCCTTCATCTAAGTCCAAAATGACTTTGGTACATACTAAAATCTCAAGATCATGCCTAAGTCCTTATTACACTCTAGAACACTTCCTAGTTCACCAAAATTCCTTTACAACATCTTGAACTCCTTATGCATTTTCTAAATTTCGACATAGTTTCTCCTAGCATTTTGTTACACCTTAGCACATTATTTTCATCATTAATCATCCTAGAACACTAAGAACACCAAGAACACTTTCTTACACAACTTCACCAAATTCACACTACATCACAATATAGTGCATAACTTAAATTGCATGGCACTTAGGCCTTTAAAATGCATGGCTCTTAGGCCCTTAAAATGCTTAAATCATAAACACTGAATTTCCACAATATATATGCCTTTAACCTGCGATTACACACAACAAGACATATGTTATTTTACTAGTCTCTTTGAGAACATTTACTAGGTCATTCACCATTTGCTCTTTAGGTAGTTTTAATAAGCATTTATAAGCTCATTTCTCCTAAGGCATTAAACAACATTAAGTTAGTAGATTTACCTCTTTTTCCAACACACTTCCTTCTTGTTTCCTTACAAAACCGTATGGTATTTTGATTCCTTGTCAAGTTCTAAACAATATACAAACATTATAATGAGTATTCAAGCTATAGGCTTCATCTCATTGTAAACCCTAATTTGACATTGTTTCAAAAACATCAATGTAGTTGTTTTACCTTGATCTTTGAAGAGAGTTTGAATATATAACAAGAGGGGACTCCACCTAGTCCATGAAGAGTTGAAATGAAGCTAGAACAAGGTCACACAAAGAGCTATATCAATGTGTATTTTCGGTTAAGGTAAGAACATGGAGGAAACTTGATTTTTGTTTGAGATTCCTTACCTAGAAGCAAAGGAGAGTAATAATATGTCAAAATACAAGCTCAAGCTCCTTCAATGGTGGAACACCTTGGCACCGAAATGGAGCCCTTGGAGTTTTGAGAAGATAGGAATGAAGAGCTTGATGAGAGGAAGAGATTGGTGGTCTTTGTTTTTGATTTGGACAAGTGAGCTAGATTTAACAAGTGGTCAAAGTTGGAGCTTCCATGGTGGTAGTAGTATTACCGAGAGAGAACAAAGAAGAAGGAAGAAGAGAGGAGTGGGAAACCGTGTGAATGAAGGAAAAAAATGAGAGTGAAGATAGAATTTGCTTTAAGGAGATATTTATGCTTATAAAGTAAAAAGGTAAGTTAATTAGTTTTCTTTACTTACTTATTATTATCAACTAAGAAGTGGTGAGTCACACACTTAGAAAACCGGCCCCCTTTATTAGTGTGAGGGTGTTTTAGTCTTTGTTTGTCAATTTAATTACTTAATACAACATATGTTATAAACTAGCTTGTAAAAGTTACTATTCACCTAAACAAGGCACTTAGAAGTGAAATTTTTGATTTCCCATTAATATAGCCACCCAAATGTGATACTATATAGTACACATATATATTTAAGAGTAATGATGGACATTTAGCCATTCAAAACTCATTTACAAGACAATTTTTCAAAAACGTGCTTTAAGACTTCTTAAAGCACATTTTATGTTTTAACTTGTTTTCAAGCTTGGTTTTCTTTGGTAATTGGTTTAATATGTTCATTAGTATATAAATGAGGTTCTGGTAAGCTCATTAGGTCTTACTCAAGTTTATCCCAAGCTTAGAGCACATTTTAGCTCTTATTGACTTTAAAGCACATTTGTGTTTCCTTTTGTTTAAATTTGTTTACTAAGGTTTCTAAGACTCTTTTTAGTCTTATTACACCCTACTTAGGTGTTTAAACATCATAACTAGGTTTGGGGTATTTCATATTCATTGTGGCTAGTAATGAAATATGCCTAGCTCAAGATTTCATGATGGTAACGTCTTACCACCAATCCTCCTCAAGTTCAACACAATCCATCACTTGCGTAGAAGATTATTTACGGTTAGATGACAAGGCCTGTCTAGCCCCTAGACTTCCAGAAGTGAGTGTGCACCCCCACTACTTTCAGCCTAGGAGTTCGTCGCACCAGGCACTTCCCGTAGGGTGTTAGGTTTATGTATTTTCTTTCTGAAGTTAACATAGAGTTTTAGTGTGGATTACAGGTTTGGATGTTGATCTTTTCTGATGAGTTACTAGTTCTTGTTAGTTTAATAATTTTCTAGACTTAAGATTTATCTTAAACATTATCTTTAGGTAATAATTTGTACCAAGTAGTTCTTGAGATTTATTTTCAAGCTTTAAAGGAGTTGAAGTACTTATCACTTAGTTATTCAAAGCTCCACTTGTATACTATTTTCAACCAAAAGTATTCTTTAAAATTCTGGGAACATGTGTACAAGCTTTTAAAGCATTGCCTCCTTAGCCATGTATTTTCCATACGTATGCCTTTGAAAAGTAGTTCAATGTATGATTTATTCCAACCAAGATCTTATCATACCCAATAGATAATGTTCCAGACTTATTAGTTTTTTTTTCCTATAATTTAATGATCAAACGGTATGACAACACACTATTCCTAACAGACATTCATACAAAAGGTGTATAAAGAGATCATTCACTAATCCAAGAGGGGTTAGGAGTCGTGCCTTTCTGAAATCCTCACTTCCCAATTCTACCCCAATTCCCCAGTTTTAAGGGCACCTATATTCTAAGTATTTCACTCGGCTTGTTTTCTCGGGCTCAGAGCGTAACTACGCTCTGATACCACTTTCTGTAACACCCCTATTTACCATAAATGCAGCGGAAATAAAATACTAAGGCGATTACAGATCATCGGGTTCCAAACACCCGACACCAAACCTCACCAATTACAACTTATGATATTACAAATGCTACGGTCTGAACTCGAGAAAACATCACATAAAAGAATAATAACAAAATACAATAGCTCTCCAAAGTTCCTAATTCCCACCCCATACACTCATACTCTTCGTGGCCACCTGTATAACAATTCGTACCTGCAAGATGAAACCAAGCAGCCCACCCCAGGAGGGGTGAGTCAGTTCCCTGGAATGGAACTGGTACAACTCTCCAAAACAAAAGTTTAAAACATAACTCTTGAAACAAAAAATAACTCGAAGTCAAATGCTTAAAGCAAAACAAAAGAACAAGGCACATCAAAATCACCAAGTCAAGATCTCATGTCAAGGATAGAGACAAATAACGTGAAGGTAGAGTGAGCCAACAAAAAAGAAACCACGCCAGAAGTTAGTGATCATCCATCGCTTAAGCTAGATTCAGTTCCAATTAGGATTAGAAAGACCCAAGTAGTCACAAGGACTGGGAATGAAAGAAGATATCCAAGGACCCATAACTCAAGAGTGGAATAAAACCAATTGGGAGAGATGGCCCCCACCGCCAGTCAGTTGTCACAAGGACGAGGTAAACAGACCTCCGCTGTCAGTTGTCCATATGGACGAGGTATAGCAGACCTTCGCTGCCACCGACCCGTTCTCAGTCATCGGTGAAAAGTGAGTGCACCACTTATTAGAAATAATCCATACCCAATACCAAGATTGACATTTTCCCATATTCCCACTAGATTATTAACTGCACGAGTGCAATACCAAACACTCAGTCCTACAGAGTGCAGAGGCGTAAACCCTCAGCAGTCAATATCTAATGAGGCAACCAGATAAGAGGAACCAATGATCATGTGAGTTGTACATCCAAGGCTCAGTCAGTCACAACAGGCTGAGTTAGTCACACAAACAATTTCCTTTCAAGATTCATTCAAACTCATTTAGCGTTTCTCAAGACATTCCATAAAATCCATCACCAAAAGCATCTGAGTACGAGAAATCGTACCTGGTAATCGTTGTAGCAGTTCTAGTCGACTTGTGCAAATAATCAACAATACTCTGAGGAATATTAAAGGTAGTCTAACATCAATAACTTGTAACCTAAGTTAAACTTAAATAAATTCCTCACTCTTATTTCTAAGTCTCAATTGTCTTTTAAGCCCTCACTTAAATGTTATGTATAACCTTTGACTTATATTAGAATGTTGTATAATCCAAGGTTGTAAGACTAGGGAATGTATGTTATTAACACTTGTTAATTGTTTCACTCTTATCCACTTTATTCATACTTAACCCTAATTCTCAATTCAAGACTCTTGAGACCCTTATATCATAAGTGCGTATTATTTTATTCATCTAATCTTAGAATCTCAATAATAATTTTTAAGCTTAATACTTTTATTCTTAATTTAGAATAAATATCGGGTTATGACCTATGATAGGTTTATCTTAGAATATTATACTATTATTTCACAATGTAATGATTATGTATTTTATCAGTATTACCAAATAATCCATTATGATTAAGTTTTCCCCTCAACTTAATTAAGATCTACATCCTGTATATTGGAAACATGGTGTTATAGATGCATTTTATGATAACCTAATTGAGTTACTAAACTCATTTATCTTATGTTTAGTTTAGGATGACTTTTATTACAACCATCTAATAATCTTATCATAAGATGTTAAACTGCTTCTCATCTTGAATAACTATATTATAGTTAACTTAGATTTATCGAACTCTTACATTTAGTATTCCCAAGGTATATTATTTACTTTATCATTAACTATATAATAAGGCACTTTAAGATAACCTTTTATTTATCCTTGCTTACATTTAATTTCCCAAATGTTTTATTTTTACACACATTCCCGCTATAGACTATGTATAATCCTTTTATACTAAATTTTAATAAACTTACGTCTTAAAATACATTTTTCATATTGTTTACAAAACCTAAGGTTTCAAAGGAATAACTTAATAAATTAATCTCCTTTATTATGTTTTAGGATGAACATTATATCTTAACATAAGGTAGAATTTATCTAAGAATTAAACTCTCATTCACAACTGAAATTGTCAATTACTTAATAAGATAATATGTTCAGAAAAATCCTCATACCTTATACTCAAATGACACATTAATATTTTTAGTGTCGTAAAGTAGATCAATATAATCTCTTATGTAACTTAGTTTTATCTAATAAAAGGTTCAAAGGTTTTAAGTATCAAATTCCTATTTATAAACCTTTCTATAAATTCTAACTACTAAATACCTCACTTAATTGTAGACTCACATCCTAAGTATTGGTAATTAATGTTATAAATGTATTTCATATGGCTTATCTAATGCCAAGAAACTTAAGGATTATTATTTAGATAAATTTCCAAATCATAGTTTAATGTAGTTTTATATCATAATCATTTTAATGATTTTATCTTAAAACATTAAGTTATATTTCAATACCTTAAATGTTAAGAAATGATTAAATCTAGACTTACTAATCCACCTCACATTCATATGTAAAAGTATTTTATTTATTTTATTATTGTTTATATATTAAGAACATTTAGATGTAAAAGTATTACATTTATTTATCATTAATTATAGAATAAGATCTATTTGTGTAACATTTTATGTAATCTAATCACAATTTTTCCTAAGTTTTAACTTAGTAATTACTTAACCCAATTATAGACTTACATTATGGTCGTTGACTAATACTATACATGTATTTTAATACGGTTTATATAAATCTTAGAAATTCAAAGATAACTCCTTAAGTTTAATAATCATAATTTAATACTGCCTCATACAATATTCTTTTATTAGTATTATGTAGGGGTTTAGTTTATCTCATTAATTCCTTCATATTATATTTTCTATAAGGCATTTTATTTCTTTTATTTATGTAATTTTTTTATGTGATATATATTAGGATTTATTCAAGACATTCCTTGTGTAGTTTTTTGCACTTAATTATTTACTAACTTTTAGACATAGCTACATCCAATATATGGTTTATAAAATAAAGTATTTTCATTAGTTTCAATTAAGTATATTAACTACCATATTATATAATTAATATAAATGTAGATTAATTTAGTTCCTTGATTTAACCTAAGTTACTATTTTATTTCGTTTATATACGTACATCTATATAATATTACTTCACTTAAATGTTTATACCCAAAAATATTATTAACATTCCGTATTAAATGTTATTTAGTCTTATTATATTTTCACCAACCTATAAAGTTCATTAATCAACTATACCTTAATTTTTGGTTACATTAAAAACCTTATTTATAAGTAACTTATGAAAAACCTTAGCATTACAATTTTTAAACCTATTTCCCCTTGTCCAAAATTCCCAAATTAAGTATATAGTAACTATAACATTTTAGACATATTATAAAATTTTTATTTCATAAAAATATCTTTTTAAATTATCCAAATAATTCCATAATACTCGTAACTTGCAAAAATCATAACTTATGTTTAAAAACTCAAAACCCATATTAATTTACATCAAAATAAACTAGATTTTATAAGGAATCTATGGTTAAAATTTCAAGTCAAAATACATTCGGGAAGGCCATTAAATAAATCTAGCAAGTTAGGACTTTATTCTGGAAAATATATTAACTTATTACAACTTAAATCCCCACGATCTAATCTCGGCCGTCCATGTTTATTAACTGAGATCGGACGGCCCAGAACTCGCTAGTTCATCAGAAACCCCCAATTCGCACCCGAGTACTAATCCGATGTTTTCTCACAATCCACAGAACGAAATTCGATGATTCTTGTTCCTATCGACTCGAAATTAAATTCCGGTTCTAATGGTACCAATTTCCCCAATTATCATGCAGAATTAAATAAATTCGAATCTGGGTTCGAAGTTAGGGTTCTTATTTGGTTTTCGATTTGAATTCAGCAAATTCTCCTATTGTAATGCATAATAGACTAAATTGGTATGTGGGTTTGATCGATGATGAAATTTCGAATGGAAACCATGGAGAAATTTGATCGGAAACTCACCGGAATTGCATTAACGAGGTGAAATCAAATCGAGAATTCTGGAATCGGTATTTTATGTGCGGTTCAGGTATGCCTCTTCTCGAATCAACTCGCACCAACTGAGAGAGATTTGGTTCATGGAACCTATCACAATCCAAACTAGACATGTAACTCTAGATGTTAGTGGAAGAATCATTGAATTTGATGAACTAGGGAGAAAGTTACAGATCTCACAAGATCGGTTTTTACCTAGTTGGTTTCGGGATGAACTGGGCAGATTTTCCACCGTGATCGAGTAGGCAACTTTAGACAGAATTATCTCCCAAACCAGTGCGAATCAGCCTTGGCTATCAACATGAAAGTTATAGAGGGATTAGAGATCTTTAAAACAAGCTAAAGAACACGAAATTTGGATGAGAAATGAAGAAGTTATGGCGTGACGAAGTTTACCCGATTTCAGGAAAAACTGGAATTCTGGGTTACGCAATCGTGAGGAGCCAACTTTGGATCAATTTTCCGGTCATTTTAGAAGGAGTTAGATGATGTGTGAGTAATGGTTGGAAAGATGAGTTTAAGGAAAAGAGAATGAAACAGACGGCATACCAAATGGTGGAGTAGAGCAGGAGATATAGGCGTCTCAAATTCGACCCTCGACATGCCAAAACTGTCGAAAACTGGGACTGTTCAGTGGTAATGCCTGGCTGACTGACACGTCAGCATTTCTCAAAATTTTGGCTCAATACTTCAATCTATCATAACTTTGGCTAGGATAGTCCGTTTTAACGTTCTTTTTATCAATTCATGGTTTTTCATAACCTATTTATTGGTATAGGTTTCATGGCCTGGTTTGACCATTCTCAAAAGTCAACTCTAGCAAGGCTTAATAAGCTTTAAGGTTTCTAGAATTTTATATTGACTTTTATGTTTCAAAACAATGTTCCTACACTTCCTAAAATCTTTATAATATATTTGGAGTGTTTAGAAATTTTCCCAAGATTTATTGACTTATAAATCTTATTATTAAATTCATAATACTATATAATAATGTATAATAATTAGGGTTAAATAGGAGAAAACCCCTAAATAAATTTCACAATTCCATATAATAATTTAATATTCATAATTCCATACCATAATTTAATATTAATAGTATTATTTATGGTTTAATAAAAGAAATCCCCTAAATTAATTTAAATTAATTTAGGGGTATTTCATAATATAGTGCATGAATACATGCAACTATATAGTATATGATTAAGATCAAATAATAATGAATATATAACAAAATATAACATGTGCATATATATATGCAAAACAAAGTATATATACATATATAAGTGTATACAATATGGTTTTTAATGTCGTGAAATAATAAATGACAAGTGTAATGACATTAGTATAACTATATACTACAAGTCATACAATTAGAAATTTAAAACATAGTTTACTAAGATGAATAAAGTGATGTATAATATATGGTACAATATTAAATGGTTAAATAATAACGCCATAAAATATTAGTGCATAAGCATAAATTGCTATGTAAATTAACGTTGCATGAATACATGCAACTATATATTATAATGGTATATTTGTATGCCTAACTGAAACGGTTAAATTAATACCTAAGTACGAATGTGAATATATATTCATATACTCGTAAATATAAGGAGTAAATCCTAACGTCTGTAAACGCTACAGCTAAGACGTCCTTATAACCGACTCATTTAGAATAAACTTGGGCTTTGGTAATTAATACGTACTATGACAGACGAGTTCGTATAACGAAACCTTAACAAATAATTATTGAAATCCGGGGATGAAAGGTCGGGATTTCTTGCGCTGTTCGGACTTACCGAGCTTAAATAGGTCATGTGGATTGACTTATATTATGTTTGATATTTAGACCGTATCACCGACGAAGACGCTTGACGAGCTAGTGGTCTACTGCGCAACCTAGATCTTTGGTGAGCGGTATGTAAAGGGGTCTGATCTGAGAGTCCTGAGGGCTTCCTCGGGCTCAGATATGTGTGCTGTATAACGAGTATGATGCATGTATGTATGTGTATATGTATGGGTGTTATGTGATGTTAATTGTTTATCTTCCTACATTATTTAAATATGTGCGAACGTCCTACGGGACTAATACTACGTCGACGATAGATCGACTTATATAAATCTACATGTACGAGCAATGTGTTTGTGACTGCCGTTGTTTGACGTAATACCTTAAGTATTATATGTTATGTAATTATAACCTAAGTAAAATACTAGGAACGGGATACGACATTGTCGATCCCTAGAGCTTTGACTCGAACATGAATACGACCTAGATTACTCCTTGGCGTGGGTAAGACCCACAGGGCGGCCAAGTTAAATGTGATTTCTCCATACCTAAAACTGAACATGGGTAACCCGTAACGACCCCAAAAACACCCTGGTTGAGAGACCGTTACACGCCGCGCGCTTCTACCTAAGACACGTAAGGCTACACTAGCGAATCCCAAAACTGAACAAAATACCCTTTATTTAACAAGTAACAATTACAATCGTTTACATAGTTTACAATAGCGGAAGCTAGTAAATACAAAAAGGGCCTCAAACCCAAACATTGAATACAAAACCAAATACAAATCTAAAAGTGAAGGCCGAAGCTTCAAACACGAACTAAGACCTGCAAATATAGGGGTGAGCACAACTATTGCTCAGCAGGTGATAAACTTCATCAGCTGAGCACACTCAAAACATAATCCGAACATACATTTATACTTGTACAAAAGCATAGCAAAATAAGAAATAGAGGCCTTAGAGGAAGAAGGCAGAAACATAAACTTGATAATCCAGAAGCTCAACCAAAACAGAAGCTCAACAAAATCAAAAGTTTAACCACATCAAAAGCTGAACGAAATCAGAAGCTTAGCAAATTCAAAGGCAGAGATCGAAGCGGAAGACCTTTCAACAGATAGAGGTCTAAAACAGAGAGAGCTAAGTGTTGTCAAATTAGAAGGAGCAGAAGAAGAAAAACCAGAAAGTTGAAGCTTTGCAAACCAGAGACTTCTCAGAAGATGGAAAGCATACAGCAGACCGTCTCAAATCAAATACATATAGAGCAGACAGAAACATATCACTTAATAAACTAGAGGCGCTTAGAAGACAGAAAGCACAAAACAGTATGTCAGAAATCAGAAACAGTCAGAGCAAACGGAAAACAGAACGCTTAACAATCAGAAGTGGGACTCTAGCACCAAGCACAAACACTCAGAAAGGGTCGGAGACCCATAGATCTAATAGAAATGACACGAAGGCCAAAGGGTTCGTCAACCCCACATAACAGATTGGGCATGACCCACACTTAGAATGACGTCTACATGGTATACCACAGAATAGCTCGACCCAGCCATTCACGGCTCAGAAACAAAGTTACTAGGTCCCAAAACAGAAGCTTAACAAACAAAAGCTTAACAAATCAGTTCAGTAGGTATTGCAGGGAACACACACCAAAGCACAAAGTGTAAACATAACAAAAACATAATCTTAGCTGAAACAAAAGTCTTAAACCTGGACTAGCCAAAGTCAAACTGAAATCAGAGGCCGAAGCACACTTAAAGAGCAAAACAGAGTTTAAACGATTATCGGTGACTTTCATATAAAAGTATACTTAAACACATGCCAAATATAGATAGTACTCAAAAAAAGGAATCCAACACCACAAACGGCACTCAAAACGGAGCTCAAACGAAGAAGTTATGCAAAAACAAAGGCCTGTCCGAACATGCGTCCGATTGCATGTTCGGACATAAACCGAGAGTCTGAAAATCTGCCGGCGCATGATGTCCAAACTTCAATGTTCGGACACATGTTCGGACACTACGAAAACTGCAAAATCACTTGCGGAAATCAGCCAGAACCAAGCCACAAATACCCTACAAAACATACATAACGTATAGTAGCAAAATAGCCAATCGAAAACACATTTCCACGGGGTTTTAATGCATCGCAAAGCAACCAAAATCAATCCAGAAACATCACAATCAAAGTAGCAGGTAAACATGTACGGAAAACAAAACGAAACCAGAAATCCCCGTGGTTGAACGTACACGACCGAATTCATCTACCATCTACCTCACATTCGAAGCAACGCTATCTCTACGGACTCTACGAAATGCCCTCCGTAAATCTCCACTCAAACAACAATCCCTCGAATTGAACTATTCCCAAATACAAAATCAAAATCATAAAAAGGGAAAGGAGACTCAATGGAGAGGAGAACTAAATCTACAACCCAACCTGACTGACGATTGATAGAAGAACCGAATTCCACCAGAAGATCTCCAACAGTTAATAATCGAGAGGAAATTGAAGAAGAGAAAGAGGAGAAAAGGGAGGTTATAGAGAGCGAGGAAGAACCTTCATGAGGGTGAATGTCAGGAATGTGAAAGGAGGAAAATAAACGTGAATTGAAAAGGAGGAAGCGAAAAGGAATGTTAGGAATTATATGAAAATAATTAAATTCCTAACTCCTTAAATGATAATAAATCTGGAAGGACATCCATATCCCTCCTTCAAAATAAATAAATAAAAGAATAACTCTTCTAACTCTCCTTCCTCAAAGTTAACAAGATAACATCCAGAAGAATGTCATAGACATTCTAATATAAGATTACAGTTTAATACAAACTCCCTTTGCAAATCAAAAAGAAGTAATACAAGATAAAATAATAAAAAAAAATTTAGGGCATAACAACATACCCCTCTTAAAATGAATTTCGTCCTCGAAATTCGATGAAACTCATAATGTTAACAAATGCGTTGTAAGCGCCATAATACTACAAACACTAAGACATACAGAAGGACACCACAACTCAAAGGTCAGCTCTCGTAGGAAGTTCATACTTAGAAAATAACTCACGGCTGATTGATTGATAGAAGGACAAGTAAAAGATTACTAACACATAGCTTCTAAGGCACAGAAGGGAACGCTCACAAAGATAACGCTCAGAATACACTAGCTAACTTGCTGAGAGAGGAAATAAAGTAGATAATCATTAATGCTTAGCACAAGGCAAATAAAGAATACTCACTCATTTTAGAAGCTCCAACCTCGAAGAGCTAACACTCAAAACACACTAACTGACTCGCTGACAGAAGAAACAAAGCAGATGATCACTAAAGGCTCAGCACAAAGACAATGAAAGAACGCTAACATATCTCAGAAACTTTACTTACATTAGCTAACACCTGGACCTCACCAGCTGATTCACTAACACAATGAGTAAAGCAAAAGATTACCAAGGCTAAGCTTGATAGAATATGAACAACACTCACATATATCATAAGCTTGCACCTCACAAATCTAGCACTTAGAACTTATTAGCTGACTCAGTGACAGAAGAAGTGAAACAGAAGATTACTAACACTCAACCTAAAGCACAAGAACTCTTAGAGGCGTCCTTACCCAAAGGACCAACACACTCGCGAACTCCCACCAGAACACAACACAGAACATACAACACAAGCATGTAACACAAGCTTACAACAGAAGCACACAACTCTATCAGACAAGAACTCACATTCGGTCATCCTTTCCCAAAGGACACGACTCCCTCAGAACACACAAGCACATGCAAATAGACACAACGCTTCCGCTGCGCCACTCTAATAGCAGACAACCATAGAGTAGACACACATAACAGACACCAGAGAGCAGTTAACCCACATATCAAAAAGCACACAACAGATAACATGCAAATACCCACAAATCCCTACAAAAACCAAACCTAGCTCTGATACCATTAAAGGTAACGACCCCAAAACCACCCTGGTTGAGAGACCGTTACACGTCGCGCGCTTATTACCTAAAACACGCAAGGCTACACTAGCGAATCCCAAAACTGAACAAAATACCCTTTATTTAACAAGCATCAATTACAATCGTTTACATAGTTTACAATAGCGGAAGCTAATAAATACAAAAAGGGCCTCAAACCAAACATTGAATACAAAACCAAATACAAAACTAAAAGCGAAGGCCAAATCTTCAAACACGAACTAAGACCTGCAAATCAGACGGATATAGGGGTGAGCACAACTATTGCTCAGCAAGTGATAAACTTCATCAGCTGAGCACTCTCAAAACATAATCCGAACATACATTTATACTTATACAAAAGCATAGCAAAATCAGAAATAGAGGCCTTAGAGGAAGAAGGCAGAAACAGAAACTTGATAATCCAGAAGCTCAACCAAAACAGAAGCTTAACAAAATCAGAAGTTTAACCACATCAAAAGCTGAACGAAATCAGAAACTTAGCAAATTCAAAGGTAGAGATTGAAGCGGACGACCTTTCAACAGATAGAGGTCTAAAACAGAGAGAGCTAAGTGTTGTCAAATAAGAAGGAGCAGCAGAAGACAAACCAAAAAGTTGAAGCTTTGCAAACCAGAGACTTCTCAGAAGATGGAAAGCATACATAAGACTGTCTCAAATCAAATACAGACGAGGCAGACAGAAACATATCACTTAATAAACCATAGGTTCTTAGAAGGCAGAAAACACAAAGTAGTCTGTCAGAAATCAGAAATAGTCAGAGCAAATAGAAAACAGAACGCTTAACAATCAGAAGTGGGACTCTAGCACCAAGCACAAACACTCAGAAAGGGTCGGAGACCCATAGATCTAATAGAAATGACCCAAAGGCCAAAGGGTTCGTCAACCTCACGGAACAGATTGGGCATGACCCACACTCAGAATGACGTCCTCATGGTATACCACGGAATAGCTCGACCCAGCCATTCACGGCTCAAAAGCAAAGTAACTAGGTCCCAAAACAGAAGCTTAACAAATTAGTTCAGAAGGTGTTGCAGAGAACACACACCAAAGCACAAAGCCTAAACATAACAAAAACTGAATCATAGCTGATACACTAGTCTTAAACAAGGACTAGCCAAAGTCAAACTGAAATCAGAGGCAGAAGCACACTTATAGAGCAAAACAGCGTTCAAAGATTATCAGTGACTTCAAATAAAAGTATACTTAAACACATGCCAAAACCTGTCAAAAACAGATATTACTCAAAAAGAGGAATCCAACACCACAAACGGCACTCAAAACGGAGCTCAAACGAAGAAGTTATGCAAAAACAAAGGCCTGTCCGAACATTTGTCCGACCTTGCATGTTCGGACATAAACCGAGAGTCTGAAAATCTGTCGGCGCATGATGTCCGAACTTCAATGTTCGGACACATGTTCGGACACTACGAAAACTACAAAATCACTTGTAGAAATCGGCCAGAACCAAGCCACAAATCCCCCACAAAACATACATAACTTATAGTAGCAAAATAGCCAATCGAAAACACATTTCCATGGGGTTTTAATACATCGCAAAGCAACCAAAATCAATCCAGAAACATCACAATCAGAGGAGCACATAAACATGTTCAGAAAATAAAACGAAACCAGAAATCCCTGTGGTTGAACGTACACGACCGAATTCATCTACCACCTACCTCACATCTGAAGCAACGCTATCTCTACGGACTCTGCGAAATGCCCTCCGCAAATCTTCACTCGAACAACAATCCCACAAATTGAACTATTACCAAATACAAAATCAAAATCAGAAAAAGGGAAAGGAGACTCATTGGAGAGAAGAACTAAATCTACAACCCAACCTGACTGACGACTGATAGAAGAACCAAATTCCACCATCAGATCTCCAACAGTTAATAATCGAGAGGAAATTGAAGAAGATAAAGAGAAGAAAAGGGAGGTTATTGAGAGCGAGGAAGGAAGAACATCATGAGGGTGAATGTCAAGAATGTGGAAGGCGGAAAATAAACGTGAATGAAAAGGAGGAAGGGAAAAGGAAAGTTTGGAATAATAAGAAAATAATTAAATTTCTAACTCCTCAAATGATAATAAAACTGGAAGGGACATCCATAACCCTCCTTCACAATAAATAAATAAAAGAATAACTCTTCTAAACTCTCCTTCCTCAAAGTTAACAAGATAAATCTAGAAGAATGTCATAGACATTCTAATATAAGTTATAGTTTAATACAAACTCCCTTGCAAATCAGAAAGAAGTAATACAAGAAAATAAAAAAAAATCTGGGGCATAACATAAACCGACTAACTAAGTCTAACGATGGGAGTGTGGATGAGTGTGAATGAGGGTGATGGTTTACCTTAATCCAGTAGTCATTGGCTACTGGTCGCACGTACAGATTCTTGAGTTAATACCCAGATCGGGTTTACTCTAGTGTAACCCTGTCATGCCTAGATAGATTGACAGACATGATGATAATATGGGCGCCTTTGAAATGGTAAAATGGATGCTTTTAAAAAGGCAAAGTGAATGAGCACCTCGTGTGCACAGGGGACTACCGTCCAAGTGAGATTGTTCCAGGGTGGTGTCCAAACTTGACTCCCGACAGTGCTAACAAAAAATGTGTAAAGTTTTGTGAGGCTGGGGGGGGGGGGGGGTGGGGGTATGTGTGAAGGTTGGTATGGGGACCGTTCTAAAGGCTATGTGTTATCGTGTTGTGATGAGACGGTGCTTTATGATTAAATGTATAGTGTGTGTGAATTGTAGTGCCTGTTATTAACTATTATATTACGCCATCCATGTGTTACTACTTTCATTTACTGTACACCGCATGTAAAGCATGTAACGAACTTAATAATGGCGACCATGACTATTAAGTGACCATAAGGGTCCAGGCCTGGCCATAGTCAGCGTTTATCGGATGAAGCCTTTATGGCATATGTGAGGGTGATGATTATCGCTGAAGCTGAAGAGTGGGACCCGGGTAGTTAGGATGAACCTTAGTTAGGATGATTAACTGTTTATATTACCGCCATCCATGTCTTCGTATTGTATTAGGATGAACCTTAGTTAAAGTATTATTAATGTTGTATACAGTCGGGAATTCCTAGATGCTCACTTGTCGTTGAAGTTATCTTTGGTTTAGATTGATATATAGGTTAGTATCTCGTTATCACTGCGGTTATGTATATATTACCAGTGTTAATTCTTATTTAATTTATTTCTGCTTCTTTACTCGTATGGGCGAGTAATGGCATGTGACACCCGAGTGAGATTTATTACTGAGAAACTTTCGCTGTGAGACGTTATTGAATTAATGCTACGTGAGTTATTATTACGTGATTATGAGTGGGGTGTTACAAACAGTGGTATCAGTGCGGAGTACGGCTCTGATGATGAGATAATAGGATTTAAGATAGTGATCCTAGGACTCGAGAATATGGGAATTGTTTGTGAGGTACGAAACGTCTTCACTGTTATGAACTGATGTGTTAGCAATGCCTTGGGCTTGCAAGTGTTTGCCCTAGGGGCGCACATATGTGTTTAACTATAATGTGGTAAGTTTTCGAGTAATGAAGAGACGAACGATAGTACCGATGTCTAGTGGTGGTACAGGCCAAGAAGCTGGCCAAGGCACAAAGGCCCTGGAATATTACTCCCGTCATAGACCAGTTGAGAGCTCATTCTGAAGGAGATATACGAACATCGAAGAGTACAATAGCGACAATCCACTTTCATGTGGAAGTCCAGTATGGACTACCGCCGACAGTACCCCTCACGCCACAACCCAATGAATTTAATATTACTGCAAAACATAAACCCCCTAATAAAGGGAAGAGGGTAGCAAGCCCAATAATCCACCTAAGCGACTTCGTACAGAAAGTATAAAAGTCATACTCTTATAATGATAATAAATATTCAATACCCTACCTTCCTTACGAATGACCAAGGGTTAGCGATAGGCACCGCCAGAGGCGAGCGCCACTACTATTGTAATGTCGTAGAAAGGATCTTCCAAAATATTAGGGCAAGCGGATCGGGAGCATCTTGAGCTCCATAAGACCGTCGCCCTTAATGGGGACCTTTAACTACCATGCTATTATATTGTAATACTAGACTGTAAACTGAGACTATATTGTGAATGTGAAGAACTTTGTAAGTCCACTCGTCCTGTCATATTTAAATTCTAGTCTTAATCTTGTGTATACATAATATTTTAACACTAGAACCCTGTCGTGACGATGAATTCCGAGCGTATATGCTATCATAAATTTACTGTGAGGTAGAACTTGGATAATCTAAAAACAATGTGGACAGGAAAATTTTCCAATCCAAATACCGTCCTTTTAGGAACAATCGTTCTAACGATACTTGAGCAACCAATACGGTAATAAGATGAACGAGTCCAAAACCGACAATTCCACTTGCATGGCACGCTTGCCAATGCAAGGGCTAAGTTAAACAATATACTAATAATTCCTTCTACCCCGCGCACTTGCCACTACAAGTGTTGCAGACAACTACGACCGTAGTTATAATTGCCGTTATCATTAGAAACGAGTTCTGTAAAATATGTATGGCTACCAATAAACCGCTAAACAATCGTACGGTTCGAATACAACAACATAACTACTAATTTAAAACTTCTGAGGGGCCTGACGAGTCTGACAAATGCAATAAAAAGGGCATACACCAGCCCATCACAAATTACAACCACTAAACAAGAACGAATTACATAACACCGGCCTACGAGCCAAAATAACATAACTCATTTGTTAAAAACATTTAATGGCTGATTGGGACGTGGGAGGTGAAACTTAATTTCCACGTTTTTGGGACTTTCTAATGAATCTACTATTCAGTGAGCAGTTAGATACTTCGGTTGTTGTCTTCATCGACGACATCCTTGTGTACTCAAAGTCACCAGAAGAACATGAAACTCACCTTAGAAAAGTACTTGAGACACTGCGTGAGAACCAGCTTTATGCGAAGTTCTCCAAATGTGAGTTTTGGCTAGATCAGGTATCATTCCTCTGTCATGTCATCTCGAGCGCGGGTATTTCAGTTGATCCATCTAAGATAGAAGCTGTACGATCATGGCCTGGACCTAAGACAGTTACTGACATTCAGAGCTTTCTTGGTTTAGCCGGTTACTACCAGAGATTTGTAAAGGACTTCTCGAAAGTCGCTAAGCCCATGACTACATTGATGAAGAAAGATGCACCGTTTGTATGGACAGATGAGAGTGAGGTATCCTTCCAGAGCCTAAAGGACCCATTGACCTCAACGCCCATTCTTACTCTTCTAGAGGGCACAGTGGGATTTGAGGTGTATTGTGATGCATCAGGCAAGGGAATGGGATACGTACGCATGCAGCACGACAAGGTTGTAGCCTACGCCTCCCGCTAGCTGAAAAAACGTGAGAAGAATTACCCGACACACAACTTAGAGTTAGGAGCCATCGTCTTCGCCTTGAAGATATGGCGACACAATCTCTATGGGGTAAGCATCACCATCTACTCCGACCACAAGAGCTTACAGTATGTATTCACGCAGAAAGAACTGAATTTGAGACAGAGAAGGTGGATGGAGTTTCTCTCAAACTACGACATCGACCTACAGTATAAAGAAGGGAAGGTAAACGTTGTAGCTGACGCCCTGAGTCATCGAGCACACTCGCTCCATTCGCTACTCGCTTCTTCTAGCTTGGTTGACGAGGTGCGAGACGCTCAGTTGAGCGACCCCTATATGACCGAAATCAGACAGAAGATCACAGATGGTACATTCAAGAAGAAGAGGTATGACTTCAAATTGCATGAAGATGGTCTGATTTGGCTGAATGGCAGGCTATAAGTCCCCCGAAGCAATGCTGAGCTAAGGGATCGCATCCTGCGATAGTCACACAGTTCTACACTATCCGTCCATCCAGGAGCCTCCAAGATGTACAAAGACATGAAGAGGTACTTCTGGTGGTCTGGAATGAAATCTGATGTGACAGAGTATGTATTAAGATGCTTAACGTGCCAGAAAGTGAAGTTTGAACATCGTAGACCGGGCGGAATGGTACAATCGATGCCAATTTCGGAGTTGAAATTTCACGATATCTCTATGGATTTTGTTGTTGGACTCCCACCTGCCAGGGGAGGACTCAAATGATCTGGGTTGTAGTCGATCGCCTCACCAAGGTTGCCTGATTCATACCGATGAAGGACACCTGGAAGGTAGCGAAGCTCGCGGAGCTATTCGACAAGGAGATTATCAGGCACCATGTAGTCTCGAAGACTATAGTATCTGACCGCGGCACTAGATTTCTTTCGAGATACTGGAGAGCTACACGGGAAGCGTTGGGTACATAATTGAAGATGAGTACCACCTTTCATCCACAGACCGACGGTCAGACAAAAAGGACCATCTAGACACTAGAGGACATGCTTAGAGCATGTGCCTTAGACTTTCAGGGGAGTTGGTTAGATAAGCTTCATCTTATCGAGTTTTTGTACAATAATAGCTATCATGCATCGATTAAGATGTCGTCTTTCCAAGCTCTATACGGTAGACCTTGCCATACACCCTTGTCTTGGGATGAGTCAAGTGAAGCAGTCATCATAGGACTGGAGTATCTTGAACAAGTCCAAGCGGAAGTTCAACAAATTCGAGCTAACATGAAAGCAGCCCAAGATAGACAGAAATCCTATGCGGATGTGCCACGACACGACCTTGAGTTCGCCGTGGGTGACCAAGTGTTTTTGCGCGTTCCACCTATGAAGGGTGTGTTCCGTTTTGGCCAGAAGGGCAAGCTGAGCCCAAAGTTTGTAGGGTCGTACACTATCACCGAGAGAGTTAGATTTGTATCCTACAGGCTAGCATTAACTGAGGACTTGGGGCTTGTCCATGATGTTTTTCATGTGTCATAACTCAAGAAGTACATTGCCGATCCTTCTCATGTCCTAGAGCCAGAGCGACTATCCATTGAGCCGACCATGAGATATGTCGAGACTCTTGTTAGAATCCTCGATACGAAGACAAGAGACACTCGCCATAAGTCCGTGCAAAGGGTAAAGGTCTTATGGTCAAACCATGATGTCGAGGAAGCGACATGGGAGTTAGAAGACGCCATGAAGGCGAAGTACCCACAGTTATTCATAGACTAGATAGTCTAGTACATAGCGGGTACGGGTACGGGGCGCACCCCTTTTAAGGGGGGTAGAGCCATTTTACTTCCGCATTGCTTTGGGTTAGCATTTCATAATGTGTATGTATCATGTAGTGCGAAGTGTATTTAGTATGTATGTATAATGCGTAATGTATTGGTGTGTATGTACAATGTGTAATGTGTATAATGGAATTATGTGTATGAAAATTGTGTATTATGTATGGTAATTGCGTATGGTGCTTGTTTGTGAATTAATGCAATGTAGAGGAGGTAAACACCTCTTAGGTGGTATTAAGGCACATTATGGCAATTGGTTTGCCTAATGAGTAGAATTATTAAACCTTTAACCATGAGCAACTTTGAGGGCAAAGTTCCTTAAGGGGGTAGATTGAAATACCTTGTAATTAAAAATAGTGATTAATTAGGCTAATAATTATTTTAGAAGCTTAATTATGTCTAAATAATCATTAGGGAACAAATCCCAAAGAAAACGGATCCTTAAAACGGATTAAAAACACAAACGAACCTTAAAGCTCGTTTTTCGAGGAAACCGGGAAAACATGACTTTAAGCGGGTCAAATAGACTCGTAACAATTTTGGTCAACCAAATAGTCATTAACCAACATTAATGAAGGTCTAGAACCAATAAAATCAATTAAACGAAAAAATAGTAAAAACTATAAAAACCGGGAAGTTATGGGGTGAGAGTGTAAATAAACTAAACTAGTGTATCCACAATTGCAAAAAAATTTAAAACCCTTGTGAGGGGGGAGCGGTATATCTCCCTCTCTTATTTAATGTTGCTAATATGCTACATGACAAAGCCATAAGTAAGTCAAAAAGCAATTTACCCTCTCCTACTCCCCCTCTTCTCTACGAAGTACTACACCTCTCTCATTTTCTTTCTCTCCAAGCTACCCCTTCCATGGCGATTTTAGAGCCCCCTCCAGCACACCCACTTCTCTCTTCTTGTTGAACCCACAAAGCTCTTCAAAATTACAAAATAGTACATTAGAATCCTCTCAAGGAGAGCATTTTCCCTTTTCCAAATTTGAAAACAACCAACTTCATCTCCACAGGTGTTCTTAGTTTTGAAGATGAAGACCACCATTAAAATCCTTTCCTTCACCTTGTTGGTCTAAGGTAAAAAGAAATTCGAAAAAACTAGTATTTTGGC
The DNA here is from genome assembly GCA_023374045.1 of Limonium bicolor. Taxonomy (NCBI): domain Eukaryota; kingdom Viridiplantae; phylum Streptophyta; class Magnoliopsida; order Caryophyllales; family Plumbaginaceae; genus Limonium; species Limonium bicolor. The sequence goes on from CM041779.1 coordinate 249,031,471, forward strand.
TCTCATTTGTAAAATAGAAATTTCTAAGCTTTGAGTTCCTATTCCTTGTGTTCCCAGTAGATTTTGGCTTCTTTTGGAGAGTGGAAATCTTGCTCTTGTGCTGTTCTAAACTCCATCTACACACTTGCAAGGTAATGTCATTTTCTACACCCTACAATATACCTTAAAGCTTTAAGATAATTTAAGGATTAGTTTGTATTGAAATGGTGTATATCAATGGGCTGTAGCTTTAGAGATTTAATTTGAAATGAGTATTGTAAAGAAGAAAGAAGAAGGAAAGAAAAGCTAGTAAGAGAACAAGGTAAATTACACTTACCTTGTGTAGTTTTGTAATGCTTTATGTAACAGATTTTTATAGTTTGAAATGAGTATTGTAAATGGTATTGAGTAGTAGTATAATGTGTAAGAGAACCCAACTATTTTAAAGCTTCAAAAGATAATGAAAAACTTGTATAAACCTAGATGGAAATAGATGTGGTGTGCAGGAATTAAATGGGTGTTTAATGTCTAGTAATTGTCTTGGAGAATTATATATTGTTGTTGTTGATAAACAGGTGATATGGGTAGTATTGTGTGAATAAAACATGTGGTGAGAATGTAAAAATTTAGGGGAGACTATGTCAAATTTTACCTAGGAATCTAGAGACTTGAGAGCTTAAACTAGGTAGAAAAACACTTTGAAACAGATTTTGAATGGAGCTAAGTTGTGGGTAGATTAAGAGATATAGATAATGCATTGTTTACCTTAGAAATGACATTAGGAGAGGAGACCATGATTGGGGGGAATGAGAACCAAAATCTGTAGCAAAACACAACGAGGAAAAATAATGTAAGTGCTGGAATGAAAACTTAGAAAAAAATAAGGTGTGTGGATTAGGATGGAAAAGAGTAATGAATTAGTGATGGATCTATGGATGTTAGAAGGTTAAATAAGTGTTAAAACATGTTAGGATACATGTAGGAAGATTGGGGAAGAAATGGGTAAGAAAATGAAGTTGTACCAAATTCAGTAGACAGGTTCTGACTTCAACCGACCCACAGGGTTGGATCATCGTGGGTCGGTCGGAGCATAAATCACTGGATTGGAACTTTCTGACTTCGACCGACCTAGACGGGTGAGTCGGTCGTGGGTCGGTCGGGCAAAATTCCCTGAACGTTGAAGTTTCTGACTTTGACTGACCCAGAGGAGTATGGGTCGGTCGTGGGGTCAGTCGCGATGGATTCCAGGGCCGATTTCTTTCTCACTTCGACCGACCCAGAGGGGTTGGGTGGTCGGGTCTAGCTTGGGTCGGTAAGGTCCAAACAAAAAATGTTAATTATAGTAATCATATGTACATATATATATATCTATGCGTACACACGTATATATATATGTAGGAGTACACCATTGTGGTTAAGAATAATAAGAAAACATGCACATGAGTAAGGAAGTAAATTTAAAGTATGGAATGGATTCATAACCACTTGTAATATGTAAGAATTAGTAAGTATACCTAGGGAAAGGTAATGGAAAAAGGAGCTGGATCAATACTAAGTCATTAACCATACAACTCCATGTATGATATAGGACTTGAATTGTGAACACCGAAGGAAAGTCGGTTTCGAGAACAACGGTGAACGGTATGAACTTCTCATGCCCTGTATGTTACCTTGGTTACTCTGATTTGTGTGTTTGTGTGCTAATTGATCACCTAAATAATATAAACACATGAATCAGAATTATTATGCTTACTTGTGATAATATCATATTGTTCCTTGTTGAATATTATCTTAAACCCTAGTTTGTGTAATTCATGAAATGTATGAATGATAAAGAAGTGTGTGTATGCTTGATGTACTGTGTGGTGACCGAATGACATTGTGATGGACTTCTAACTAATTCCTAAAAAGTGAACCAATCTAACATAATAAATTGGTAAATTGGAATGAGTAGAAGTCCGATATAGTTTCGACCACGCGTGAGGAGGCGGAGACACAAGAGGTTGGATCCAAATCCTTGCTTTAATCATTTCCATGGCCAAAACCCCTTAAATGGGTAGCATCCTGGATTAGTGAGCCACCTAAAGCCCGGTGGTGGGACGGTGTAGTCCCTGCCCGGAGGTCATACCGACTTAACATAAGTAATTGTAGTAAGTAAGAGTAAGTAAGTGTGGAAAAGTAAGTAAGTAAAGTATGAGTGTGTTTGTGTAAGTATTGTGTAATGAGTAAAAGAGTAATGAACATCCGATTAACCCGGATGTGTAACTGGCTAACCATTGAGGAGGTAAGCATTGTGTATTGTTTTGTATTACTGGTTGGATGTGTATTGCCTTCAGTTGTGTGTATTGTACCTTGTATGAATGTATTGTGTATATAAGAGCATGTATGTGTGTCTAAAACGAACTGCATGTATAGTCGACCAAAAATAGTCGGCGTACCCTAGTTAGCACGCGGTATATGTGAAGTTTATATGCAGTGTTTTGCTGAGCCCCTTGGGGCACTGTTTTTAATATTTTACAGGTGCTCATGAAGGGTGAAGATGGTAATGAGATCAAGATGATTTCCTTTTTGTGTAATTAATAGATTGTGAATGGTGTACCAAGTTGAACACGGCTATAGACCTTTTTGTTAGCTGGTGTACCATGGGGTACACCCTTTTGGATATTGTGGGGCTTGTGAATTGGTATAGATGAGTGGTTGTTGAAACTCATTATTCGTGTACACTTGAGAAAGGATGTAATTAGCTATACTTCGATACTCGGTAATCCAGCATTGTAAGTAATGGTATTTTGTATTTGGTAAGTAATGTTAGTAGCTCGGTATTCTCTAGGCATCAGACAGTTACGTATGTAGTGTAAGCCTTGCTAGCCGTATGGGCGGTTAGTGGCGTTGTATCACCCGCCGTAGTAGTAGTATTTCCGCTGCGAGTAGTAGGATGAACGGGACAATTAAACGGTAAGTAAGGGATTAGGGTAGGGGTGTTACATCCGTGGCTAGTCCGTGCCCTCGGACGGCCCGTTCGTGGCCACGGACAGCCTCGGACGGTGGCAGGAATTGAATTTTCAATTTTTTAGGTTTTAATAGTTCATGTAGGCCCATGGACACCTTGTTTGTGGCCCCGGACGTTTTCAAAATTGAATTCTTGTAAATTTGATTTTTCTGCATAATTAGGTTTACTAGTGTCCGTGGCCTCGGACAGTACATCTGTGGCCACGGACGGAGACAAAATTCAACTTTATTCTGCCTCCGAAACCCTAGTTTAGGTAATTTCAATTTTCTCTTTCATTTCTGTCAAAAAATGTTAAAAAATAAAAGAAATCAGAAGTTCGTGCACTTAGGTTAAAACAACTCGTAATAAGCCGTAAATAAACTAAATAGAGGAAAAACGACTTCGAGGGGTAATGAAAGTAATTGAACCTTAATAAGTCGAATACCAAGCCTCCGAACCCGAATTCTCCTTTCCTAATTTAATCTAGGTTAAAATTAGGTGGAGACTCTAATTATGTTCCAATGAGCTAACTTAGGGTTTAGTAATTACTGTTTTATGACATAGTTATTAAGCTTAGGTTATAAGTGGACGTAGAACCCGACCAGATCCTAGTCAAGTTAAATCAACATAGGATAGGGTTCAAAAATCTAGGCTCACAGAATGGCGACTCTGCTGAGGAAAAACTCTTAATATTAACTTGTTTAATTTTAAGAAAGAGGGCTTAATTTGAAATTGTTTATTTATGGCTTTTATTACGGTGATTGTTTACTTTCGTGTGCAATTTAAATTTCTGCACCTTTGCATCATATGAGAGCGAGGGTTCACGCAAGTCGATTTCACCATGGGACCCGCTTCAGGGTCCCCTGTCAAAAACTCACACCTTTTTAGCTGATATCAATAAGTGGGGGAAAAGAGGAGGATGTCGTCTAACCACGTCCCCTTAATACCTGGGCGTTAGCCCCAAGCATTTTCCTGGTAGTGCCCTTACCTAGCCCTGTTTGGTCATTCAAAGACCCAACTGTTGACGCACACCTCATGGTGATGTGAGAAAAGTGGAAAAGCCTAAAGAGAATAGCGTGCAAGCCTTATTCCTTTGTGGTGACTTGGGCCCATGCCCCAAGCACCTCTTCGGATCAATCCATACCCCAATTGGATAAGCGTGTAAACTTGTGTGAGCCTTGTTTGCTTGTATGATCGGCCCACTACCATGCTCAGAAATTGATAGGAACTTTCCTACATCAACTCAACCCAACCCAACCCAAATTGGCAGCTTTATTGTTTGCGGCCCAAAGACCCTGTTTGGTTTAAAATGTGAGTGATTTGGGCTTCGGCCCAAAAGTTTAGATTTAGTTGATTTCTCTTTCGGGCCAATTTGAATTATCATTTTTAGTTCTAGGCCCATGAACAACAAATTTACTTAAAGTAATCCATAAGACATGAGAAACAATCAGGCCTTTCCATTTCGGCCTAAGGCCCATTATAATCTAGGTAAACTTTTTATTTGGGTCCTGGCACAAAATCTAGAGCTAGGTACTGTCTGGTAGGCCTAATAAGAACCATTTGTTTTTGTCCCATTTGAATTCAGGATAGTTTTGTAACTCATTCATTCCAATTTCTGGCCCGTGGGCCCAACAAGAACTTCAAAATGAATCTTGGATTTCAAAGTTCCTCTCTCGGCCCAGTGGCCCATTCGTACTTCATACAGTTTCCTTCGGCCGGCGTGCCTCACTTCCAGATTTAGGGTATTTAGGCCCATACATCTAGATGAGGTTCAGAAATCATTCTGGCCCATGTGCCTCAGTTCTAGCCTACACACATTCCGGCCCAAGTGTCACATTCTCACAACACTCCTGCCCATGCGCCACATCCTCAAAATGTTTTTGGCACAAGTGCCAACCCACTTATGAATCATTCTGGCCTGTGTGCCTCACTTTCAATTCATGCAGGCCCGTATGTCAATCCACATTCATGAAACTGTTACAACCCATGCACCTCACATTCAGTTTGTAAAAGATTCAGGTCGAAATAGGCATTCCTAGTTCTGGTATATCGCAAAGCTTAATAAAAGTCCAAGAAGAAGGCAATCATGGTCATCTGAGTGACGTCCCAACCTTCAAGAGCTCGAGTCTTCAGCATGCAGGCGTAAGACGGTTCGGCAGAGTCCGAATTCAATAGAAGGCTTAGGGTTCACACGCATTCTACTTCATAACATGCTAAAACATTCATCTTTCAAATGCATCACTTAGAGTTTTCGAGGAATGATCGTTTTCAAACCACTAATAAGAAGCATCGATTTTGTAAAATCTTAGTCTTCTTCATGTTCACAAATGGATGACTTCTTCAAGTCTAAATGGTAAAAAAAAAAGATTTTGTTTCACACAAGTTTCTTTGGAGAAAATGGTTCGTGAAGTAATCATTTCCTGACAATGGAATGCAAAGACTTGTAATTTGTTTCCAAAATTTTGAACATGCCTTTCCAAACCCCACAACTTTTTCCAAGACATCTAAACAACCCACAAACTAGTTCAAAATCCGCATCTTTTAAATTGTTGTCATAATCCCCAAATCAATACTGGGGGCAACCTAAGTTTAAGTTTGGCATCTTTCATCTTTTGTTTAAATAAGTGAACGAGTTTCAGAGTGAAAATCTCGCGAGAGTGTCTTGAGTGGTAAAACCATGAGTGAATGAGCGTGTCATTTTTACACGACTCAGATGAGATCACATTCAAAGGTAAGGTAAACGGTATAACTCCGAGCGTAGGAGATAATTGGTAGATTTACACTTAGACCTGTGAAAAGTAACACAGAACGGATACACAACTATCATGAATGACGAGGCACCTAAATACAACACCATACAACCAAAAACCTTGTGAACCTGAAATTAAACCCTAGCCACTCCTGAGCCTTTCATATATCCCTTTTCGATATTACAATGCTCCACAAAACAAGCCAACCCGTGATGAATAACCGACCCGTGACCAAAGGAAGCGAGGAGCCCCACTCTTAGATAATGTGTTCATCAATCCAAAGAAGCAAAGCCGCTACCTGCATGACGAAGCGATCCACAAAGGTCTCAGAGTGACACAGGATCCAAAGAGCTCACATCAAAAAAGCTCTCAAAGCTTAAAACCGGGAAACACAAAAACCTCGAAGGTGAAGTCAAGAAAGGTTTAAAAAGGGGCAAACATGAAACGCCTCGAAGAAATTTGAATGACAAAAAAGAAGAGAAATGGTGTAAAGGACGACTTCAAAAGTTCCAATTCTGAAGCTAAAAAATTTAAACATGAAGTGGCCAAACAATTACAAGACTAGGAAGGCCGAATCCAAGAGAAGACACAAGTTGCAGCTTTGGTAACCTCTTTAAGCTCCATATACCTCAAATATCTCTCTGCGGTCCCGTTGCCTTTCATCATATCCCATAGCCACATTATAAGCATTAAAGACATCCGACTTGATAGTTGTGTATCTAATCATGTGAAAGTTACAGATCAAATGCATAAATCCATCTAATATCAAATTCAATGGTCTAGAAGTTTTGACTGAAGACAAGAACCAAGTACAAACACCAAACACATCGAGTGTAGGTTAGGAAGCACCACATCAAAACATAAGCCTTGACCTCGTGTGGACAAGACTCGTTTGCACGTTTAATTGAAGAAAATACTGGGGGCAATTGCCATAAGCTTTAAAGCTCAGGTTGCCTTAAAGAAAAATACTTTCCAACAATTGAGAGCACAATTGAAACCCAAAAGCTCAAACATCACCATCCCATCACAGGCACACATTAGCCCTTACCTCCACATCATACACCATAGACTGGTTATAATTCCTAACCACTACTTAGAATCCTAAACCCCCACAACAAATACCACATACTCCCACCAGCAGCATGTTCATCCTCTAAGAAGAAAATCGCAAGTTTGAAACCCTTAGCCAGGAAATGATAATTTCACTTTCCTTTTCAATAAGTAAATTTTTTCTCAAACATTGACATGTTTGGCACTTTATTTAACAAATTTCTTGCTTTGGACAATTTATATCCTTGCTAGCACTTTGATTTCATTTTAAACTTTTTGCATACACCTCATAATAGTCACGTTTGACATTTTCACAATCGGTTTTCATCACAATCATTTGCATCATACCATTATCTTTTCATAATCCAAGTTAGAAGAATCTCACTCCCAAACTTTAGGCACCCATAAACTTACCTTACATTCATTCACTTTAGGCACCCATAAGACCTACCTTGCATTCAATCATTTCAGGCACCCATAAGACCTACCTTACATTCATTCACTTTAGGCACCCATAAGACCTACCTTGCATTCAATCATTCCAGGCACCCATAAGACCTACCCTACATTCATCCACTTTAGGCACCCATAAGACCTACCTTGTATTCAATCATTTCAGGCACCCATAATAACTACCCTACATTCATCCACTTTAGGCACCCATAAGTCCTACCTTGCATTCAATCATTTCAGGAACCCATAAGCCCTACCCTACATTCATCCACTTTAGGCACCCAAAAGTCCTACCTTACATTCAATCATTTTTGGCACCCATAAGTCTTACCTTACAGTTACTCACCTTAGGCACGTATAAGCCTACCACCACAAAGACATCCCAAGCACGCATAAGCCCTATCATTCACACCCCTTTTCACTCATTTTAGGTTTCCGACACCTTAGATGCTCAGTGTATTACTTTTAGGTTCTCGATACCTTAAATACTCGAAGAAGTTGGTAGGGCAGTGGCAATAAGGCCTATATCTTTGTGTCAACTCATTAGGGAGTAAGAACTAGCAAGGAATGGCCATAAGTCCCCTTGGTAGTCTAGAAGTTATTCCTGCACCCCAGTAGGTGGGCCGTTGCAATAAGTCTCCATAGTATACCAACCAGGAGCTTTAGGTTCTTGGCACCTTCATGCTCGGCGTAGTTCAATCCATTTTAGGTTCCCGACACCTTCACGCTTGACATAGTCTATCCATTTTAGGTTCCCGACACCTTCATGCTTGACGTAGTTCAATCCATTTTAGGTTCCCGACACCTTCATGCTCGGCGTAGTTCAATCCATTTTAAGTTCCCTACACCTTCATGCTCGGCGTAGTCTATCCATTTTAAGTTCCCTACACCGTCATGCTCGACGTAGTCTATCCATTTAAGGTTCCCGACACCTTCATCCTTGGCGTAGTTTATCCATTTTAGGTTCCCGACACCTTCATGCTCGGTGTAGTCTATTCATTTTAGGTTCCCGATGTAACACCCCACTCATAATCACGTAATAATCACTCACGTAGCATTAATTAAACACATGTCGCAGCGGTAGTTGAAACATTAATAAGCCTCACTTGGGTTTCACATGCCATTACTCGTCCATATGAGTAAAGAAGTAGAAATAAACAAAATAAGCGTTAACACTGGTGTGAGCCTCGATTTTAAACCCTATCCCATGTTGATTAAATTGATTGGGATCTAGTTGGGTTTTAGGTCCACTTATAGCCTAAGATTAATAACTATGTCATAAAACAATAATTATTAAAACCTAAGCTAGCTCATTGGAACCTATTATGAGTCGCCACCTAATTTTTACCTAGATCAAATTAGGAAAGGAGAGTTCGGGTTCGGGGGCTTGATATTCGATTTAATTAGGGTTCAATTACTTTCATTACCCCTAGAAGTCGTTTTTCCTCTACTTAGTTTAATTACGGCTTATTACGAGTCGTTTTAACCTAAGTGCGTGAGCTTCTGTTTTTTTTTTATGTTTTTTAGCATTTTGACAGAAAATTAAAATAAAATTAAAGATTCCTAAACTAGGGTTTCGGAGGCAGAATTAGGTCACATTTTGTTTCTGTCCGTGGCTACGGACCTAATGTCCGAACCCACGGACCCTAGTTAACCTATGTGAACATAAAAGTTGAATTAAATAGAAAACGCAATTTTGCAAGGTCCAAGGCCACGGACAGGATGTCCGTGGGCCCGGACATTATTTTAGAAAACCTAAATTTTGAAAATTTTGAAATACCGCCACCGTCCGGGGGCGTCCGGGCTTACGGACAGGGCGTCCGGGACCCCGGACATAGCGTCCGTGGGTGCGGACCGCCCTCGGACGGCGGCGTTTGGGATGTTCCCGACGGTGTTTTGAGATCAAATTTTATGGGTGTGTAGCCTGAAAGATGTACAAGACGTTAGTGATTGAAAGTTTTCAATTTGAAATCAAATTTAACGCGAAACTTAACGAACAAGTTAGAAGGCAGAAACATAAACAAACCTTAATTCAGAAGCAAGGAAAAAATCAATTCGGTTAGCAATTTTAACCAGAAGTGTATTTAGACCAGAAGGGTTAGAGATTTTGGTTTTTACCCTGTTTTGATTTCAAAAATTTGTTGTTCCTTCACGTCGGGAATCTCTGAAAGCTTCGTTAGTGGCCGATCCAGCTCGACTTTGACCCGAGCTTCTGACCTCTTCTCCCTTGTGTTGTTAAGCACGTTTTGGTTTTGTATTTGTGGTGTTTTGATGCTTGGAAGTTCAATGGGAGAAGAAAGAATGTGTTTTTGGTGATTTTGGGATGATTTTGGTAGAGTTTCGGTGTTGGGAGTGTTAAAAACATGGGAGGCAAGTAGACGGCTGTGTTCTCTGACTATGGGAATGTTCTCCTCTACCCTAGGTCGTTTTTGGAAGGTCCTTTTATAGAAAGAGCAAGGCCATGTTGATAGAAGAAGATTTTTATCTAAAACCCTGATTTTGTGCTCTAAGGGAATCTGATTTTTTAAAATATGTTGCAGGCCGATAAAAATTATGAAATTTTAACTGAAGATAAAGGATGATTTTTACAAATTTTGAGAGTTGGAATCGGGTTATTTTGATAAATAACTGATTAGATAAAAATCTCACAATCAGGAATCTCCCATAAATCATAACTTATTATTGGAAAGTCGAAATAATTAAATTCCAATGGAATTAGTCTCTAATAATCATCCTCTATCTTTGCAAATGATTTATTTGGTGTATTAAAAACTAAGAAATATTCCTAGAATTCAAAAGCTCGTCAGGTTGCAAAAATCCCGGTCGAAATAGTATAGTAATTAAAGAAGCGACCGGGGTGTCAATCCACGGGACTCGATAAGTAAGTCTAGCCTTAGGTATTGGTTAACTCAAAAGGGGTTTTTGTTTTGGTTTTGGGTTGCAAATAAATAAGAAAGTAAATAGCAGATAAAGTAAAGTGATAGTTTTGGGAGTGTGAACGGTACTCTAGGTTCAGGGAGTTGTTTCACTAGCTAGGTTCTGCATATTCTACTGCTTAAGTGGAGACTTGGATCGGCTTGTAATTCTCAATTATCTATTCTGTATTAAGTCTTAATTCCAGATAGCTCATCTAGACAGGGCATGTAGTTCTAGTCTAGACCTAGCAAGTATATCTAGATGGCTTAAATGCACAGAATTACTAGTCTGGTTGGTTCAATCCGGACTAAAGCTCCTAGTGACTAAAGTAATCTATCCGATTGCAATTATCACAGGTAACAGGTTAATAGGACCGTCAATGCTAATCACCTTATCTGATCATAACATGATTCGAGGGCTTATAATAACTTAGCAACGTTTATTAAAAGCACTTAAAAGCATTAACCTGAACAATCCAAATTGTCTCAAATAAGCAGTAACATAATGCAGAGTTTAGCAAATTACAACATCCTTTCCCCTAGAGTATATCCTCTTAGCTAGACATAGCAATTATAATCATAAATGAGAGAGAGGTAGAAGAAATCATCTGTTATGAAGATCTTCTTGCTCGCTCCGTCCTTTGTCCTTGCGCCGTGCTAGCTTGAAGGTTGATCTTGGTGATAATGGAGTGAACTGGGTGAAATGGGGCGAAAATGGAAGTTTTGGTGAGTTTTGTGAGGTGTCCGGATCAACAGGGTCGGACGCGATCCGGACAAGGGTCGGACACGATCCGGACAAGGGTCGGACACGATCCGGACAAGGGTCGGACACGATCCGGACAAGGGTCGGACACGGCTAAATGAGGCGTATGAGTACGGGATGTGTGTATGAATGACCGATGAATATTACGGAGGTTTTGGTGAATGAATACGGGATATGTCGTGAGTGAGCGATGCAGTTTATGGAGGGGAATTGATGAATGGATACGGAGTGTGAATGAGAGGGTATGCAGTGAGGGAGAGATGATCCTTAGACTCTGAAGTCTGGGACAATTTGGACTGAAGGCTGTGCTGGGTTTATATAGGCTTAGAGGGGGGAACAAGGGTTAGTGAAAGTTTGGTATGCTTTGTGAGTGGAGAGTTTGATTGAGCATGGAGCGTAGATTAATCAATGTTGCAGTGCGCCGCTCCCCTGTCTTCTTATTACGCCGTCTGATAATTAGCCGAAAGGCTAATTATCTGTGCGTGCCTTTTTATTTTTCAATTCTGTGTGACGTCCGGATCGTGTCCGGATCCGGACGTGACACAGAGTTTTAGATCTGAAACGTGAACTCTCGGATCTGGAATTTTAGTCACGTCCGGCTTGCGTCAGGCCAAACTGATCCGGACAAGAGATGTCCGGATGTGTGTCCGGCCAAACTGATCCGGACATGAACAATTTTTGTCTCTTCTCCTGATTTGTTCCCCGTTTGTTGTGTTGTAATCCTTATGATGTATAATCTTTATTTTCTGGGTTTTTCCTGCATTTAACATATATAACACATCAGTTCTTATCAAAACATCAATCTTAGGAAAAACACATAATAAGTGGGAAACATTGCCTGAATTGTTACAAATTATAAGGTATTTAAACCCTAAAAAGCCTATATGTTTCACACTTATCAATCTTGTGTTAAAATTGCATGACATTTTGTTTCGATTTCGGTATTTTCCATAGGAGAGAGAAAATTGCAAAAATGATTGAATTTCTCTTTTAAATTTTGGGTTAAGGTTCCAAATAAAATAATTTCAGGTTTATGACTGTATGTAGTCATGCTAACCATGTGACAATTTTATTTTAATTTTGGAAACCTTTAATTTCTATTTTGAGGCTATTTCATGTGTTAATTATTAAAAAAATTAGCTTATAATATGAATTAAAAGCTAAATTTCCAGAATAAATATTATCAGAAAATCATGAAATACCTTTCATAATGACTATGATATTTGGAAGTGTTTGGAGATAATGAACAAGTCATATGAAAATAGAAAATCCCGAGAATGTCCTTGGAAAATCCTGCATTGGTGCATTTTGACCACTTTGCCCTTTGTAACACGTATGCCTTAGAGACTACTCCGGGGGGGTTGAAATTTTGGGTATAACAACTGGAAATATTTACACAACCGCAGTGATAACGAGATACTAACCTATACACCAATCTAAACCAAAAACAATCTTAACGACAATTGAGCGTCTAGGAATTCCTGACTGTATACAACATTTGTAACTCATTAACTCGTATTCATCCTACTACAACACTAAGTATCGTGTGGTATTTAAAATCCTAACTACCCGGGTCCCGCTCTTCGGCTTTCGTGGAAATCGTCACCTGCAGCAATGCCATAAAGGCTCAGCGATAAACGTTGCGTATGCCGGGCCTGGACCCTATTGGTCTCTTTATAGTCATGGTCGCCATTATTAAATTCGTTACATGCTTTACCGGTGTACAGGTAAATGGAATCAGTAAACTCATAAATGGCTCTAATTTAAACAATTAGAGCAGTCACCACAATTCTCACACAACAGTCATTCAAAGTATATAAACATCATAATATTACATCAAACAATACAACAAAGACGTTAATTCACACACGTTTATTAATTATCTCATACCACATCGGTGGGCCCCCGGGCCCCCACATAACTCTTTAATTGGTTAGCACTATCGGGCGTCAGTTAGGACAACCCGAAATAAGCTCACTTCAACAGTAGTCCCATGCACACGAGGTGCCCATTAACTTAGCCTTTCTAAAGGCGTCCATACTTTGCCTTTCTAAAGGCTCCCATGTTATCACCATGTCTGTCGATTTATCTAGGCTCGATCAGGGTTAAACCACAGATCTCAACGCGTGACCAGTAGCTAGTGACTATCTGGATTAAGGTAAACCATCCACTCATACACTCTCCAATATTTGACTTAGTCAGCCAGTTACCTAGTTACAGTTTTAGGTATGGAGAATATCACTTATTTGTTGGCTGTCCTGTGGGTCTTACGCATGCCTAGAGTAATTCTAGGTCGTATTCATGTTCAAGTCAAAGCTCTAGAGATCGATCCTGTCGTATCTCGTCCCTAAGTAATTTACTTAGTTTATAATTTAGATAACTTACAATACTTAGAGTATTAAGTCAAATAACATCAGTCACAAACACATAGCTCATATATGTAGATTTATATAAGTTGATCTATAGTCGACGCAGTATTAGTCCCGTTATAACACCCGAACTCATCATCTGACAATAACTCACAAAGCTCTATTTACATATATCAACATTACATCGGAATTCTTATAATAGTTGGTGTTACCGCCGTTAGTCACCCACGTGACTAACTAGGCTTACTAAATCCTCCAAGATCTAGCTACGGTCTAATGGACCCGAATATACCGAACATTAGTATACTAAAATCTTAACCAAATACATGTTCTTAATCCAAGTATCTTATATCCTAATACATTATACTAACGTCTCATCCATTTACTAAACGAGTGTACATGCACAACTCGTGTGACAAAATTAAAACAACCCGTAGTAATTCTACCCGATCCTACTCTCAGGACGGTCGTCTTCTGACATTCACCTGCAAAATTTAAACAGCATCCCCCGAGGGGGTCAGCACCTTTGCTGGTACGATTCTCTTATAGCCCTCAAGCTAACAGGGCTACGACGACTAATTGTCAATAGCACGAAGTTGATTAGATACACGACATAAGTAAGAAGTGCAATAAATGACAAGCCACATATGAACAATTAGAGTTTAAACACAATGAACGACTTAAAAGCGTTCCCTTAGTAAGTGGGTTAGTCTTTTAACTCCTTAAATTATGCTACCTCTTAATCTCAGTCCATTCTTATCTTACCTAAGTGTTAATCTTTATCTCAGTCTCAAATCTTATCTCAATTAAGACAACCGTTCTTTAATTAGAATGGTTGTTCCTTAATTCATTGTTTATCTTGTCGGGTCAAGCAACCCTAACCAATGAGTTATCAGCTCCATTGCTTTACATAAACAATATTTGTTAGAATTTGTTAGGATTTAGGTAGATCCCACCACACCATCTCAGTAATGCCTCCCACCTATAGCAGAAATCTAGGTGACTGAGTCTATATGTTGACTCTAGGCGAGGAGTCCGAAGACAAGTCATATTTGGAAGTCGGAACCTGATAAGGATACCAACCTCCTACTTAACACATGTATGACCGAACCATTCCGGATTCCTCACTCCCCCAAGTTCTAATGAGCAGAAGCCTCAAGTCAATGTTTGTTAGTTAACCTCTTTCGGTTACTAAGAAAGCAACATTAGGGAGTGTTCATTATTCTCACACAATTCTATACTAAGCATTGTTAGTAAGTTTCCAAGGTAAGTTTTGTTAGTGCATCACAACCACACAACATACATAATATTCCGGTTGCATGCTTTATCTTGTTTAGTCGGCACACATTAACAAATAGCACACAAGCCGAGGGACACCTCGTTAGCAAGTAGGCTACAAGAAAACCATACCGTACACCGTCGGTCGTTCGGTTGCTTATTCTTCTCCAAGTCCCAATTCTCAAGTCTTAAAACATTCATCCAATTTGGATTTTTACTTACTTCCTTGTTACTCAATGTTATACCCAAAATTTTGACCCCCCTGGTTAGGTTCTACGAGGTTTTGGTGTTGTGAGGGGCATTTTAATCAAGTAGTGAGAGATTCCGGCTCGATCGGCACGGGGAGCAGCTTCGTCATTATCAGGGGCGTTTTTGTAATTTTTAAGGCTCCTAACACCTCTTATAAGCTTTCTCTCTCCTCCAAAGGATGCCCAAATCATCTTACAATGCTTTAATATTTTAACCCATGATAGAGGATGACATTTTAAGCATAATGGTATTGGAATTTTGATTTTTTGAATTTCTAATAATTTTCTAGCAATTTTTGACTGAAACTGACGAGAAATTCAATTTAAAAATATTCCAACATTTAAAAAATCCGATTCCAATTCAGAAAATTCATAATTTCCATCCTTGACATGTGATTAAAATTTCACAGCTAAATTCCTTTGGGAAGTCATTTAATTTAAATGTAAAAAAATCTTACTTTTACTAGATTTTCTTTATCTTTAAGAAAGTCTATATAAAGGGATAGTTTTTTGACAAAGGGAGAATCTCATGAGCTCAAGAACCCTAGGAAGTCTGAAAGCACAGCCTCCCCTCTCTCTCTCTCACATTTTCCAACACCCGACCACCCGAATCATACCGAAAATCCCCCGAAATCACCATCTAAACTCGTTTTCCAATCCCAAAGCACCAATAATCATCAAAACCCCATATAAACACCACCAAAACATGAAGAACAGCAAGAACAACCAACAACCAGAAGCTTGGTTCGAAAACCTTTCGGGTCTGCCATCAATGGGGCGCTCGACGAATCCCGGTGTGAAGAATCATTGTGAACCCGAAGGTAAAACAGGTAGAGATTCCTCTTTCCTAACTCCCTACGATATTATCAGTCTTGCCTCAAAATTTGGGTTCAAACTAACTCTTTTTCGCTTCTGTGTCACTAATTGTTTTAGCTACTGCCTTGTTACTTATTTTCTAAGTTTCGTATTAATTCTGATTTCAAATTGAGTTCTTTCAATTACTTACGTGTTCATAATCTTTCAGGCTACACATCCATAAAATTTGAGCTCAAAACACCGTCGGGAACCATCAAAAACCCACTGTCCGTGGGCTGTCCGTGACCTCAGACTCATTGTCCGGGACCACAGACGGGTTGTCTGTGACCACGGACACCCACGGATGGTGGTGGGATTTTATATTTTTCAATTTTTCAAATTTTAGGATTTTTGTCAATAGATGTTCGGGCCCACGGACATCCTGCCCGTGGCCCCGAACTTTTCAAGTTTACGTTTTTATTTTAGTTCTATTTTTGAAATCATTTAATTCAATTGGGGTCCATGGTCTCGGACATTAGGTCCGTGGCTACGGACGTAATTAAAATTTGACCTAATTCTGCCCCCGAAACCCTAGTTTAGGCAGCTTTTAATTTCACTATAATTTTCTGTCAAAAAACGCTAAAAACAAAAAAAATAGAAGCGCGCACTTAGGTTAAAAACGACTTTGTAGTAAGCCCTAAATAAATCAAGTAGAGGAAAAACGACCTAGGAAGGGTAATGAAAGTAATTTGAACCCTAATTAAGTCGAATACCCAGCCCCCAAACCCGAACTCTACCTTTCCTAATTTACTCTAGGTTAAAATTAGGTGGCGACTCATAATAGGTTCTAGTGAGCTAGCTTAGGTTTTAATAATTATTGTTATATGACATTGTTATTAATCTTAGGTTATAAGTGGACCTAAAACCCGGTTAGATCCTAATCAGCTTTAATCAACATAGGGTAGGGTTTAAAATCGAGGCTCACAGACTGGCGACTTCGCTGGGGACCACTTCTTAATGTTAACCTGTTTAATTTTAAGAAAGAGGGCTTAACTCGAAAATTTTTGTTTATGGCTTTATTACTCTTTTTGTTTACTTTCATGTGCAATTTAATTTTCTGCACCTTTACATCATATGAGGGCGAGGGTCCACGCAAACCGATTTCACCCCGGGACCCGTTTGAGGGTCCCCTGTCAGGGACTCACACCTTTTAGGTGATGTGAATAAGCGGGGGAAAAGAGGAGGATGTCGTCTAACCACATCCCCTTAATACCTGGACTTTAGCCCCAAGCGTTTTCCTGGCAGTGTCCTTACCTAGCCCATTGTTTAGTCAGTCAAAGACCTGACCATAGACGCACACCTTCAGGTGATGTGAAAAAAGTGGGGAAGCACAAGGAGAATAGCGTGCAAGCCCTATTCCTTTGTGGTGACCTGGGCCCATGCCCCAAGCACCTCTCCGGATCGATCCATACCCGGTTTGGTTTAAGCTTCTTGTGAGGACATGTTGAATTTGTGTGGGCCTTGTTTGCTTGTATGATCGGCCCACTACTCAGCCTAGAAACTGATAGGAATTTCTCCTACATCAACCTAGCCCGACCCGAATTTACGGCTTTATTGTTTGCAGCCAAAAGGCCTTGTTTGGATTGAATGAATTGTTTGTTTGGGCTCAGGCCCAAAACTTTAGACTTAGGTGATTACTCTCATTCAGCCCAATTTTAATTATCAATTTAGTTCTATGCCCACGAAAAATAAATCCACCTAAAGCAATCCATGAAAATCTACCAGGCCTTTCCATTTCATGGCTCGTTCCAGTCTAGGAAAACTTTTCAATCGGGCTTTGGCCTGAAACCCCAGACGGATGCATCATCCTCTAGGCCCAATCGGGGTTACTCAGCCCAAACCCCAATCCACATCTAGCACATGGTTTAGAAATCATTCCGGCCAATGTGCCTCATCTCTAGCCCAAACACATTTTGGCCCAAGTGCCCAATTGCCAGAACATTCCCGCCTGAGAGGCACATTTTTCAAACATTTCGACCCAGGTGCCTCTCTTCTAATTCATTTGAGCCGTAGCACCTGCCCATGATCTTCAAGACTTTCCAGCTCATGTACTGTTCTCGCGGTCTAAGCAAGTTTTAACCTAAAACATCTTCACGGCCAAGAATTTCAGCTCTGTCCTCTTTGGTTTTCTAACAAACGACGTTTTAGAAACAGGTAAACCCAAATCCTAGGAGTGGTGAAGGAGGAAATCCGATCAACATGGATGTCCATCTCGCAGCTTTGGAACAAAAGTACATGGACACCATTAAAGCCATGGAGCAGAGACATAGTGCTGTCAGGAACGCCATGGAGTCGAACTACATTGCAGCAATCCAAGAATTTCAAACAAAGACCCTTTCCCTTCAGGCCGGACGTCAAGTCCAAAATGAACTAGTGAGTAGGCTTCTAAGTTCTCTTCACATTTGTATTGAAGCTAGCTCTATTAGGGCCCGAGGTTCATAAGGGGATACCGAGAAAATTGCTGCAGAACTCGAAAGGGCGAGCAGACAACCAGAGGAAACTCCCAAGAAGACCAGTTTAGATTTTTCTCCCTTGAGATCTTGCACTAAGTCGGGATTACCAACACCCACCCTAGGTGAAAGTTCCATGTGCCCGCAGAACTACAGTGCCAGGCTACGGGTAGGACAACTCAAAGCTCGGAGAATGGGCAGCAAGTCCTTAAAGGTAAAGCCAGTTGTAGCAATCCCAGTTGCAAAACAGAAAACTAAAGCATCATCCCGACCTAGGCGATTCCCTGCACCAAGACAGTTTACCGACATTGGCTGAACACCAAGCCAAGCATTTGAAGAGCTTCGGAGAAGAAACTTGCTACAACCCTTGGCCCCTCAGCCAGGAACCACTCATTTAGGGAGGCATCTTGATCAATTCTGTCATTGCCATCAGTTACTTAGCCATGACACCGATCATTGCAGGGCCTTACGGCATAAGATCCAAGACTTGATTGACCAGGGACTTCAGTTCTCGGAGCGCGGGAATATTTTCGGGAATCCCATGCAGGTCCGCCACTAGGAATCTTTGTTATTTTTCTCATCAGTTGTTTTGCATAGCTTCTGTCTTTTTCCTCCTTTTCAATTACCTTTCTTTTTGTAGTTAGTTCATTTGTCTTTTCCATTTAGATGATACCTAATGTCAATGTTTCATTTTTCGGTTATTAATAAAATTCCTTTTTTGCTCATGTTCTTCTATATGCTTGGATTAATGTTTGTACATTCATTCATGTTCCCAAAAAATGGAAAAAACGGAAAAGTGGAAAAGTAAAAAAAATCTCTCACTCATGAAGCATGTTTGTAGACATCAAAATGTAAAACCTTTGTCTTTCACGAAGCCCCTTGTACAAAACCATCTTCTCATCCATACATCCACCATCTCCACGTCACTTCATCATTTTTGCCATTTCACCAGACACATAAAAACAAAATTGCGGCCACAAAAGAAAAAAGAACCATCCATCACCTCTTCACAAGAGTACCCCATCACCACTCACCGTCACACACACAACCACCTTCCACAAATAACCTGGGTATTCAAAAGTCTTGTCAAAAAACACCCCACAACAATACTGGGGGCAATCTGAGTTAAGGAGCGGTAATGTTTATTTATTTTGTTTAAACGTGCAAACAGGTCATTGAGTGTACACTTCGTGAGAGTGCCTTGAGTGGTAAAACCATGAGTGAAAGAGAGTGTCATTTTTACACGACTCGGGTAAGATTACATTCAAATGTAAGGTAAATGGCCTAACTCCGACCGAAGGAGATAATTTGTACATTTACGCTTAAACCTATGAAAAGTAACAAAGAACGGATACATGACTATTAGGGATGACGAAACACCTAGGTACAGCACCACACAGCCAAAAAGCTTGTGAACCCTGACATTAAACCCTAGGCACCCCCGCTGAGCTTTTTGTATACATCCTCTTTTACAACATTACAAACACCACAAACAAGCCAGCCAATAATGAACAACCGACCCGGTGACCAAAAGAAGCAAGGACCCCGACTTTCGAACAGCAACTGCACAAGTCCAAGAAGCAAAACTGCTACCACCATGACAAAATGATCCGTAAATGGTCCCATAGTGACACAGGATCCAAATGAGCTAATATCAAAAACAGCTCTTAAAGTTCAAAACCGGGAAACACAAGAATCCCGAAGGAAAAGAGTTTCAAAGAAAGGCAAACCTGAAAAGCCTCGAAGAAATCCAAAATCAGAAAAAAGAGAGAAGATGCAAGGAACAACTCAAAAATCCAGAGTTCCAAGCTCATAAGCGAAGTCATCACGAAGTAGCCAAATGACTTCAAGACAAAGAAAATAAGTCTGAGAGAAGGTGCAAGTTGCAGCTTTGGTCACCCTTATAGCTCCACATATCCTAAACATTCCTCCGTTGTCCTGTTGTCATTCATCACACCCCATAGCCACGTTGTAAGCTTAAAAGACTTCCGACTTAATAGTTGTGTATCCAATCGAGTAAAAGTAATAGGTTGAACGCGTAAATCTAACAAATGTCAAATTCAATGGTTGAGGTGTCTTGACCAAAAGGAGGGCACGAGTGCAAACATCAAACACTCAGAGTGTAGGATAGAAGGCACCACATCAAAATAAACCTTGACTTTATGAGGATGAGATTTGTTTTTGCGCAATTAATCAAAGAAAATACTTGGGGCAATCAATAATTCTGTTCGGTTGCCGTAAAATCCTGAACTCAGATTTCCTTGAGGAAGAATACTAGGGGCAATTGTTGGTCCTAACAATTGCAGCAACGACACCAATGGAGGCCCAAAAACCCGAAACCCAAAGGTTTTAAAACCCTCTCATATCCCACAGGCCCGTCCTAAGCTCTACCTCCACATTTAAACATCCTCAGGCCCGTCCTAAGCCCTACCTTCACATTTAAACACCCACAGGCCCATCCCGAGCCCTCCTTCCACATTCAAACACCCATGGGCCCGTCATAAGCCTTACCATCTCCAGGTTTTCCTTAAGCCTTAATCCTTCTACAGTCATAGTACACCTAACACATTTTCACTTAGAACCATCCTTAGGCTCGTCATAAGACCTAGAGCATCCTTAGGCTCGTCATAAGACCTAGATCCTTCCCTAGGCTCGTCATAAGACCTAAATCCATCCTTAGGCTCGTCATAAGACCTAGATCCCCAACCTTAGGCTCGTCATAAGACCTAGATCCCCACCTTTAGATGTGGCATGGTCTAGGTCTTTTCTGTATTCGGTACTGACTCGATCTTTTATTAACTGAGGTCTCTTTCCATAGAGCCTATCATCTTGGTTCTCTTGTTTGTTCTACTAGGAATGCACTTCCCGTTCCTTAAAGAATGGACAGTGTGTTTCCCGTGAAATTTTTCACCGCATGGCCTAGACGAATGGCGTTAATGCATAGTTGGTCTTCCATCTTATTTCTTACTTATATCAGTCTTAGCTCATAGATCTAATTGTCTCCGTGTTAATACTTGATGGTATATATATGATGGTCGCTCTACTGCACACCATGACTTAATCCACTTATATAGGTATTGTCCTCATGACCTCTACTACCGTGGTAGTTGGCCTTTACTCTGTTGCCCATTGATGGTGCAACTACCTAATCATTTATTCTAACATCTTATCTTATACTCAATCTCGTCCTGGTGTAAACACACTAGGAGTTCTCTAATTCTGGGTGTATGGCGGTTGTCGTACCGTGCCCTAAGATTGTTATCTCTTAATGCAAAGATGTTTTGCTTCTAATTCTTATTCATGTGTAGGTTAGTCCCTCTCACGTTCTTTCATCCCCTTTGGTGTTGTTTACCGAGTTATTTAACTGGTTACTGAAGAATTCATCCATTGAGTCAAAAGCTCTTGTGAGCGTTGGTCACTTGATATGCCATATTATGCACTCACAACGATTATTTTTTATGAGTACTGATTCCTAATAATGGGTGTTGGATATGAGGTCTGTCTATGCATCCTTTCTTTTTATTTACGTGTAACTGAAATGCTCTACGCAATCTCAAGGTTTATAGTTTCCATTCTCTAATAATAGAGTATTCTATCTCTAATAAGTGAAAGCCCTTTTCGAGGGGTTTATTCCCACTCAAGGCCTCACATCAAGGAGAGGTATCCCCACCCTAAAAGGTGCGGTTTGTTCTCCTCCCCTGTCATTGGTAATATCTCAATATTCTCATCGGTGCCCTTTCTTGGCAATTCTTCCATAATCTAAGTTATAGGTTTTGTAACCGTTCATATCTACGAATTGTAGTTCGTTCATAGCTTAAATAAGCTCTCATATACTTTTCTGCGCCTCGGACTCTGATATCGTTAACATCCTTGGCTCGTAGGCTCTTTTTGTTTATTTTTCCTAAGTGAGAGCTGGTGCTCGATTCACTGTTGTATTCTTACTCATTTGTAGGTTATCCTCATAAGCTTCTAATTCTTTGAATTCTCCCAACCGTCAGGTTACATGTCAAATGTAGTACCGGGTTCCATGGTAAGTTACTGGATCCTACTTCCCGCTATGGTAGTTTGGTTAAGTAGTCTGACGTTAGTCAGTGTCTGTGACAATCCCTTCGCTCTCATAGACTTATGTCTGTTAACAATTAAGAATTCACTCATATTAGGCATTGCCTTACGGTGTCTAAATTGGATATTTATCCAAGTTATCATGTGCTTCCATCGCAACGCTTCGTTCAACTCTCATTGACTACGCCACCCGTCGATGATTAATCATACTTAGGTGTTAATGAGTTAGGCAAACAATACTAACCGTCATTTTTGAGTTTTTTTCTACTCGGCTATGCCACACCGTGGTGTAGTTCTCTGAGCTTCCCTCTGTCGGGATTGTATGTCTTTAATCCTTAGTTGGTTATAGCTTAAGTTCATTTCCTCTATCACTGTTTCCGGGGTTTACCAACATCTTCAATGAAGAATGTTTGTTACTGGTATTCTTAGTGGTCATCCCGGGAATTCCATCCCGTTCTTGTTGGAAGACGTTGTGTCAACAGTCTCCATTGTATCTTGTAATACATTCCTTGTATGTTATTGCTTACATAGTGTTTTGCTCGGATCACTGAGCGATCTCTTAGGTTCCTCTTTTTGAGGTTCTGGAATGGTGTTCTTACCCGTTCTATTTGTTGTTGTAGTAGGTTGTACTGTAGCTAAAATTTATATCATTTAGTATTCTGACCAAGTCCAGCTCCCTGCTGACTGGCGTGTCGCCTTAATTCGTCATGGTCAGGCCGTTAGGCCTTCCCAAGGTCTCATTCTCTATTTCCAAAGGATTCATAATCCGGTAATAATATATGTCATTACTGTAGTGCTCTACTGTCTTGCCTTGACGGCTTTCCGTATAGCTTAACCGTGGTAGCACTTGCTACGGCAAGTGCGCCATGCAAGATGTGATATTGGTACTGTGTACATTGGTAGTGGTACTTCCTCCTAATCTCCATGTAATTGGTAGTCCTCAGGACTCCTTAGATGTCCTCTTGTTTTGGATAACTGACCTTACGGCAGTTTCCTGGTCGTTTTGACAGTACTGTCACTTATCAAGGCGTTACTCTTTCTGAGGGAACCCCTTGTTATTTACTTATTCCTTAATCCTCGCTCCCGTTTCCACATATTTTGTCGGGGTTACTAAGTACTGATTCTCCTCTAGGCACTACATCATAGTCCTAGTCCGGTGTACAACTTACATGCGTTTTCATGATCGTTCACGCCATGTCGGCCAAGTTCTGTAACCTTTCTAATTGTGTGGGGTTCGGAGTCCCCATTTCCAATTGGACTTTCCGGTAGTCTTTATTCTCGTGCATGGATTATCTGTTGTTATGCTCCTCCGGTCTACTGTCTGGTATCCCTGTCACTTCTATTTTCCTCTCCATTGCATTCTTGCGCTTGTCTTAACATTGGTATGGTGGGGTATCTCGACTGCGTAGCATGTCGACCCATGTTGCCGGTAATTACCGTTCTCTCAATGGTAGGTTTCCGTTGGCAGTGCCTGTTGTGCTCCAATTGGGACCTTCGAGTTCTGGTAACTATTGTACTACGAGGTGTCTCTCGTTCTGTCTACGGTTAACTAACTGCCAGATTGGGTTTCCCTGAGTAAGAGAAAGCTTTCTTCTCTCTTACGTTTGTTCCTCGTATTCTAAGTTAGAGAAGTGAAGGGTGGGTTTAGGTACTATGGATATCCAGTAAGCACCGGGAAGTCCTAAATAACGCATCTCTCGCTCTATCACTCAACCCTTAACCCATATCTCAAACTCTAACTCGGCATCCTCCTAAGTTCGGTAATTCCCATCATCAGAGCGTAACTACACTCTGATACCACTTTTTATAACACCCCAACTCATCATCTGACAATAATTCACAAAGCTCCTGTAATGGTATGAAATATACCATGCGGAAGGCCAAAATGTCTACCGAAGACCTACTAGCAGAAGAACCGCTATCGGAAGGATCTACCAAGAGACCGCTATCGGAAGGATCTATCAAGAGAGTCTACTGGAAGACTAATTGTCGGAAAGCCTGTCAGGGAATGTAACACCCCATCTCAATCCAAATATGGTCTCGCAACTTAACAACATATATATATACATGTCCCAGCGGAATTCATTACACTCCAGGACCTTGCCACGGTCTGACTGACAGAATATACCGAACATTAGTACATACAAATCTTAACCAATACATATCCTTCTTACAATCCCTCACAACCTATACATCTTACTAACTCAAATTGTCATACGAGTGTACATGCACAACTCGTAGGCCACACTTATCCCGTAACGCTTGTACCCCATCTTACTCTCGTGACGGCCGCCTCCTGACGGACACCTGTGTAGTAAAAACAGCCCCCAAAGGGGGTCAGCACGAATGCTGGTACGATCCTCTCATGGCCCCCAAGCTAACGTGGCTACGACCACTAATTGTCGATAGCATGGAGGTTGATTAGATGCACAACATAATAGAAAGTGCAATAAACAATAAACCAATTATGAACAATCAAAGTTCAAACACAATGAACGTCTAAAATGCGTTCCCTTAATTAGTGAGTTAATTATTTCACTCCTGAAGTTACGCTTCCTCTTAATCTTAGTCCATCCTTATCTTACCTCAATCTTAGTCTTAGAAAACAACCATTCTTTAAATAGAAATGGATGTAGCTTATCTCAGTCATAGAATACAAACCATCCTTCAAAAAGGAATGGTTGCAACTTATCTCAAACCTTATCTTAATCTTAGAATACAAACCACTCTTTAAATAGAAATGATTGTATCTTACCTCAATGTTTATTTTTGTTGGGTCAAAAGCAACCCAAGCCAATGAGCTATTAACTCCATTGGTTGAATAAACAACTTATCTTATAATTTAGGATTTAGGTGATCCTACCGCACCATCTTAATGCCTTCTACCTTGGACTGTATGTCCAATGTAGCTGAGCCGGCAACCGACCCTAGGCAACAAGTCCGAAGACAAGTCATTAAGCGGAAATCGGATCTGCTTTAGATACCGACCCCCTTTTTCCTTAGCATGCATGACCGGAGTCAGTCCCAGGTTCCTCACTCCCCCCTTAAGTTCCAGTTAGTAGAAGTCTCAAGACCATGTTTGTTGGTTAAACGTCTTTCGGTTATTAAAAATTAATATTATGGAGCGCTCCTTAGTCTCACTCAATTCCTTACTAAACGTTGGTTAGTAAGTTCTCACGGTAAGTTGTGTTAGTTTCCAACATCATACAACAATGCAATAAACATAATGTTCCGGTTGCATGCTTTATCTTGTTTAGCAAGCAGGTCACAAGAAGAACTGTACCGTTCACCGTTGGTCGTTCGGTTGCTTACTCTCCTCTGGAGTCCAAATTCTCAAACCCTAAAACATCCAT
Organism: Limonium bicolor; assembly: GCA_023374045.1. NCBI lineage: Eukaryota > Viridiplantae > Streptophyta > Magnoliopsida > Caryophyllales > Plumbaginaceae > Limonium > Limonium bicolor. The sequence continues at coordinate 249,056,985 of CM041779.1, forward strand.
TCAATTTTAGGTTGTTAGTTACTTTTCCAATAAAGCTAACTTAGTTAACTCACTTAGTCACTAATGATCCCCATCTAACACCACTTAAGTTCTAATAAACTTAATCTTAAGTGAATCACTTCTCCTCATACCTTATACTTATTCACCCACTTAATTATCATTGTTACCCACCAAACATGTCTTAAACAGCCTTATATTATCATTACATATCAATCCCCACCATTAGATATCATTTCCTAACCATAAATAAAGTTTTTGGTCAAAACAGCACCGCGTCCGGACTTGTGTCCGAGCTTCCCAAGTTCGGACATAGGTCGAGGAAAAATCAAAGGAAAAATCTCAAGTGTCCGAACATCTAAGTCCGGACTGTAGTTCGGACCCTGGTCGAGACTCAAAAATTTTAATCGCAACAGGGCATGTCCGAGCTTCCAAATTCGGACGGAAGTTCGGACCGGCTAGAATACTCATCTTCTATACCCTTAAACACTTATATCCTTTCTTGCAAAAATGCCCAACTCTTCCACAAGTGTCTCATTATGTCTTAATACCATATAGGCACTTAAACTCACCTTAGAACATCCTTTAAAACCTCCTTAACCATTTTCTCAATCCTTACAAGAATTCCTAACACTTGTTACTTATTTCCTTATTTTTCCAACATGTAATTTTTGTCTAAAACTCTAACTATCCAAAGTGTTTCCTTCCCAATCTATATAACTTCTTCCTAAGCATTATTGCATCCCCTCTTTGCTTGCTAAACCTTCCAAGGTTATCTTACATGTCCATGCACAATTCCTTCCTTTTCCTTTTGCTACTCATCAACCTAAACTCATGAACTTACCTATGCATTTCTCCCCATCTTTTTAGCACCTTAACCTTGTTTTTCTTTACCTTGACTAACCTACGCTCTCCTTAGACATTTCCATCTCCTTTTACTCAACTTACTCACCATTCTCATGATCACACGCTCTTTTACATTCCTAGTCATTTTCCTTGACATTTGACAACATTCTCCTCCAATCTTCACTTCCATCACCCAAGTCCACTCATTACCATCCAACTATGACCTTATTAATCCACTACTAGCATCTTCACCACTTACACAGATATCAAAACTTCTCATTGTTATATTCCCTAGTTTATACCTAAATCATCTTAAAACATTGTACCCATTTCCTCCAAATTTTGCACAAGTCTTACCACTCCTCATACCATGACTTTGGTGTGTTCAATACACCCATCTAAACTCTAATTTCCTCATAGACCATTCTAGGTCATTCTAAACCTCCAGAACTCCTTAGTTAACTAAATTTCTACTCAATTCCTCATAATGATCCCAAGTGAACCCTAGGGCATATTAACTCACCACCTCCACTTAAACTCTTTGTTTTCTATTCAAATTTCGCCATAGCTTCTCTAGTATTTTATCATGCCCAAATGCATTGTTTCCCTCATTCAACCAACTCACACACATCGAGTCCTTTCTCATCTTGTTTCCTCACCCAAATCAACTCATACATAATAAACTCAATATAGTGCAATAATCTTAAATTGCATAGCACTAAGGCTCTTAAATGACATGGCCCTTAGGCCCTTAAATGACATGGCTCTTAGGCCCTTAAATGACATGAATTTAAACACTGAATTTCCCACATATAAAAGCTTTCAACCTGCAAATACATCCATCAATCTAATAGTAGTTATAATGCTCTTAAAATCCATCTTAAATGTATATTACTAACTCATTCCCATTGGCTCCTTAGTCACAAGTTCATAAGCTTGTTTAAGTTCTTTTTCTTAGGTTATATAACCCATTAAACAATGTAAGCTTTAAGCTACATTAGTACTCACCTAAAACTCATTCCTTAAAACTTAAACCACCATTAGGTAAGCATTTTACCTTGTTTTCTCAAGCTTATCTTAACTTCCTCCTTAGACCTTCTTCTTGGATGAATCTCGACCACCCATTAAATTTCCTTTGCCAATGTTCTAATCAATATTCAATGACTCTCATGAGTGCTAAACAATACACTAACCTTAAGGAGTAAACCCTAGGTTAAAAATGTGTTCTAAGGTATTGAAATGAATGTTTTACCTTGGAGTCTTAAGATAGACTTGGATATGGATCAAGAAGGACCTCCTCTAGCCCTTGGAGAATATAAAATAACCTAGAACAAGGCATAAAAATGAAGCCGCATGAGTGTAATTTTTGGACATGTGAAGAAGTGATGGAAAGATGATTTTTCTTACATTTTTCTCACCTTGAATGAATGGAGAACCAAATGGGCTCTTCAAACTTGATTTCCCTCCATCAATGGAGTTTTTCCCTTGGCACCGAAATGGAGCTTTGAAGGATTTGAAAAGATAGAATGCTAGAGCTTGAGCTAACTAAGAATAATATGTGTTTAGTTTTTTATTTGGAGCTAAAATGAGCAAGTTTTGGACAAAGCAAGGTGGGGAAACAATGGAGGCTGCTCTTACGTGAATGGAGAAGAGAGGAGGTGAAGAAAACTGTGGGAAGAAGAGAAATGAAGAGAGAGAAGAAGAAAGGTAGGCTAATATAAGATATTTTGCTTTTAAAAGCAAATAGTAACTTTCTTTACTTTCCTCTCATTTTCCTTTAATTGCTTAGTCATGTGGTGACTCCCCACATCAAAAACCGGCCCCCTCTTATAGTGGAGATATTTATGGTCTTGGTTGACCAACTTATTGACTTATGTTGACTTAAGCTTAATTTGGGCACTATTTGGCACTATTCACAAATTAGTGCACATATTTGTGAAATTTTGGTTTCCTATTGATTTAGACTTCCTAATGTGATACTAAGTAGTACACATGTTAATTAAAGAGTAATGATGGACATTTAGCCACTCAAAACCCATTTACAAGACAATTTCTCAAAAAGGTGCTTTAAGGAGTCTTAAAGCACATTTTGTGTTTAAGCTTGTTTTTGAGCTTGGTTTTCTCTGCTACTTGATTTAACATGTCCATTAGCATGTTAATAAGGTCTTATAATGATATTTGGGTGCTAATCAAAGTCACTCCAAGCTTAGAGCACATTTTGCCTAAATTGCCCTCAAGGCATTTTCTTGTGTTTTCCTTGGTTTAAATTGTCTATCAATCTTTCTAAGGCATATTTAAGCCTTAATACGTCATAAATTGATGTTTACTTAGCATACTTAGGTTTGGGGTATTTCAGGGAAAGCCCTACTACCAGAAGAACCGCTATCGGAAGGGCTGCTACCTAAAGGATCGCTACCTGAAGAATTACTACCGGTAGGATTATTACTAAAAAGATAGTCCGGAAGAGTTAGTCCAATGAGGAAGCAGTATCCCAGTCCGAAAAGATGATCCAAATAGAGGCTAACAGTTATATAAATATGATAGTACCACATGTATAGGGGCAAAAAGGTAAACTTGGCCATAGAAAGTCTATAAATAGAAGTAGAGGGGCTAATATGTAAGGAACTCAAGTTAGAACAGGGAGGACTCATCCCAAAAGCTCTCTAGTGTTGTAAACCAAAGGATGAATAATAGCTCTGTCTAGAAGTGGACGTAGGCCGGATTATTGGTCGAACCACTATACATCTTGGTGTGATAACGGAGTCGGTGTGGAGCATCTTCAATATCGTTTCATTTGGCGCCGTCTGTGGGAAACGAACATCAAACCACGAGTCATCCACGCGATTCAGAGAATCATGAAGGAGATAATAAACGAGGATATTGATGTATGAAGATGCATCGATAACTGTCAAACATCTGAAGTCCACGATTCTGTCAAGAGAAATGTGAATTCTCTTCCAGAGGAAGATCGAAAGAAGAAATCTCGGAAGTTTCGCTCAATCGGTCAACAAATCTCCAACAAAGAACCACGACGAAGCACGATCTTGAGCAACCACGATTCAATCACATTATTTCGATAAATAAAGGCGAAGACGCTTATCGGGATTCATCCAACGAAGAATTGCGCATTCAGGATTCATCAAAATTGTTTGTAGAATTCCACATATGCGATCCGGAAACTCGTCATTCTCACAAAAGTCCATCGAGAAGAAGAATTTGAAGACCAGCCGACGATACGAAGATAGCAGGATTAAATCCAGCATTTTCAGTCAAGCTCCATCGGGATCGTATTAGAAGCAATCAACGAAAGCCAGGGAGGATAATCTGAAGCCAAGTAGCTTATGAGATTGGAGTTCCAGCAGTAAATAGACATTCAAAAAGAAAAAAAACCAGAGCTTAATCAAAATGATATTCACCGGAAACAAGAATCTTTTGAAATTCTCGAGAAATCGGCCACGAAGTTTGTCCAGATGGATTTCAATCGCCTGGGGGAATCCATAGAAGATTCGTCAAATTCATTTACAAAGTTTTCAGATCTTATGCTGAGCCATGATCGAGAAGAAAGGACTTTTTTCAATCGCGTGAGATCCTCAGCGGGGGCGTACCAGTCAAAGATAAATCAAGAATCAACAAAGACAAGAAACTTCAAATATTCATCAGAGTAAACCGCAAAATCCATAGCAGCAGAAGCTCTTTCCAAAACAGGGAAATCTCTTTTTCCGATTACTCACTACCGGTAAAGTCATCCTACCGGTAATGCCATCCTACCGGTAGAGGTAAATCTATATGCTTTTACCTTGATCGAACCAGACAAACGAGGTAATTTACCAATCCTGGTTAACCTTTTTTACCAAAGTAAAATGAGAATAACCTGCTGATGACATGCTGGATATATTTAGTTATCCCTAAGATGCATATAGTCGATCATTTTTCTACACATTGCAATGTTTTCATCGGAGTTCAGGTGTCAAAGCGTAAGACTTTTTTCATACACTTAGCTCAATAACTAGCTCACGTCTCAGTCGAATAAATTTGGCATTGCAAGGTGTCTCAGTATGCAAAATTACCGTGACTGTTTTTCATTCAAACAAATTGTTGTTGCTCCCGTTTCTCCGTATATGAATATTGCTGCTACTCCTGCATTGTTAAACTATAATCTTGATACAGTATGCCAAGAATATAGGCTTGATTTTTCTGCTCAGCTTTTATCCCAGCACTAACTACGGTTTGCTTCCCTTCTCTGAATAATGGTGCCACTACATTGATTAAAACTATTTTGTTTATCAATTCCTTGACTTGAATCGTTCATGCTCATTTTACTCCTATCTGTTGGACAAGCTGTGAGAAGATAAATGGCCAGAGAGGCATGGTGCAGTAGCATTTTGTTTTCTCAAGCCACCGCACAGCGTGCTTAAAAATTCTCCTATATAGTTTACCATTCTGCAAACCGTCAAACTTTAAATTTTGCTCGTCCACATCTATTTTGGATGTTGCAATTTTATTTGCCTCCGATAGGCTTGGTATTGATCTATTTCGTATTAGTCAGTTCTGATTAGTGAACTAACTCTGACTAATCTGCTATCTGTCACGTTAGGAATGCCCATTACGGTAGCTTTTCTCACTCATTGTCTAAACTTGTCTCTTACTATAGTCCGTTGCTTTTTAAATACGTTTTTTCTTATTTAAAATAATGGGTTGTTATGTCTTATGATGAGGAACGCCATGGGGATGATCATTAAAATGCAAGATGATCTCGACAACTTGTTGCAGCACACGCAGAGTCATCCCACCATTCTTATTTGAAGCTGCTGGGATGTTTGTCAGAATCATTGGGATACAACCGTTGCACCGGTAGAACTTTGGGCTGTGAGCTACCGGTAGGACTTTCGGTCGCAGGCACCTCCGGTAGAAGCATTAAGCTGAGGTGCGTAGGTATGCCTGCGGGAGTTACCTTTTCCAGCAGTAGCGCTTCACCGCTCAAAGGAGCCTTTTCACTTCCGGAGAACTTCAAAACCTTTCTTCACCGGTAACAATTGCATATCTTCTCCGACATAAATCTTGATATCCCCTCCGATAGAAATCTGGAGATCCTCACCGGTAGCAGTTTGGTACCCTCACCGATGGCGATTTGATTTCTCCACCGATAGAATCTTCAGAGATCTCCATCAAAAGTGGTATGCACGTCATAACGCGAGAGCGAACGTCACAAGAAATCGGCAAATGAAGAGTTAAGGGCTGAGGCAGAGTTCGTCTATTGAAGATCCGCGGTACAAGCAAATATTCAAAAGTAACGAAAACTGCTCTTCGGTTTAGGAGGCAATGAATTCTCAAAATTCGCATCTGCACTCCCAAGGAGTAACAACTCTCGTAGATCAATTTAAATAAAAAGAATAAGAGTAGAAGGTTGGGAGCAACAGAATCAACGACCCTCCACGTCCTCCGCGCGGTAACGAAACAGGTTGATTACCGGGAGCGAGAGTGCACATCCAAGGAAGCGTCTAGTCGCTTTGTTTGACTTTCACAAGTGACGGTTAATCACAAAAAGCTCTACATACTATCTTCACCGCCCAACCCCGAGAGAAATATTCATTTCCAAGTCATCAATAAGAGGATTGCGTTCTACCAGAAGCATGGAGATAAATCTAGATGCAAAACATTACATTACCGGAAAGAATGTAACGAGGGGTACCGGTAAAGGAGTATCCATAACTTGCAAAAAAAAGAAACGGGATATTCCGGAGACCGTCAAAGATTATATATGAATGGCCTTGCTTGTTTTATTCTACGGATGATTTCATTTGGACGTTACCGAATCTTGAAGCCAGACTCAAGGGTCAACAATCTGGTAGCCATCAACCGGAGAAAGAAAGTGAACTCCGGAGGCGGTTGAGGCTGAGAAAGGACATCTGAAGGCCAACTACAAAAGATAAGTCTAAATCCTCTATGGATCAGTCTATTTCTGAGGTCTCCCCCCGGGCAACATCTCAAGTTTATCCCCGGACGCAAGCTACGCCAGCATTTCTGGGCACGGGCAACACCTTTATCAAATCCAGCGCTGGGGATCAACATCATTACGGATTGCGGACAGCTGCGCACCGAGAAACAGATCTTGGAGACAAAGTAACCCCTCTGGTCAGAACCGCAACAGGAGTACCTCTCAGGGGACATTAACAACGGGGAAAACGGAACTCGGATTTCGGAAGGCAATGTTCTGAAGAAGAAGTAATCTAAATAAACAAGCTCCAGGACACGAGATATGTTTTTTGATCATCACATAGTAGTCTTACGATTTCATTATGTTTCATTTAAATAGAAAGTTTTCAATAGTTAGAAAAGTATATTTGTTTTTCGTCAATACTCTTGCCTAAGTTTTATCCTGATTATAACGACGGAAACAATGCGAATTAGCTTTAATACCAGTAAAGCATACTATGGACCATGTGAAGTAGGCATTTCTTCGCTGCCACATAAGAAAGCAAATGTCGATTTCCAAAATATTTTCATCTCAATTTTAACTGAAATATTACCCTGATCTTGTTTATATACATTACTATTACCATAGTCAAGTTTGAATTATATCTTTTACCCAGCTCCCTCCCTGTTTAAAGACCCAAACATGAACATATTGCACCAGGTGTTGTTTATATTTACTCTACTTTGATTAATTCTGTCATAGGTGAAAGAATATGGCACTCTACAAATCTCTGGTAACTTCCAAAAGTAAAAAATGAAGCCACGTCTACAACAAATGGGGATAATGTAAAGTCTACCGGAGACGTCATTCGGCGGAGTATTTTCAAAGTATTTTCAGCACTACTTCACTCCAGTAGAAGACTACCCACTGATCCTGTACGCAAGCTGAAGAGCATAGTACAGACCCAGCCCCCCAGTCGCTTCTGCCAGGCTAGCTTAAAAATAAGCCCACCGGAATGATGTTTCAGATATCATTAGCGGAGCTAGGAACAATGGTTTGGGGCAGAATGAAAACCCCTGATTTCACAAGAAAATTCCTGCAAGATGCTAGAACAAAACCTACCGGAAGCATGAGAAATTTAATGAAAGTACCGGTGACCGGTGAGGTCAACTTTTGGATAAAGTATCAATCTCCATGCGATTGAACCAAATCAAATTGGATTGTGAGCTCTACCGGTAGATGAGGCTCTGGGAATTTCGTATAGACTTTTGGTGACGGACTGCAACGTCTTGATTTATGGCTTATCTTGGTGACCTCAAACCTTCCTCTCGCTGTTGTGAGCTTCATCTAGATAAGATTGACTCTCCAAAAAAAATATTAGCCATAAAGAACCGTAATGACAGCAAGAGCTTCTGAAGTTCCAACCTGGGAAACAATGGCATCTCCGCATGCACCTTCGGTGCATCTGCTCACAGGCCAGCTAATCTCTTCCAATGGGTTCCGTTGAATACAGAACTATCGAGCAAGAACTCGGCATAAACGGAATAATAGTGTCGTACATGTTTAGAAGTTTATTACGGGACAGTTTACTTACGAAACAACTCAACAATTCAAGCTTTGCCGCCCGGCGATATTAGTCCTTTGGAGTTAGATACGGCTTCGCAGTCTCCATCACCGGGGGCGGTACACGCATCGGTAGCAGCTTGTAATAAGCCAGACGTAGCGAAGAATTCTCGCAAAGGGTCGGAGGCTGAAAGCTAGTCTCCGGTGAGGAAAAGCTACCTCCGGAAGAATATAATTGGTTACCGTCGGAGATAGCTGTTTGGTCCTGGTAGCAATAAACCCTACCGATAGAGATTTTTTTATGGGAGGCAGTACTATACTGCGGGAGACATCCACACCAATAACGAATTAGCGCTAACCAGAAAGTAAAACATTGGCCCAGTAAGTTCACTGGTGGCAGTCTGTCAATCCACCGGTATTATCATTCAACCGATAAAAAAGAGGTACCAAACTTTTTGATATTTCGTTATAAATATTGATATACAATTGGAAGTTTATGAAACTTTTTTTAGAGGATTGATCACCCTCTAGTTTTTTATACAAAAAAAAAGATATCATAAATCATTTTTTGATTTACTTAAAACCAAGACCAGAGAGTCTTGAGAAGAGAAAAGAAAGACAAAGAATGTAACCGACGATCTCACCATCAGCGATGGTAGGGTGTTTTGTATCCGACGATCTACCATCAACGATGGTAGTGTATTTCATCCGACGATCTCGCTGCCTTACGGCCAGTAGAGTGTTAAACCGACGATCTCACCGTCTCGAAGTCGGTAGAGTGTTAAATCGACGATCTCACCATGTGTACAGTGGTAGAGTGTGAAAGTGTAACTAAGAGGTTACCGAAAGAAATCTTGGCAAAAAACAAAAGAGCAGTCTAAAATTCTACATTATAAAGAATCTCCAACTATTGGGAAGTCCGGTCGCTCCAGGCAGCCCAAAAGACAAATATCTTTTAATCTGTTAAATATTAAGTATGCAGGTCCAAGGAATAAAGTAATTCAAGCAGGAATCTGATTATGGAAGTAATATCCCATTATTATTATCTCGGACTTCTTGAGATTATTATGGTCTTCTGGAATTATTATGGCCCTTTGGAATTCCAGATCTTTGGATTTCTTATTATGGCACGTTCAAGGAGCGGAGACCTTTTCTCTGGAGTGCGAGTGGGACTTCAGCGCCCCTGGGACCCGTGGGACTTCTTTGTTACCGGAAGACAAGCTCTTACATAGGCTAAAGTTTTTAAGTTCATTTCCTTTTTAGGCAAAAGAAAAAGAACTTGTGGGACTAGGAGATATATAGTAGAAAAGAAAATAGTACAAAGTGTAAATTTTATCTTCTTTTTATAAGTTCCACTTTTTAGTGTTAAAAAGTAGAACTTGTGGGACTGATGTAATGGTATGAAATATACCATGCAGAAGGCCAAAACGTCTACCGAAGACCTACTAGCAGAAGAACCGCTATCGGAAGGATCTACCAAGAGACCGCTATCGGAAGGATCTATCAAGAGAGTCTACCGGAAGACTAATTGTCGGAAAGCCTGTCAGGGAAAGCCCTACTACCAGAAGAACCGCTATAGGAAGGGCTGCTACCTAAAGGATCGCTACCGGAAGAATTACAACCGGTAGGATTATTACTGAAAAGATAGTTCGGAAGAGTTAGTCCAATGCGGAAGCAGTATCCCAATCCGAAAAGATGATCCAAATAGAGGCTAACAGTTATAAAAATATGATAGTACCACATGTATAGGGGCAACAAGGTAAACCTGGCCATAGAAAGTCTATAAATAGAAGTAGAGGGGCTCATTTGTAAGGAACTCAAGTTAGAAAAGGGAGGACTCATCCCAAAAGCTCTCTAGTGTTGTAAACCAAAGGATGAATAATAGCTTTGTCTAGAAGTGGACGTAGGCCGGATTATTGGCCGAACCACTATACATCTTGGTGTGATAACGAAGTCGGTGTGGAGCATCTTCAATACCGTTTCAGCTCCATTTACACATATCAACATTACAACGGAATTCTTACAACAGTTGGTGTTACCGCCGTTTGTCACCCACGTGACTAACTAGGCATACTAAATCCTCTAAGATCTGGCTACGGTCTGATGGACCCGAATATACCGAACATTAGTATACTAAAATGTTAACTAAATACATGTTCCTAATCCAAGTATCTTATATCCTAATACATCATACTAATGTCTCATCCATTTACTAAACGAGTGTACATGCACAACTCGTGTGACAAAATTAAAACAACCCATAGTAATTCTACCCGATCCTACTCTCAGGACGGTCATCTCCTGACATTCTCCTGCAAAATTTAAATAGCAGCCCCTGAGAGGGTCAGCACCTTTGCTGGTACGATTCTCTTATAGCCCCTAAGCTAACGGGGCTACGACGACTAATTGTCGATAGCAAGAGGTTGATTAGATACACGACATAAGTAAGAAGTGCAATAAACAACAAGCCACATATGAACAATCAGAGTCCAAACACAATGAACGACTTAAAAGCATTCCCTTTGTAAGTGAGTTAGTCTTTTAACTCCTTTAATTATGCTACCTCTTAATCTCAGTCCATTCTTATCTTACCTTAGTCTTAATCCTTATCTCCGTCTCAATGTACCAACCGTTCTTTAATTCGAATTGGTTGTACTTTATCTCAAATATTATCACAAATCTTATCTCAATTAAGACAACTGTTCTTTTGTAACACCCCAACTGCTAATCACGCCATTACCTCTTAAATTGTCACAATTACCAATAAACTCGCAGCGGAACTCTAAATACAACAGGGGGTGATACAACGCCGTTAGCCACCCATATGGCTAACCTGGCTTATTTCACATACAATAACGGTCTGATGAACTGGGACAACTGAGTACACAATACAAATACAATACTCAACTCACTTCGTCTCCGGGGTTTCCGGTTCTCGGGATCTACCGCATGACTGGGGTTCTGGTTCATATTGAAATATTTAATAACTGCCAGGTCAGGTTTCCCCGTCTCTTTGGCGTTCTTTCACGGGCTTTTAATACGGGGGTTGTGGAGGGCTGGTTTGGTATTGTAGGTATCCAGATCATACTGGAAGTTCCTAACTAGCTCATCTTTCACGCTATCACTCAGCCCTTAGCCCTAAGTATTTACTTCCTAACTCGGTATTTCCTAAGCTCGGTATTTCCAGTCATCAGAGCGATACTTCGCTCTGATACCATTTTTGTAACACCCCAACTTCTAATCACACCATTACCTCTTAAACTGTCACAATTACCAATAAACTCGCAGTGGAACTCTAAATACAACAGGGGGTGATACAACGCCATTAGCCACCCATATGGCTAACCAGGCTTATTTCACATACCGTAACGGTCTGATGAACTGGGACAACCGAGTACACAATACAAATACAATACTCAACTCAGTTCGTTACATTACCGAGTCTACAATATATGGATGCTGACAACATATTCGGTCTTACACCTCTTTCATACATAAGTAATTAAATTTAACTGCCCATGCAGCCCACCGACCCCGTCCTAATCTCTAACGGTAACATCTTCGGTGTACCTGGAAAATAAAAACGTTGCCCCTAGGGGCTCAGCTTAACGCTGCATATGAAATTCACATACCCCGAGCGCTAACCGGGGTACGCCGACTACTTTTGTCGGATATACATGGAGTTCATTTTAGTCAAACAACATGCATCATAGCAATACAATATATATGTGTATTACTCAAGGAATCTACATCCAATCACAGAACACAATTCCTAACTAACATAACAAGGTTGTTAGTTGTATCAGTTTACTCTTAGGCCTTGAGGGTTATACCTCACTATGCCTTGTTTACTCATTCAATATCTCACCCGCTCTCTCAGGTTACTTATTCATATACACACCCATTTCTTGGGCTACTCATTTATACTCACCCATTCTCTCGGGTTACTTATACTCATTATCTCACCCACACTCTTGGGTTATTCATACTCATTATCTCACCCACACTATTGGGTTATTTATACTCAAGCTATTGTAGATTCTCGAAACACTACAGGTCTCCTACGTCACGCTTGTTACTCTTAATACATTCTCAGGCCAAAACTCATGGCTCTCGAGCATAGTCTTACTTCCCCGGTTTCGACCCTACTCTGGGTCTAGCATGGTGGGAAGGTTCAACTAGCTCACGGAACTCTCTCTTAGTTCCTAACACTTTTACATAGGTCCGACTACTCTCGGACTACTCTCATTCCCATACACTCCTCTCTCGGAGTTATGTTAACATTATGTGTTTTAGTCTACAAGCATCACTCTCGATGTTTCTAATGACTTTGGGAACAATACACAAGTTTGGTTAATCTTAGGTTTTAAGAGTTACCCATATGTTTCACTTACTCATACTTTCGGTTATTTTCTTATACCGGGTAAAATCCTCATATAGGAGGTCGACCATGTCTCAAGGGAGCTACTAATCCCTTAGGTCTCTTTTACCTTCTTTACTAGTTCACATCTTCGAACTATCTTTAATCCTCTTGAAGGAGGTTCACTTATCTTTACACTCTCATTTGTTTCGTGAATTTTCACATTATCGTTTCCTAACCGTTATCGGGTAATTACTCATCCCGCACATCTCCTCACATTCTAGGGAGTTCATATGTTTGCGTTATCGTTATACTTTAACGAATAGTTTGTGTGTTTGCACGTTTTCGTTATCATAAGCATCGACCCGATCTATGGGTCTCTAGCCAAACGTTACTCACTATGAGTCGGTCTTTACTCTATGTTAGACCACACCGGCATACAAGTATGTTAGCTCATTCAACATACAACAAGGCATACATAATCAAAACAGTGGATTATTTTCATGCTTTAGTCTTGATTAAGCCGGCACACAAACACACAAATCAACGTAACTCGGTTAGCACGCGGAGTATGAGAAAATCATACCTTTCACCGGGGTTTTACTTTTACCTTGTCATCTCACCATGCTCGGTTCACACACGATCCTCTTATAATGTTTCAAACATTATTACTAATACTAAGATCATACGGTACATAATTAAATGCTACTCGCATACAAACCCCGTTATCCCGTTATCTCGGTTTTACTCTTGTTAATTTGAGTTCACACTTCTCAATCACTTCTAACACTTTCTTACACTTTCTAGGGCCTTTACATGTCACCAAACAAGGCCTAAACATCATCTAACATCATTACCATTCAACTCCCCATCATTAGAAACCTTTAAAACACTTTCTGTAGGATTCTGGGGGTGGTTCGGGACTTGGTCCTCACCCTAAGTCCCGGACCAATTCATTTGGCAACTCTCGGCAGGATTTCAGCACTGGTCCGGGACCTTGTCCCTATTTTAAGTCCCGGACCAGGTATGGACATTCACTCTCGGCACAATTTAAAGGGTGGTCCAGGACCTTGTCCATCTCCCAAGTCCCGGACCAGGTACTGGGATGAATTCTCGGCATGAATTTAAGGGGTGGTCTGGAACTTTGTCCAAGGACTAGGTTCCGGACCCTGCAAAAATCTGCAACATACCTTATTTTTCAGCCCGTAATCAATCCTTAAACCGCCCTTAATCTTTCCCTAATCTTTCCACATGTTTAATTACCTTTAAACATGCTCTTAACCTCATCAAATCATGGGTTAAACCCTTACCCAAGTTCTTACTCAAAATCACTTATATATCATAACTAGTTCTCTTGTTCTTCTAACTTTGTAACAGATTTTGGTATTGTCTTTTACCATTCAATACTCCACACAATGAAGCCATTCCTAGCATTCCAAGATAATGCACTTCTCATGCCAAGGTTCATGTCTCAATCTTAAACCTTAAATTCTCATTGTTTTTCTAAGACTCCTAAGGCACTTAAACCATCTCTTTTGCTACAGATTTTGCACATCTCTTCTATCCTTAAGCAAGCATCCCCAAGGTGGTTTTCTAACCCAAAACAATCTCTAAGCATACCTAGCTAACCCTAGGTTATTCATCTCTCAAAATACCACTTAAACCATTGAGATTTCTACACAAATTTTGCCATAACTTGGCTACGTTCCTAACATTGCCCAACACTCCTTTCTTCACGTAATTCACCCTAAAAACTAGCCAAACCCACAAGGTTCTATCACATACATAAATAAACCATCAATACTCATCAAACCCTCCAAATGTAACACAATACATAAATCATAAAGTGCATAGCTCTTAGGCTCTTAAATCAAGCATTAATTCACAAATGCATTAAGCACTACTTCAACTCTTCCTCATCTTTGCAAATCATATTCCAACACATGTTTTTGGGTTTCATTCTTTAATTTATTTTCCCTTCCCAAAATCTAAAAGCATTAAATTAGGCTCCAAGGTAAATTATTTACCTCTTGTTCACAAGTCATTCGTCTTTGCACTCCTCTTCTTTCCCTTCTCCTTTCTCTTGCTTAGAATTCGGCCAAAGGCCAAGATATTGTCCATCTCCAAAGTAATATACAAGGCAAGGAATGAGTTTAAGTAAAACACTTAACCTCATTAACTTGAAATACTTAAAGCTCTAAAATTGGTGATTACCTTGAAACCCTAGGATGGGGTTTTGATCAAGAATCAAAGGGGAACTCCCAAACCACCATTGAAGACTTGGAGAATAACTCAAACAAGGAAAAATCAAGGCATTAGAACTTGCCAAAATCGGTCAACACAAGAGAGTGAGGAGAAATGTATTTTTCTTTGGATATTTTTACCTTGGATGAAAGAGGAAGCTTCAAGATGGTGTGCTTTTCTCCTCAAATGGGCAACACCCATGAAAATGAAACTCATCCTTTTCGAATTTTTAAAAGAGAGAAGTGTGGAGCTTGATGAGAAGAACACAAATATGTGTTTTGTTTTTGATTTGAAGCATTTATGTGCCTTGGAGAGGTAGAAGAAGATGGCTTCCATTGAAGGAGCTTAAAATCGCTCAAGAGGAAGAAGAAGGGGGGAGAAATACGACTGAGAGAGGTGGGGAGTTCTGATGGGAATGAAGGAAGTGAGGAAAGAGAAAAGAAGAAAGTGATCAATTACTTTCGCTATTCCACTTTTTGCTTTATGACTCACCAATTTAATTAGCTAGGATGTGGTGTGAGAGTGAGCTAATTAATGCTCTAAAAATCGGCCCCCACTAGCTAGTAAAGCTGGAGCGTTTTTCGGTTTCTGACAGAAAACGCTCATTATTTTACCCGGTTTGGCACTATTCACTAACTCGGCCCGTTTTTTGGATTTTTCTCATTTCTTTATTTTTAATGTTTATTAAGCTTCTGTTAATACTTAATTATAGTAATATAGTCAACCATAATTTTTACGGGTCCGTTTGACCACTTAAAGTCACGTTTTCGGGTTTTCTCGAAAAACGTGCTTTAAAACTCCGTTAGCGTTTTAATCCATTATTTGGATCCGTTTTCTTCGGGAATCATTCCCGTACACTAATTAGGCCTAACTAAGCCTTAGGAATCCATTTCGGACCCTCTCGAGATCATATATCTCTTATACTCATTTAACGCGCATTTTAGCGTTTTTCGCTTTTCAAGCGTTTTCTCTTTTCTTTTGGTTTTATTCTCTTTACCAATACTCTTTAGGCACTATTAGGCCTTTAATAATCATATTAGAGTAATTTAATCATGATTTTTAGATCCGGGGTATTAAAATCTACCCCCCTTAGGAACTTTGTCCTCAAAGTTGGTGAATCTTATATTGTTACTCTCACAGGCACGCAATGCCAAGGTTATAATACATGTATAACCTTACAGACTCCACAAGTCAGTCTCATTTCACACTACACATACCACACACATATCACAGCATGTATAGCAATCAAAAATACTCTTTGTACTCTCTCCATGGAATCGGTCCGAAGACAAGAAGGCACTACAGTCCTCGAATCCATATTGAGTAATACTGATCCCTCAGGTACCGGTCACGTTGAACACTTACTCTTTCTGGTTCATGGCCGTTTCATGACAAATGGGCACTTACTCTCTCTGGCCCACGGTCCCTTCGGTTCTGATCAAAACGTTACACATATACATATCCTCTGGCACTCTGGTTGATTCACTCAACACAGAAACGTCTCAGGGTACTCCCCCCGTCCCGCTGCCTTTGGAAAAATCACACACTGTCACCGCCCCAACCGGTCACTTAGGACCGCCGCACATACGGTGAAATGGTTTCAAAACTAATACACGTCCACCGTTCTACCGGTCATCAAGACTTAAGGCCACAGCCATCAGCGGGTGATAGCGGTTTCGACACCAATTTTTATTTCCATATTCATACTTGAAGAAAATTCTTTTTTTTCCAATTCTGTTTAAAAATTCTTTTTAAAACATCACACAACTCCAAATCAATTTTATGGTAGCTGTATCTTTTCTTAGCGCGATTACTTGTGACCACTTATAGGGAGCTTCAAGAATCATCCAACCCTGATGTGATCAGCATCAGTGTTGAACTATCCTTCCACCCCAATTTGTGTTCAGTTTCCCTTGATCGCTAGCAGATCAAGTTCCACCTCCCACGTCAATTTCAAACAATCAGATAGTCAAACATTTTCGTTTTCTATCTTTTACTCTTTCTAGTCATATTCATCAAACAATCCATTTTAACTTATCTCAAATTCCTAGAACTTAGGTCATCCGTCATTATCAATTTCTTTGCTTACTTTACCTAAGCAACTCATGACCTCATTTTCTCAAATTGTTACTCAATTTAAAACACACAACATACAACTCCAAAGGATGGAACTCACTCCATCAATCATTCTTAAATAAAATTACTTAGGGAACTCACTCCCTACTAGGTTACACCTCGGTTTCATACCGAGTCATACTCATCATATCTCATATCTAATCACAATAGACATATACTATAGGGATTCTCATTCCCCAGGAGTTTCTCTACTCCTCCTTTCATAATATTACATACTCGTTACTTGCATCTCTCATGCAAAATAACTAAAATTACACAATGAATGGGTACCCATGTTTATGTAACATGAGTTCCAATCATTAAAACCATTCCTTTTGTGCTATGCACATAGTAGTTTACGCACCTATACGTAAAACATACTCTAAGAGGTTTCTCGCCCTACCCCCCTTAAAAGGGGTTACGCCCGCGTAACAGACCATATGTTATCACTGAACATTGGTTCACTAATTCGGGTATCATGAAGTGTTTTAACTACAATGCGGTTAATTAACTCATAACCGGGTTCGGTTCTAGCCTCTTAGGCTTCAAGGCGTTTATGATAAGCCATTGACTCGTATTTGCTAGGTATTCTTAACCTTTGAATTACGGGCCACTAGCTTCTGTTGCGTGACTTGACAACTAGAGCTTAACTCGCCCTAGGTATTCTCAATGTATTACTTACTCCCTTTAATCCCTTTTTGTCTTGGGAATAAGGGTTTCTTAATCGTCGCTTGGTATCTCTTACAATATGCGAATTCGATGAGTTATAGATTTTCTCTCCAATTCTCTAGAAATCTATTTCTTATAACACTGTATACCTTCGTGATTATTCACTTACTTTTCCTGACTTGTTGTCGGTTGAGGTCAAGCTACTACTAAGCATGTAGTGCTTCCTCACTTAATAGATGCTTCTAAATTATGTTGTCTACTTGTTTCTGTACAAGAATTCTTCATTGACATACTCTGCCCTTACCATTCATCGATCCTAGGACCTGTGGGTTACGGCCCACCTTCTTCGTGCATCTTTGGCCAACGGCCGCACGGTTACTTCTCTAGATTCTCGCTTAACAGGTTCCGTTGACATTTCTCAATTCCTGTCTCTCCTACTCGATCATTACCGCACAAGTGCAATACCAAAACACTCAGTCATACAGAGTGCAGAAGCGTAAACCCTTGACAGTAAATCTCTCATGAGATAGGAATGAATATGTCTCCTTTACCTCATTTTCTCATCAGCTTCATATCATTATCTGGCTATAGTCTTACAACGGCCGCTAGTTGCGTACCGTGTTCCTACTCATTTTCATGCCATCCGCTACTACTTTAGCTTCCGCCCAGGTGTTCTCGCCATTTACACTAAGGCTTGCCATTCACTTGGCTCAACAAATACGCTATTCTTTAACTCTCTCTACGCACTTGCGCACTGCTTACTCTGCAGTTCATATTGTACACATGCAGTGTTTACTACTCATCCGATTACTCTGTCGGTTTCCTTCCACTGCTATCAAAGCCTCCTTACATACTATCTCTGTTCGAATTACTCCTTGGCAATAAACACATGCTCAAGTATCACCACGCCGCTCTACCGGTTTCGCATTACATTCTTATGTGGTAGTCCTTCTCTGGAGGAATCACGCACTTGCCACTCCATAGGCCCCACAATAACAAGTGGTATCCCCACTCTAAAGTAGTGGTTCATTCTCCACTGGTTCTTCTCATGCCTTTATGCATAGGTTTTGCAACTTTTAAATCTACGAATGGTAGTTGGTTTTCTGGCTTACAAGCCACCTCGCCTCGAGCCACGCTCTATGCGGCTGTTAATACAAGTTTCTTCTTCTCCATACACCATTATATGGTTTGGAGGTATTACTGGGTTTTGATAAGGTTGTTTCCTCACGCTTCCGTACATGGAAGTCTCTTTAAGTATCTTGACATTAATTCATGCCTTCCGACATTTTTTGGTGTTCCCAACACGTATCTCGTTCAACTATTGTTGATTCCGGCACCCTTCACGGATTGCTCCCGGGTGTTACTGAGTTGTGCCATTACATCTGGCTTGAACTCCTGGGTATGTTCAGTTACTATCTTCGCCTTGCGGTCACCCATATTTGAACCATCCCATTTAGGGTTGTAATGTCTCCCGTCATTGGGTAGATCATTGGTACTTTTCCTTTATCTTCATGGTTAGGTCGTCATTCTCTTCAGTGAAGTATACTATAGGAATTCTATCCCGTTCATCGAACATTAATATGTTCCCTTTTCGGCATTCGTCGTATTGTGTACGCTGGGTACTCATCCCACTTACCGTTGTGACTTCAGAGACATATCCAATGTCTATACTTAATACTCGGTGCTTCTCGCACTTTTGACTCTTTAGTTATCCCCTTGGAATGGGTTCTTGACTCCTTTCCCTTTGTAAGCTTCTCTGTGTTCTTCGGTCATTCGAGGTGTCCAACTGTCTTGGTTTGAATTGGCTCTTTCGTCCGTAGTATGGAGTGGGCTACCTCCCGTGTTCCGTACTCTACTTGTATACATACATGGAGTATCTTATTGATACGTTACCGAGTACACAATACAAATACAATACTCAACTCACTTCGTTACAATACCGAGTCTACAATATATGGATGCCGACAACATAGTCGGTCTTACACCTCTTTCAATACATAAGTAATTAAATCTAACTACCCATGCAGCCCACCGACCCCGTCCTACTCTCGAACGGTAACATCTTCGGTGTACCTGAAAAATAAAAACGTTGCCCCTAGGGGCTCAGCTTAACGCTGCATATGAAATTCGCATACCCCGAGCGCTAAGCGGGGTACGCTGACTACTTTTGTCGGATATACATGGATTTCATTTTAGTCAAACAACATGCATCATAGCAATACGATATATATGTGTATTACTCAAGGAATCTACATCCAATCACGGAACACAATTCCTAACTAACATAACAAGGTTGTTAGTTGTATCAGTTTACTCTTAGGCCTTGAGGGTTATACCTTACTACGCCTTGTTTACTCATTCAATATCTCACCCGCTCTCTCGAGTTACTTATTCATATACACAACCATTCTCTTGGGCTACTCATTTATACTCACCCATTCTCTTGGGTTACTTATACTCATTATCTCACCCACACTCTTGGGTTATTCATACTCGTTATCTCACCCACACTCTTGGGTTATTTATACTCAAGCTATTGTAAGTTCTCGAGACACTACAGGTCTCCTACGTGTAACACCCCATTCAAACAACATACACACTTAACAACAAACTGCAGCGGAAAACAAACTTCAACACATTACTTAACTTCTTGGTGTTACACGCCGTTAACCACCCACGTGGCTAACAAGGCTAATACATATACATTGTACCGGTCTGATGGGCTAAATTCCCGAGCAACTACACATTACTATCCCTTTCCATTAACAACAACAACAACATACACCTTTCAACTGTACCGAGTATTCACAAACTGATGCCGATGACAGTTTCGGTCTTACTACGCCTACTGTATATATACACTTAAATGATTACCCATGTACAACGACTACCCGTCCTACTCTCGAACGGCTTCCAGCACTTCGTACCTGAAATAAGAAAAGAAGAGAAAGGGTGGCCCCCAAGGGGCTCAGCACCTTTGCTGGTATGGTAATCCCGCAGCCCACATGCTACCGGGCCACGCACAACTAATTGTCGTCTTAGCATGCGATTGATTATATTTAAATCATGCATGCAACTGTAAACACACAACACATAACATTTCGCCTCAATGGGCTCAACAAACGGATAATACATCCTTACTTGATAAGTCACTCATGGTATTCATTATCCCTAGAGTGTTCCTCCTCTAACGGAGCTACTTCCTTAATAGACGACACTTACCCTTAAGTCGGGTTATCCTTAAACGCCTCATATCACAAACTGGGATTCATTTCCATGATCCACACACTCCATATCTTACACCATATAACATTCCTCACATAACCAAACATAACAACACTTTTCACGTTTCGACGTGCACATGAAAACATCGCAATAGGAATTGCATTACAACAACATCACATAACATAACGGGAACGGTCCTCTTAGGAACCGACCCAAACATAGTTAATTCACTGGTGAGCCTAGAGAATGGTGTCACCCTCATGGTAAGCTCGTTATACAACAACAACAACACTCGTTACCGTCCTAATAGTTGGACGAGTAACTTAAGTTAAGATGGTTCGGGTTTGGAGGCCCGAACACACCACACAAACACATGTTCCCCCTAAACCGATCATAAGTCAGAATAGCTAAGCTTTGGAATAAGCTAATGGGAGATCATAACCCGTGAGGGAAACAACCATAACAGAGAGAAGGGTAAGGCTAAGACGGATACCCACTCCCAAACAACGCGCGACCGGCCAAACCGGATTCCTCATCACTGTTAGTACATACTTACTTTAGATATTAGTTAGAACCCCACTATGGAGTCTATCATAACTACACACCATACAGTATTACAACTGGGTTAAACACACAAGGGAGATCCCTACATTCACATACACATATCACACAATTAACACACGCATAGCCGTGGTTAGTACGTCCCATGGTTCGGGTCGTTTTCTCCGAATACCGAACTCTCATGTGATCCTAGACTCAGTCAACTAAGGTTAACACTTCTGAGGTTAAATGGTATCGGAGTTGTACACGCCACATAAATGAATTACTGTAAACTCATTACATGTTTAATCTTACAACGTGGCAAACATACAGAAAAACACATTGGCATACAAGCCGGTGTAATCCGGTAGGACACAGGTTGCAAGAAAACCATACCTGTCACCGGAGTCCACTTTACCACGTCCACTTATGTTCCTCGAGCAATTCTCGAACAACTGATAACATTACATGTACTTTTATTAACATCGATGTAACATGATTGTTTAAAGTCTAATGTTTATCTTTCTAACCATCATCACTCCCTAATGTTGGACCACTAAGTCATTGTAATTTAAACTTAATCATATAAGTTAATCACTTCTCATTACACCTCATACTTGTTTACACCTCTTAAGGCCTTTACATGTCACCAAACAAGGCCTAAACATCATCTAAAACCATTACCATTCAATCCCCCATCATTAGGAGCCTTAAACAGATGCTACACGTATAATTTTTTTTTTCACTTCTCTGCACTGGACCTCCCCACAGGGGCGGTCCGTAGGGGCGGTCCACTGCAGAACCCATTTTCTAATGTGCTTTTCTCCTCTTCTAAACTCCAAATTCATCCCAATTTTTTCCTATGCTTTACACATGTTCTCCCACATGTTTTAACATCTTTTGGGCACACTTAAACCCTCTCGAAACATCCCAAAAATTCCTTAAACTTTTACTCAACTTTTACTAAGTCCTTAACACTTAGAACATTTTTTTCTTACACTTGTAACTTGTATTCTTGCCTAAAACTTCGCCTAACCAAAGTACTCCCTCACTACCTTATAACCACCCTTTTAAACATCATTTGCACTACACTCATCCCCTTTACACACACTCCTCAAGTCTTTCCCACAAGTTCATAATTAAACCTTCACAAGGCGTTACACTTCCATTGTTCACCAAACTTTGCACAAGACTTTACGACACCTCCACCGTCACCTTGGTGTATCAAGAAATCATCCATTAGTTCCCTAAATCTCCAAGACTATGCCTAAGGCATCTTAACACCTAAGAACACCTTAATTCACTTTCTTTCACCATCTTAACACAAAAATTCCTAGTACCTTCTAGGTCATAAAATCTCATTACAACACATAAACTCTTTTGTTTATCAACTAAATTTCGCCATAGCTTCTCTTGTATCACCTTACACCAAAACACATTGTTTTTCACCTTTAGACAATCAAGAACATTCAATCTCTTAATACACACACTTATACACAAACATATGGTTTTTCATCCTTTAACCATCAAACACATTCACCTTCACAAGAGATGTTCTTTACACACAACTAAACCTTTAAACTACACTACATCACAATATAGTGCATAAACTTAAATTGCTTGGCACTTAGGCCCTTAAATAACATGGCTCTTAGGCCCTTAAATTGCATTAAACTTAAACACTGAATCTCCACATTTAAATGCCTTCAACCTGCGAATACACACAACAATGCTCCCATGTCTTTTTAGTCCACCTTGTGGATAGTTTTCTAGCTCATTTCCCATTGGCTCTTTAGGTTAATTATTAAGCAAATATAGCTCAATTTCCTAGTACATAAAACTACATTAAGAGAGATCATTTACCTCTTTGTTTTTAAAGCTTTCTCACTTGTTTTCTCTTGTTCTTTCTTGGTTGAAAATCGGCAAGGAGCTTTTATCACTTGTCAATCTTCTAACCATTACACATTAAGGGTAATGAGCATTAAGTTTAATACCCAAACTCATAGTTAAACCCTAGGTTTACATATGTGTCTTAAAACACCAAAATTTGATGATTACCTTTGGAATTCGGAAGAGAGCTTGGTTAAGTAGCAAGATAGGACTCCTCCTAGTCCTTTGAAGTTTGAATTAAGCTATGAAGAGAGCAAGAAAAAGCACCATTGTGAGGTGAATTTTCGGACACATACAAAAATGAGAGGAAACTTAGATTTTCTTTGGTTTTTGTTACCTTAAAACAAAGGAGCATGACAATATGAAAGAAGATGAGCTTTTCCCCCTTCAATGGAGATTCTTCATGGCACCAAAATGGAGTTCTTGAAGATTTGAAAAGATAGAAGTGAAGAGCTTGGTCTAACTAAGACAAATATGGTCTTAGAATTTGATTTGGAGCATTAATGAACATTTGGTGAGCAATTGAAGTTAGAGAAGAGATGGGCTGTAGCAAGCTCGGTTCTGGTTGGGAGAATAGAGGAAGAACACGGTGGGAAGGCAAGGAAATGAAGAGGAGAGGTGAGAGGTCTCACTTTTGTAAGATATTTAAGCTTAAAAGCAAATAGTAACTTTACTTTATTTCTTTTTCTTTTCTTTAGTTGGATGACTAGGTTGGTGACTCCCCACCTTAAAAACCGTGGCCCCTTCAATATATAACATATATATGGCCTTTGTTGACCAATTAAACAACTTATGTTGACTTATAACTTAAACTAGCACTATTTGAGCACTATTCACAAAACAAGGCACATATTTGTGAAAATTTTGATTTCCCATTGATATAGACTTCCAAATGTGATACTATATAGTACACATGTTAATTAAAGAGTAATGATGGACATTTAGCCACTCAAAACTCATTTACAAGACAATTTTTCAAAAACGTGCTTTAAGACTCCTTAAAGCACTTTTTGTGTTTTAACTTGTTTTCAAGCTTGGTTTTCTTTAGTAATTGATTTAATATGTTCATTAACATATTTATAAGGCATAGGTATGACCATTAGGTCTTATACAAATTTATCCCAAGCTTAGAGCACATTTTTGCTCATATTGACTTTAAGGTATTTTCTTGTGTTCTGTTTGGTTTAATTGTCCACCAAGGTTTCCTAAGGACTTAATTAGCCTTATTAAATCCTAATTGAATATTATTAAGTCTTGGTAGGCTCTTTGGGTCCTAACCAAGTTCACTCCAAGCTTAGAGCATGTTTTTGCTCAAACTGTATCTTAGTGCTTTATTGCATTTTACTATGGTTTAAATTGTTCACCGATGTTTCTAAGGCACTTTTTAGCCTTTACATACCATAGTTTAATATTTAAACCATATATTAAGGTTTGGGGTATTTCACTACGTCACGCTTGTTACTCTTAATACATTCTCAGGCCAAAACTCATGGCTCTCGAGCATAGTCTTACTTCCCCGGTTTCGACCCTACTCTGGGTCTAGCATGGTGGGAAGGTTCAACTAGCTCACGGAACTCTCTCTTAGTTCCTAACACTTTTATATAGGTCCGACTACTCTCATTCCCATACACTCCTCTCTCGGAGTTATATTAACATTATGTGTTTTAGTCTACAAGCATCACTCTCGATGTTTCTAATGACTTTGGGAACAATACACAAGTTTGGTTAATCTTAGGTTTTAAGAGTTACCCATACGTTTCACTTACTCATACTTTCGGTTATTTTCTTGTACCGGGTAAAATCCTCATATAGGAGGTCGACCATGTCTCAAGGGAGCTACTAATCCCTTAGGTCTCTTTTACCTTCTTTACTAGTTCACATCTTCGAACTATCTTTAATCCTCTTGAAGGAGGTTCACTTATCTTTACACTCTCATTTGTTTCGTGAATTGTCACATTATGGTTTCCTAACCGTTATCGGGTAATTACTCATCCCGCACATCTCCTCACATTCTAGGGAGTTCATATGTTTGCGTTATCGTTATACTTTAACGGATAGTTTGTGTGTTTGCACGTTTTTGTTATCATAAGCATCGACCCGATCTATCGGTCTCTAGCCAAACGTTACTCACTATGAGTCGGTCTTTACTCTATGTTAGACCACACCGGTATACAAGTATGTTAGCTCATTCAACATACAACAAGGCATACATAATCAAACAGTGGATTATTTTCATGCTTTAGTCTTGATTAAGCCGGCACACAAACACACAAATCAACGCAACTCGGTTAGCACGCGGAGTATGAGAAAATCATACCTTTCACCGGGGTTTTACTTTTACCGTGTCATCTCACAATGCTCGGTTCACACACGATCCTCTGATAATGTTTCAAACATTATTACTAATACTAAGATCATACGGTACATAATTAAATGCTACTCGCGTACAAACCCCGTTATCCCGTTATCTCAGTTTTACTCTTGTTAATTTGAGTTCACACTTCTCAATCACTTCTAACACTTTCTTACACTTCCTAGGGCCTTTACATGTCACCAAACAAGGCCTAAACATCATCTAACATCATTACTATTCAACTCCCCATCATTAGAAACCTTTAAAACACTTTCTGTAGGATTCTGGGGATGGTCCGTGACTTGGTCCTCACCCTAAGTCCCGGACCAATTCATTTGGCAACTCTCGGCAGGATTTCAGCACTGGTCCGGGACCTTGTCCCTATCTTAAGTGCCGGACCAGGTATGGACATTCACTCTCGGCACAATTTAAAGGGTGGTCCGGGACCTTGTCCATCTCCCAAGTCCCGGACCAGGTACTGGGATGAATTCTCGGCATGAATTTAAGGGGTGGTCCGGAACTTTGTCCAAGGACTAGGTTCCGGACCCTGCTAAAATCTGCAACATACCTTATTTTTCAGCCCCTAATCAATCCTTAAACCACCCTTAATCTTTCTCTAATTTTTCCACAAGTTTAATCACCTTTAAACATGCTCTAAACCTCATCAAATCATGGGTTAAACCCTTACCCAAATTCTTACTCAAAATCACTTATATATCATAACTAGTTCTCTTGTTCTTCTAACTTTGTAACAGATTTTGGTATTGTCTTTTACCATTCAATACTCCACACAATGATGCCATTCCTAGCACTCCAAGATAATGCACTTCTCATGCCAAGGTTCATGTCTCAATCTTAAACCTTAAATTCTCATTGTTTTTCTAAGACTCCTAAGTCACTTAAACCATCTCTTTTGCTACAGATTTTGCACATCTCTTCTATCCTTAAGCAAGCATCCCCAAGGTGGTTTTCTAACCCAAAACAATCTCTAAGAATACCTAGCTAACCCTAGGTTATTCATCTCTCAAAATACCACTTAAACCACTTAGATTTCTACCCAAATTTTGCCATAACTTGGCTACTTTCCTAACATTACCCAACACTCCTTTCTTCACATAATTCACCCTAAAAACTAGCCAAACCCACAAGGGTTCTATCAGCACATAAATAAACCATCAATACTCATCAAACCCTCCAAATGCAACACAATACATAAATCATAAAGTGCATAGCTCTTAGGCTCTTAAATCAAGCATTAATTCACAAATGCATTAAGCAGTACTTCAACTCTTCCTCATCTTTGCAAATCATATTCCAACACATGTTTGGGTTCATTCTTTAATTTATTTTCCCTTCCCAAAATCTAAAAGCATTAAATTAGGCTCCAAGGTAAATTATTTACCTCTTCTTCACAAGCCATTCCTCTTTTCACTCCTCTTCTTTCCCTTCTCCTTTCTCTTGCTTAGAATTCGGCCAAAGGCCAAGAGATTGTCCATCTCCAAATCAATACACAAGGCAAGGAATGAGTTTAAGTAAAACACTTAACCTCATTAACTAGAAATACTTAAAGCTCTAAAATTGGTGATTACCTTGAAACCCTAGGATGGGGTTTTGATCAAGAATCAAAGGGGAACTCCCAAACCACCATTGCTTGGAGAATAACTCAAACAAGGAAAAATCAAGGCATTAGAACTTGCCAAAATCGGTCAACACAAGAGAGTGAGGAGAAATATATTTTTCTTTGGATATTTTTACCTTGGATGAAAGAGGAAGCTTCAAGCTTCAAGATGGTGTGCTTTTCTCCTCAAATGGGCAACACCCATGAAAATGAAACTCATCCTTTTCAAATTTTTAAAAGAGAGAAGTGTGGAGCTTGATGAGAAGAACACAAATATGTGTTTTGTTTTTGATTTGAAGCATTTATGTGCCTTGAAGAGGTGGAAGAAGATGGCTGCCATTGAAGGAGCTTAAAATCGCTCAAGAGGAAGAAGAAGGGGGGAGAAATACGGCTGAGAGGGGTGGGGAGTTCTGATGGGAATGAAGGAAGTGAGGAAAGAGAAAAGAAGAAAGTGATAAAGTACTTTCACTGTTCCACTTTTTTCTTTATGACTCACCAATTTAATTAGCTAGGATATGGTGTGAGAGAGAGCTAATTAATGCTATAAAAATAGGCCCCGACTAGCTAGTTAAGCTGGACGCTCGTTATTTTACCCGATTTGGCACTATTCACTAACCGGCCCCATTTTTTGGATTTTTCTCATTTCTTTATTTTTAATGGTTATTAAGCTTTCGTTAATACTTAATTATAGTTATATAGTCAACCATAATTTTTACGGGTCCGTTTGACCACTTAAAGTCACGTTTTCGGGTTTTCTCGAAAAACGTGCTTTAAAACTCCGTTAGTGTTTTAATCCATTATTTGGATCCGTTTTCTTCGGGAATCATTCCCATACACTTTTAGGCCTAACTAAGCCTTAGGAATCCATCTCGGACCCTCTCGAGATCATATATCTCTTATACTCATTTAACGCGCATTTTAGCGTTTTTTACTTTTCAAGCGTTTTCTCTTTTCTTTTGGTTTTATTCTCTTTACCAATACTCTTTAGGCACCATTAGGCCTTTAATAATCATATTAGAGTAATTTAATCACGATTTTTAGATCCGGGGTTGTAACAGCCTAGTCTTAACCCACATGTGTGATATTGTCCGCTTTGGACCGCAGTCCACAAGGTTTTGTTTCCGGGGTACTATCCCCAAAGGCCTCACACAAGGGAAGAGTATCCCCACACCTATAAGGCATGGTTCATGCTCTCTCCCGATTGATGTGGGAGGTGACCCCTACCGTGGGTATCACACTCTACCCCCCTTAGGAGCCCAGCGTCCCCACTGGCACACCGACCTGGGCCTGGCTCTGATACCATCTGTAACAGCCCAGTCTTAACCCACATGTGTGATATTGTCCGCTTTGGACCGCAGTCCGCATGGTTTTGTTTCCGGGAAACTATCCCCAAAAGGCCTCACACAAGGGAAGAGTATCTCCACACCTATAAGGCATGGTTCGTGCTCTCTCCCGATCGATGTGGGAGGTGACCCCTACCGTGGGTATCACAGGGGTATTAAATCTTTAATTAGAATGGTTGTTCCTTAATTCATTGTTTATCTTGTCAGGTCAAGCAACCCTAGCGAATGAGTTATCAGCTCCATTTGTTTACATAAACAATATTTTTAGAATTAGTTGGGATTTAGGTAGATCCCACCACACCAAATATAATATATAGTTGCATGTATCCATGCAACGTTAATTTGCATCGCAATTTATGCTTATGCATTAGTGTTTTATTGCATTATTGTTTTAACCATCTAATATTGTACCATATCTTATACATCTCATTATTCATCTTAATAAATTTATACTTTGATTTATAATTATATGACTTATAGTATATATCTATACTAATGTCATAACACTTGTTATTTATCATGCCATGACATTAAAACCATATTGTATATACTTATATATGTACATATATTCTCGGTTTTACATGTATATACTTATATATGTTGGTTTTATTTGATTTAATCATATAATATATAGTTGCATGTATGCATGCGCTATATTATATAGTTTCAACTATACCATGATTTAATACGCATATATTTTTAATATATGCTTGCGCAACCCCTTATATACACTTGTACATTCATATTTCATAAATTCTAGACTTACATTATATGTCACATTATTATCATCTTGTGTAAGATGATTATCTTCATTTGTTGCATTATTTTACGCAACTTATATTAAGAACTTTATCTTAATATTATGTAACATTTCATTACATGTATTATAGTTTCCTAAGGTATAATTTAAATACTAACCTTAATTTATAATTTCCATTTCTCATTAATTGTAACATTATTTCATGTGAATATTATTAATGATAATTGTTTCATTTAATCACATTAATACTACAAAATATCTATAGTACTTATATCATTAATAACCATAGTTTAAAATTTAATCCCAAACTTTATCATTTACGCAACAGCCCTTGTATTTTATTAATTATGTTTTGACCACACAATTTATACAATGTTACATTAATGTCATTATATCATATAACATGATATTTCATATAGCATTAAACATTATATTATATAGTTTTTGCCCCTATATTTAATTACCGAAAGGCACCACCTACAATATACTTAATATTTCATCATTTCTCAAAGTTTCCATTTATTACAATATAACCATATATTTTATACTATGTTGTAAATACCATACTTTTATAACATTAAAACTTTATAACCAACATATAACCTATTGTTTTAATAAGGCTATGTTATTACCACAAGGCATGCACTTTATAAATTTGATTTTCATCAATCTAACACATTTTTCTATTATCACAATATTGCAACATATTTAACATAATGTTATACATATCATATGTTATAACATGTTAACTTTATAATAAGCATAACTTGTAGTTTTATTACAAGCTATATGTGTATACATATATATTTCTGAAATGAACACATGTTTTAAACTTCATTTCACTTCATATCATATATTTTTCATTTACTACAAATAGTCCACTTATTTTATAACTCATTATATACACCATATATTATATCATTGGAACCGTATAGTAATTATAGTATATGGTTTTTATATTTTCGAAAACTCCAAACAGATCCAAGGTCTGTTTGGCTATTCTCTTCTCAGCCACCATAATTTCTTTATTTACATATTTACCTCACATGTTATCATAAGTTATATATAGGTTATAATACATAGTATTTATGTTATAGTTTTGTATAACCTATAGTTTGTATTATGTTATTTGCGAACAGACCCCTATGTATTTTCAATTGCTTTTTCCTCCCTAGCATATATTTCCTTATTTACATATTAGCCACACTTGATATAATATACATTGTAAATGTCACAAAACTATATATTATACACTTTTCTTTGTAAAATCATTTATATAATCCCAAAAATTCCCAAACTTCATATTTATAATATAAACTATTATATTAACCAATTCAACCCCCATTTTTTTGGAAATCACCATCTTGGCCCCATTACTTTTATATATTTCATTTTTAACTCATGATATTAACATATAACCATAATTTAGTTACTTATGTCATTAAATTTGGTCAAGGCACCGAACATGGTCCTTGTTGACCCATAATATACTAGTTTGACCAAGCATTTATCTATTTACTGTTTTGACCCAGATTTTCCCAAAAATTACATTTGACCCCAAACTTTACAAAACCTTACAAAATTCATTTAATAAGCTTTTAATATATAGTTTTCGGCTATATTTAATAGTTAGCCCCTAAAATTCATTATAATTACAAAATAACCCCACCTTTCATCTCGATAATAATTATCTAATTTTAAACTTAATAAAACATAAGATTAATTAGCTTAAATTACATGGCTTGTTACAAACCTTAATATATAATATAAATTACTTATAAATGTCATAAAAGACATTATATCACTCTGTTTTGGTATATACCTTATAATAACATTTTATAAATTTAGTTTTAACTCTTAATTAATTCCATGACACGATATGTCTCATATATCTTAAGTTAACTACCCAAAATGTTATAAACCATTTTATTATATGGTTGATCATGTCTAAGCCTTGTGGTTTATCATTTTCATATATATATCTATAATAACATTTTATAATTGGTGTTTTAAACATTTAATTAATTCTATGACATTATATGTCACATAAATATAAGGTTAATTTACCAAACATGTTATATAACATTTTAATACATAGTTTAGCCATACTAATCCTTACAAATTCTCGGTAATAATTAAATATGTAATAAATGACATAAAAACCTTATAATATGTAAGTATAGTATACTTACTTGATTAACTAGCAAATCAATCAACCAAACAGCATCCCAATGCTCACGGCTATGAACACGCATATACTTAGGTTAGTTTCTCGCTTATGATTTAGAAATAGGTTGAATTACCACATACTTAAGAGAGTAATTAGCTTACTTTATCTAATGTTGAATTATGCTTGATATTCCTCCCTTTGGATAGAACATTCCCATCACTCCAAGCACCACTCGGCCATGTTTTTTTGCAAGGAAAAGATGTGCATTAATCATCCTATCACCAAGGGTAATTAAGGAACCAATTTAAGCATAGTTTAGCTTAATATTTACCTTGAAAATTTGAGCTCACAAGGGCTGTTTAGCCCTGTATTTGGAGCATAAAAAGCGTTTAAAACACCATACAAACAAGAGTGTAAATCTAGAAGAAACAAGGTTGTATAAGGCTGGAGTATACCTTACCGTAAATGATTTACACATGGATTTGAGCTTGAACCCAGCCACCTTTTAAAGAGGTTGATATCTCCATTGATTTAGCATGTAAAAATGAATGGAATGAGCTGAGGAAATGCAGAAGGAAAACGTGCAGTAAGGTAGAAAAAAAAGGTATAAGTTTGATGCATGTTTTGACGTTGTAAAGTCTTAGACTCCACCTCTTCATTTTTTTCTGGTTTCCAGCCGTGAATAGGTACTACTTCTAGCTTCAGCTCACACCAAATGGCTGGGTGAAAATGGAGATAATTAAGCTCATTGGAAAGAGAAGAGAAAGGAGAAGAAGATGGACAAAACCATAGCTTAAGAGCTTACCTAGATAAAGAGAAATCTTTCATTGAAGTTGATGTTCTCTTACGGTTGCAAAGCAGGAAAAGAGAGGGTCTGGTTATGTTTGGAGACGGCTGGGTGGAAGAATGAAGAAAGAAAAGAAACGTGACTTGTAAAGTAATATGTGGTCATAAAGGAAATAGTAAAGAGAGAGTCATAGCCAGATATTTTGGTGGTTTCTTAGCAATGAGGAAACCAATTAAGGCTGCCGTAAGAGGTGCCAAGTGGAAGAAATAAGTCTAACTTAATATACATGTCATAAAGTGGTGTTATAGTGCTTCATAAAATGGGTACTCTGTAACACCCCTACTGCTAATACCGTCATTACTGTACAAATGTTTACTTTCGCTGTAACACCCCAACCGCTAATCCTTCCATTGTCCTCTAATCATACACGTAATTACCTTACTCGCAGCGGAATACTTACCTACTCCCGGCGGGTGATACAACGCCGTTAACCATCCAAGGTTAGAATGAGATACATACATACTACTTACTTTACAATCCCAAACTTAACTTACATTTGATTACCGAGTATACTGAATATATGAATTACATTTCATGACTACTTCCCAAAAATGAAGAGTTTATACATCCTCTCCTTACTATCCAATCAAGATTTCAATATCCAAAAAGGTGTACCACATGGTACACCGGCTACTCAAAATGGCCTAGCCATGTACAACTCGGTACACTATTCCAGTCCTACTGCTACATCCCAAAAAGAATCACATCACGTCCTTACCCTACCGTCACGCCTCGCGGGTACCTGTGGAGTAAAAACATTCCCCCTAGGGGGTCAGCTTACGCTGCATATGATAACTGCATACCCCGCGTACTAGCGAGGGTACGCCAATTATTTGGTCGAGTACATGCGGTTCGTTTCATTCATACATACATACATGCTTTATACTGTACATTACAATACATTCATTTCACCAAGCATACATACATATAATACATGCAAGAAGTACAATACAAGTCATCCATTCATACTTACCATACTCACCGCATCACAGAGATACAATTCTCCAATACATACAAAGGTCTTGTTAGCCTCATTACACACCCGGGTTAATCGGGTGTTCAATACTTTTACTCCGGGTCAAAGACTTACAATAGTCAAGACCAATACAAATACAATACTTACTTCTTACATACTTTACTTCCAGTTAAGTCGGTATGACCTTCGGGTAGGGATTACTACATCCCACCGCCGGGCTTTAGGGTGGCCCACTAATCCAGGATGCTACCCATTCAAGGGATTTGGTCCAAGGAAAAGATTATAGCCAGGATTCAAATCCAACCTCTTGTGTCTCCTTATCCTCACGCGTGGCCGAAACTATATCGGGTTTCTACTCATTCCATTTTACTCATTACTCATGTTAGGAGTAAGACCGTTAGAAATTAGTAGAAGTCCATACTTACTTTCCATACATACATACAATACACAAGTACTCATACTTACATATACGCTTCATTTCCATTCATACATTTCATGAATTATACAAACTAAATGTTCAAGAGCATAAAACAAGAACAATATAGTTCATACACAATTAAGTGTAATATAAGTCCGATTCGTGTATTTATCTTATTGGTGATCACATAAGCACACAAATCGGGGTAACCAAGTTAGGATACAGGGCATGAAGAAATCATACCGTTCACCGTCGTAGGGTACTACCGGTTCCTTTGGAGCTCAACTATGGGATTCCTATACATACATGAAGTAGTATGATCAATGATCTATTATTGATCTACTTACTCCTTCATTGATACTTTCAATGTATACTTACTACTTCATTACTTTCTTACTTGGTTATAAAACCCTTCTTTTCCTTATTACTTCTTAAGCTTGCTTCCTTACATATTTACTTACTTTCTTACCATTACTACTTCATTAATGGTGTGTTACTACATATATATGCATATGTGTATATAGGCATATATATATGTATATATGATTACTATAACCATATAGTTAAAACATTTTTTTTACTCGACCGGACTTGCGACCGACCTTGCAAGTCCGGTCCATTCCAGTAGACTACGTCGTGTAAAATTCCAGGGCCGACCGACCTTGCAAGTCAGGTCCCAAGGTCGGTCCATTCCAGTAAGTTTCGTATTTGAAAATTTTAGCCCGACCGACCTTGCAAGTCCGGTCGCAAGGTCGGTCCATTCCAGTAGCTTGCATTACCGAAATTTTTCTGGCCGGCCGAACTTGCAAGTCCGGTCGCAAGTTCGGTCCATTCCAGAAGCTTTCATCTACGGAATTTTTCTGGCTGACCGAACTTGCAAGTCCGGTCGCAAGTTCGGTCCATTCCAGAAGGTTTCAGACAGGAGAATTTTCTGGTCCGACCGAACTTGCAAGTCCGATCGCAAGGTCGGTCGATTCCAGAAGGTTTCCCGTCTTGTAAGTCTGGGCTCGACCGACCTTGCAAGTTCGGTCCTAAGGCCGGTCCGGCCCAGTACTTCAGTTTTAAAATCTGTTTTTGGGTGTTTTCTTTACCCATTGTTTCCCCAATCTTTACCAATACTTCCCTACATATTTACCACTCGTTTAGATGCTCTAATTTACCTTAATTCATTCTCCAAACTTACTACTCAATTCCTACACAACTTACACCAATTTTCATCATCTCAATCCAACACTTACATTGGTTTTCTTCACACTAATGCTACAGATTTTGGTTTCCATATTATGCTACAGATTTTTCCCTCAACTTCTATCCTCCAATCCTCTACTAATGCTATTCCTAGCATCCAAAATACATTACTCACATCCTAGTTCCATTCCCTTAACACACTCCTTTCCAAATCTGTTTCAAACTACCAAACTACTCATTCTAAACTCTCCAATTACTTCCTCTTCCCAAACAACTTAAGCCCTCTCATTTCTACACAAAATTTGACATGGTCTCCCCTATATTTCTAACATTCTCCACACACTATTCCAGCTCACATAGTCATATTCTCACAACCTGTTTACTCAATACATTATACTCACATTTCAATACTACTACAACAACAACAATAAAATCCTGCACACATACACATACTACCCATGGTTTTCCCAAGCTTTTAAACTTCATTTTAAAAACTTCAAAACTGTTCAATACCATTACTCATCATACTACAACATACTCACTACTCATTACTCAATTCACTACTCATTTTACTACTCCAAAAACTATTACAATACACAATACAAACTAGTTCAAGGTAAGAGGCTTACCTTGTTCTCTCTAGTTTTCTTTCTTCTTTCCCCTCCTCTTTCCTTCTTCCTTTCTTCTTCACACATTACTCAACGCTACACCACCATACCAATACACACTATCCATTTAGCATTCATTTTTACTCTAACCCTAGAATTTAATGTTTTAGGGTTAGGAAAGAGTATTACCTTCCAATGAATGGATGATGTTCTTGACTAGCAAGAGAACAAGATTCCTAGCCCAACAAAAGAGCCAAAATCGGCTGGAACAACAAGGAACCAAGAGTTCAAAACTGAAAATTCTTAAAATGCTAATGAGAGCTAGGAATGATGGATTTTGAACTTCTTTTTACCTCAAGATGATAAGGAGGTGAAGGTGCTTCTAATGGTGGACTTGAATCTTCAAATGGGGAACACCCATAAAAACGAAAATGAAGCTTTTGGATTTTTGAAAGGAGGGAAATGTTCTCCTTTGCAAGGGGATTCTAATGGTACTAATTTTGTAATTTTTGGAGCAAGATTAATGGGTTAACAAGAGGAGAGAAGGAGGGAGTTTTGTGAGTTTCTCTAATTCTCCATGGTTGTCGCAAGGTAGAAGAAGAAGGAAGAAAAGAGAGAATAGAGAGGAGGGAAATCGTGAGAGGAAGAGGGGAGTGAAGTGAGAGAGTCTTATTTTTTTTCCTTTCTTTATTTCCTTGTCTTTTAGTTAATAAGAGAGAAATAAAGAGAGTGAGAGAGGGAGGAGTGCTGGCCGCCCCCTACATACACACACAATCTGATTTTTTCTTTTTATTTGCAATGTGGACACACTAAGTTTGTTTATTTGCATTCTTACCCCACAACTTACCCGTTGTTACATTCTTACTAACCCGTACCCGTTTTCTGGAATTTTCTCGTTTAATTAATTGTATTGGTTCTAAAGCCCCACTAATATTTATTAGTGACTATTTAGTTGACCAAAATTGTTACGAGTCTATTTGACCCGTTTTAAGTCGTGTTTTCCTGGTTTCCTCGAAAAACGCGCTTTAAGGTTCGTTTATGCTTTTAACCCATTTAAAGGGTCCGTTTTCTTCGGGATTTGTTCCCTTGTATTTATTTTAGTGTAATTAAGCTTTTAAAAATATAGTTAACCTAATTAATCACTGTTTTTAATTACGGGGTATTTCAATCTACCCCCCTTAAGAAACTTTGCCCTCAAAGTTGCTCAAGGTTACGGTTTACATTTCTACTTATTTGGCAAACCAGTTGCCACAATACATTCTACTACCACCTTACAAGGTGTTCACAATTCTTACACTACTCGCATACACAATTCAGATACCATACATCATACTCGGTTCAACTTCCATACACAATACTCAATTCATACGCAATACTCCATTCAAATACCATACACAATACAGCATTCAGTTCATACATTCCACAATACACTTCACAATGTCATTCGTGTCATATACCGTACAACACAAACGCATTACTCATTACATACATACCATGCACATACCATACTCATCGTACTACATACCGAATACTACTAGCACTACTTTGTGCCAATACAATACAATTAGCACTACATGTGCCGACCAAGATACAATTACAATACATACATACTACGCAATGCTAACCCGAAGCAATGCAAAAGCAAAAAGGCTCTACCCCCCTTAAAAAGGGGTACGCCCCGTACCCTCCGTGCTATACGGATACTAGACATCTAGTCTACAAATAAATTCAGGTACTTCGCCTTCATGGCGTCCTCTAATTCCTAAGTCGCTTCCTCGACATCGTGGTTAGACCACAAGACCTTCACCATTCGTACAGATTTATGGCGAGTGTCTCTTGTCTTCGTATCAAGGATTCGTAGTGGAGTCTCGACATATCTCATCGTCGGCTCTAGGGATAGATGTTCGGGTTCTAATACATGAGAGGGATCGGCTATGTATTTCTTGAGTTGTGATACATGAAAGACATCATGAACACTCCCCAATTCTTCAGGCAATGCTAGCCTATAAGCTACGGCTCCAATCCTCTCGGTAATGGTATACGGGCCTACAAATTTCGGGCTCAGCTTGCCCTTTTGGCCAAATTGAAAGACACCCTTCATAGGTGAGACACGCAAGAACACTTGGTCGCCCACGGCGAACTCAAGGTCGTGTCGTCGCACATCCGCATAGGATTTCTGTCTATCTTGGGCTGCTTTCATATTTGCTCGGATTTGTTGTACCTCAGCTTGTACTTGTTCCAAATACTCCGGTCCTATGATGACCGCTTCGCTTGACTCATCCCAACACAACGGGGTATGGCAAGGTCTACCATACAAAGCTTGGAATGGCGACATCTTAATCGAAGCATGGTAGCTATTGTTATACGAAAACTCGATAAGATGAAGCTTCTCAATCCAGCTCCCCTGGAAGTCTAAGGCACATGCCCTTAGCATATCCTCTAGTGTTTGGATGGTCCTTTCTGTCTGACCGTCGGTCTGTGGATGGAAGGCGGTGCTAAGCTTCAACTCAGTACCAAGCGCTTCCCGTGTTGCTCTCCAGTATCTTAAAAGAAATCTGGTGTCGCGGTCAGATACAATGGTTTTTGGGACTCCGTGGTGTCGAATGATCTCCTTGTCGAATAGCTCTGCGAGCTTCGCCACCTTCCAGGTGTCCTTCATCGGTATGAATCGGGCAACCTTGGTGAGACGATCGACTACTACCCAGATCATGTTGAGTCCTCCCCTAGCAGGTGGGAGTCTAACAACAAAATCCATAGAGATATCGTGGAATTTCCACTCCGGAATGGGCATGGATTGCACCATTCCTCCCGGTCTTCGGTGCTCGAACTTCACCTTCTGTCATGTGAGACACCTCAGAACATACTCAGTCACGTCTGACTTCATTCCTGACCACCAGAAGTACCTCTTCATGTCTTTGTACATTTTAGAGGCTCCCGGATGGACATGCAATGTCGAACAATGTGACTCTCGCAGAATGCGATCCCTTAGCTCAGCATTGCTTCGGGGGACGCATAATCTGCCATTCAAACGGATTAGACCATCTTCATGCAGTTTGAAGTCGTACTTTCGGCACTCGAAGGTACCATCTGTGATTTTCTGTCTGATCTCTGTGAAGTAAGGGTCGCTCAACTGAGCGTCTCGCACCTCGTCAACCAAGCTAGAAGAAGCGAGTAGCGAATGGAGCGAGTGTGCTCGACGACTCAGGGCGTCGGCTACAACGTTTGCCTTCCCTTCTTTATACTGGAGGTTGATGTCGTAATCCGAGAGGAACTCCATCCACCTCCTCTGCCTTAGGTTCAATTCTTTCTGGGTGAATACATACTGTAAACTTTTGTGGTCGGAGTAGATGGTGATGCTTACCCCATAGAGATAGTGACGCCATATCTTCAAGGCGAAGACAATGGCTCCTAACTCTAGATCATGTGTCGGGTAATTCTCCTCATGCTTTTTCAGCTGGCGAGAAGCATAGGCTACCACCTTGCCATGCTACATGAGTACGCATCCCATGCCCTTGCCTGATGCATCACAATACACCTCAAATCCCTCTGTGCCCTCTGGAAGTGTGAGAATTGGCGCTGAGGTCAATGAGTCTTTTAATTTCTGGAAGGATACCTCGCACTCCTTTGTCCATACAAAGGGTGCATCTTTCTTCATCAATGACGTAATGGGCTTAGCGACTTTTGAGAAGTCCTTTACAAACCTCCGGTAATAACCGGCTAAACCAAGAAAGCTCCGGATGTCGGTAACAGTCTTAGGTCTAGGCCATGATCGCACTGCTTCGATTTTGGATGGATCTACTGAAATGCCCGTGCTCAAGGTGACATGACCGAGGAATGATACCTCATCTAGCCAAAACTCTCATTTGGAGAACTTCACAAACAGCTGGTTCTCGCGCAGTGTCTCAAGTACTCTTCTCAAATGGTTTTCATGTTCTTCTGGTGACTTCGAATACACAAGAATGTCGTCAACGAATACTACTACTGAAGTGTCCAGCTGATCACTGAATAACCGATTCATCAGGTCCATGAATTTGGCTGGTGCATTAGACAAACTGAATGGCATCACCGTGAATTCGTAGTGGCCATATCTTGTTCAGAATGCTGTTTTCTCAACATCTTGCTCTTTGATAGCAATTTGGTGGTATCCGGATCGGAGGTCAATCTTAGAAAAGATGGATGCTCCCTTCAATTGATCGAACAGGTCGTCGATGCGTGGCAATGGGTACTTATTCTTTACAGTGACCGCATTCAATTCGCGGTAGTCGATGCAGAGGCGGAGACTACCGTCCTTCTTCTTCACGAAGAGGATCGGTGCTCCCCAGGGTGATATGCTCGGGCGTATAAACCCTTTGTCGAGAAGATCATGTAGTTGTTCTTTGAGTTCTGCCATTTCTGCTGGTGCCATACGGTATGGTGCCCTAGCAATGGGACCAGTACCCGGTACGAGGTCAATCTCAAATTCTACCGCTCTCTGTGGTGGCATACCATGTAGCTCTTTCGGAAATACATCAGGGAATTCTGAGACTACTGCTACCTCATTATTGAACTCTGGATCTCTCTCCAGGTCTTGCACGTGACATAAATACACTTCATGTCCTTTTCTGAGCTCCCGATACATTTCCATGGCGGAGATGACTGTA
This sequence comes from Limonium bicolor, assembly GCA_023374045.1. Classification (NCBI taxonomy): domain Eukaryota; kingdom Viridiplantae; phylum Streptophyta; class Magnoliopsida; order Caryophyllales; family Plumbaginaceae; genus Limonium; species Limonium bicolor. The sequence goes on from CM041779.1 coordinate 249,097,269, forward strand.
GTTGAAGGCTTTCTCGGTCTCTGGCGGTATGAAACAGTGACCCAGATGGACTCTTGAGTAGCAATCGGTGCTCGGCGCATAGGATTCTCCCCTGTGCCGCTCCAACCAGTTCATTCCAATTATTAAGTCAAATCCCAATCCGTTGAATTCAATGAAGGAAATGGGAAACGCTTCACCTTTGATTTGAATGGTGGCTGATTTGTAATACTTGGTACACTGTACCCGCTCCTTCGATGGGAGAGTAACCAAGAAGTTCGGTAGCTCATCCGCATCTAGCCCCAACTTCTTCGCAAGAGATGGCGATATGAAGGTGTGAGAGGCGCCGGAGTCGAATAATACTGAGGCTTCGATGCCGTTTACTGGGAATGTTCCCGTTAGAATGGTGCCGCTCTTGCCGGCTTGTTCTTCGGTGAGGATGCTCAGGTTACCTTCGGTACCGAGTCCACAACCTATTGATTCATGAGATTATAAGTAAAGATGGTGGAACGCAAGTGGAATTTAATAACCAACACTGCTTTTATTGAATAACCAACCATCATACATACTGTGTCTCTAATACACGTTACTACTGGATTACATGCTACTACAAGATTAATACTTTCTAAAGGTAAGGTTCAGGCGTCCTGGTTTCATGTGTGTGGCATTGATTATTGCCGGTGGTGCCGTATTCAACTTGATCTTCTGGATCCCGTGATACAGCAACCTTGATTTTCCACCCATGATTAGAACATCTCCTGATCTCAATACCAATTTCTCTGCGAGGTCCACACGCTTCCGCTCGCTATACAAAAATACGGCGTCATCACCAATGGACCAAGACACTACGGGCACTCCTAGTTCAAGAGATTCCGCTGTCTCGTCCTTGTCTTGGTGTAAGCCAAGTCGTCCTTCTTTCTCATAGAAGTTGACGATACATAGATCTGCTTCAAGTGCAGGGATTGGTTCATCTTCACTGTTGTGCAATTTCTACAGCTTGTGTGACAAGCATTTGGAATTCTGGGGGTATTGCTGGAGGTGTTGCTCCGTCTCCTGCTCGCGTTGTTTGGTATGTCTTGGTATAAGGGTTCCAGTCCTTTCCCAAGCACATCATTTTCAGCTTCATTGTAGCTCCACCGGGGAATTCGGGTGTATAAAATCCTCCTGGACCCGTTCCTAACTCGTTGCAGTCGGATGATTGAAACTTGTGCTTCGGGTGTCAGGTATCCTTTTAATAAGATCATACCTGGGCGGATGACCTGACACTGTTCGTTGTTGAAGTGGTGATTGGCGATGTCGGTCTCTTCATGAGGTGAGTTTGAAGGTATTGGGTAACAGATATGGAATTTCCCTAAGGTGGTAAATTTCATCTAGAGTGAGTTCTAGGCTTACTAATTCATTTCATGCTCAATACATACTTCCATGTTACTTACTCATGCTCAATTTCATACTTCAAGTACTTACGCATTCATGCTTTCATTCATACAATTACTTTAATACTTAGTCATGCTCTTCAAGGATTAAAGGTTACAGTGGTTACCTGGGCCGGACTTAGTCCCGGTCCCATCACGGTCTATGATGTGTAAGGCCGGCTGCCTCTGCGGTGCGCCCTTCTGCGGACCTCGGGACCCCTGTCCCTGCGAGGTGCTGGGCATGAGCATCGCCAGATGCAACCTCCTTGCCCTCACGCTGCTTGTAGCCCTGGTAGTTGCCCTTGGGCTTAGAGTTCTCCGGGCATGCATTGGCACGGTGGCCCGGTTTCTGACAAGTGAAGCAGCGGATCTCCCTTCCTTGGCAATCTGTGCCGGGATGATCCTTGTTGCAGTTACGGCAGATGTAGCTGCGGCCATCAGATTGGTTCTTTCCTTGGCCAAATCCGAACCTATAGCTTCCAAGTTAGCAAGGTTCGGTATACTTACAATACTCTATTACATACAAATTCACAAGTGTACTAATTCGGTTTCGGTTTCTTACCCCTGTAGGGCTGAGACCTCAGTGGCTTCGCTGCCACTGGTGCGGTGTAGGCAATCTGTAATGGCTCAGCTGCCTTGCCCTTCTCAGCATGGGCACCGCCGTCTCCGGAAGTGTTCTTATGGGAATGCTTCCCCTTCCTTTCTTCCAAGGTTTGGATTGGTTTTGATCATCGGAGGGGTTACCTTTGCCGCTCACCTTGCGCTTCAGCGCTTGCTCCCATCTCTTAGCTGGCAGGTGATCTCAACTCGAGATGCAGCGTGGTAACACTCCTGAATTACTTAGGCATTAGGTTACACTTACATACGGGAATACTAATTCACATTACTCATGGCTTTTTAAGGGTTCAACTTGTTTACCTGAAGGGAGGTAAACCGTGTGAAGCCCATGCCATACCGGAGTCGATGGCTCAATCCGCCGTAGAAGCGGTCGACCAAGACTTGGCCGGTATACCCAAGGTCGGGTAGAAGTCGGAGAAGAGAGGTGAAGGTGCGGTAATATTCATCAACCGTCATCTTCTCGGTCATTTTTAGTGCGTCGAGCTCAAGCCTTTTCTTGGTCTTGACATGCTCGGGGTAGTACTTAGATCGGAGGAGAGGTGAATGCTTCCCATCCGAATGCGGGATCAGCTATGTGCTCGGCCTTAACGAGCTTCCACCAGTCCATAGCCGCGTCTTTGAGGTAGTACGCAGCTATCCTCACTCGAACTCCAGCGGGAGTCTCAAGTGTCTCGAAGGCCGTCTCCATCTCGGAGAGGTAGGCCTCGAGCTTGGGGGGTCGCTCTCGCCTCTAAAGCATGGAGGTCGAAGGTCGGCGACAGCTTTTACCCAATTCGTTTCTCGGGGATGAGGGTCGGGCTGGCTGCTGCTGTGTTGCTGCTGTTTGTTGTGTTTGTTGTACAGCGGTGATTACATCCGGTAGCATCTGTGCTACCGTGGCGGCGACGATTTCAGCTATCGTCTGCGCGCTTGGTCCTTCGTTGCCCCCTCCTCTGGGACGACCTGGACCACGTCCTGACATCTGAACAAGTGTGGATTACATTAGATGTCGTGATACTATGACCTCATGGTCTTCATTCAAACAATGGTATCGTCTTTGCAGACGTTAATGGTATCCGTTATTGCTAACGGTAGTTCCTAGTTAGGTTTCTAAATATCCGTCTTAAGACGGTTGAAATCCTAACTCGGTAATCACTACTCTTAAGATTCTAATCATCAGAGCGAGACTTCGCTCTGATACCACTTTTTGTAACACCCCAACCGCTAATCCTTCCATTATCCTCTAATCATCCCATACTTACTCCCTCGCAGCGGAATACTTACTACTCCCGGCGGGTGATACAACGCCGTTAACCCTCCAAGGTTAACAAGGCTACTACTACTTACCGTTCGGTCTGATGATTAGAATGAAATACATACATACTACTTACTTTACAATACCAAACTTACTTACATTTGATTACCGAGTATACTGAATATATGAATTACATTCATGACTACTTCCCAAAAATGAAGAGTTTTACATCCTCTCCTTACTATCCAATCAAGATTCAATATCCAAAAAGGTGTACCACATGGTACACCGGCTACTCAAAAGGCCTTAGCCGTGTACAACTCGTACACTATTCAATCCTACTACTACTCCAAAAGAATCACATCACGTCCTTACCCTACCGTCACGCCTCGCGGGTACCTGTGGAGTAAAAACATTCCCCCTAGGGGGTCAGCTTACGCTGCATATGATAACCGCATACCCCGCGTACTAGCGAGGGTACGCCAACTATTTGGTCGAGTACATGCGTTCGTTTCATTCATACATACATACATGCTTTATACAGTACAATACAATACATTCATTTCACCAAGCATACATACATACAATACATACAAGAAGTACAATACAAGTCATCCATTCATACTTACCATACTCACCGCATCACGGAGATACAATTCTCCAATACATACAAAGGTCTTGTTAGCCTCATTACACACCCGGGTTAATCGGGTGTTCAATACTTTTACTCCGGGTCAATGACTTACAATAGTCAAGACCAATACAAATACAATACTTACTTCTTACATACTTTACTTCCAGTTAAGTCGGTATGACCTCCGGGCAGGGATTACTACATCCCACCACCGGGCTTTAGGGTGGCCCACTAATCCAGGATGCTACCCATTCAAGGGATTTGGTCCAAGGAAAAGATTATAGCCAGGATTCGGATCCAACCTCTTGTGTCCCTTATCCTCACGCGTGGCCGAAACTATATCGGGCTTCTAGTCATTCCATTTTACTCATTACTCATGTTAGGAGTTAGATCGTTAGGAATTAGTAGAAGTCCATACTTACTTCCATACATACATACAATACACAAGTACTCATACTTACACATACACTTCATTTCCATTCATACATTTCATGAATTATACAAACTAAATGTTCAAGAGCATAACACAAGAACAATATAGTTCAAACACAATTAAGTGCAATATAAGTCCGATTCGTGCATTTATCTTATTGGTGATCACATAAGCACACAAATCGGGGTAACCAAGTTAGGATACAGGGCATGAAGAAATCATACCGTTCACCGTCGTAGGGTACTACCGGTTCCTTTGGAGCTCAACTATGGGATTCCTATACATACATGAAGTAGTGATCAATGATCTATTATTGATCTACTTACTCCTTCATTGATACTTTCAATGTATACTTACTACTTCATTACTTTCTTACTTGGTTATAAAACCATTCTTTTCCTTTATTACTTCTTAAGCTTGCTTCCTTACTATTTACTTACTTTCTTACCATTACTACTTCATTAATGTGTTACTACTATATGCATATGTGTATATAGGCATATATATGTATATATGATTACTATAATCATATAATTAAAACATTTTTTTTTACTCGACCGGACTTGCGACCGACCTTGCAAGTCCGGTCCATTCCAGTAGACTACATCGTGTAAAATTCCAGGGCCGACCGACCTTGCAAGTCCGGTCCCAAGGTCGGTCCATTCCAGTAAGTTTCATTTGAAAATTTTGCCGACCGACCTTGCAAGTCCGGTCGCAAGTCGGTCCATTCCAGTAGCTTGCAACGGGAAATTTTCTGGCCGACCGAACTTGCAAGTCCGGTCGCAAGTCGGTCGATTCCAGAAGGTTTCCCGTCTTGTAAGTCTGGGCTCGACCGACCTTGCAAGTTCGGTCCTAAGGTCGGTCCGGCCCAGTACTTCAGTTTTAAAATCTGTTTTTGGGTGTTTTCTTTACCCATTGTTTCCCCAATCTTTACCAATACTTCCCTACATATTTACCACTCGTTTAGATGCTCTAATTTACCTTAATTCATTCTCCAAACTTACTACTCAATTCCTACACAACTTACACCAATTTTCATCATCTCAATCCAACACTTACATTGGTTTTCTTCACACTAATGCTACAGATTTTGGTTTCCATATTATGCTACAGATTTTTCCCTCAACTTCTATCCTCCAATCCTCTACTAATGCTATTCCTAGCATCCAAATACATTACTCACATCCTAGTTCATTCCCTTAACACACTCCTTTCCAAATCTGTTTCAAACTACCAAACTACTCATTCTAAACTCTCCAATTACTTCCTCTTCCCAAACAACTTAAGCCCCTCTCATTTCTACAAAAATTTGACATGGTCTCCCCTATATTTCTAACATTCTCCACACTATTCCAGCTCACATAGTCATATTCTCACAACCTGTTTACTCAATACATTATACTCACATTTCAATACTACTACAACAACAACAATAAAATCCTGCACACATACACATACTACCCATGGTTTTCCCAAGCTTTTAAACTTCATTTTAAAAACTTCAAAATTGTTCAATACCATTACTCATCATACTACAACATACTCACTACTCATTACTCTATTCACTACTCATTTTACTACTCCAAAAACTGTTACAATACACAATACAAACTAGCTCAAGGTAAGAGGCTTTACCTTGTTCTCTCTAGTTTTCTTTCTTCTTTCCTTTCCTTCTCCTCTTTCCTTCTTCCTTTGTTCTTCTTCACACAATACTCAACGCTACACCACCATACCAATACACACGATCCATTTAGCATTCATTTTTACTCTAACCCTAGAATTTAATGTTTTAGGGTTTAGGAAAGAGTATTACCTTCCAATGAATGGATGAAGTTCTTGACTAGCAAGAGAACAAGATTCCTAGCCCAACAAAAGAGCCAAAATCGGCTGGAACAACAAGGAACCAAGAGTTCAAAATTGAAAATTCTTAAAATGCTAATGAGAGCTAGGAATGATGGATTTTCGAACTTCTTTTTACCTCAAGATGATAAGGAGGTGAAGGTGCTTCTAATGGTGGACTTGAATCTTCAAATGGGGAACACCCATAAAAACGAAAATGAAGCTTTTGGATTTTTGAAAGGAGGGAAATGTTCTCCTTTGCAAGGGGATTCCAATGGTACTAATTTTGTAATTTTTGGAGCAAGATTAATGGGTTAACAAGAGGAGAGAAGGAGGGAGTTGTGTGAGTTTCTCTAATTCTCCATGGTTGTCGCAAGGTAGAAGAAGAAGGAAGAAAAGAGAGAATAGAGAGGAGGGAAATCGTGAGAGGAAGAGGGGAGTGAAGTGAGAGAGTCTTATTTTTTTTCCTTTCTTTATTTCCTTGTCTTTTAGTTAATAAGAGAAAAATAAAGAGAGTGAGAGAGGGAGGAGTGCTGGCCACCCCCTACACACACGCACAATCTGATTTTTACTTTTTATTTGCAATGTGGACACACTAAGTTTGTTTATTTGCATTCTTACCCCACAACTTACCGGTTGTTACATTCTTACTAACCGGTACCCGTTTTCCGGAATTTTCTCGTTTAATTAATTTTATTGGTTCTAAAGCCCCACTAATATTTATTAATGACTATTTAGTTGACCAAAATTGTTACGAGTCTATTTGACCCGCTTAAAGTCACGTTTTCCCGGTTTCCTCGAAAAACACGCTTTAAGGTTCGTTTATGCTTTTAACCCATTTTAAGGGTCTGTTTTCTTCGGGATTTGTTCCCTTGTATTTATTTTAGTGTAATTAAGCTTTTAAAAATATAGTTAGCCTAATTAATCACTGTTTTTAATTACGGGGTATTTCATTCGCAGCGGATAATACATACACAATGGTGGGTGTACAATGCCGCTAGTCACCCACGTGACAAACAAGGCCAGCTACATTACTACATACTATTGGTCTGATGAATTGAACATACCGAGTATTCTACACAATACATTACTTTCCATTGCATACTCAAACCATAATTCAAATACAACTCCAATACAATACTATATCGAGTCTACTACAATCCTTAAATTACTGATACAGTTTGGACTTCCAAATTCGCATTACAATACAAATACAATTCCTATTACTCAACTACCCATACTTATATAGCAGCCCCGTCCTACACTCTCGAACGGTGGTCGGCTTCGAAGTACCTGTAAATAAAAACGACACCCCTAGGGGCTCAGCAAAATTGTTGCATATGAAATTCGCATACCCCGCGTGCTAACCGGGGTACGCCGACTACTTTGGGTCGGATATACATGGAGTTCGTTTTACATGCATACATACATACTAAAACTACGACAATACGATCATTAATACTTACATACATATACAAGGTTCAATCCTACCAAGGAAGACAATTTGTCAGTCAACCATTCATGTTAGTTATTCATTCATCCGGTTTCATCGGATGCTCTCTTTCTCCTCGTTCGGGTTCATAGGGCTACCTTACTCGTGTTTTACTCACTACTCACGACCATACCAACACTTACTTCTTACTCAATGTTCATTACATAACTCTTACATACTCAGTATTCCATGCTAATCACCTTACTCGTACTTACTCATCACTCGGTACTCCTTGCATACTCATTCTTACTCCTTACTCAATACTCATTACTTTACTCATACATACGCATTACTCAATACTCATTGCTTTTGACCTCCGGGCGGAGTCATACACAAGACTCGCCACCGGGCCTACAAATACAGAGGGGCTATACACTTAGCTCCTCAAATACTCAAATGTCCGTTTTTACCAGACAACTCAAATTCCTAACAATCATCTCTCGGAGTATCTTACAATGTCATGGATTAGCCTAGAAGTATCTCTTTCGATAACCTCCACTAGCTTAGGGAATTACCACCATCTAGTATTCCCAGATTTAAGGGTTTCCCTAACGTATCAAATACTCTCATGTTCGGGACATTACTTAAATTAGTCGGGTCCTCTCATTGTGGGTCGACTAATTTTCTGAGGGGTTTGAAGATCCCTCATCATTCTTTACTACTCCCATGGTTCATGACTTGCACCAACATCAATTCGTTTAATAGAGGTTACTTACATACTTCCACTACTTATTGTTTGTGGGTTATTCATTTCGGTTCTCCTGCCGTTATCGGAAGGTTACTACTCCTGTACACTCTCTCACATTCTAGTGAGTTCATTGGTTTGCATTATCGTTCCTTGGTTCGTTAATTTTAGTGTGTTTCTACATTTCCGTTTATTCACAACATGACTCTCACTACGAGTCACTAAACAACACGACTCATCTACGAGTCGGTCTACACACTAAGTTAAGCCACACAATCAATCAAGAAGGGTTAGCTCATACAACATATAGCAAGACAAAGAATGAAAGACAATAAACCATTTTCATGCTTTAATCTTGATTAGCCGGCATACAAGCACACAAACCAGAGTAACTCGGTTAGCATACAGGGCATTAGAAAATCATACCTTTCACCGGGGTTAGCTTTACCGTGTGTTCCCTTGTTCCTTGGTTCACACTTGTTCCACTGATAATGTTTCAAACATTATTATTAATACTATGTTCAAACAGTACATTAATAATTACTACTCCCGTACTTACCCCGTTGTCTCGTTATACTTTGTTTACTCAAGTGTTCTTAAGTTTACAACTTCTTCCTAACTTCTAGCACTAATGCCTCATTTATACATATTTGTATGCATACATACATATATATATATATATGTACAAGTATATACATATATGCCTAATAAAGTTTTAATTTTAATTTTTTTTTTTTGTGTCTGGGTCCGACCGACCAACCCAGACCTTTGGGTAGGTCGAAGTCAGAAAGCGATTCCAATCCGACTGGCCCACCGACCGACCCAGCCTCTGGGTAGGTCAAAGGCAGAATGCTTATTTTGACTTGGTTTCAACTCCAATCTTCTCCCAATTTCTTCCCTAACCTTCCACATGCTTCCTAACATGTTTAACCACCTTAAAACACTCTTAATCATGCTCTAAACTTCCTCATATCATTACTCAAATTCTTTACTCAAACTCTTGCTCAATTTCTATAAACTTCAATACTCATCTTTCTACTTATGCACTCTAGTGCATTTCTAAACCTCTCTTGACAGCCTACCTCTTGTTCTCACCCACTTTCACCATTCCAAATCCATTATAACCATTTGCAATAACTATACTCAAGTTCTTCATTCATTTCTAAGGTTATGCACACCAACTTTCTTTCTAAATTTAAGGCACTAATACATTGTTTTGCTACAGATTTTTACACTTCTCTTCCTAGTTCTTCCAATGCATTTCAACACTCCTTGCTACAGATTTTTACACACTTCATCCTCAACCTCCAACTACCATTCCATGGTTACCAAACATCTCTACTCAACCCAATACACCCCTTGGTTCTCCCATTCACCAAGTCACCCAAAAATGCTTATTTCCTACAAAAAATTTTCCATAGTTTGCCTACACACTTAGCATATCCAAATCCATTCATTCTCACCAAAATCATTCCTAAACTTGCCACACCCATACAAGGGTCCTACCAGAAATCAAAGCAATATTAATTTACCAAAACTTACACAAACAACAATACCAATATACATACTCAAATTACTTGGCTCTAAGGCCTTCAATCCAAACATTAATTCACAAATACTCTCAAACTTCCACCAACTACGTTCCTAGTACAATATTTTGGGTTCTTTCATTACTTTACCCATTCCCATTATTCTAATGCATTATAATTAGTATCAGAAGGATTTCTTACCTTAAGCTCATAAATTATTCTTTTCTTTTCCAATCTCCTTCTTCTCTCTCTCTTGCTCAAAATAGGCCAAGTGGGGAAATGGAGTTTCCAAAGTCCATTCCCATCATCCAAGGAATACAAAATAAGTGTAATTAAAATACTAACCCTTGGAATAATACTAATTCATTGTAATGTTTAAAGCACCAAATCTAGGGTTTACCTTTGGAGTCTTTTCAAGAGGGGTTTTAGCCCTTGATTCAAGAAGGTGTTCCCACCACCATTAGAAGGTTGGAATGACACTCAAAAGAGAGAGAAAAATATAGCATTACAAATGGGGGAAAATCAGCTACAAATGAGAATGAAGGAAACATGTGTTTTTCATGGAAAATTTCACCTTAATGGAGAGAGAAGACTCCAAGCTACACATTGATGCCATTTCTCTTCAAATGGGGAAAACCCATGGAGATGAACTTCACTATTTTTGGATTTTGAAAAGAGGGAAATGTAGATCTTGGAGAGAGGAACACAAATATGTGTTTTGTTTTTTATTTGGAGCATTTTTGTGGCTTGAGCAAGAGGATGAAGAGAGGCTGCCATGGGAGCTCTTGAGGGAGCTCAAAATCACCAGAATCGGGAGGAGGAAGATGGAGAATTCGGTGGGAGAGAAGAAGGGAAGGAGAGAGAAGAGGAAAATGAGAGGTGATAGAGTATTCTTTTAACTTTTGTACTTTTTACTTTTTGCTTTTTGATTTCTTTATTAGTTAGGTAGTGTGTGTGTGTGTGTGTGTGTGTGTGTGTGTGTGTGTGTGTGTGTGTTGTGTGTGTGTGTGTGTGTGTGTGTGTGTGTGTGTGTGTGTGTGTGTGTGTGTGTGTTTTTGTGTGTGTGTGTGTGTGTGTGTGTGTGTGTGTGTGTGTGTGTGTGTGTGTGTGTTGTGTGTGTGTGTGTGTTGTGTGTGTGTGTGTGTGTTGTGTGTGTGTGTGTGTGTGTGTGTTGGTGTGTTTGTGTGTTGTGTGTGTGTGTGTGTGTGTGTGTGTTTGTGTGTGTGTGTGTGTGGTGTGTGTGTGTGTGTGTGTGTGTTGTGTGTGTGTGTGTTTGTGTGTGTGTGTGTGTGTGTGTTTGTGTGTGTGTGTGTGTTTGTGTGTGTGTGTGTGTGTGTGTGTGTGTGTGTGTGTGTGTGTGTGTGTGTTGTGTGTGTGTGTGTGTGTGTGTTGTGTGTGTTGTGTGTGGTGTGTGTGTGTGTGTGTGTGTGTGTTGTGTTGTGTGTGTGTGTGTGTGTGTGTGTGTGTGTGTGTGTGTGTGTGTGTGTGTGTGTGTGTGTGTGTGTGTGTGTGTGTGTGTGTGTGTGTGTGTGTGTGTGTGTGTGTTGTGTGTGTGTGTGTGTGTGTGTGTGTGTGCGCGGGCGTTCCTTCCCTTCTCCCCCCCCGCCCCCCCCCCTTCCTCCTCGCTGGCCTTTTTCTTCGTCTTTTTCGCCCCCGCTCGTTCTTTTTTTCCCGTTTTCGCCCTCTTCCCTCCCTGGCCCCGTTTTCCCGCCTTTTCTCGTTTCTTTAATTTATTGGTTATTAAGCTTCCATTATGCTTAATTATAGTTATTTATGACTTTAATTTTCGGGTTCATTTGATCATCAAAGTCACGTTTTCGGGTTTCCTCGAAAAACGTGCACTAAAGCTTTATTAGTGTTTTTACACATTATTTGGATCTGTTTTCTTCGGGAATCATTCCCGTATACTAATTAGGCATGAATAAGCCTTAGGAATCCTTATAATACTCTAACCGAGGTCTCGTACCTCATATGGTTATATAACACTTATTTTAGCGTTTTTCGCTTTTCAAGCGTTTTCTCATTGCTTTTGGATTTATTTTCCTTACCAAAATTACTTAGGCACTATTAGGCCCTTAAATATCATATTAGAATAACTTAATCACCATAATTAAGTTCGGGGTATTTCATACTCATTAGTCATATTTATCCATATTAAACCCGGTTATTGGTTGAGAAGGGACTGCCAATTAGGCGGCAATTACATGGTCAAGGTCAAAGACCATGTGGTGACCACTAATTAAACTAATTAGTTAAATGTTACACTTATCTTTATCTTATCAAAGTGACTTTTTGAGTCCTATGTTTATACCTGTGTGGCTGGTTCATGGATGAGGAACAAGGCCCTTAATTAACATCAATAAATGATCAAGGTCAAAGGATGACCATTGACCATGATTTACTTAGGAATTTAAGTGGCATTTTTTGGGTACTATTCACCCAAAATCACTCATTTTGATTCTATTTAAAAAATTTGATTTATAATTTATAATATAGTCTATCATGACACATTAATGTTATAAAGAATGTAATATGGTCCTTAAAGTGGTATAAAACCAATACTTTTGAAGTTATACACAAAAATGTGCTTTAAGGTGTTTTAAGAAACATTTTGTGTTAAAGCTTGTTTTGGGCTTGCATTTCCTTTGGTAGTGGTTTTACTATATCCATTACATGATTATTAACTTAGAAATCCAATTTGGAATCAAACGGAGGTCATAAGACCTTTAAGATTTCTTAGAGCACATTTTTGCCATAAGTGACTTTTAAGCATGTTAATGTTTGTTCTTTATGTGGGAGTGTTGTCCAATGATTTTATTACATTCATTTGTTCTTTTATAATTCTTAGGACAAAATTTTAGGTCCTAAGGAGTTCATTTGGGAATATATTTACCCTAAATGGTCAAAGGGTACAATATTTGTTTTATGTTTACCATTGTTATTTTTAAATTGATTTTAAGGCATGTGTAGGCTTAATTTAATTGGTTAAATGTTTAATCAATATTGAACTAATTAGGGGTATTTCACCCGACACCTTCATGCTCAGCGTAGTCTGTCCATTTTAGGTTCCCAACACCTACACGCTCGGCGTAATCTATCCATTTTAGGTTCCTGACACCTTCATGCTCAGTGTAGTTTATCCATTTCAAGTTCCCGACACCATAGATGCTCGGTCTAGTTTATTCACTCTCTGTTCAGTCCACTTTTCACATTTTAGGTGATTGGTGCCTCATAATAGCTCAGTACATTTAGCTTTTTCTTTTAGGTGGTTGGCGCCTCATAATAACCCAATAATCTCAGACTTCTTTCCTTGGTAGCTAGCGCCTCATAATAGCTCAGCACAATCAACAGACATTTGGTAGAAATTCAATACAGGGAGTTCATTTCTCAGTACTAAACAAAATTTTAGGGTATCCTCAAGCATCAACTAGACTCTTTATGTCCATTACAAAGTCTAGTTAACGGGGGCAATCTGTTGTACCCAAAATTTTGACCCTCAGTGTAACACCCCTGACATTAAACGCGTAATAATCACTCTCGTTGCATAATTAAAGACGTCTCACAGCGGAAGTTAAACACTAATAATTCTCACTCGGGTGTCACATGCCATTACTCGCCCATGCGAGTAAAGAAGCAGAAAAGGAATATAACAACACATCGACAATAATTAACTGCAGTGATGAACGAGATATATACCACATCATCCTATGTTTGAACTAATACATAAGGTAAGTGAGCATCTAAGTTAATCCCAATGTTTACATCGTACTGAATATAAACTAATTCTGAAAGTGCAATAAATAAATAAATAACGTCGTTGACTACCCCGAAGTCTCGCACTCCAACTTCATAGCTCAATCAAGTTCTGTAACGTGGTGCCATAATGGCTCAGCCAACTGCTGGTATGCTAAATGTGATCCTAGACCCTTTAGGCCACTTAGGTCGTTTTAGCCATATTGATTAACATGGGGTTCGTTTCATGTTGTACCGTTTACATGCTTATAACATAACTGTAAATACAGAATTAAAACACACAACAGGTATTCAAACATTCACACATCAAGACATGCTATTACGACATTCATAATTGAATGATGAGCATGAGTCAACAGTTAGTTGAGGTCCAGTTAGTCTCACTTGTTTATTTCCATCACATGAAGCCCCGCTTCCACAATCTCACATAAACATACGGGTGTCATGTTAAGGACAATTCCCCGTTTAACCTCACACATTAATATTTTGGACAGTAGTCCGGTGCCATCTACAGTAGGAAGATGGACTCACTTATCTACAGTGGCAGATGTCCATTAGGCCGAAGCCATCGTATGGTGCCAACGGTAGCACATTCCAACTAACGATCGTATCCGGCTCGTTAGATAAACAAGAGTAGACCCTAACCGGGTACAAAACTCTAGTGATCACTATGCGCAACCTGCTGGAACGAATGCAGACCAGGATTTATTAAACATTGTTTCATTAATTATTTATCACACTCTCATAAGTTAGCGTATTTTAATTAGTCTCCTGGAGATTCAATCTCGTTATTGGTGAGAACCCATTTTTATTGGATGCCCTATCGGGTCTTACACGCAACCTAGGAGTCTGCCAGGTGATGTTCAAAGGTTGAGTCATCGCTCTAGAGACGGTTAATACCGGGTCTCTAAACTAATTAGTTCCTCACTTAGTACTGTTAGGAGTATTTCACTCTCATAAGATGATAATTGGAGTCCATCTCCTAATAGTTCATAACAGTTAGGTAATAATTGATATCACAAGTCCGAACGATGTACGTGCACAGTTAATAAACGCTTGGACGATTGGAAAACATAAACACATATAATCACATGCATAACATTTATTTATCTGACATGCAAGCACACAGTTACGTCCGGAACCCAAGGAAACCCTCGGAGTTTTCAGACCACACATTCACATACCGGTCACCGTTGAACAATGCTAGCGTGATGATTCACGCCTATCCTCTAGCAATCCCGTAGCTCGTATCTAATAGTTCGTACCTCTGGAATACATCACTATAATATCAGTGTCTATATTACGAGTCTACTTAACCATCATAGATAGATTCTAATCTTTGCCCCGTAGTTATACCCTTAACCGGTTATTGTTTGGCTCAGGTTTGCATTAAGCCTCGGGATTTAATTTAAATATACTCTATAATTGTAAGAGAGTAATATTTAGTAGTTTAATAATATTTATTACTTAGGGATTTAATTCCTAATAACCCATGTTATTTGTCAAGGTTATTTGATTTGTATATTTGCATACACACACATACATATTGATATATGTATATATATAGTTCATTACTATATTTTATTTGACCGAGTTATATTTCAGTCTTTGTATATTTATATACACACATACATATGTATCGATATAGTTTATTACTATACTTTATTTGACCAAATTATATTTCCAACTTTTGTATATTCATATACACACATACATATGTATCGATTAGTTTATTACAATACTTTATTTGACCAAATTATATTTCCAACTTTTGTATATTTATATACACATCTACATATGTATCGATATATATAAAAATATAGTTTATTACTATACTTTATTTGACCAAATTACATTTCCCACTATTGTATACATATTAATTTATGTATTGGTCAACTTAACTACTTGCTCAATTTGTATTAGTCCAAAGTTATTTCTTGGTTACACTTAGTCCAAAGTTAAACATGATATAACAGTGTAGAAAATTTAAATGCAAGAACCAAAACTGTCTACAACTGCGATAAAAGGAAAATGAAAACTGAAACTAGAACTTAAAATTGAAAATATGAGCACTTAAACCATATCGTAACCCTTTTGCTAATTTCAAGTTCAATGACATTTTATCCCTCGTTTTTAGTGTCTAGTTTGTACAGCATATCGGTAGCATTATGAAGCAATTCAAGATGATTAAAAAATAAAATTAAAAGAGCTGAACCGCCTACGCAGTAGAAACCGAACGGTGCATGATTTGAGCAGTTTCATTACAACAGTAATGACATTTTATCTCTTCGGATGATTGTCTAACCTATATATGGAGCATTAACAGTAGAATCATGGAGTAAGAACTAAGCTGTTAAATTATGTGTAAAAATTTGAATTTAGTTAGGCGGTATCCAAATTTGTCTTAAACAGTAACAGCAGAATGAGAGGCATTACAAAAACATTGGAAAGCTTTTATCAACGTTGTGAATAAGAACTATCCTATCTAGTTTTATTGAAACAGTAGCAGCAGCAATTTGGAAACAGAAGTTAGTAAAAACGCAAATTTAGGAGTTATTTCAAACTGTCATTAGCACAACTAATGAGCTGGAAAAATCAGCCAAAGGCTTCAACCAGGGGAAACAATTTTGTGAAGTGCCAATAAGATCTACGTTTACACCACTTAACAAACCAATTATGCTTCAAATATTTTTGTCATTCAAAATAGCGTAACTGAATGTAAACTACAGTCCAAGAACGACAATAAATAACGACATAGTTTTGGTTTATAATTCAGGTATTGAGCATTTAGAGTTTGTTGTATTTAACACCTAAGACAGTGACAAAAAATGTTTATGGCAGGCTATGAATTAGCTCTCAAAATGTAGACATAAACTGCCTAAAATATGATATTATTAGCAGTAAAGCCAGCGGCAGAATTGAGTATAATTCAGAAGCTTAAACTGGTGAAATTGTTCACTATTAAAGCAGCAAGGATCAAGAACAAGTAGAGCTTGTAATCACACATTCTTCTCTCTTTAATAGCATAACGAAAGTAAGGCTTAAGCCAAATAACAACGGATTGCATCACGCTTATACGGTTGCTTTAAACAGAAGCAAAAGCTGAAGTAGAATTGAGCGTTATTCATGACTGATAAACTGTTTCACTATTCACCACTTAAGCAGCAACAATCAGCCCAGTTCAAGCTTGCACTTTCACTATAATTTCAGCTTAACAGCAGTTCATAATCAAGACTTACAAAGCCAACAAAAATATAATCGATCAGGCCATTCAACAGTAAAACTGAAGCAAAATGAACATATAATGTAGCTATAAACTGCTGAAAATATTCATTATGAAGATGCAAAACTTGATGCATAATGGGTTGTAATTCACGGTTATCTCAGCTTAACAACTGCTCATAATCAAAGCTTAAAAGCTAAACAAAATAGGCTTAATTAACCACATCTATAACATAAGAAAATTATTTATTTGGGCGTGGGTAGAAAGCAGCTGAAGGCAGCAGCTTGAAGGAATTGGGACACCATCACTACTCTAAAACTCTATATTCCAACATGGTTTTTCTTTATATTTTGAAACAGCACAGGCGTTACTGCTTATAATGCTTATAGTTTGTGGATCAGCCTGTTTTTCTTTATACTCTAAAACTCTATCTGTTTTGCCTCACTAATGCGATAGAAAGAACAAAACTTCTGTTGTTATGATTGACAACATGAAATAGGATAAGTTCAAGTATATTACCAATTCCAGAGTGAGCTCTTTCAGCCTAGTGTACGAGATGCAGCAATCCAGTGATTTATCCCTGCAGAGGCGTAGACACAACCAAAGAATTAAGAGAGTGCAGCTGCTTTCAGCCCGTCTTCGCCTTTTATATGGTGCACAAGATGCAGATTCCAGTGATTTATCACTGCTACGCAGTCATAGGCAAAGAATGGAGGAAGCACAAAGCATGTATGTGAGAGGCTGCAGTTTTGGTTATTTATTACTACAGATTGTAGTGGCCAGAAAAGAATGAAAAGGGCATTGAGTATGTGTGATGTCTGTGTGCAAGATGCAGCAATTTCAGTGATCGCTGCAGTAGTAAATACAAGAAGAGGTCAAGAGAGCATAGTACGTATGTTCCTTGTTTGCCAGTTTGGCTGTGAAATTAGTGTGAAGAGAATCAGCAAGGCGCAGAGCTGTATTCCTTGTTTCCCAGCAGGCACAAGGATAGAAGAGCACCAATCTACCAGAAGATAAATGAAGAGAAAAAGATGAGGATGCAGTTTGTTCCATCTCTGGTACAGGAAGAGAATGAAGTGTGAAGAGTTT
This sequence comes from Limonium bicolor, assembly GCA_023374045.1. Classification (NCBI taxonomy): domain Eukaryota; kingdom Viridiplantae; phylum Streptophyta; class Magnoliopsida; order Caryophyllales; family Plumbaginaceae; genus Limonium; species Limonium bicolor. Next base: position 249,115,186 of record CM041779.1, read on the forward strand.
AGAAGAGAGTAAAGAAACGGCGCTGAGCATATGTATGTTCTGTTCGCCAATTTGGTTTTTTTTCCCAAAATAAGGAAGATAAGCTGTATTTTATATTTTGAAGTGAGAAGTTAGGATTAGGATTTGTTTGGAAATGGAGAATAGAGTTTGTCAACAGTGTTATGGATTGCTATCTTATTTCACAAGTAATTAGCTTATATTGGCTGCTTAACATTAGGGGCACTACTGGTTATGAATCGGGTTATATTTTATTCTCTTAATTTATTATCTCATGTAACAAGATATATATATATATATATTTCAGGTCATTTATTCTATCTATCTTTTATGACTATATAAATGTACTTTAATTTATAGCATATTTAAATACAATTAATCCTTTTATTATGATTTTATTTTTCTCCTTTCCTTTAGAATCTTTTTTTTAATTTAGGTTTAAGGTTTAATAGACCTCTTTTCTTTATCAATATTAATATTTACTTAAATATATGACTAAGGCCAAATTTGCCCTTTCTCAGTCATATAAATGTTTATATAAATATATTGATAAGGTTTAATAAGCTCCTTTTACATCACACGTATATTTATATAATTCTTTAATTAACAGTTAATCAGCTTCTTAAAATAATAGCTTATTTATTACTTTAAGTATGTAATTATGGTTTAATTATATTTTAAATATTAGAGATATTTCACTCAGGATGGGCTTAAGCGCACAAATGCGAAGACAAGGGAAAAACGGCCAAAATGCACGAAGACGGGATTTTCCAAGGACATTCTCGGTACTTTCTATTTTCATATGACTTGTTCGCCATCTCTAAACATTTTCGAAATACCATGCCATTATGAAAGACATTTCTTAATTTCCTAGATGATATTTATTTAGGAAATTTAGCTTTTAATTCATATTATAAGCTAATTAACACATGAAATAGCCTCACAATAGAAATTAAAAAGGTTTTTAAAATAAAAATATAATTGTCACATAGTTAGAATTATTACATACAGTAATGAACCTGAAATTATTTTATTCGGAACCTTAGCCCAAAATTTAAAAGAGAAATTCTAACACCGTTGGAATTTAGTAATTTAGATTTTTCCATTTGTACATTATGAATTATGGGACGTTCATATTGTAACAGTTTATCTAATCAGTTATTTATCTAAATAACCTGATTTCATCTCTCACAATTCATAAAATCTTCCATTATCATTGGATAAAATTTTTGAATTTTTATCGACCTGTACCATATTTTAAAAAATCAGATTCTCTTAGAGCATAAATCAGGGTTTTAGATAAAAATTTTGTTCTATCAACTTGTCCTTGCTTATTATATAAAAAAAGCTCTTTAACAACGACATAGGGCAGAGGAGAAAATTCAAAAAATCATATAACACAGCCATCAACCTTTTCCCCATGTTTTTGCACTTCCAAGCCTCGAATCAATACTGAAACTTTGTTGAAATCGCCGCGAAACCACTGAAAACACAAACATTCTACTTCAATCAGATTTCCAAAAATCAAAAACACACATAAATACCACAAAAGCAGAATCAAAACATCCTTAACAACACAAGGAAGAAGGATTCAGAAGCTCAATTCGAAGTCAATCTTGAATCAGCATCAAAGAAGCACCAAATGATACCCGATGTGAAGAGTCTCACTAAATCCGATGGTAAAATAGGTTGAGATCATAATTTTCTGACTTTGTCCGACTTTAAAAACTCTATGTTAAAATTTTGAGTCGAACTGACTTTTTACCGCTTCAGACTTAACGTTTATTTTCGCTTCTACCCAATAACTTGTTTGCTAAGTTTCATGTTTAATTCAACTTCAAATTGAAATATTCTGATTACTAATATCTTGAAAATTTCTCAGGCTACACGCACATACATTTTTAGCCAAAAACACCACCGGGAAACACACGAAAGCCACCGTCTGTGGCTAGTCCGTGCCCTCGGATGGCACGTCCGTACCCTCGGACGGCCTGTCTGTGGCCGCAAACAGCCTCGAACGGCGGCGGGAATTAAATTTTCAAATATTTTAGGTTTTAACAGTTCATGTCCGGGCCCACAGACACCTTTTCCGTGGCCCCGGAAGTTTTCAAAATTTAAATTCTTGCAAAATTGTTTTTTTTTTTTTGCATAATTAGGTTAACTAGGGTCTATGGCCTCGGACATTACGTCCGTGGCCATAGACAGAAAAAAATAAAAATTCAACCTAATTCTGCCTCCAAAACCCTAGTTTAGATAATTTCAAATTTCTCTTTAATTTTCTGTCAAAAATGTTAAAAAAAATAAAAGAAATCAGAAGTTCACGCACTTTGGTTAAAACGACTCATAATAAGCCATAAATAAACTAAGTAGAGGAAACACGACTTCGAGGGGTAATAACAGTAATTGAACCCTAAATAATACGAATACGAAGCCCCTGAACCCGAACCCTTCTTTCCTAATTTAATCTAGGTTAAAATTAGGTGGTGACTGTAATTAGGTTCCAGTGAGCTAACTTAGGGTTTAGTAATTATTGTTTTACGACATAGTTATTAAGCTTAGGTTATAAGTGGACCTAGAACCCGACCAGATCCTAAACAACTTGAATCAACATAGGATAGGGTTCAAAAATTGAGGCTCACGGTATTCCGTGTTATGTTGTGGCGTGAGTTCGGGAGTGTAACACCCCTACCGCTAATCCTTTACTTACCGTCTAATTGTCCCGTTCATCCTACTACTCGCAGAGGAAATACTAACATTACGGCGGGTCGTACAACACCGCTAACCGGCCATACGGCTAGCAAGGCTTACACTACATACAGTCACGGTCTAATGTCAAGAGAATACCAAGCTACTATCCTTACTTACCAAATAAAAAATACCATCTACTTACATTGCTGGATTATTGAGTATTAAAGTTTAGTTAATTACATCCTTTCTCAAGTTTACAAAAATAATAATAATGAGTTTAACAACTACTCATATATACCAATTCATAATCCCCAAAATATCTAAAAGGGTGTTCCCCATGGTACGCCGGCTAATAAAAAAGGCTTCCAGCCGTGTACAACTTGGTACACCAATCACAATCTATCAATTACACCAACAAGAAATCATCTTGATCTCATCATAGTCTTCACCCTTCACAAGCACCAGTAAGATTAAAAACAGTGCCCCAAGGGCTCAGCAAAACGCTGCATATAAACTTCGCATATACCGCGTGCTAACTAGGGTACGCCGACTAATTTGGTCGACTATACATGGAGTTCGTTTATACATGCATACATGCTATTTGTATAATAATACATTCACACAAATAAATTACACACAACTGAAGGCAATACACAAGCCAAACAGTAATACCATACTATACACCATACTTACCTCCTCAATGGTTAGCCAGTTACACATCCGGGTTAATCGGATGTTCATTACTCTTTTACTCATTATACATTACTTACTCAATCATACTCATACAATACTTACTTACTTTTCCATACTTACTTACTTACTTTTACTCATGTTAAGTCGGTATGACCTCCGGGCAGGGACTACACCGTCCCACCACCGGGCTTTAGGTGGCTCACTAATCCAGGATGCTACCCATTTAAGGGGTTTGGGTCGTGGAAAAGATTAAAGCCAGGATTTGGATCCAACCTCTTGTGTCTCCTCCTCCTCACGCGTGGCCGAAACTATATCGGACTTCTACTCATTCCAATTTACCAATTTATTATGTTAGATTGGTTAGCTTATTAGGAATTAGTTAGAAGTCCATTACAATATCATTCGGTCGCCACAATGTACATCAAGCATACACACTTCATTATCATCCATTCATTTCATGAATTATACAAACTAGTGTTTAAGATAAACGTCCAACAAGAACATTATCATATAAGCACAAGTAAGCGCAATAAATCTGATTCGTGCGTTTTATCTTATTTAGGTGATCAATTAGCACACAAACACACAAATCAGAGAAGCCAAGGTAGCATACAGGGCTTGAGAAGTTCATACCGTTCACCGTTGTACTTGAAACCGACTTTCCTTCGGTGTTCACAATTCAACTCCTATAACATACATGGAGTTGTATGGTTAATGACTTATTATTGATTTAACTCTTTATTCTATTACCTTTCCCTATGTATGCTTACTAGTTCTTACAAGTCATAAGTGGTTATGAACCCATTTCATACTAAGTTTATTTCCTTACTCAACAATGATGTACTTCTATATATATGTATATGTGTCTATACTTATATATACTTATTATTATTATTATTATTTTATTATTATTATTATTATTATTATTATTATTATTATTATTATATTTTATATGACTTAACCGACCTTACCCAGGGTCGGCCCCAAGGTCGGTCGAAGTCAGTGTCCCTCGTTACTGAAAATTCCAGACCCGACCGACCTTGCCAAGTCCGGCCCCAAGGTCGGTCCAAGTCAGTGGGTTCTGGTTCTGGCGACTTAAGACTCGACCGACCTTGCAAGGTGGGTCCCAAGGTTGGTCGAAGTCAGTGACTTCTGGTTACTCATTTTTACGACTCGACCGACCTTGCCAAGTCCGGTCCCAAGGTCGGTTGAAGTTAGTAGACTTCCGCCTTTGCAAATCTAGGCTCGACCGACCTTGCCAAGGGCGGTCCCAAGGTCAGTCCAGTCCAGTAGTTTCATTGTTGTTTCTGTTTTCAGTTCTTCCTTTACCCATTACTTCCCCAATCGTCCTACAAGTAATCCCACATGTTTTAACACTAATTAAACCCTCTAAATCACCCTAGTCCATCTATTAACTCCATACTCTTTTCTACACTAATTCACACACATTATTTTCTAAGTTTCATTTCAGCACTTATATAAATTCTTCCTAGTGTTGTTTTGCTATAGATTTTGGTTCTCATTTCCTCCATTCATGGTTTCCTCTCCTAATGCCATTTCTAAGGTTTATAATGTATTACCTATCTCTCTTAACCTACCCACAACTTAGGTCCATTTAAAAATCCGTTTTCAATGTGTTTCTCCACTCATTCTAGTTCTTAAGTGTTCTAGTTTCTAGGTAAATTTTGACATAGTCTCCCCTAAATTTTTACATTCTCACTACATGTTTTATTCACACAATGCTACCTATATCACCTGTTTATCAACAACACTAATACACAATTCTTCAAGGCAATTACTAGACATTAATTACCCATTAAATTTCTGCACACAACATCTATTACCATCTAGGTTTATACAAGTTTTTAAATGTCTTTTAAAGCTTAAAACAGTTTTGGTTCCTTCCTACATTATACTTCTACTCAAAACCATTTACCATACTCATCTCAAGCTACAAAAAATCTGTTACATAAAGCATTACCAAAACTACACAATGTGTGTGTAATTTACCTTGTTTTCTTTCTAGCATTTCTTTCCTTCTTCTTTCTTCTTTCCTTCCTCCTTCCTTTCCTTTCCTCTCTCCCCACCGGTTATGGAGATTCAAATCTCTACAGCTACAGCCCATTGATATACACCATTTTAATTCAAACTTGCCCTTAAACCATCTTAAGGCTTTAAGGTAAATTTTAGGGTTTAGGAAATGCATTACCTTACAAGTATGTAGAAGGAGTGTAGAATAGCAACAAGAGCAAGATTTCCACTCTCTAAAAGAAGCCAAAATCGGCTGGGCAAACAAGGTAGAAGAATTCAAGACTTAGAAATTTCTATTTTGCACATAAGAGCATGGAATGCTAGTATTTTCGGATTTCTTTTTACCTTAGTCCAACAAGGTGAAGAAGAGGCTTCTTGTCACGACCTAGAAACCACCCTAGTTGGAATAGGTCGCCGACACGCCGCGTGTCGGTGACCTATTCCAACTAGGGTGGTTTTTGGGTCGTGACATAAAGTGGTATCAGAGCAGCTTACGACATTTAGGGAAATATATATGTGGTGATCAATAATTTATAGATTGTTTGTGTATCCTCATGGATTTTGGAGTCTTCTAATGTTTTGAGAACCTCCTTTCCTTAGAATGCCTCCTCGATGTAGGAACAACAGGAATGGGGAACAGAGGGATGAACCACATACCCCGGCCCCACAAGGTGACATTGCTAGTGTTGTTCAACAAGTTGTCACTCAAGTGCTCGAGAATGTGAGAAATGAAGAAGGAGCTGGTAGTGGTTCAGGTAGAAGAACTGGGGGAGGTGGTTCTGAAGCAGGTGGAAACTTTGGCAACAACGTCAAGGCACTACAGGATTTCATGAAGTTGAATCCCCCACCTTTGACGGGAATGGAGATCCAGATCAGGCGAACCGCTGGATCATGGAGATCGAGGAGTTGTTTAAGGTATTAGGATGCACTGACCAACAAAAAGTAAACTTCGCCACTTTCATGCTCAAAGGCAACGTAAAAGAATGGTGGTGAATAGTAGAAAATCAATTTCCAAATCCAGTCACTTGGGAGTTTTTCGGGCAAAGATTTAATCTACAATTCTATCCGGATGTCTACCGAGACCAAAAGATTGTAGAGTATGAGAGGTTGAGGCAAGGAAGGGAAATGACGGTGGAAGAATATCTTCGCAAGTTCATATCATTATCCAAATTTGCTTCTAAGCCAGACGAGAATAGGAAAGCAAGGAAGGGCGGTTTTAGGAATTCTAGATCTAAGGATAAAGCGTCCCAACCTCACTAGAAGAAGCCCAATACAGGAAGCTCAAGGGCTACTTCTTCAGATGTGGCTCTTTCAACCATCTCATAGCGAACTGCCCTCAGGTTGACAGGAGCACCCCAAATAAGTGGAACAAAAATGCTTGTACCTCTACACCAACATCTGGAGAAAGAGGGAATCAGCAGAAGCCTCAAATTCCTCGTCGGGTTTATGCTCTAACCAAAGAACCATCTAAGACAGATGAATGCCTCATCTCAGGTATCTTCAAAATCCTTTCTAGAGATGTGTTTGCACTCTTTGTCTCTGGGGCCGAATATTCATTTGTCTCTATGAGCATGGCAAAACAACTTGATCTTACTTTTGAAGTCCTTGGGTTTAACCTCTCTGTGGCAAGTCCTATCGAAGGGACTTCTGTGGTTGAGTTGGATTCGATTTGTAGAAATTGTCCCATTGATGTCAATGATTGTATCTTGCTTGGTGATCTTATTATATTAGAAATGAATCACTAGGATGTCATTTTTGGTATGGACTGGCTTCGTTCACATCATGCATGGATTGACTGCTCTGGAGGGAAAGTTGTTTTCAATATCCCTGAGGAACCCCTAACATTCTTCAAGGGCAAAGAGGTTCTCTCTTACCCAACCCTAATCTCTACTATGAAGACTTTTCAGTGCATTAGAAAGGGTTATCCATATTATTTGTGTTGCATCTCAGAGGTGGAACAAGAACGTAAACTTGATGATATCCCAGTAGCCTGTGATTACCCACAAGTGTTTCGAGAGGATGTGCCTGGGCTTCCCCCTGACCGTGAGGTGGATGAAATACCCCAAACCTTGATATGTTGCTTAAACATTAAACTATGATATTTAAAGGCTAAAAAGTGCCTTAGAAACATCAGTGTACAATTTAAACCATAGTAAAACACAATAAAGCACTAAGACACAGTTTGAGCAAAAACATGCTCTAAGCTTGGAGTGAACTTGGTTAGGACCCAGAGAACCTACCAAGACTAAATAATATTCAATTATGATTTAATAAGGCTAATTAAGTCCTTAGGTAACCTTGGTAGACGATTAAACCAAACAAAACATAAATAAATACCTTAAAGTCAATATGGTCAAAAATGTGCTCTAAGCATGGGATAAATTTGTATAAGACCTAAAGGTCATACCTATACCTTATTTACATGTTAATGAACATATAAAATCAATTACTAAAGAAAACCAAGCTTGAAAACAAGTTAAAATACAAAATCTACTTTAAGGAGTCTTAAAGCACATTTTTGAAAAATTGTCTTCTAAATGGGTTTTGAGTGGCTAAATGTCCATCATTACTCATTAATTAATATGTGTACTACTTAGTATCACATTAGGAAGTCTAAATCAATGGAAATCAAAAATTTCACAAATATGTGCCTTAGCTTGTGAATAGTAACTAAAATAAGCTAGTTTATAACATAAGTCAATATAAGTAAGTTAATTGGTCAAAAAAGACTATTATACCCCTAAGTAGATGATGGGGGCCAGTTTTTATTACGGTGAGTCACCAACATGAAAAAAATCAATTAAGGAAAGGAAGGAAAAGTAAGTAAAAGGAAGAAAGTTACTTTATAACATAAATATCTTGTAAAAGCAAACACCTCATTTCATTTCTTCCTTTCCCACTCACTTCCACCGTCTCCAACCTCCCTCTCTTCTCCATTCTCGGTTTGCTACAGCAAACCATGCCGTCTCCATCTTTGAATGCTTGTAACTCCTAGCTCCATGGTCCAAATTCAATTCCCAGACCACCATTCTTCTAGTTGGGGCAAGCTCTACACTTCTATATTTTCAAATCTTCAAAAGCTCCATTTCGGTGCCATGGAGATTCACCATTGAAGGAGCTTGAGCTCATATTTTCACTCCTTGTTGTTCTCCTTTGCTTCAAGGTAAGGAAACTCAAAGAAAAACTTCATTTCCTTTTGTTTTCATAAGTGACCGAAATCACCTTCTTCATGGTGTTTTCTTTTGCTTTGTTTTAGCTTTATTCCAATCATTCAAGGGCTTGGTGGGAACCTCTCTTGTTACATATTCAAGTTCTCTTTCAAATTCAAAGGTAAATATCATTTTAGTGTATTAAAACACTTATGTTAAACTAGGGTTTGTATATGAGTTTAAGTATGAATTCTTAAGCTCATTACCCTTATATGTATATTGATTAGAAAGTTGACAAGTGATCAAACTCCTTGCTGATTTTCGTTCAAGGAAACAAGAAAGAAGTTTGAGAGGAAAAGAGGTAAACAAACTATCTCAATGTAGTTTAAATGCCTTAGGAAAAGTGAGCTTGATTTGCTTAATAAAATACCTAAGGAGCCAATGGTGAATGACCTAGTAAAATGCTCTCAAGGAAACTATTAAAGGGCATATGTGTTGTTGTATGTAATTGCCAAATGAGTGGCGAACCATAATACGAGTGATGTAAGTATATGTGTGGAAGCTAAAATGACAGTGAATACCAAATAAGTTGATGTTATACAATGAGTAAGAGCACGGTGCGCAGCAAGCGACCGTTGTATAAGTGTTGTTGAATAATAATATGGCAGATAAGACCAGTTATGAGTTAAACTCAGTGTGGATTCCCATAGCTACTAAGAGATTTACTGTCAAGAGTTTACGCCTTTGCACTCTGTATGACTGAGTGTTTTGGTATTGCACTTACGCAGTAATGATCGAGTGGGATAGCTAGGATTCGGGAAATGTTAATTGTGGAGGAAACAGAAAGCGGCTTATAACGCCATAGTGACTGATGCATAGGAAATGCAAGGACATACCAAAGAATGAGTACTTGTACAGGACCAAATGTGGAGGCATGATTAAGAACAAGTGACTACAGTAGCACTAAATACCAAATATTGGTATGGAATATACCTCAAGTGTGGGAAATAACCGAGAGAGCACTACACATTAGGTGGTAGCTCAATCTCAACGGACGGTAAGTCGGAAGGAAACAAGTCAATCATTGAGAAATACATAGCAGTATATACAGTAAATTATTATGAAAGTGGATAGATAGTTTGTAACTCACCGAATTCGCGCGCGGTCAGAGATACCACACATCGGTTGAGAAACCGTTATTACCAAGATAAAGGTGAAAATTGGAGATGTACAATACAGTAAGAATAACAAGTGGGGGAAAACTAAGCTCTACAGTTATCAGAGTCGTGCAGCAGACACTAGTGAGCCAGTGATTCAAGTGTAGAATGTGCATAGTGAATATGAGTGAATGGCTAATTATTAATGCCTAGAAGCCTCACAGGCCAGGACCGAAACCGGTTATGAGTTAAATAAACTCTAATGAGAATTCTTGGTTTAGGGACTAAACCGCCAATATGGTTAAGATCCTCTAACCATAACACATTGTATAACAGACCGCGTGGAAGTTAAAACGCTTCACGACGGCAGAACATTTTAAGCCAATGTTCAGTGATTGATTACGTGGGCGTAATCCCTTTTAAGGGGGGTAGAACGTAAAACCGCATAGTGTGTTTTACCGTACAAGTGTACGTGAACAATGTCGTGAATATCACAAAATAATTTGTTTGGATGATTGGTGCGTGCGTTACATAAACATACGCATTCATTCATAGCTTAATTATGGTAATTGCGCACAAAAGATGCAAATACCATTGTGATAAGTGTGTTTATTTTGTTAACAGTTGTGTGTGAGAGTACAAGTGTAAGGGAGTAAAGAAACTCCCGAGGAACAAAACCCCGACAGTATATAAATGTGAAACTGTGTGTTGTATTTTGATAAAATATATGTGTATATATACAATATAGTGATTTATGAAAGGGTATGAAACCGACATAGAACATAGTGAGAATGAGATTCCCTAGGTAATAGGATTAAAGTGAATGGAGATAACTGATAGACGGGGTTCTATCCTTTGGAGATGTAATGATTATGACTAGAATGACTAAAAGATAGGAAATTGGAAATGAGTGTATTATATGATGTTTGAAAATGAAGTGGGAGGTGGAACTTGATTTTCATGAGATCAAGGGAAGCTGAACACAAATTGGGGTGGAAGGATAGTTCAACACTGATGCTGATCACATTAGGGTTGGATGATTCTTGAAGCTCCCCTTAAGTGGTCACAATTAACCATGCTAGGGAAAAGAAATAAAGAACATAAGTTGGACTTGGAGTTGTATGCGTTTTCAAAAGGATTTTGAATCGGTATATATAAAACGTTGATAGAGATTTTACCTAATTAAAGTTCTCTTACTTAACCTCACAAAGAAAAAATTTAAATTTAAGTGATTGTTTTGATCTCCCAAAGGAACGGGGACAGAAGGTGTCCATCGCGACCGGGTTCTGCGGGATCACAATGTATATAAAAGATATTTTTGGTTGTTATACATGCTATGACATGTTGTATGGTACGTGTAATAAATATTATTTTGACCTTGAGTCCTAATGTGGTTGAGTCCGAAAGTTGTTATGTTACCTAGACCTATGTGTCTAAATGTTGTTATGTTACCTAGACCTATGTGTCTAAATGTTGTTATGTTACCCAGACCTGAGAGTCTAAGGGTTGTTATGTGAGTACAATGTTGTTAAGATAACCAGACCGTTGAGTCCGAGGTTATCATGTAAGTATGTTATATTATGATATGTATGGATGCGAATATGTTGCCTGGACCGTCAAGTCCGAGGTTGTGATGTAAAGTATGTTTGGTTACGAAAGTTTATTTTGCAAGTAATCCCTGTGTTCTAATCCAAATGATGAGTGGGAAGTGTGAACTTCGAGGACGAAGTTCTTTTAAGGGGGGTAGATTGAAATACCCCAAACCTTGATATGATTCTTAAACATTAAAATATGGTATTTAAAGGCTAAAAAGTGCCTTAGAAACATCAGTGTACAATTTAAACCATAGTAAAACACAATAAAGCACTAAGACACAGTTTGAGCAAAAACATGCTCTAAGCTTGGAGTGAACTTGGTTAGGACCCAAAGAACCTATCAAGACTAAATAATATTCAATTATGATTTAATAAGGCTAATTAAGTCCTTAGGTAACCTTGGTAGACGATTAAACCAAAGAAAACACAAATAAATACCTTAAAGTCAATATGGGCAAAAATGTGCTCTAAGCTTGGGATAAATTTGTATAAGACCTAAAGGTGATACCTATACCTTATTTACATGTTAATGAACATATAAAATCAATTACTAAAGAAAACCAAGCTTGAAAACAAGTTAAAATACAAAATGTGCTTTAAGGAGTCTTAAAGCACATTTTTGAAAAATTGTCTTCTAAATGGGTTTTGAGCGGCTAAATGTCCATCATTAGTCTTTAATTAATATGTGTACTACTTAGTATCACATTAGGAAGTCTAAATCAATGGGAAATAAAAAATTTCACAAATATGTGCCTTAGTTTGTGAATAGTAACTAAAATAAGCTAGTTTATAACATAAGTCAATATAAGTAAGTTAATTGGTCAACAAAGACTATTATACCCCTGAGTAGATGATGGGGGCCGGTTTTCATTATGGTGAGTCACCAACATGAAAAAATTCAATTAAGGAAAGGAAGGAAAAGTAAGTAAAAGGAAGAAAGTTACTTTATAACATAAATATCTTGTAAAAGCAAACACCTCATTTCATTTCTTCCTTTCCCACTCACTTCCACCATCTCTAACCTCCCTCTCTTCTCCATTCTTGGTTTGCTACAGAAAACCATGCCATCTCCATCTTTGAATGCTTGTAACTCCTAGCTCCATGGTCCAAATTCAATTCCAAGACCATCATTCTTCTAGTTGGGGCAAGCTCTACACTTCTATCTTTTCAAATCTTCAAAAGCTCCATTTCGGTGCCATGGAGATTCACCATTGAAGGAGCTTGAGCTCATCTTTTCACACTTTGTTGTTCTCCTTTGCTTCAAGGTAAGGAAACTCAAAGAAAAACTTCATTTCCTTTTGTTTTCATAAGTGACCGAAATCACATTCTTCATGGTGTTTTCTTGTGCTTTGTTTTAGCTTGATTCTAATCATTCAAGGGCTGGGTGGGAACCTCTTTTGTTATATATTCAAGTTCCCTTTCAAATTCAAAGGTAAATATCATTTTAGTGCATTAAAACACTTATGTTAAACTAGGGTTTGTATATGAGTTTAAGTATGAATTCTTAAGCTCATTACCCTTATATGTATATTGATTAGAAAGTTGACAAGTGATCAAACTCCTTGCTGATTTTCATTCAAGGAAACAAGAAAGAAGTTTGAGAGGAAAAGAGGTAAACAAACTATCTCAATGTAGTTTAAATGCCTTAGGAAAAGTGAGCTTGATTTGCTTAATAAAATACCTAAGGAGCCAATGGTGAATAACCTAGTAAGATGCTCTGAAGGAAACTATTAAAGGGCATATGTTTGTTGTATGTAATTGCAGGTCAAAGGCATTTTTATGTGGGAAATTCAGGTTTAAGGTTTATGCAATTTAAGGGCCTAAGAGCCATGTTATTTAAGGGCCAGTGCCAAGCAGTAATTATACACTATATTGTGATGTAGTGTAAATTTGGTGAAGTTTTGTGTGTGAGAAAGTTCTTGATGGATTTAGGTGTTCTTGAATGTTTAATGGTGAAAACTATGTGTTTTGGAGTGTTGATGTGCTAGGAGAACCCATGGCAAAAATTTGGAAAATGTATAAGAAGTTCTAAGTGTATTAAATGAGTTTTGGAGATCAAAGGAAAAATAATGCCTTGTGGAGATCTAAGTGTGAACTGGTGGAAAATAGAAGGAGTTTGTGTAAGGGAGGTGTATGTGCGAAATAATGCCCTTGGAGTAGTGGTGATAGTGGTAAGGTAACATTTTGGTTAGTGGAGTTATAGTCGTGAAACTACCACTTAGAAAACTTAAGGAAAAACATTATAATTGTTAAGAGATGTTGTAAGGAAATTGAGGAACAAGTTTGGACAATGTTTAAGGAGGTTCAAGATGATATTTTGGAATTAGAATATACCTAAGATCATTTGGGAAGTTTATACATTTAATGGATGTGGAGAACCATTGCAACAAAACTTAGAAAATGTTAAAATGTAAAATCTGTAGCAGTGGTCCGGGACTTAGGTCTTGGGTAATGTCCCGGACCATGCATTAAAAGAGGCCGAGGTTTTCTGAGGCATTGTGGTCCGGAACTTAGGTTTTGTACAAAGACTCGGACCACCCCCTGTTTTACCCCCGAGAGAATTTGCCTACATTGGTCCGGGACCTAGGACCTATATGAAGTCCCGGACCACCCCATAAAAACAACCCGTGAGTTTTACAATGATAAGGTCCGGGACCTTAGATGGGGACCAAGTCCCGGGCCACTCTAGAAATGTGATTTAAGGTTGGAAAATGATGTCTAATGATGGGGATTGATAAGTAATGATGTTATAAGGTTGTTAAGGACATGTTAGGTGGGTTATAAAGACAATTAAGTGGGTGAAAAATTGTAATAAAATGTGAGAGTAAAACAAGTTAAAAATGTCAAGTAATTTAGCAAGTTAACGGGGATAAGTTATGAGCATTAGACTTTAAACAATCATGTTACCCCGATGTTAATAAAAGTAAATGTAATATTACCAGTTGTTTGAGAATTGTTCGAGGAACATAAGTCGACATGATAGAGTGGACTCCGGTGACATGTATGGTTTTCTTGCAACCTGTGTCCTACCGGATTACACCGGCTTGTATGCCAATGTGTTTTCTGTATGTTTGCCACGTTATACGATAAATCATGAAACAAGTTTACAGTCGTTATTGTTGTTGTGTGTTTGCGTACCGATACCGGTAACCTCGAATGCGCATGAAAGGCTAATTAACCATTATTAGGTAAACGTAAGAGAACGGTATCCGGTAATAACGTTTCCAACCTAAGGAACGTTCTAACCATGACTATGTGTGAGTTAGTTGTGTGATGTTGTGTGTGATGTTGCTGTAAATGTAGGACCCTCCTTTGTGTGATTAATTCAGTTGTAATACTGTATTGTGTGCTGATGTGATAGGTTCCACAGCGGAGTCTTTATCTGTGAATATTTATATATTATGGGGGGGGTGAGGAATCCGGTATTTCCAGTCGCGCGTTGTTTGGGAGTTGTTGTATACAGTTTCTTTAGCTTCCTCTCTGTTGGTTGTTTTCCTTCATTGGTCTTCAATCACCCCTGAGCTTAACCAAGGCTCTTGACTCTCGTCTGTTGGGGATTATGTATGTTGTGTTCGGATCACTGTATCCGATCCATCTTTATGTTAAGTTATCCGTTCGTCTAACAGGACGGTAACGAGTTATGTAAACGAGCTTAGCCAGAGTTTGACAGCATCCTCTAGGCTCTCCCAGTGAACTAACTATGTTTGGGGCGGTTCCTAAAGAGATCCGTACCCGTTATGTTATGTGTTATTGTAGTACTGCAATGTTAATTGCGATGTGATGTTATATGTTGTTTAAATGTGAAATACGTGGATCATGGATATGAATCCCAGTTTTATAAAGAGACGTTTATGGAAACCCGACTAGTGGGTAAGTGTCGTATGTTAAGGAAATAGCCCCATTAAGGGAGAAACACTCTAGGGTCAAAGAACACAAAGAGTGATATATTAAGTGTAGATGTGTTGTCTGTATTTGTTGTGACCTCTGTTGTGGATTGTAATGTGATTTGTGTTATTGGAGTACATGCATGATTCAAATGTAATCAACCGCATGCTAAGACGACAAATAGTTGTGCGTGGCCCGGTAGCATGCGGGCTGTGGGATTACCATACCAGCAAAGGTGCTGAGCCCCTGGGGGGCCACCCTTTCTCTTCTTTTTCCTATTTCAGGTACAAGGAGCTGGAAGCCGCTCGAGAGTAGGACGGGGTAGTCGTTTGTACATGGGCAGTCATTTAAGTCGTATAGGTACAGTAGGTGTAGTAAGACCGAAATTATTATCGGCGTTGGTTTGTAAATACTCGGTACAGTTGGAATGCTTATGTATGTTGGTTGTTGTTAATGAAAAGGTATAGCAATGTACAGTTGCTCGTGAATCTAGTCCATCAGACCGATACAATGTGTATGTATTAGCCTTGTTAGCCACGTGGGTGGTTAATGGCGTGTAACACCAAAGAGTTAAGAAATGTGATGAATTAAGTTTTCCGCTGCAGTTCATTGTTGAGCGTGTTGTTATTAGTTAGGCTGTTACAGTGGAGTTTGCTATTGATACTGTACCTGGTGTGTCACCAATATCCAAAGCTCCTTACCGCATGAGCCCAGCGGAATTAAAGGAGTTGTAAGTGCAGTTGCAAGAGCTTCTTGATAAGGGGTTAATACGCCTTAGTGTATCTCCCTGGGGCGCTCCAGTCCTCTTTGTAAAGAAGAAGGATGGTACACTATGTCTGTGTATCGAATATCGTGAAGAATAAATATTCACTCCCTCGCATGAACGATCTATTCGACCAACTCGCAAGTGCTTGTGTATTCTCTAAGATTGACCTTCACTCGAGCTATCATCAATTAAAGGTCAAGGTAGAGGACGTTCCAAAGTCTGCATTCCGCACTCTGTATGGGCATTATGAATTTGTAGTGATGCCTTTTGGATTAACAAATACTCCTTCGGTCTTTATGGATTTAATGAATAGGGTATTCAAGCCTTACTTGGACCAGTTTGTTGTAGTATTCATTGATGATATTCTCGTCTATTCCAAGAGCAAGGGAGAGCATGAGCAACATCTGAAGACAGTCTTGCATACATTGGAAAGAAATCAATTGTATGCCAAGCTAAAAAAATGTGAGTTCTGGCTCGACCGAGTTGCCTTTCTTGGGCATGTGATCTCCAAAGATGGGGTGTCGGTAGACCCCGAGAAGATAAAGGCTATTGTTGATTGGCCTAGACCAAAAACTGCGAAAGAGGTGCATAGTTTCCTGGGCCTAGCAGGTTACTATAGAAAATTCGTTGAAGGGTTTTCCAAGATTGCTATGCCATTGACCCGTCTTTTCTAGAAAGGAGCCAAATTCATTTGGAAAGATGATTGTGAGAGGAGTTTTCTTGAGCTGAAACGGCTACTAACTTCTGCCCCTATTTTAGTACTACCATCGGGAACTGAAGGGTTCGAGATTTATTGTTATGCCTCCCATGTTGGCTTGGGCTGTGTGCTCATGCAGCATGGAAAGGTCGTTGCCTACGGGTCGTGACAACTGAAGCCTTATATATGAAAAGAATTATCCAACACATGACATTGAGCTAGCGGCAGTTGTCTTTGCTTTGAAGACTTGGCGACACCATTTATATGGGGCATCCTGTAAAGATTACACTGACCACAAAAGCTTAAAATATATCTTTACTCGGAAAGAGTTAAAAATGAGGCAAAGGAGGTGGCTAGAACTGCTTAAGGATTATGATTTGGAAATCCTGTATCACCCGGGTAAGGCAAATGTTGTGGCGGATGCACTTAGTAGGAAAGGAGTGTCAACCATGGCTTGCATGTTGACTGAACAACGAGCAATTCAGCAGGACTTAGAAAGGATGGATGTAAAGGTTATGGTTGCAACCGGCAAGACAATAGTGTCTACCCTCCAAATTCAACCTACTTTGATTGCAAGAATAAAGTCAGGCCAAGGCTTAGACCTGAAGTTGTGCAAGATCAAGGAGAATGCAATGGAGACTGGAGATGGTGACTTCAAAATCACCAGCGATGGTGTTTGAGTTATCGTGGTCGACTTTGTGTTCCTCATGACCCTAACTTGAAGAAAGAAATCCTCGATGATGCACATTGTGCACCTTATTCGGTCCACCCTGGAGGAGTAAAGATGTACAAGGACCTTCGAGAGTTCTATTGGTGGAATATTATGAAGAGGGACATTTCTGAATTCGTGTCAAGGTGCTCAACGTGTCAGCAAGTCAAGGCTGAACATCGGAGACCTGCTTGACTCCTCCAGCCACTCTCCATTCCGATGTGGAAGTGGGAAAATATTTGTATGGACATCATCATTGGTCTTCCTCCCACCTCCAAAGGAAACAATGCAATCTGGGTAATTATAGATCGATTAACAAAAAGTGCTCATTTCTTACCGATCAAAAACACTTACACCCTTGATCAGCTTGCTCGACTCTACATAACGGAGGTTGTACGATTGCATGGTGTCCCGTCATCCATTGTATCTGATAGAGACCCTAGTGTTATACCCAAAATTTCAACCCCCCGGAGTAGTCTCTAAGGCATACATGTCTCAAAGGGCAAAAGGGTCAAAGTGCAGCAATACAGGATTTTCCAAGGACATTCTCGGGATTTTCTATTTTCATATGACTTGTTCATTATATCCAAACACTTCCAAATATCATAGTCATTATGAAAGGTATTTCATGATTTTCTGATAATATTTATTCTGGAAATTAAGCTTTTAATAAGCTAGTTTCTTAATAATTAACACATGAAATAACCTCAAAATAGAAATAAAGGGTTTTCAAAATTAAAATAAAATTGTCACATGGTTAGCATGACTACACACAGTCATAAACCTGAAATTATTTTATTTGGAACCTTATCCCAAATTTAAAAGAGAAATTCAATCATTTTTGCAATTTTCTCTCTCCTCTGGAAAATACCGAAATCAAAATAAAATGTCATGAAATTTTAACACAAGATAGAGGATGATTTTGAGAGACTAATGCCGTTGAAATTTCGTTATTTCGACTTACCAATCGTAAGTTATGAATTATGGGAGATTCCAGATTGTAAGATTTTTATCTAATTGGTTATTTATCGAAAAAACCTGATTCAAACTCTCAAAATTCCTAAAAATCGTCTTTTATCTTTGGTTAAAATTTCAGAATTTTTATCAACCTGTAGCACGTTTTAAAAAATCAGATTCTCTTAGAGCACAAAATCAGGGTTTTAGATAAAAATCTTGTTCTATCAACTTGGCCATGCTCTTTCTATAAAAGGCCTTCCAAAAAACGACCTAGGGCAGAGGAGAACATCCTCATAGTCAAAAAACACAGCCGTCCACTTGCCTCCCACGTTTTCAACACTCCCAACACCGAAACTCTATCGAAATCATCTCAAAATCACCAAAAACACATTCTTTCTTTTCCCATTGAACTTCCAAGCATCAAAACACCACAAATAAAGAACCAAAACGTGCTTAAAAACACAAGGAAGGAGTGGTCAGAAGCTCGGGTCAAAGTCGAACCGGATCGGCCACCAACGAAGCTTTCAGAGATTCCCGACGTGAAGGAACAACAAATTTTCGAAATCAAAAACAAGGTAAAAACCAAATTTTCTAACCCTTCTGGTCTAAATACACTTCTGGTTGAAATTTCTAACCGAATTGATTTTTCCTTGTTTCTGAATTAAGGTTTGTTTGTGTTTCTGCCTTCTAACTTGTTCAATACGTTTCGTCCTTAATCGTAGTCAAATTGAAAACTTTCAATCACTAACATCTTGTACATCTTTCAGGCTACACACCCATAAATTTTGAGCCTAAAACACCTTCGGGAACAGCCTCAAATCCGCCGTCCGAGGGCTGTCCGCACCCACGGACGTCGTGTCCGGGTCCCGAACTCACTGTCCGAAAGCCCGGACACCCACGGACGGCGGCGGGATTTTTTTTAAATTTTAAAAATTTAGGTTTTCTAATAATGTCCGGGCCCACGGACAGCCTGTCCGTGGCCCCGGACTTTGCAATTTTTTTGTTTTCTGTTTAATTCGATTTTTTCTATAGGCTAACTGGGGTCCGTGGCTTCGGACATTAGGTCCGTGGCTACGGACGGAAACAAAATTTGACCTAATTCTGCCTCCGAAACCCTAGTTTAGGTAATTTTAATTCCACTTTAATTTTCTGTCAAAAAAGGCTAAAAACACAAAAAAACAGAAGCTCGCGCACTTAGGTTAAAACGACTCGTAATAGCCGTAAATAAACCAAGTAGAGGAAAACGACCTAGGAAGGGTAATGAAAGTAATTGAACCCTATTAAGTCGAATACCAAGCGAAGCCCGAACACTCTCCTTTCCTAATTAATAATCTAGGTCAAATTAGGGGTGGCGACTCATAATAGGTTCCAGTGAGCTAGCTTAGGTTTTAATAATTATTGTTATACGACATAGTTATTAATCTTAGTTATAATGGACCTAAAACCCGTTTAGATCCTAATCAACTTTAATCAACATAGGATAGGTTTAAAATCGAGGCTCACAGACTGGCGACTCTGTTGGGGGACAAACTTCTTAATTTTAACTTGTTTAACTTTAAGAAAGAGGGCTTAACTCGAAATTGTTTATTTATGGCTTTATTACTTTGTTTGTTACTTTTGCGCACTTTAATTTCTACACCTTTGCGTCATATGAGAGCGAGGGTCCACAACCGATTCATCACCATTTCCCCCGGGACCCGTTTGAGGGTCCCCTGTCAGGGACTCACACCTTTTAGGTGATGTGAATAAGCGGGGGAAAAGAGGGAGGATGTCGTCTAAACCACATCCCCTTAATACCCTGGGCTTTAGCCCATCAAGCGTTTTCCTGGCAGTGCCCTTACCTAGCCCATTGTTTTCAGTCAAGACCCGACCGTAGACGCACACCTTTAGGTGATGAAAAAAGTGGGGAAGCCCAAAGAGAATAGTGTGCAAGCCCTATTCTTTGTGGCGACCTGGGCCCATGCCCCACGCACCTCCTCCGGATCGATCCATACCTGGTTTAATCTTACACTATGTGACATGTTGAATTTGTGTGGGGCCTTGTTTACCCGCATGATCGGCCCCTACCCACCTAGAAATTGATAGAACTTCTCCTACATCAACTCAGCCCAACCCGATATCGCTGGCTTTATTGGTTTGCGGCCCAAAACCCTGCTTGATTTGAATGTGTGATTATTTGTTTCGGTCGTTTCGGCCTAAAGCAAAGTTTAGATTTAGGTGATTTATCTTTCAGCCCAATTTGAATTACCAATTTAGTTCTACCCACCCACGGAAACAAATCCACCTGAAGCAATCCTAAAAATCCACAGGCCTTTCCATTTCAAGGCCCATTCTAGTCCAGGAAAACTTTTCACTCGGCTTTGACCCACGATCCTGACACAGGGATCATCTTCAGCCCCAATCATAATTACTTACTTTACTCACTCGGCCCAAATTCCAATTCACATCCCGAACATGGTTTAGAAATCACTCACTTCAGCCCATGCGCTTTACTTTTAACCCAAACACATTCTGGCCCAAGCGCCCAATTCTCAGAACATTTTAGCCTAGGCACCAGTTCACAGCTCATGAATCATTTCGGCCCATGTGCCTCTCTTCCAACTCATTTCGGGCCTCAGTGTCAACCCACAATTTTCAAAACATTCCAGCTCATGTGCTTTTCTTGCAGCCCAAACAAGTTTTAGCCTAAAACTTCTTCGCGGCTCAGAATTTTTAGCTCAGGTCACTTTTGTTTTCCAACAGATAAGCCCAAATTTCAAAGAATGGCAGAGGGAGGAAATCCAATCAACATGGATGCCCAGTTAGCCGAAGAATTCAATGGGATGCTGGAAAAGATTGAGCGCATGGAGAGGGCCAACAGGCCAGCCGGTTTTGACTACTTTTCCACTGGATTATATCCCAAGGTTGATCTCCCTCCAAGGTTGAAATTGCCAACACTTCCTCTATACAAAGGTTCCTCCGACCCACAACTTCATTTGGCAATGTTCGATAAGGAAATGTCCATCCTTTCGCTAAACGACATGCAGAAGGCCAAGGTATTTGCTCACTATCTTGATGAGACCCCTCAGCATTGGTACATAACTCAAAGGATAAATACCAAGACCTACGAGGAGGTATGTGAAGCTTTCCTGCATCATTTTGAGTACGCTAGAAGTTTGGAGTCACCAGGGCTGATCTTGCAAGCACACACAAACAGAAGGTGAATCAATGTCTGATGTTAAGCGTTGGAGGATGAAGGCAGCCGCAATGCTCACACAGATGGACGAACAAGAGCAAATCCGAATGGTAATTAAAAATATGCAGAAGCAATACAGTGACGAGTTGAAATTCACATACTTTCCTAGCTTCAACATGCTGATGGGACAAGTTAATGTCCTACAAGAAATGATTCACCAAGGGGAGTTAAAACTTGGGAACTCAAAAACACCGGGAATGGCTCGGGGACGACAGCCTGTATCCAAAGTGGCACCCGAAAGAGAACTAGGCAGCATGAGGTAAACACCGTTCGACAGATAAAAGGACCAGGACAAATCGTTGGGGCAATGGAATCATCCCGAAAGAACTCCCGTCGGAGAGAGTTCACAAACATCGGTCAACCATTGAGCCAGGCTTTTGAAAGACTCCAGGAATGAAACATGCTGCAACCTCTCACCCCTCGACAAAGGGACCCCAAAAAGGAAGGAATCTGAACAGTATTGTCAGTATCACCAGCTTCCCGGTCATGACACGACAACTGCAAAATTCTGAAGCAGCACATCCAAGATCTTATCAATCAAGGTTTTCAACTCCCCGAGTAGGAATCCCATGTCAAGCACCATCAGAGAGTGCTATCTTCAAGTGTTTTCTCCGATTTCTCTTTACTAGTCATTTTTATGTTTTTCCAATGTTTGTAGTAGTTAGTTTCCTTTATCATTTTCGGTAGTTTCTCTAAGTCTGTAATTTCCAACATTATCTCATGATTCATAGATAAAATCATAGTTCCATTTTCACAATTCCTGTACAAATCATTTTTCATTCATCGAAAAACAAAAAAACAAAAATGCTTTCCAGGGAAAAGGATCACGGAGTAATCATTTCCCGACTATGGAACAGAACGATTTATCTCTTGTTTCTAAAAGTTGAACATGCCACGCTAAGCATCACAACTCACCCCAAAACATCCAAAACAACTCACGAAGCAGTTCCAAATCCACATCTATCGAATTGTTGTCACAAACCCCAAATCAATACTGGGGGCAATCTGAGTTTAGAATCATTGTCTTCGAATCTCTTGGTTAAGCTTGTGAACAAGTTTCTGAGTGAAGATCTCGCGAGAGTGTCTTAAGTGGTAAAACCATGAGTGAACGAGCGTATCATTCTTATGCGACTCCGGTGAGTCCACATTCAAAGGTGAGGTAAACGGTATAACTCTGACCGAAGGAGATAATTTGTAAATTTACGCTTAGACCTGTGAAAAGTAACAAAGAACGGATATACGACTATCAGGAATGACGAAGCACCTAGGTACAGCACCACATAGCCAAAAGCTTGTAAACCCTGTCATTAAACCCTAGGCACCCCCGCTGAGCCTTTCATATATCCCTTTTCGATATTATGAACTCCACAAAAAAACCCAGCCAATGATGAATGTCCGACCCGGTGACCAAAAGAGGCGAGGAGCCCGACTCTCAGATAACATTCTCATCAGTCCGAAGAAGCAATGCCGCTATCAGCATGACAAAGTGATCCGCAAATGGTCCTAGAGTGACACAGGATCCAAAGAGCTCACATCAAAACAGCTCTCGAAGCCCAAAACCGGGAAACACAAGAACCCCGAAGGCAAAGTCAAGAAAGGATAAAGAAAAAAGGCAAACCTGAAGTGCCTCGAAGAAATCCAAATGACAAAGAGAAGAGAAATGGTGTAAAGGACAACTTCAAAGTCCAAGTCCAGAAGCTCAAAAACAACGACAACACAAAGCAGCTAGACGACTTCAAGACAAGGAAGATGAATCCGAGAGAAGACACAAAGTGCAGCTTTGGTCACCCCTTTAAACTCCACATACCTCAAACATCCCTCCATGGTCCCATTGTCTTGCATCACACCCCATGGCCACGTTATAAGCCTCAAAGACTTCCGACTTGGTAGTTGTGTATCCAATCACGTGAAAGTAACAGATCGAATGCGTAAATTCATCAAATATCAAATTCAATGGTCTAGAAGTTGTGACCGTAAGTGAGAAACGAGTGTAAACACCAAACACGTCGAGTGTAGGTTAGGAAGCACCAAATCAGAACATAAGCCTTGACCCTGTGAGGACGAGACTCATTCGCACGTTTGATCAAAGAAAATACTGGGGGCAATCGATCGGAACGATCGATTGCCATGAACTCTAGCTCATATTGTCTTAAGGGAAAAATACTGGGGGCAATTGTTGGCTCCAACAATTGCTATGACAACACCAATTGGAACCCAAGGCTTAAGCATCACCACCACCATCCCACCACAGGCACACATAAGCCCTTACCACCACATCAAACACCTCAGGCCCACATAAGCCCTTACCACCACATCAAACACCTCAGGCCCACATAAGCCCTTACCTTCACTTCATACACCACACAGGCCCACATAAGCCCTTACCTTCACTTCATACACCACACAGGCCCACATAAGCCCTTACCTTCACATCATACACCATACCCCACCGGCGGCATGTTCATCTCGTAGGAGATAAATTACAAGTCCGAAGTCTATAGTTAGGAAATGATGATTCACTTTCCTTTTCACTAAACAAATTTTTTCAAACAACAATTTCTTGTCTTGAACAACTTTCCTTTAAACACTTCGGTTTCATAAACCTCATCATGGCCGCATTTGGCACACTTTCTAGCAATGTCTTGCTTTGGACAATTTTTGATCCTTAACATTGCCATGTTTGGCACATTTTCCAATGATTTCTTGTTTTGGACAAGTCCTACTACTACACTTTGATTGTATTTTGACATGCACATCATCTTTGCCATGTTTGGCACTTTCATAATCAACTTTCATTATGATCATTTGCATAAAGTTAACCTTGCATCCGTCCGTACGAAACTCCTCATCATAGACCAGAGATACAGATTCTCACCCCGAAGATACAGATTCTTCAGAGATACAGATTCTTTAGAGATACAGATTCTCACCCGATCAGAGATACAGATTCTCAGCCGAAGATACAGTCTCTTCAGAGATGCAGATTCTCAGCCAAAGATTCAGATTCACCAGAGTAGATGAACTCAACCTCAGGCTCATCACGAACCTGATTTCCTACCATTCCACTTAGGCACCCATAGGTCATACTTTACATTCGTCAATTTACGCACACATCACATCAATCTCATTACATCTCCTTTCATTTTTAGGTTCCCGACACCTTACAATGCTCGGCGTATTCCAATCAAACTCCAGGTTCCTGACACCTTATAATGCTCGGTGTAATCCATTCAACTTCAGGTTCCCGACACCTTATAATGCTGGGCGTATTCCATTCAAATTTCAGGTTCCCGACACCTTATAATGCTCGGCGTAATCCATTCAAATTTCAGGTTCCTGACACCTTATAATGCTTGGCGTAATCCATTCAAATTTCAGGTTCCCGACACCTTATAATGCTCGGCGTAATCTATTCAGCTTCAGGTTCCCGACGCCTAATAATGCTCGGCGTATTTCATTCAGCTTCAGGTTCCCGACACCTTATAATGCTCGGCGTATTCCATTTAATTTTAGGTTCCCGGCACCTTAGATGCTCGGTCTTGATTATTCACTCTTAGTTCAGTCCACTTTTCACATTTTAGGTAGTCAATGCCTTAGAATCGCTTGACATGTACTTCACTCCTTTAAAGGTAGTCAACGCCTTAGAATAGCTTGACATCATTTCATTCATTATAGGTAGTCAACGCCTTAGAATAACTTGACATCATATCATCCTCATAGGTAGTCAACGCCTTAAAATCGCTTGACATCCCTTCCACTTTACTCATAGGTAGTCAGCGCCTTAGAACAGCTCGACACAACTCGTCGGATTTCAATCTACATGTAAGGTCTTTTGAGATCCAAAATTTTGGGGTATCACTCAGGCATCAACTAGTCTTTTCATCTTCATTACAAAGCCTAGTTGACGGGGGGTAATCTGTTATACCCAAATATCATAGTCATTATGAAAGGTATTTCATGATTTTCTGATAATATTTATTCTGGAAATTAAGCTTTTAATAAGCTAGTTTCTTTAATAATTAACACATGAAATAACCTCAAAATAGAAATAAAAGGGTTTTCAAAATTAAAATAAAATTGTCACATGGTTAGCATGACTACACACAGTCATAAACCTGAAATTATTTTATTTGAAACCTTATCCCAAAATTTAAAAGAGAAATTCAATCATTTTTACAATTTTCTCTCTCCTCTGGAAAATACCGAAATCAAAACAAAATGTCATGAAATTTTAACACACGATAGAGGATGATTTTTAGAGACTAATGCCGTTGGAATTTTGTTATTTCGACTTACCAATCGTAAGTTATGAATTATGGGAGATTCCAGATTGTAATATTTTCATCTAATTGGTTATTTATCGAAAAAACCTGATTCCAACTCTCAAAATTCCTAAAACTCGTCTTTTATCTTTGGTTAAAATTTCAGAATTTTTATCAACCTGTAGCACATTTTTAAAAATCAGATTCTCTTAGAGCACAAAATCAGGGTTTTAGATAAAAATCTTGTTCTATCAACTTGGCCATGCTCTTTCTATAAAAGGCCTTCCAAAAAACGACCTAGGGCAGAGGAGAACATCCCCATAGTAAAAAAACACAGCCGTCTACTTGCCTCCCACGTTTTCAACACTCACAACATCGAAACTCTATCGAAATCATCCCAAAATCACCAAAAACACATTCTTTCTTCTCCCATTGAACTTCCAAGCATCAAAACACCACAAATACAGAACCAAAATGTGCTTAACAACACAAGGAAGGAGTGGTCAGAAGCTCGGGTCAAAGTCGAACCGGATCGGCCACCAACGAAGCTTTCAGAGATTCCCGACGTGAAGGAACAACAAATTTTCGAAATCAAAACAAGGTAAAAACCAAATTCTCTAACCCTTCTGGTCTAAATACACTTCTGGTTGAAATTTCTAACCGAATTGATTTTTCCTTGTTTCTGAATTAAGGTTTGTTTGTGTTTCTGCCTTCTAACTTGTTCAATACGTTTCGTCCTTAATTCGTAGTCAAATTGAAAACTTTCAATCACTAACATCTTGTACATCTTTCAGGCCACACACCCATAAATTTTCAGCCAAAAACACCTTCGGGAACAGCCTCAAAGCCGCCGTCCGAGGGCTGTCCGCACCCACGGACGTCGTGTCCGGGGTCCCGGACTCACTGTCCGAAAGCCTGGACGCCCACGGACGGTGGCGGGATTTTTTTAAAATTTAGGTTTTCTAATAATGTCCGGGCCCACGGACAGCCTGTCCGTGGCCCCGGACTTTGCAATTTTTTGTTTTCTGTTTAATTCGATTTTTATCTTCATATAGGCTAACTAGGGTCCGTGGCTTCGGACATTAAGTCCGTGGCTACGGACGGAAACAAAATTTGACCTAATTCTGCCTCTGAAACCCTAGTTTAGGTAATTTTAATTTCCACTTTAATTTTCTGTCAAAAAAGGCTAAAAAACACAAAAAAACAGAAGCTCGCGCACTTAGGTTAAAACGACTCGTAATAAGCCGTAAATAAACCAAGTAGAGGTAAAAAGAACTTGGAAGGGTAATGAAAGTAATTGAACCCTAATTAAGTCGAATACCAAGCCCCCGAACCCGAACTCTCCTTTCCTAATTTAATCTAGGTCAAAATTAGGTGGGGACTCATAATAGGTTCCAATGAGCTAGCTTAGGTTTTAATAATTATTGTTATACGACATAGTTATTAATCTTAGGTTATAAGTGGACCTAAAACCCGTTTAGATCCCAATCAACTTTAATCAACATAGGATAGGGTTTAAAATCGAGGCTCACACCTAGATTTGTCTCTAATTTTTGGAAGAGCTTGCATAAGGCTTTGGGCACGAAACTGAGTTTCAGCACCGTCTATCACCCTCAGACCGATGGTCAAACTGAGAGAGTTAATCAGATTCTGGAGGACATGTTGAGGGCTCGTGTGTTAGACTTTAAAGGAACTTGGGATAAACATGTTCCTTTAATCGAATTTGCCTACAACAACAGCTATCAGCAAGCCTTTAGATGGCACCTTACGAAGCACTATATGGTCGGAAATGTCGATCACCAGTTTGCTGGGATGACTTAGGGGAAAGGAAATTATTGGGACCATATTTGATCTAGGAGACTGTGGATAAAGTTAAAGTCATTCGAGAAAGGCTTCGTGTGTCTCAAAGTAGACAGAAAAGTTATGCTGAAAACCGTAGGTGCCCATTGGATTTCCAAGTAGGAGGTCATGTGTACCTGAAAGTTTCTCCTATGAAGGGAGTCATGAGATTTGGGAAGAAGGGAAAGTTGAGCCCGAGATTTGTTGGGCCCTTTGAGATTCTTAGCAGAGTTGGTGATGTTGCTTATCGATTAGCCCTTCCTCCGACGATGAGTAATGTGCATGATGTGTTTCATGTGTCTACGCTCCGTTAGTGCTTAGTTGATCCATCTCAGGTGGTGCAATTTGAGCCATTACAACTACAAGGTGATTAATCTTACAAAGAACGTCCGGTCCAGATTATTGAGGGGGACGAGCAAAAGCTTAGATCAAGGTCTATTCCATTGGTTAAGGTGTTATGGAGTAATCACTCAGAGGAAGAGGCTACATGGGAACGTGAAGAGGATATGCGAATCAAATTTCCAGAACTATTCGCGGATTAAGGTATGTCAAGTTTCGAGGACAAAAGTTTAAATTAGTGGGGATGATGTGATACCCCAACATATATGTATAAGTATATCGTGCTTTCCCGAGTATAACCATATATTTGTTACTTAAAAATATATTAATATCAGTCGTATATACATATAAGAAGATTGATATATATATATATATATATATATATATATATATATATATATATTTTGTTACATGATAGTCTTCTGGTCGTTTTAATTATATAAGCATATAATTCAAAGTGGTGAAACGTGAGTACTTTAATCAAGCAAGTGTACATATGTTGACAATCATAACTGATGTCGTGAGCATTCAAATTTCTTTTTCTTTATAACCAGCTGTTGCTTTAAAGTGATTTTAAAATGAAAGTAACTGATCTGTTTTACATTCAAACATTTCATATTCCCACTACACGTATTGTGTTAGTGCAGCATCGTTCATTTCAAATTCCGATCACCATATAGCATGATTCAGCTCCTTTTTATTTCCTTTAAAAGGGGCTACACCGTTGAGCATTTTGGCAACAGAGGATAAGAAATAGCAAATACACCCTCAACAATTATGCGATGGTGATCGACGCTGCTGTCCTGCGGAGATTTCTTTTATTCTACCCTCTAAACTGAATCTGCACTTCTTGGTTATTATTTTTTTTTTCTTTTCAAGTGATACCAAGTCCTTCTCGATGATTGCTGATCTAAGTAAGTGTCGTAAATTCTTTCTCTATTTGAATATATTATATATATACAACAACTATCTTTTGTCAAAATAAATCCTACCTTTTATACTCTCTTGCTTCTTCTTCTAGTTTGAAGATTAACAAATTCTGATTTGCGGAACTATACATTGCTTCTTGACTGTCAAGTAAGTAATAAACTTTATGGATAGAGTAGCTGTTCCTAACTATAAATATTATATCCTTTCAATTAGCCCGTTTGATATACATATACATGTTAGGTTGTAGTTTTTTTTAATATACTCTTCTTGATGCGTAAATATTATATCATTTCAATTAGCCGGTTTTGATATATATATAAATATGTTCGGTTGTAGTTTTTTTATATACACTTCTTGATTAGTAAATTATTTCCTCTACCCAATACTATATTTGTACATACACGAATCAATATATATATTTAACCAAATTACAATTAAGTTTTGTCCGGCGTGAATAATTTGCTACCTTATAAGAAAACTTATGATATGAACAGGAGTTTGATTGTTTCAGTTTGCCGAGGTTAATTATTTATTTATATACTATCTCTAGCATGTGAGATGTTATTTCCGATACGAAATATTAGATTTGAAGTTGTATGTGTTTATATGTGATATATTGAACCATGACAAGGAGCTTTCTCAACATGAACCGCGGGTAATTGGATAAGTTACTCCGTAGCGCGCTATGATTAGTTAGACAACATTGTTAATGTCATTTTATCGGTTAGTCTATGGGCTACCACCTGCAGGTTTTAGTTCGGACATCTTTGCAGTGATGTCACTTTAGTTTAAACGACCTCTATCATGAGGTATCCTTAGTAAATAGGGTATGATGGTTATTGATGCCATATCCTTTGTAGGTTAGCTCCCCGTTATGGTTCACTCTGGTAATTTCCAACACGATTTCTTGCTTTACTTTGGTTTTTTTTACTATCTAATAAATAGCCTAAAAATAATTGAACATATCCATTGTTGATTCTTAGCCTATTTAATTCGATAACCTTAGTTTATATAATTATTTCACATGAGTTAAACCATTAGCTATTCATTCATATTTTATGAATATTTGTGTTTTGAACTTTTGCTTTGTTTATGAGGTTTATTGCTTACTGGGCGTGTGGTTTGCTCATTCCCCCAACTTATCTACTTTTGCAGATCAGTAATTCTCAAGGCGCCTCATTTGCTATTTGAAGTTGTTAGCTACTATGCGGTGTTTTAGTTCATCATTTTCTTTTCCAACCTTTGTTACGAACTGTACGGATACAAACTCTTACATTTTGATTTTCTGCTTTCAACAGTAGGACTTAATGAGAGTGATACACTTTAGTAATGAATAAATACTTTTAAGTAATTTAGAATAATATTTAGTTAGTAGCCTTGTGTGCTTCTTTGTCGTGTTGCGGCACGCGGCGTGTCGGCGACCTATTCCACCTAGGGTGGTTTTTGGGTCGTGACACTTCTAATGGTGGTCTTCATCTTCAAAACCAAAAACATCCATGGAGATGAAAGTGGTTATTTTTGAATTTGGAAAAGAGGGAAATGCTCTCCTTGATGAGAGGATTCTAATGGTACTAATTTTGAAATTTTTGGTGGAGGTTTGAGTATTTAACAAGAGGAGAGAAGTAGGGGGCTGTGTGGGAAGTTGCAAATCTGTAACACCCCAACAAACATTAACACACTTAATAACAAACTGCAGCGGAAAACAAGCTTCATCACATTACATAACTCGTTGGTGTTACACGCCGTTAACCACCCACGTGGCTAACAAGGCTATTACATATACAATATATCGGTCTGATGGACTAGATTCCGAGCGACTACACATTGCTATCCCTTTCCATTAACAACTGCTGATAGAAATACATACATTCCAACTGTACCGAGTATTCACAAGCTAATGCCGATAACAATTTCGGACTTACTACACCTACTGTACACATACAACTTAATGATTACCCATGTACAAGCGACTACCCCGTCCTACTCTCGAACGGCTTCCAGCTCCTTGTACCTGAAATAGGAAAATAAGAGAAAGGGTGGCCCCCAAGGGGCTCAGCACCTTTGCTGGTATGGTAATCCCGCAGCCCGCATGCTACCGGGCCACGCACAACTAATTGTCATCTTAGCATGCAGTTGATTATATTTGAATCATGCATGTAAACTATAAACACACAACACATAACATTCCACCACAATTGGCTCAACAAACAGATGACACATCCTTACTTGATAAGTCACTCATTGTGTTCATGAACCCTAGAGGGTTCTCCTCTAGTGGAGCTACTTCCTTAATAGACGACACTTACCCAATAATCGGGTTATCCATAAACGTCTCTTTTATAAACTGGGATTCATATCCATGATCCACATACACCACATAACAACACTTTTCACGTTTCAACATGCACATAACATAACATCGCAATGGGAATTGCAGTACAACAATAACACATAACATAAAGGGAACGGTTCTCTTAGGAACCGACCCAAACATAGTTAATTCATTTGTGAGCCTAGAGAATGATGTCACCCTCATGATAAACTCGTTATACAACACTCATTACCATCCTAATAGTCGGACGAGTAACTTAAGTTAAGATGGTTCGGATATAGTGCCCCGAACACACCACACAAACACATGTTCCCCCTAAACCGATCATAAGTCAGAATAGCTAAGCTTTGGAGTAAACTAATGGGATATCGTAACCCGTGGAGTTAACAACCATAACAGAGAGGAGGTTAAAGCTAAGAAGAATACCCACTCCTAAACAACGCGCGACCGGAATGACCGGATTTATCACCCCCCCATAATATATATATAAACATAGTTAAGGGCTCCACTGTGGAACCTATCACATCCATACACCATACAGTATTACAACTGGATTAAACACACAAGGGAGGTCCATACATTCACACACAAACATCACACAATTAACTCACGCATAGTCGTGGTTAGAACGTTCCCATGGTTTGGGTCGTTAAATCCGGATACCGTTCTCTTATGTGATCCTAGATTGGGTTAGCTAAGATATAACACTTTCGAGGTTAAACGGTATCGGAATTGAACACGCCACATAAATGAATTACTATAAACTCATTACATGTTTTATCTTACAACGTGGCAAACATACAGAAAAACACATTGGCATACAAGCCGGTGTAATCCGGTAGGACACAGGTTGCGAGAAAACCATACTTGTCACCGGGGTTTCACTCTAACGTGCCATCACATGTTCCTCGTAACATCTCTGAACAACTGGTAAAATTACGTTTACTTTCATTAACATTGGGGTAACATAATTGTTTAAAGTCTAATGCTCATGACTTATCCCCGTTAACTAGTTAAATAACTTCACATTTTTAACTTGTTTTACTCTCACATTTTACTACAACTTTTCACTCACTTAGTTGTCATTATATCTCACCTAACATGTCCTTAACAATTTTATAACATCATTACTTATCAATCCCCATCATTACATATCATTTTCATACCTTAAACAACATTTTTAGAGTTGTCCGGGACTTGGTCCCTACCCTAAGTCCCGGACCAACACTTAAGGAATCTCTCGGGTGATTTTAATAGGGTGGTTGGGACCTTGTACTGACTCCAAGTCCCGGACCAAGACAGTCTTCTTACTCTCGGCCCTTTTTGTGTATGGTCCGGGACATCACTCAAATTCCTAGGTCCCGGACCACTGTAACAGAATTCCCAAATTGACTTTTCAAGTCTTGTTTCATTTATTTTCTTCATCCATTGATTTCCCAAACTTCACACATGAACTTAGGCATATCTCTAATACCAAAATATCACTTTGATTCACTTAAAACATTGGTCAACTTGTCACTCATTTTCCTATAAATCTCTTAACACTTTAACATTCTTCTTTTGCTTTTCTAAGTGGTACTTCACCTATAATGACAACCATACCAAGATGTTTCCTCTACACCTTAACATCATCTCCCAAGCATATTTTCTTACTAACTAAATTTCCTTGTTCACACCTTCTTAAAATTCCTTCCTCAATCTTTACCTAACATCATTCCCTCCTTGTACATCAACATTCCTAACCTTAAACAAACTTCCCCAAGACTTTAGTACATCCCACAAACACCCATTGGATTTCCAGAACTTCCAAGATAATGTCTAAATCCTTGTAGCACTCTAAACACCTTAATACATGCTTTCTCCCCTAGTAAAACATTGATTCATTCCTAACACTTCCTAGTTCACTAAAACTCCTTTAAGCACTTAAAATTTCTTGTACATTATCCAAATTTTTCCATGGGTTCTCCTAGCATATTGTCACACCAAAACACATTATTTTTCACCATAAAACATTTAAGAACACCTAAATCCATCAAGAACCTTCTCACACACAAAACTTCACCAAATTTACACTACATCACAATATAGTGCATATTTAAATTGCTTGGCACTTAGGCCCTTAAATAACATGGCTCTTAGGCCCTTAAATTGCATAAACCATAAACACTGAATTTCCATCATAATATACTGCCTTTGATCTGCAAATACACTCAACATACATATGCCCTTAATAAACTTCTTGAGAGCATTTTACTAGCTCATTTGCCATTGGCTCCTTAGGTATTTTATTAAGCAAATCGAGCTCATTTTTCCTAGGCATTTAAACTACATTGAGATAGTTTGTTTACCTCTTTTCTTCAAGATTTTTACTTGAACACTCTTGTTCTTCCTTGTTTGGAAATCGGCAAGAGTACTTGGCTACTTGTCAATGTTCTAATCAATACACAAGTAAAACCAATGAGCATTCAAGCTTCATGCTTAAACTCATTTACAAACCCTAGGTTATATATATTGTCTTTGCACATTAGGATAGTTGTTTTACCTTCGAAACAAAAGAGAGCTTGAATAAGCATCAAGAGAGGACTCCTCCTTGTCCTTTGAAGATTGAAATGAAGCTATGAAAGAACAAGAGAAGACACCATCAAAGGTGATTCTCGGTTACACATCAAAACAAGAGGAAATGTTGTTTTTCTTTGATTTTCCTTACCTTGAAGCAAAGGAGAATGACAGGGCATGAAAATATGAGCTCAAGCTCCTTCAATGGTGAATCTCCATGGCACCGAAATGGAGTTCTTGAAGGTTTGAAAAGAGTGAAGTGTAGAGCTTGGCCTAACTAAGACAAATATGGTCTTAGAATTTGATTTGGTATATGGAGCTAGAAGTTACTAGCCATGGAAGTTGGAGATGGCATTGTTGCTGTAGCTAAACCGATGGAGAGAGGAGGAAGAAGGGTAGGATACGGTGGGAACAAGAGAGGAATGAGAGAATGTGAAGAAAGCTTGCTTTTGGAGATATTTAAACTAAAAGCAAATAGTAACTATGCTTTATTACTTTTCCTTGTTTATTTGATTGGTCAAGTGTGGTGAGTCACACATGAAAACCGGCCCCCTTTACATACTTGGGCATATCATGGTCTTTGTTGACCAACTAACTTACTTATATTGACTTATGTCATAAACTATCATATTTTAGTTACTATTCACAAAAACAAGGCACATAGTTGTGAAATTTTTGATTTCCCATTGATTTAGACTTCCAAATGTGATACTAAGTAGTACACATGTTAATTAAAGAGTAATGATGGACATTTAGCCATTCAAAACTCATTTACAAAACAATTTTTTCCAAAAATGTGCTTTTAAGACCCCTAAAGCACATTTTTGTATTTTAACTTGGTTTTCAAGCTTGGTTCCTTTAGTATTATTTTTATTATGTTCATTAACATATAATTAAGTATAGATATGACCTTTAGGTCTTTATACAAATTATCCCAAGCTTAGAGCACATTTTTGCCAATATTGACTTTAAGGTATCTATTTGTGTTTTGTTTGGTTTGATTGTCTACCAAGGGTTTCCTAAGGACTTAATTAGCCTAATTAAGTCATAATTGAATATTATTAAGTCTTGGTAGGCTCTTTGGGTCCTAACCAAGTTCACTTCCAAGCTTAGAGCATGTTTTTTGCTCAAATTGTGTCTTAGTGTTTATTGTGTTTACTATGGTTTTAAATTGTTTCACTGATGTTTCTAAGGCACTTTTTAGCCTTATATACCATAGTTTAACATTTAAACAACATATCAAGGTTTGGGGTATTTCAATCTACCCCCCTTAAAAGAACTTCGTCCTCAAAAGTTCACACTTCCCACACATCATTGGATAGAACACGGGGATAACTCACAAAATAGAACTTCCATAACCAAATGTACTTTACATCACAACCTCGGACTTGACGGTCCGGGCAACATACTCACATCCATACATAACATAACATACTCGCATGATAACCTCGGACTCAATGGTCCGGGTATCTTAACAACATTTGCACATAATAAAAACAACCCTCAAACTCTTGGGTCTGGGTAACATAACAACATTTAGACCCATAGGTCTTGATAACATTCACTTTGGAACTCAAGGTCAATATAATATTTATTACACGTACCACACAACATGTCATAACATGTATAACAACCAAAAATATCCTCTTATATACATTGTGATCCCGCAGAACCCGGTCGCGATGGACACCTTCTGGTCCCCGTCCCTTTGGGAGATCAAAACAAATCATTAATCTTTAAACATATATACTTCTCATGTCACCGGTCCGAAGACAAAGGCTCATGCGTCCTCGGCTCGTGAGCAAGTACTACAAAAAATATTCTTTACTAGGTTAAGTATAAGAGAATCCTTTATTTCAATGTTAACCGACTGTTTTGGAAATACCAATTGAAAATCCTTTTGAAAACGCAATACAACTCCAAGTCCAACTTATGGTCTTTCCTTCTTTTCTTAGCGTGGTTAGTTGTGACCACTTATAGGGAGCTTCAAGAATCATCCAACCCTGATGTGATCAGCATCAGTGTTGAACTATCCTTCCACCCCAATTTGTGTTCGGCTTCCCTTGATCTCATGATAATCAAGTTTCACCTCCCACTTCAATTTCAAGCATCAAGTAAATCACTCATTTCCAATTTTCTATCTTTTTAATCATTCTAATCATGATACATCTCCAAGGGATAGAACTCCGTCTATCAGTTATTTCCATTCACTTTAATCAAGTTACCTAGGGAATCTAATTCTCACTAGGTTCTATGTCGGTTTCATACCCTTTCATGAATCACTATATTACATATATACATATACTTTATCAAAATACAACACACAGTTTCACATTTAGTGTCATATGAACATATAAGGTCAGGGTTTTAGTTCCCCGGGAGTTTCTCTACTCCCCACACTTGTACTATCACACACAATGTTAACAAATAAACACACTTATCACAATGGTATTCGCATCTTCTTGTGCGCAATTACCACAATTAAACCATGAATGAATGTGTATGTTTACGTAACACACACACCAATAATCAAACAATTTATTTTGTGGTATGCACAATATAGGTCACATACACTACGTACACTTGTACGGTAATACACACTAAGTGGTTTTGCGCTCTACCCCCCTTTAAAAGGGATTACGCCCACATAATCAATCACTGAACATTGGCTTAAAATGTTCTGCCGTCGTGAAGTGTTTTAACTTCCACGCGGTCTGTTATACAATGTGTTCGGGTTAGAGGATCTTAACCATATTGGCGGTTTAGTCCCTAAACCAAGAATTCTCATTGGAGTTTGCTTAAACTCTTAACTGGTTTCGGTTCTGGCCTGTGAGGCTTCTAGGCATTAATAATAGCCATTCACTCATATTCACTATGCACATTCAACACTTGAATCACTGGCTCACTAGTTTCTACTGCGCAACCCTAATAACTGTAGAGCTTAGTTTGCCCCACTCTTTATTCTTACTGTATTGTACATCCCATTTATCACCTTTATCTTGGTAACAATGGTTTCTCAACCGATGCGTGGGTATATCTTACCGTGAGCGAATTCGGTGAGTTACAAACTTTCTATCCACTTCCATAATAATTTTCTGTGTATGCTGCTATGTATTTTACAATGATTGTCTTGATTCTTTCAGACTTACTGTCAGTTGAGGTTGAGCTACTACCTAATGTGTAGTGCTCTCTCGGTTATTTCCCACACTCAAGGTATATTCCATACCAATATTTGGTATTTAGTGCTACTGTAGTCACTTATTCTTAATCAGGCCTCCACATTTGGTTTTGTACAAGTGTTCTTTCACTGGTGCGACCTTGCATTTCCTATGCATCACTATGTCGTTATAAGCCTCTTTCTATTTCCTCCACAATTGACATTTCCCGAATTCTAGCTATCCCACTCGATCATTACTGCACAAGTGCAATACCAAAACACTTAGTCATACAGAGTGCAGAGGCATAAACTCTTGACTGTAAATCTCTTATGCAATTCGCAATGGAATTCACACTGTGTTTTACTGAGATTCTTATCTCATAGTACTAGCTACCGGCTTATTGCCCAATCTGTTTATCATCACTTCCCTTGCACCTCTACTGAGTTTAACTCATAACTGGTCTAATCTGCCATATTATTATTCAACAACACTTATACAACGACCGCTTGCTGTGCACCGTGCTCTTACTCACTTATATGGTATTCACTGTCATTTTAGCTTCCACACATATAGTTACATCACTCGTATTATGGTTCACCACTCATTTGGCTGATTGTTGAATATTCAGTCTTTTGAGTCTTAATACTCCTTGAGCATTGTCCATTACTCATTTAGTGTCACACATCTATGGTGGTTGGTATTAGACTTGTTACTCTTCGGTCTCCACAAGTGGTATAAGCACTACTTTTCGTATCATTCCCATTCAAATCCTCCTCCGGTAATAACGATATTGGTCCACCCTTAACATATTCCCTGAACTTAGTTCACCTAACTACCGTTGTTGTGGTCTCACAATATTAGGAGGTATCCCCACTCTTAAAGCAGTGGTTCGTTCTCCGCTCTGTCTACCTGTACAACATAAACTTCTACAATTGATTAGGTTATATAAACATATCCTGTTTGTGGCTTATAAGCCTTATTGCCTTGAGCTCCGCTCATTGTAGGCTGTCCACACACATGTACTTCTCTGTACAACATCACATGGTTTGGATATCATATTGAGCTCCATGACAAGGTCGTTGCATTCCGTTTCCTTTCATGGGATGCCCCTTAGGATTGTCAGTCCGTCTCTGACAACTTATGTATAGGCTGGGTGTTAGTTTCAACCCTTGTGTTTCTGTCACGTTATTTCGTTCAACTATCGTTGATGTGAACACCCTTCAAGAATTGCTCTTGGGTGTTTCTAAGTTATGCCATTACATCTGGTTCGCACTTATTGGTATACTCAGTTAGCCACGCCGTTTAACTGGTTTATTATCCTCTTCTATGAAGATCAACATTTCCTGGTAGTGTAGGTACTCATTCTGGGAGTTTCATCCCGTTCATTGCACATTAATGTGTCCACATTAGGCATCTGCTTGCCATGCTCAGGCTGGGTCACCATTCCAGCTATCATGTTTATCCCTGGAATCCTTAAGACATATGCTATGTCTTTACATAACAGTTAATGCACTTCGTATTCCCTGACTCTTAAACATTTCCTTGAAATAAATTCACTAACTCCTTTAGTCTCGTTAAATTAACTGAGTTCCTTTACTTCAACCATTCTCGGTATTCCTTAGCTCTTGATTGACTTACACTGTTGACCGTAGTACGGAGTTGACTACTTCCCGTGTTCCGGACTCTACTTGTATACATATGTGGGGTACCATGCTGATACATTGCTACTTACCCAACTAACCCGTAAGTAGGTCTGTCAGGCCCACAAGCTCCATCGGAGTGCGGTCGTCCCACATTATAGTTGGTACACTCGTAGTGTCCGTCACACGCCTAGGTGAAGTATTGTGTTATCAACTCCCTTATATTGTCCTGTGACAATATGCATTCCCTGGTTCCCGAACTTAATCAAGGGAAGGTTTATCCACTATTGTATCCTTATCAACTACCCGTGGGTTCACCGGTTTCCTTTCCGGTTATTCAAAAGTAAACTGGGTATAACTTACCTACCATGTGGCATTGAGGCCGGTATAGGTCCTCTGGTTTGGTTTTTTTTAAAAGAAGGTAGAAAATGGGTATGGGTTTGAAAGAACATTTGGTTTTGAAAGAAAAAAGTTTGGAATAAAACTGAGTTTAAAAGAAAAATTCTCATGGTTCACAACGTCTTCTTGCCTTAACCAAATCTAGCTTCTTGCTGACTTTGACTGGTGTACTTCCAATTACAGAGGTTAGACTATCAAGCCCTTCCACGGTTATGATGATCCCACTTAACTTCGTGGTACTTTACCAAGTACTTTGTAGTTGTTAAAACTTTCCCGAACAGCCCTGTTATAGCAGCACTTGCCATGGCAAGTGCGCCATGCTAACTGGCTTATCAGTTCAACATTTACCGGTTGCGGTATTGTTTTTATCTACACTGTCATCAGTGGCCTTGTTGGCCCTCACTTGATCTTACAGTCTAGACATTAAATCCCTTGGGTGACTTCTCACTGTCTTCACATAATAATCATTAACTAGGGTGTTTCCCATCCTTGGAGTACCCTTTTACTTAGTTTTGTTTCCTCTTCGTAGCCCGTTCCACGCATTTGTCGTGGTTACTGAGATCTGTCTCTTGTTTGGGTACTACGTTGTAGTTCCTTTGTCGGTTGGTATACCGTTGGTGTATCATTTAACAACTGTGGTCCCGTAGACACTCGTCTCGGGTTTCACTAATCCACTTCTTGCCTGATGCACGGTTGGTGCGTTGCAAGCTGGTTGTTCTCGACTGCTCAACATGTCGGCCCATGTTGCCGGAAATTCTATTCTCTTATACACAAAATTCTTCATTCTTCGCTATTAAATGTGGTTAACATTGTTCAGATGGAAACCGTCTCCGGGATTCCCAGTTTTCGGGATCTACCGTATGACTGGTTCTCCGTACCTTTAGAGGCACATAATAACAGCCAGATCGGGTATCCCGAGTATGAGAGGACTTCCATCTCTCGGCGTTGTTTCCCAAGTTATAAAACAGGGATTGTGGACGGCGGGAAGGATATTGTAGGTTTTCAGTATTCACTGGTAATTCCTAACTAGCGTATCTCTCACGCTATCACTCAACCCTTAACCCAAAGTACTCTAATCCTAACTCGGTACTTCCTAAGCTCGATAATTCAGTCATCAGAGCGATACTTCGCTCTGATACCACTTTTTGTAACACCCCAACCAACATTAACACACTTAATAACAAACTGCAGCGGAAAACAAGCTTCATCACATTACATAACTCGTTGGTGTTACACGCCGTTAACCACCCACGTGGCTAACAAGGCTATTACATATACAATGTTTCGGTCTGATGGACTAGATTCCCAAGCGACTACACATTGCTATCCCTTTCCATTAACAACTGCTGATAGAAATACATACATTCCAACTGTACCGAGTATTCACAAGCTAATGCCGATAACAATTTCGGACATACTACACCTACTGTACACATACAACTTAATGATTACCCATGTACAAGCGACTACCCCGTCCTACTCTCGAACGGTTTCCAGCTCCTTGTACCTGAAATAGGAAAAGAAGAGAAAGGGTGGCCCCCAAGGGGCTCCGCACCTTTGCTAGTATGGTAATCCCGCAGCCCGCATGCTACCGGGCCACGCACAACTAATTGTCGTCTTAGCATGCGGTTGATTATATTTGAATCATGCATGTAAACTATAAACACACAACACATAACATTCCACCACAATGGGCTCAACAAACAGATAACATATCCTTACTTGATAAGTCACTCATTGTGTTCATTAACCCTAGAGGGTTCTCCTCTAGTGGAGCTACTTCCTTAATAGACGACACTTACCCAATAATCGGGTTATCCATAAACGTCTCTTTTATAAACTGGGATTCAAATCCATGATCCACATACACCACATAACAACACTTTTCACGTTTCAACGTGCACATAACATAACATCGCAATGGTAATTGCAGTACAACAACATAACACATAACATAACGGGAACGGTTCTCTTAGGAACCGACCCAAACATACTTAATTCACTTGTGAGCCTAGAGAATGATGTCACCCTCATGATAAACTCGTTATACAACACTCATTACCGTCCTAATAGTCGGACGAGTAACTTAAGTTAAGATGGTTCGGATATAGTGCCCCGAACACACCACACAAACACATGTTCCCCCTAAACCAATCATAAGTCAGAATAGCTAAGCTTTGGAGTAAGCTAATGGGAGATCGTAACCCGTGGAGGAAACAACCATAACAAAGAGGAGGGTAAAGCTAAGATGGATACCCACTCCCAAACAACGCGCGACCGGAACGACCGGATTCTTCACCCCCCCATAATATATATAAAACATAGTTAAGGGCTCCACTGTGGAACCTATCACATCCATACACCATACAGTATTACAATTGGATTAAACACACAAGGGAGGTCCATACATTCACACACAAACATCACACAATTAACTCACGCATAGCCGTGGTTAGAACGTTCGCATGGTTTGGGTCGTTAAATACGGATACCGTTCTCTTATGTGATCCTAGATTTGGTTAGCTAAGATATAACACTTTCGAGGTTAAACGGTATCGGAATTGAACACGCCATATAAATGAATTACTATAAACTCATTACATGTTTTATCTTACAACGTGGCAAACATACAAAAAAACACATTGGCATACAAGCCGGTGTAATCCGGTAGGACACAGGTTACGAGAAAACCATACCTGTCACCGGGGTTTCACTCTAACGTGCCATCACATGTTCCTCGTAACATCTTTGA
This sequence comes from Limonium bicolor, assembly GCA_023374045.1. NCBI lineage: Eukaryota > Viridiplantae > Streptophyta > Magnoliopsida > Caryophyllales > Plumbaginaceae > Limonium > Limonium bicolor. The sequence continues at coordinate 249,156,952 of CM041779.1, forward strand.
ACAACTGGTAAAATTACGTTTACTTTCATTAACATTGGGGCAACATAATTGTTTAAAGTCTAATGCTCATGACTTATCCCCGTTAACTAGTTAAATAACTTCACATTTTTAACTTTATTTACTCTCACATTTTACTACAACTTTTCACTCACTTAGTTGTCATTATATCTCACCTAACATGTCCTAAACAACTTTATAACTTCATTACTTATCAATCCCCATCATTACACATCATATTCATACCTTAAACAACATTTTAGAGTAGTCCGGGACTTGGTCCCTACCCTAAGTCCCAGACCAACACTTAAGGAATCTCTTGGGTGATTTTAATAGGGTGGTCCTGGACCTTGTACTGACTACAAGTCCCAGACCAAGACAGCCTTCTTACTCTCGGCCCTTTTTTGTGTATGGTCCGGGACATCACCCAAATTCCTAGGTCCCGGACCACTATAACAGAATTCCAAATTGACATTTTCAAGTCTTGTTTCATCTATTTTCTTCATCCATTGATTTCCCAAACTTCACACATGAACTTAGGCATATTCTAATACCAAAATATCACTTTGATTCACCTTAAAACATTGTCCAACTTGTCACTCATTTTTCCTATAAATCTCTTAACACTTGTAACATTTCTCTTTTGGTTTCTAAGTGGTACTTCACCTATAATGACCACCATACCAAGATGTTTCCTCTACACCTTAACATCATCTCCCAAGCATCTTTCTTACTAACTAAATTTCCTTGTTCACACCTTCTTAAAATTCCTTCCTCAATCTTTACCTAACATCATTCCCTCCTTGTACATCAACATTCCTAACCTTAAACAAACTTCCCCAATACTTTAGTACATCCCGCAAACACCCATTGGATTTCCAGAACTTCCAAGATAATGTCTAAATCCTTGTAGCACTCTAAACTCCTTAATACATGCTTTCTTCCCTAGTAAAACATTGATTCATTCCTAACACTTCCTAGTTCACTAAAACTCCTTTAAGCACTTAAAAGTTCTTGTACATTATCCAAACTTTGCCATGGGTTCTCCTAGCATATTGTCACACCAAAACACATTGTTTTTCACCATAAAACATTTAAGAACACCTAAATCCATCAAGAACCTTCTCACACACAAAACTTCACCAAATTTACACTACATCACAATATAGTGCATAATTAAATTGCTTGGCACTTAGGCCCTTAAATAACATGGCTCTTAGGCTCTTAAATTGCATAAACCATAAACACTGAATTTCCATCATAATATACTGCCTTTGACCTGCAAATACACTCAACATACATATGCCCTTAATAAACTTCTTGAGAGCATTTTACTAGCTCATTTGCCATTGGCTCCTTAGGTATTTTATTAAGCAAATCAAGCTCATTTTTCCTAGGCATTTAAACTACATTGAGATAGTTTGTTTACCTCTTTTCTTCAAGATTTTTACTTGAACACTCTTGTTCTTCCTTGTTTGGAAATCGGCAAGAGTACTTGGCTACTTGTCAATGTTCTAATCAATACACAAGTAAAACCAATGAGCATTCAAGCTTCATGCTTAAACTCATTTACAAACCCTAGGTTATATATATTGTCTTTGCACATTAGGATAGTTGTTTTACCTTCGAAACAAAAGAGAGCTTGAATAAACATCAAGAGAGGACTCCTCCTTGTCCTTTGAAGATTGAAATGGAGCTATGAAAGAACAAGAGAAGACACCATCAAAGGTGATTCTCGGTTACAAACAAAAACAAGAGGAAATGTTGTTTTTCTTTGATTTTCCTTACCTTGAAGCAAAGGAGAATGACAAGGCATGAAAATATGAGCTCAAGCTCCTTAAATGGTGAACCTCCATGGCACCGAAATGGAGTTCTTGAAGGTTTGAAAAGAGAGAAGTGTAGAGCTTGGCCTAACTAAGACAAATATGGTCTTAGAATTTGATTTGGTATATGGAGCTAGAAGTTACTAGCCATGGAAGTTGGAGATGGCATTGTTGCTGTAGCTAAACCGATGGAGAGAGGAGGAAGAAGGGTTGGATACGGTGGGAACAAGAGAGGAATGAGAGAATGTGAAGAAAGCTTGCTTTTGGAGATATTTAAACAAAAAGCAAATAGTAACTATGCTTTATTACTTTTCCTTGTTTATTTGATTGGTCAAGTGTGGTGAGTCACACATGAAAACCGGCGCCCTTTACATACTAGGGCATATCATGGTCTTTGTTGACCAACTAACTTACTTATATTGACTTATGTCATAAACTAGCATATTTTAGTTACTATTCACAAAAACAAGGCACATAGTTGTGAAATTTTTGATTTCCCATTGATTTAGACTTCCAAATGTGATACTAAGTAGTACACATGTTAATTAAAGAGTAATGATGGACATTTAGCCATTCAAAACTCATTTACAAGACAATTTTACCAAAAATGTGCTTTAAGACTCCTTAAAGCACATTTTTGTATTTTAACTTGTTTTCAAGCTTGTTTTCCTTTAGTAATTGATTTTATATGTTCATTAACATATAATTAAGGTATAGATATGACCTTTAGGTCTTATACAAATTTATCCCAAGCTTAGAGCACATTTTTGCCCATATTGACTTTAAGGTATCTATTTGTGTTTTGTTTGGTTTGATTGTCTACCAAGGTTTCCTAAGGACTTAATTAGCCTTATTAAGTCATAATTGAATATTATTAAGTCTTGGTAGGCTCTTTGGGTCCTAACCAAGTTCACTTCCAAGCTTAGAGCATGTTTTGCTCAAACTGTGTCTTAGTGTTTTATTGTGTTTTACTACGGTTTAATTGTTCACTGATGTTTCTAAGGCACTTTTTAGCCTTTATATACCATAGTTTAACATTTGAACAACATATCAAGGTTTGGGGTATTTCAAAATCGCCAATGGAGGCTTCAAAGATGAAGAAGAAAATCAGAGGGTGCGTGTAGTACGTGGGAGAATTAAAGGAAGTAGGAGAGAGAGTATGCTAAAGTAACTTGTTACTTTATTAGTTTGTCCTCAAGTGCATTAGGAAAATAAAAGACTGAGAGGGGGCAATTAAAATCGGCCCACACACTGCCTCACACAGATTTTTGAGTTTTTACTTTTAAAAGTGGACACACTAGTTTAGTTTATTTAATCACCCCACAACTTCCCGGTTTTTACAGTTTTTACCATTTTCCCGTTTATTGATTTTATTGGTTCTAGACCTTCATTAATGTTTATTAATGACTATTTGGTTGACCAAAATTGTTACGAGTCTATTTGACCCGCATAAAGTCATGTTTTCCCGGTTTCCTCGAAAAACACGCTTTAAGGTTCGTTTGTGTTTTTAATCCGTTTTAAGGATCCGTTTTCTTTGGGAATCATTCCCTAATATTTATTTAGGCATAATTAAGCCCTTAAAAACCATCATTAGCCTAATTAGTCCTTATTTTTAATTTCAGGGTATTTCAGGGAGTGAGTTGGTCTTGTGGATAAGGACGTCTTCTGAGAGTTAAACATTCTTTCTGTGCCTTTAGGCTAAGCCTTTAGAAATCTTCTACTTTGTTTCATATGTTAGCCAGTGAGCACTAAGTTCTGAGTGTTAGCATGATGTGAGGTTCGAGCTTCAGAGATGTGAGGTTCCTTCCGTGTGTATTGGATAGATGTGAAGAAAAACGCTAATTCGGGAGCCGAAAAAGTTTAGTTTGATTCCAAGTTGTAATAGAGAGTTAGTGAAGTCGAGGAGAGTTAGAAAACCTGAGTTCTAACCTATTTTACCTACAAATTTAGGTGACCTTTCACGGCGGGATTCTTTCAAAGTTTTGTTGATGCTGGTTCCGGATCGACTTCGAATTGAGCTTCTGACTTCTTCTTTCTTATGTCATTAAAGATGTTTGGCTTCTGTATTTTTTTGTTTGTTTTGTGTTTTTGATGTTTGGAAATCTGATTAGGGTAGAAAGATTGTGTTTTCAGTGGTTTTGCGTTGATTTCAGTGGTTTCGGGAGTGCAAATACGTGGGAAGAAGGTTGACGGCTGTGTTTTCTGACTTTAGGAATGTTATTCTCTGGCCTAGGTTGATTTTGGGTAGGTCCTGAAATACCCCAAACCTTATTATGTTGTTTAAACACCTAAATAAGGTATATCAAGACTAAAAGAGTCTTAGAAGCATTAGTAAACAAATCTAAACGATAGAAAACACAAAATGTGCTTTAAGGTCAATAAAGGCCAAAATGTGCTCTAAGCTTGGGATAAGCTTGGTTAAGACCTAATGAACTTACCAAGACCTTATTTATATACTAATGAACATATCAAACCAATTAGCAAAGAAAACCAAGCTTGAAAACAAGTTAAAACACAAAATATGCTTTAAGGAGTCTTAAAGCACATTTTAGAAAAATTGTCTTGTAAATGAGTTTTGAATGGCTAAATGTCCATCATTACTCCTTAATTAACATGTGTACTATATAGTATCACATTTGGAAGTCTATATCAATGGAAATCAAAAATTTCACTTCTATGTGCCTTGTTTTTATGAATAGTGATTTTAATAAGCTAGTTTGTAACATATTTGTATAAGTAATTAAATTGACAAATAAAGACTATAATACCCCTAAGTACTATTGGGGGCCGGTTTTCTTAAGTGTGGTGACTCACCACTCTCTTGTTAATATGTTAAGTAAATAAAGATGACTAACTAAAGTACTATTTACTTTATAACTACAAATATCTTCTAAAAAGCAAGTTTACCTTCATTTCTCCTTTCTTCCTTGCATTCCCACGGTTCCATGCTCTCTTCAACCTCTCTTCTTCATTCTCTTCTACGGTTTGCAATAGTACACACCACCATCTCTATCTTTGACCTCTTGTAAAGTCTAGCTCACTTAACCAAATCAAAAACAAACACACACCATTCTCTTCCTCTCATCAAGCTCTTCATTCCTATCTTCTCAAAACTTCAAGAGCCCCATTTCGGTGCCATGGAGTTCCACCATTGAAGGAGCTTGAGCTTACATTTCTACATATTATTACTCTCCTTTGCTTCTAGGTAAGGAATCTCAAAGAAAAATCATGTTTCCTCCATGTTTTTACCTTGACCGAAAATGCCCATTAATGGTGCTCTTTGTGTGACTTTGTTCTAGCTTCATTCCAACCTTTCACGGACTAGGTGGAGTTCTCTCTTGATAGATATCCAAACTCTCTTCAAAGACCAAGGTAAAACAACTACATTAATGTTTTTGAAATAATGTAAACCTAGGGTTTACAATGAGATGAAGCTTAAAGCTTGAATACTCATTATGTTGTTTGTATAATGTTTAGAAGTTGACAAACAATCTAAAGCCTTGCCGATTTAAACAAGGAAACAAGAAAGAAGTTGTGAGGAAAAAAGGGTAAATATGCTAACCTAATGTGGTTTAAAGTCTTAGGAGAGAAATGAGCTTGTATTGATTATAAAAATGATCTAAGGAGCCAATGGGAAGTGACTTAGAAGAATGCTCTTAAGGGCTTAGTAAAAGGCATATGTGTTGTTGAGTGTATTTGCAGGTCAAAGGCAAATATATTGTGGAAATTCAGTGTTTATGATTTATGCATCTTAAGGGCCTAAGAGCCATGTTATTTAAGGGCCTAAGTGCCATGCAATTTAAATTATGCACTATATTGTGATGTAGTGCTAAATGTGTGAAGTTAGTGTATAAAGATGTGTTTGATGGATTTTAGTGTTCATGGTTGTTTGATGGTGAAGACAATGTGTCTTGGTTTAGTAATGTTCTAGGAGTGGTCATGTCAAAATTTAGGTAACAAACAAGAAGTTCTAAGAGTTTAAAATGAGTTTGATAAGTTAAGAAGTGTTTAGAATGGGTAGGTGCTTTCCTTGTGAAAGAAACATGCATTAAGGTGTTTTAAGATGTGAAAAGGGCTTAGACAATGTTCTAGAGGATTTTATAATGCAAATGAATGTTTTGGGATACACTAGAGTCATTTGGACTTGTGTTAGGATTTAGGCAAACTTTGGTGAACAAGGAGAAAGTGTAAACTTGAAAAAGGATTTCAAGAATGACATAAGAGTAAGTTGTGAGAATAGATGCTTGAGAGATGATGTTGTTGTGGTGAGGGAGTATTTTGGTATAAGTGATCATCTTAGGTATGAAACACTACTTGAAGACTAGGAGAAAACATTGTAAGTGTTAGGAATTTTGGGAAGAAATGAGTAAAGGTTTAAGGAATTAGAAATGAGTTTTATGAGTGTTTAAGGATGTCTTAAGGTGTGTTTGAAGTGCCCAAATGAGGTTATGGTGTACTAGGATATGGGGTGAAGTTTGGAGTTAAATGAGAAATAGAAAACAAGGGTCTGGGGTAGACCGAACTTGCGACCGAACTTGCAAGGTCGGTCGAGCCCAGTTTACCCTGCGAGAATTGGCTTCTGGAATGGACCGACCTTGGGGACCGGACTTGCAAGGTCGGTCGGGCTTGTATTTTGTGTACGGATTAAGTTTCTGGAATCGACCGAACATGGGACCGGACTTGGCAAGTTCGGTCGGGCTGAATTTTCAAAGGGAAGAAACTCTCGGGAATGGACCGAACATGCTACCGAACTTACAAGGTCGGTCGGAGTAGAAAATTTTGACGGAAATATGTTCTGGAATGGACCGACCTTGTGTAAGGTCGGTCGGTAAGGTCGGTCGGACCAAAACTTGTAAAAAAAAAACAGAAAAGAATGTGACTTATGTAGTTAACCCTAGGGGGTATAATGAAGGTAACCTAGGGTAAGTTAGACATTTAAACATGTCAAATAATCATGTTAAACACTTAGTAAATTTGAAGTTAAGTAAGTTAATTAACCGACATTCTTGAATCATGTATAGGAGTGACCTACAGTGGAAACAAATCGAGGCAAGGACCAAGGTATGGTTTTCTTGCAGTCTGTTGCCTACCGGTTTACACCGGCTTGTGTGTTGTATGTTTTTCTGCGTGTTTATAACGTTATAAGATTTAAACATGTAATGAGTTTACAGTTGTTCATATTATTGTGATGTTATGATGTGACTCGTTTCCCTTGTGTGTGTCTAAGGTGACTTACCACCTGTTGTGTATTGGTTGTTAAGTTCCACCGTGAACTTCTAACAAGTGCTAACTGGGAAGTGAGGAATCCGGTTGTCCGGTCATGCATGTAAGTTAAGAGTAGATATCAGAATCAGATTCGACTCTTATGTTGTTAAGATTGTTCTCCTTAATTTGGCGTTCGATCTCCCGCTAGCTTCCTCCAAAGCTTACCTATTCTGACTTATGATCGGTTTAGTTGGAACATGTGTTTGTGTGGTGTGTTCGGGTCACTATATCCGAACCATCTGTGACTTAAGTTACTCGTTCGAATAACAGAACGGTAATGAGTGTGTGTAACGAGCTTAACATGAGGGTGAACCATTCTCTAGGCTCTTATGTTGTTTAACCTTCTTGGTTTGTTGTTGTGGAAAGAGTATCCACTGTGTATGTGATGTTGTGCTATGTACTATTGATGCTATGCCACATATTATGTTATGTTATGTTGTGTATAAAATGAATGCCATGTTATCATGACAATTAGTTGCGCGTATCCCGGTAGCCGATGGGCTGCGCGTTAACCATACCAGCCAAGGGTTGCTGACCCCCTCGGGGGCTCCATATTTTTACTGCAGGATGAGGATCGAGGAAGCAGAGTGGCTGTAGGATCTAGGCTGCAGTTGTACTCTGGTTTGTTTTGGATGTTGAGCCCGGGATGCGCCTGTGCTCCCGTGGCATTATATTTTGATCCCGTTGAAATTACTATGGCGGTATATTGACAGTTACAGTGAAGGAATGTAATTAAATACTCGGTATTGTATATGATGTATTTATGGTTTAGTTTTATGCTCGGGAGTCTGATCATCAGACCGGTACACTTGTATTTATTCTGCCTTGTCAACCATGTGGGTGGTTGACGGCGTTGTAGCACCGAAGCGTTTAGTTATTGTTTAGTTATTTATTTCCGCTACGATTTCATTTAGTTGTGAAGTATGATGTAGGGGTGTTACATGTCCTTTTATAGAAAGTGCATGGCCAAATTGAATAAATAAATTTTTTATCTAAAACCCTGATTTGTGCTCAAAGCGAATCTGATTTTTATAAATATGCTATAGGTCGATAAAAAATTCTGAGATTTTAACAAAGATAAAGGACAATATTTAGGAATTTTGAGAGTTGGAATCGGGTAATTTTGATAAATAACCGATTAGATAAAAATCTTACAATATGAAACATCCCGAAATTCATAATTTACGACTGAAAAGTCAAAATTGTGAAATTTCAATGGTGTTAGTCTCTAAAAATCATTCTCTATCTTGTGTTAAAATTTCATGACATTTGGACTTTTTTTGGGTAATTTCCAAAGGAGGAGAAAATTACAGGAATGTTTGAATTTCACTTTTGGATTTTGGGTTAAGATTCCAAATAAAACGTTTTCTAGTTAATGTCTGTATGTAGTTATGCTAACCATGTGTCAATTTTGTTTTAATATTTGGAGACCTTTTCTTTCTATTTTAAGGCAATTTAATGTGTTAATTATTATGAAAATTAGCTTATAATGTGAAATAAAAGCAATATTTCTAGAACAATTGTTATCTGAAAATTATGAAATGCCTTTCACAATGAATATGGTACTTGGAAGTGTTTTATATGGTGAACAAGTCATATGAAAATAGAAAGTCCCGAGAATATTCTTGGAAAATCCCGCCTTGGTGCATTTTGACCGTTTTGCCTTTGTCTTTACATTTGTGCGTTTGACTCTATTCCCGAGGGTCAAAATTTTGGGTATAACACTTTTATGTGCAATTTAAATTCCTACACATCTGGCATCATATGAGAACGAGGGTACACACAAACCGATTTCACCCTAGGACCCGCCTTAGGGTGCCCTGCCAGGGACTCACACCTTTTAAGGTGATATGAATAAGTGGGGGAAAAGAGGAGGATGTCGTCTAAACACACCCCCTTAATCCCTGGGCTTTGGCCTCAAGCATTTTTCTGGCAGTGCCCTTACCTAGCCCATGTTTGGTCATCCAAAGACCCGACCGTAGACGCACACCACATGGTTATGTGAGAAAAGTGGGGAAGCCCAAAGAGAATAGCGTGCAAGCCCTATCTCTTTGTGGTGACCTGGGCCCATGCCCCAAGCACCTCTCCGGATCAATCCATACTCAAATTGGATAAGCGTCAAGTGAGGACATGTTAAATCTGTGTGAGCCTTGTTTGCATGTATGATAAGACCCACTACCAAGCTTAGAAATTGATAGGAACTTTCCTACACTAACTCAGCCCAACCCGAATTTGTGACTTTATTGTTTATGGCCTAAAGGCCCTGTTTGGTTTAATATGTGAGTCATCTGGGCTTCACCCCAAAATTTTAGATTTAGGTGATTTATTTTTTCCGGCCCAATTTGAATTAAATTTAGTTCTAGGCCCATAAAAAATGAATCCACTTATATTAATCCATAAGATTGAAATACTCCAAACCTAAGTATGCTAAGTAAACCTCAATTTATGATGTAATAAGGCTAAAACATGCCTTAAAAACATTGGTAGACAATTTAAACCAAGGAAAACACAAGAAAACGTCATAAGGGCAATTTAAGCAAAAATGTGCTCTAAGCTTGGAGTGTCTTTGATTAGCACCCAAATATCATTCTAAGACCTTATAAACATGCTAATAGACATGTTAAATCAATTACCAAAGAAAACCAAGCACAAAAACGAGTTAAAACACAAAATGTGCTTTAAGACACCTTATAGCACCTTTTTAAGAAATTGTCTTAGAAATGGGTTTTGAGTGGCTAAATGCACATGATTACATCTTAATCAACATGTGTACTAATTAGTATCACATTAGGAAGCCTAAATCAACGGGAAATCAAAAATTTCACAAATTTGTACACTAATTTGTGAATAGTGCCAAAGAGTACCTAGTTTAAGCCTTAGTCAACATAAGTCAATAAGTTGGTAAACCAAGACCTAAATATCTCATTAGTACGGGGGGGGGGGGGGGTTTAAATGGTGAGTCACCATAAGGAGCCAGCACATTAAGGAAAAGAAGAGGAAATGAGAAAATAATACTATTTACCTTTTAAAAGAGAAATATCTTCACTTACGCCTAGCTCTCTGCTCTCTTCTTCATTTCTCTTCTTCACCAACGTTTTATTCTTCCCCTCTCTATTCCAAAACCGTTCCAAGCAGCATCCATGGCACCACCACCTTCAATTGCTCACCAAATACTCATTTTAGCTCCAAATCAAAAAGTGAGCATAGATTATTCTTAGTTGGAGCAAGACCTTCCTTTCTATCTTTTCAAGTCCTTCAAAGCTCAGGTTTGGTGCCATGAGAAAACTCCATTGATGGAGGAAAATCAAGTTTTAAGAGCTCTTTTGGTTCTCCATTCATCCAAGGTAATGAAAGTGAAAGAAAAATCTACTTTCCTTCAGTTTTCTTCATGTCCGAAATTTCTTTCTCATGGGGTTTTGTTTTTAAAAAAAACAAAAAAACAAACCTTGGACTAGCTTGTTTTGATCACCAAGGACTAGTGGAGGTCCTCTTTGATTCATATCCAAGTCTATCTTGAGACTTCATAGGTAATCATCCACTTTTAAGCTTTAAAATGCACATTTTAACCTAAGAACGAGTTCTATGAGTAAAGGAATATTGCTTAGTGCTCATTAGATTATTTGAATGTGAATTAGAACATTGGCAAGGGAATTAAAGTTCATTGCCAAAAGTCAAGCAAGAAAATTCAAGGAGAGAAATGTGAAAAGCTTGGAAAAACAAGGTAAATGTTTTACCTAATGGTGGCTTAAGGTTTTAAGGGATGAGGTTTAGATAGGTACTAATGTAGCTTAAAGCTTACATTATGTAATGGGTTATATAACCTAGGAAAAAGAATTTAAACAAGCTTGTGAACTTGTGACTAAGGAGCCAATGGGAAATGATTTAGTAAGATAATTATAAGGTGAATGGTGAGAACACTTATATTGCTATGGTTGCATTGTTGTATGTATTTGCAGGTTGAAAGCTATTATTATGGAAATTCAGTGTTTAAGTCACTTAAGGGCCTAAGAGCCTTGTCATTTAAGAGTCTTAGTGTTATACAGTTTAAGATATGCGCTATATTGAGTTTCTTGTGAATGAGTAGATTTGAGTGAGAAATATGATGAGAAAAAGATTTGATGTGTGTGAGATGATTGAATGATAAAAACAATGCATATGGGCATGATAATGTACTAGAGGAGCTATGACGAAATTTGAGTAGAAAAAAAGTGTTTAAGTGGTGGTTGTGAATTAATATGACCTTGGATTTACTAGGAACCATTAAAAGGAATTTGAGTGGAAATGAGTTAACAAAGGTGTCCTTGAGGTTTAGAATGGCCTAGAGTTGTCTAGGAGGAATTAGAGGTTAGGTGGGTGTATTAAACACACCAAAATCATGGTATGAGGAATGTTAAGACTTGAGCAAAAATCTGGAGGAAATGACATATAATGTTTTAAGATGATTTAGGTATGAACTAGAGAATATAACAAAGAGAACTTTTGGGTAGCTTGTGTAAGTGGTGAAGATGCTTGTAGTGGATTAATAAGGTTGTAGTTTTGAAGGTAATGAGTGGACTTGGGTGATGGAAGTGAAAATTACAGGAGAATGTTGTAAATTGTCAAGGAAATGACTAGGAAGGTATAAGAGTGTATGATCATGAGAATGGTGAGTAAATTGAGTAAAAGAGGTGGAAATGTCTAAGGAGGGTGTAGCATGGTCAAGGTATATGAAGAACAATGTTAAGGTGTTAAGAGGATGGAAAGAAATGTATAGGTATGTTCAAGTTTAGGAGTGATGAGTAACAAATGGGAAGGAGAGAAATTTGTGCATGAAGATGCAAGATAACCTTGGGAAGTTTAGAAAAGGAAAGATGGATGAATAATGATGTTTGAGGAATAGTTATATTGGTTGAAGAGAAGCACTTTGGTCAGTTGAAGTTTATGCAAAATTTACATGTTGGAACTGTAAGAAATTAAGTTATATATGTTAAGAATTTGGTAAGAACTTGAGTAAATGATCAAGGAATTTGGAGGTGAATTGATCCATGAGTTAGGAGGATTTTAAGTGCTAAAATGGTGTAAGAACATGTGAGAATACATGGGGAAAGATTAGGAGAAGATTGGGCCAAAGAAGAAGTGTGGAATGAGGCTCAAAACTGTAAAATTTGACAGTTTAAAGTGTGGTCCGGGACTTGGTCCTTGGATAAAGTCCTGGACCAGCACTAAAAACAGGTCGAGAATGCACCCCAGGACTGGTCCGGGACCTTGGGTAAGTACCAAGTCCCGGACCATAGTTAAAAAGCTGTCGAAAGCCATAACAGGTATTGGTCTGGGACTACAGATCCGGACCATGTCCCGGACCAGGTAAAATTACAAAGAAAGTGTGCTTTTTTTATGGTAAATAATGGGGGCTTGTTGGGTAATGCTATTATAAGGTTGTTAAGAGTTGTTTGGTGGAATTTTATGGCCATTGGAGGTGTGAACAAGGGTGAGGTGAAATGGAAGTAAATAACATAAGTGGTTAAGCTTGAACTACAATGATTTAGTGGTATTTAGTTGGAGATCATTACTGATGATATGAGTTAGGTTAATTAAAAGAAATTAACCACCCGATTCGATCAATGTTTGAGGGTTTGAGAATTTGGACTCCGGAGGAGAGTAAGAAACCGAACGACCAACGGTGAACGGTATGGTTTTCTTGTAGCCTGCTTGCTAACGAGGTGTCCCTCGGCTTGTGTGCTATTTGTTTATGTGTGCCGACTAAACTAGATAAAGCATGCAACCAGAATATTATGTTTGTTGTGTGATTGTGATACACTAACACAACCTACTGTGACAACTTACTAACAATGTTTAGTAAAGAATTGTGTGAGAATAAGAAACACTCCCAAACATTGCTTTCTTAGTAACCGAAAGAGGTTAACTAACAAACACTGACTTTGAGGCTTCTACTAACTAGAACTTGGACGGAGTGAGGAATCCAGAATGGTACAAGCACATGTGTATTGGGGGAGGTCGGTATCCTTACCAGGTTCTGACTTCCAAATATGACTTGTCTTCGGACTCGTCGCCTAGAGTCGACATATAGACTCGACCTCCTCGGACTTCTTGTTTTATGAGGGAGGCATACTGAGATGGTGTGGTGGGATCAACCTAAATCCCAACTAATTCTAACAAATATTGTTTATGTAAACCAATGGAGCTGATAACTCATTGGTTAGGGTTACTTGACCCGAAAAGATAAACAATGAATTAAGGAACAACCATTCTAATTAAAGAACGGTTGACTTAATTGAGTTAAGAACTGAGATAAGATTTTAGATACGGTTTGAGGTAAAGTACAACCAATTCTAATTAAAGAATGGTTGGTACATTGAGACTGAGGTAAGGATTAAGACTGAGGTAAGATAAGAATGGATTGAGTTTAAGAGGTATAATATTTTAAGGAGTTACAAGACTAACTCACTCACTAAGGGAACGCTTTTTAAGTCGTTCATTGTGTTTGAACTTTGATTGTTCATATGTGGCTTGTTGTTTATTGCACTATCTATTACGTTGTGCATCTAATCAATCTCCATGCTATTGACAATTAGTCGCCGTAGCCCCGTTAGCTTGGGGGCTATAAGAGAATCATACCAGCAAAGTTGCTGACCCCCTCGGGGGCTACTGTTTTTATTTTCCAGGTGAATGTCAGAAGGCGACCGTCCTGAGAGTAAGATGGGGTAGGCGTATTACGAGTTTAAGTGCGACCTACGAGTTGTGCATGTACTCTCGTATAGCAATTTGAGTTAATAAGCTGTATAGGATGTAAGAAGCTTGTAAGAGTGTTATGTATTCGGTTAAGGCATGTAAGTACTAATGTTCTTTATATTCGGGTCCATCAATCCGTAGCTAGATCTTGAAGATTTTAGTATGACTAGTTGGTCACGTGGGTGACTAACGACAGTAACACCAAATATTGTAAGAAATCCGCTGCAAAGTTAATATAAGTGAAAGGAGGTTTATAAGATGAGTATGGCTTTATGAATTGGGGTGTTACAAAAAGTGGTATCAGAGTGTAGTTACGCTCTGATGACAGGAATTACCAAACTTAGAAGAATACTGAGGTTGAGTTTGAGTTATAGGTTAAGGGTTGAGTGATAGAGCGAGAGGTGCATTAGTTAGGACTTCCTGGTGTTTACCGAATATCCATAGTGGCTAAACCCGCCCTCCACATCCCTTGCTTGAAGTACGGGGAACAAACGCCAGAGAGAAGAAAGCTTTCTCTTACTCGGGAAAGCCTGATCTGGTGGTTAGTTAACAGTAAGCAGTACTAGAAACATCTTGTTGTACAACAGTTTACAAGAACTTGAAGGTTTTAATTGGAGCGCAACATGGAAATAGGCGCTACCAACGGAGTTCTACCAGCAAGAGAACGGAAATTACCGGCAACATGGGTTGACATGCTACACAGTCGAAATAACCCGCTATACCAATGATAAGAAAAGCACTACGAGTGCAATGGATAGGAAAAGATAAGCAACATGAGTACCAGACAGTGGTCCGAATGAGCATAACAGTGGGATAATACAAAGCATGAGAGTTAAGATTACTGGAAAGTCCAGTTAGAAACGGGAACTCCAAACCACATGCAATGAGAAAGGTTACAAAACTTGGCCGACATAGCGCAGGTGACAATAAAGACGCGTACAATGGTATACCGGAATAGGACTACGATGTAGTGCCTAGAGGAGAATCAGTACTTGGTGACCACGAGAAAATGTGTGGAAACGGGAGCGAGGAATAAGACATAAGTAAGAAAGGAAGGGTTCCCTCAGGAAGAGAAACACCTTGAAAATGACAGTACTGTCAAATCAACCAGGAAACTGCCGGATGGCTAGTTAACCAAAATAAGAGAACATCGAAGGAGTCCCTAGGACTACCAAAGATATAGAAATTAGGTGGAAGTACCACTACCGACGCACACATTACTGATAGCCCATCTTGCATGTCGCACTTGCCATAGAAAGTGCTACCATGGTTAAGCTACACGGAAAGCCATCATGGCGAGATAGTAGAACGCTACAGTCGCAATACATATTAATACCGGATTGTTAATCCATAAGAATGAGAGAATGAGACCGTGGAAGGGCCTGATAGCCTGACCATGATGAGATGAGTCGACGCACCAGTCAGCAGGGAGCTGAACTTGGATGCAATACTAAACGATATAAATTTTCGCAGAGGTACAACCTACTACAATAACAACTGACAGTACGGTAAGAACATGAATCCCGAACCTTGAAGAGGGGAATCTAAGAGATCGCTTAGTAATCCGAGCAAAACACTACGTAAGTAACAACATACAAGGAATGTGTAACGAGATGGAATGAAGATAGTTGATGAAACGACCTTCATGAGGAACGAGATAGAACTCCCAAGATGACCATTAAGAATACCAGTATCAAACGTTCTTCATTGAAGATGTTAGTAAACCCCAGAAACTGGGACAGAGGAAGTGAACTTAAGTTATAACCTACTAAGGATTAAAGACATACAATCCTGACAGAGGAAAGCTTAGAGGACTACCCCCACAAAGCGGGCATAGTCGGGCCGAACAAACAGATTAACGACAGTTAGTATTGTTTGCCTAACTCATTAATTAACACCCAAGTATGATTAATCATCAACGGGTGGCGTAGTCAACGAGAGTTGAACGAAGCATTGAGATGGAAGCGCATGATAACCAGGATAAATATCCAACTTAGACACCGTAAGGCAGATGCCTAATATGAACCTAACCTTAGTTGCTAAAAGACATAAGTCTGTTAGAACGAAAGGATTGTCACAGACACTAGTTAACGCCAGATCACCTCAACGAACTTCCATAGTGGGAAGCAGGATGCAGCAACTTACCATGAGACCTGGTACTACATTTAATATGTAACCTAATGGTAGATAGTGTCAAAGAACCCGAAACTTATGGAGATAATCTACAGACGAGTAAGAGTACAAGTAGTGAACTGAGACATTAAGCACTAAGAGCCTACGAGCCAAGGATGTTAACAACATCAGAGGTCGAGGCGCAGGAAGGCATAAGAAGACTTATTTAAGCCATGGAGGAACTACAAGTCATAGATATAATCGGTTACAAAACCTATGAGTTGACTGCGGAAAATTGCCAGGAAAGGGCACCAATGAGAATATTGAGATAATACTACTGACAGGGGCGGAGAATAAACCATTCCTTTTAGGGTGTGGATACCTCTCCTTGTGGTGGAGCCATGAACGGGAATAAATCCCTCAAAAAGGGCTTTCACGTATTTGAGATAAAATACTCTTTTATTAGAGAATGGAAACCGTAAACCTTGAGTTTTCCTTGGAACATACCAGATACACTCGAATAATAAGGAAGGCTGCAGAGACAGACCTCATATCCAACACCCAGGATTTAAGAATCAGTAATTGTCAGAGATAAACATTATGAGTGCACAGTATGGCACGTCAAGTGACCAACGCTCAAAAGAGCTTGTGATTCAACGGATGACTTCTTCAGTAACCAGTTAAATTACATGGTAAATAACATCATAAAGGATGAAACAATGTGAGAGAAATTAGCCTACTTATGAACCTAAGATTGAAGCAGAACACCTTCATATCAAGAGATAACAATTTTACAACACGGTACGGCAACCGCCATACACCTAAATTAGAGAACTCCTAGTGTGTTTACACCAGGAAGAGATTGAGTATAAGATAAGATGTTAGATTAAGGGATTGAGGAATTGCACCATCAATGGGCAACAGAGGAAGGCGAGCTACCATGGTAGTAGAAGCTATAGAACAATACTTATATAAGTGGATTAAGTCATGGTACGCAGTAAAGCGACCATTTTGTATAAGCCGTCAAATATTGACATTGAGGAAATTAGATTTATGAGTTGAAACCGACATAAGTAAGGAAATAAGATGGTAGACGAACTGTGCATTGATGCCAGTAGTCTAGACTAGGCGAGGTAAGATTTCACAGGAAGCACACTTCCAGTTCCTTAAGGAAGGGAAAGTTCGTTCCTAGTAGATCAAATATGGGAAACAAGATAAGCGGCTTTATGGAAAGAGACCTCAGTTACTAATATATCGAGTCAGTACAGAATACAGAAAGGAGCTAGAGAATACCATACCCAAGAACACAGTAAATGGATTTCCCTTGATTAAGTTCAAGAAGAACAATAAGTGTTATTATGGAATGATGAAAGAGGAGATCAACAACAGAATACTTCATATATAGCAATGGCTAAACGTGTGACGGACACTATGAGTTTACTAAAACGAGATGTGGGATGACTGCACCCCACAGGGGCTTGCAGGCTTGACAGACTCATTTATGAGTTAGTCAGGGAAGTAGTAATGTACCAGTAAGGTACCCCATGCATGTAGACGAGTGGTGTAAGGAACAGGGGAAGTAGTTGACTCCGTACCACGGTCAACGACGCAAGATCAGACAAGACCAACTACTATCACAAACGGTTGAAGATAAGAAACTCAGTTGAACCAACGTCACAAAGTAATTTGAGAACTCCCTTCAAACAGAAAATGATTAAGAATTATGAAGTGCGAAGAGCACGAACTATTAAGTACAGACATTGGACATGTCTTAAGACGTTAGAGATAAAACTGTAAAGCGCAATAAGCACTAAATAGTAGTTTCAGATTAAGAATCATCCTCAGGCCAAAGGTCAGTCGGAAAGAATAATTTAAACATTTAAGAGAACAGTAAGAATATGAATGTTAGATCTCCAAGGAGACTAGATAGACAAGCCACAACTTATTAAGGTCGTGTATATAAAAAGATAACACGTGTCCATTAAGAGATGTTTAGTACTAAATTATAAGAATGCATGATGAGGATATACAATACTAGAAGGATAAGAAAAGACAGTTAAGCCTAAGATTATCAGAGTCGCGCAGCGGAAGCTAGCAGACCAGTACCTTAAAAGCTTTACATACCTGATGAACCGGAAAAGGAATGATGTACCGCACATCTTCCAATGGAACAAATATAAGACTTATCAACTGAATGCTTTAGAACCTTTGAGGTTAGACCAAACTAAATTAAGAAAATGGTATAAGTACCGTTAAGGATCCTCGATACAGAGACTAAGCCAGTAACATGGTCGAGATCCTCTGATCGAATCATAAGTGAGATAGATGACATGGAAGATAGAATGCTTAGTGAGAATTATAACATCTTGAACCTAAATTCAAGAATGGTAACATGTTGATTACGTGGGCGTAATCCATTTTAAGGGGGGTATAGCAAAAAACCGCTTAGCGTATGTTTATGTACTGAGTGCGTAAACTACGGTGTGCAAAACACAAAAGAATTTGAGAATTTGTTTTACATAAAAATTTTGAGATTAATTATGGTTATTGTGCACATAGGATGTGAATACCATACATATTAAGTACCTATCTTGTTAACTCCGGTGTGAGTACAAGTTAAGAGAATTAGTGAAGAGGATTAAAGAGACTTAAGGAATATGAGATATGAGTCGATATGAAACTATGTGTGAGATAAGAATAAGATAACACTATGAGATAGTATTCGATATGAGTTTAAGGTAGGAAATAGTAATGCTATGAGGTATAAGATGGTGAGAATTGGTATGAGACTGATATAGAACTTAGTAGGAATGGGAGTCATGAGGTAATTACTAAGAGATGCACTGGGAATGATTGATGGACTGAGTCCACACCTTGGAGATGTAATGATTAGGACTAGAAAGACTAAAAAGATAGAAAATTGGAAATGAGTGACTTTCTTGATGTTTGAAAATGATGTGGGAGGTGGACCTTGATTTTCTAGGGATCAAGGGAAACCGAACTCAAATTCGGGTGGAAATATAGTTCAACACTAATGCTGATCACATCAGGGTTGGATGATTCCTAAAACTACCTACCAGCGGTCACAATTAAATCACGCTAAGGATAGAGGCATTAGCATAAAACAGAATTGGAGTTGATTGTATTTTCAAATAGAGGGAATTATCCCTCACATGACCTCGTAAAAAGGATTTCCTTTTTACTAAGTCTCGCCCATGAAGTCGAGGACGCATGAGCCTTTGTCTTCGGACCGGTGACATGGGGAGAACAGAGTACTTTTGTATTCTAGCCCATGAAGGCAAGGACGAATGTGCCTTTGTCTACGGACCGGTGACATGGGAGAATACGATGAAAATTATGTGATTGTTTTAATCAACAAAAGGAATAAAGGGAGTTTTTAGTGCTATACATGCTTAAGCATGTTGTGTGATATTTGAGTATAAGTATATGGCAGACCTAATGAGTCAATAAGTTTAAGTACATATAAGCATGATCTATATGATATATGGAATGAGATAAACCGTGTAATCTAATAAAATAAGATGCATGGGAACTTTGGGGACAAAGTTCTTTTAAGGGTGAAATACCCCAAACCTTATTATGTTGTTTAAACATTTAAAATATGGTATATTAAGACTAAAAAGAGTTTTAGAAACATTAGTAAACAATTTAAACCATAGAAAACACAAATAAATACCTTAAGGTTAATAAAGGCTAAAATGTGCTCTAAGCTTGGGATAAGCTTGGTTAAGACCTAACGAGCTTACCAAGACCTTATTAATATTAATGAACATATTAAACCAATTACCAAAGAAAACCAAGCTTGAAAACAAGTTAAAACACAAAATGTGCTTTAAGGAGTCTTAAAGCACGTTTTTGAAAAATTGTCTTGTAAATGAGTTTTGAGTGCCTAAATGTCCATCATTACTCTTTAATTAACATGTGTACTACTTAGTATCACATTAGGAAGTCTAAATCAATGGGAAATCAAAAATTTCATAACTATGTGCCTTGTTTTTTGTGAATAGTAACCAAATTAACCAAGTTTATAACGTATGTCAATATAAGTGTGACAATTGATCAACAAAGACTAAAATACCCCTTAGTATAATATGGGGGCCGGTTTTCTTGGTGACTCACCACACTTAAACAAAAAAATAAGTTAAGTAAAGTTATAAAGTAAAGAGTACTATTTGCTTTACTACTTAAATATCCAAACTAGCAAACATATCTTCATTCTCTTCTTTCCCTCTTCATTTCCCACGTCTCCAACCTCTCTTCTACCTTCTCCATTCACGGTTTTGCAATAGTACCAACACCAACTTCCATTGCCATTATCTCCTAGCTCCCTTTGCCAAATAAAAAACTAAGACCACCATTCTTCTAGTCTCATCAAGCTCTTCAACTTCAACCTTTCAAAACTCCAAGAGCTCCATTTTGGTGCCAAGAGGAATCTCCATGGGAGGAGCTTGAGCTCATCTTTTTACATTTTATTGTTCTCCTTTGCTTCAAGGTAAGGAAACTCAAAGAAAAACTCCACTTCCTTCATTTTTTTATGTTGTCCGAAAATCACCATTGATGGTGTTCATTCTCTTGCTTGTTCTAGCTTCATTTGAATCTTCCAAGGGCTTGGTGGAGTCCTCTCTTGCTACATATCCAAACTCTCCATTTCCAAGGTAAAACAATTATCTAAATGTTCTAAGGCAATATATGTATCTAGGGTTTACAATGAGATGAAGCATAAAGCTTGTATACTCATTTCATTATTTGTATATTGTTTAGAAGTTGACAAGCAATCAAACATCCTTACCGATTTTTAAACAAGGAAACAAGAAAGAAGTTTATGAGGAAAAGAGGTAAATGTGCTAACCTAATGTAGTTTAATGTCTTAGGAAAAATGAGCTTATATTGCTTATGAAAACTACCTAAAGAGCCAATGGTGAATGACTTAGTAAAATGTTCTCAAGGAGACTGTTAAAGGGCATATGAATTGTTGGGTGTATTTGCAGGTCAAAGGCAAATATGATGTGGGAAATTCAGTGTTTATGGTTTATGCATTTCTAGGGCCTAAGTGCCAAGCAATTTAAATTATGCACCATATTGTGATGTAGTGTTAAATGAGTGAATTCTTGTGTATAAGAATGCTCTTGATGGATCTAAGTGTTCTTGAATGTTTAATGGTGAAAACAATGTGTTTTGGCTTAGTAATGTTCTAGGAGAACCCATGTCGAAATTTAGATAATGTATAAGAAGTTTTAGGTGTTTAAAATGAGTTTTGATGGGTTAGGAAGTGTTTAAATTGATTAAGTGTTCTACTAGTGAAGAAAAGATGCTTAGGAGATGATGTTGTAATGGTGAGAGAACATTTGAGACTAGTGGAAGTTATAGGTATAAAACACCACATGGAAACTTAGGGAAAAGTATTGCATGTGCCAACCATTGTATAAGAATTTGGGTAATGTTGAGGAGGTTTTTGGTGAATGATTTATGGAGTTTAAAGGATGTCTTAAGGGGTGTTTGAAGTTCCAAATGTGGTTAGAACATACTAGGGCACTATGAGGTGAAGTTTGGAGTTAAATGGGCAATTAAAAACAAGGTCTGGGTAGACCGACCTTGGGGACCGGACCTGAAAGGTCGGTCGAGCCCAGTTTACCCTGCGAGAAATGGTCTCTGGAATGGACCGACCTTGGGGACCGGACTTGCAAGGTCGGTCGGGCATGGATTTTTAGTACGGATTGAGTCTCTGGAATAGACCGACCTTGGAACCGAACTTACAAGGTCGGTCATGCCTAAATCCTTGTATGTAAGTAAGTCAGGAATCGACCGATCTTGCGACCGAACTTGCCAAGATCGGTCGGGCCTGAGTTTAAAAAGGGGAAAAACTCTTGGGAATAGACCGACCTTGTGGACCGAACTTGCAAGGTCGGTCGGAGTGGAATTTTTTACGGTAATGTGTTCTGGAATGGACCGACCTTGTGTAAGGTCGGTCGGACCAAAACTTGTAAAAAAAAACAAAAACAACAAAGAGTGGCTTAAGTAGTTAACCCTAGGGGGTATGATGAAGGTAATCAAGGATAAGTTTGGGCATTAAAACATGTCATAACCCTGTAAAATGTTTAGTAAAATTCGAAGTTAAGTAAGTAAATTGACCGACGTTATTAATCATGTATAGGAGTGACCTACGGTGGAAACCAGTCGAAGCAAGGACCAAGGTATGGTTTTCTTGCAGTCTGTTGCCTACTGGTTTACACCGGCTTGTGTGTGTATGTTTTCTGTTTGTTTATGACCTTGTAAGACTTAAGTCATGTAATGAGTTTACAGTTGTTAAATATTATTGTGTTGTTAAGTGTGACTCATTTTCCTTGTGTGTGTCTATCAAGACTTAACCACTTGTCGTGAATTGTTTATTGAGTTCTTTGTTGAACATCTAACAAGTGCTAACTGGGGAGTGAGGAGTCCGGTAGTTCTGGTCACGCGTGTGAGTATGGGAGTCGATGTCATAACCGGTTCGATTCTCTTTGTATGTTATGGTTGTTTTCCATTTTGGTTTTCAATTTTCCCTTTAGCTTATCCAAGGCTATTTTACTGACTCACGTCGGGCCACAGGGGCATACTATGTTTGTTCGGTGTGCTTGGGTCACTATATCCGAGGCACCTTGTGTTAAGTTATTCGTTCAATCTAACAGGACGGTAACGAGTTATGTAACGAGCTTAGCATGAGTGTGGCAACATTCTCTAGGCTCTCCATGTAATCTAATTGTGTTGGTTCGCTTCCTAAAAGGATTCGTTCTTGTATGTTATGTGTGACATTGCTATGCAATACTCTTGCTATGATATATATGTTGTATGTTTCAAATGAATGCCATGTCATCATGACAATTAGTTGCGCGTATCCCGGTAGCCAATGGGCTGCGCGTTAACCATACCAGCCAAGGGTTGCTGACCCCCTCTGGGGCTCTATTTTTTTACTGCAGGATGAGGATCGAGGAAGTGGAATGACTATAGATTCTAGGCTGCAGAAATACTTTTGATTATTTTTTTTGGATGTTGAGCCTGGGATGCGCCCATGCTCCCGTGGCGATATATTTGGTACCGTTTGTATTACAGTGACGGTCATTTACAGTTGACAGTGGAGTTCATGTGTACAGTTTACAGTGACGGTTTGTATTAAGTACTCGGTATGTTGGTTATGTATATATGGTTGTTAGTACCTAATGCTCGGGAGTTTGATCATCACACGGTACACTTGTATTTATTCTGCCTAGTTAACCACGTGGGTGGTTAACGGCGTTGTAGCACCGAATCGTTTAGTTGTTGTTTAGTTGTTTTTCTACTGTGATGTCAATTGTTGTTAAGTGATTGGTAGGGGTGTTACAAAAAGTGGTATCAGAGCGAAGTATCGCTCTGATGACTAGAATACCGAGCTTAGGAATATACCGAGTTAGGAAACCTAACGATAGTTACCTAAGTGAACAGTTATGGGAAGGTTAACCACTAACTAAGTGTGGAGATACCTTATTGTCGGGAAGATGTCACAACGTTGGACCGATAAGTGTGCAAGCATAATGCTAATGAATGTTCATGTGAATTCAGATGTCAGGTCGGCCAAGAGGTAGAGGCCGCGGGCGCGGCATTGGTGGTACCGGGAACCTGGGAGAAAATACTACGGCACAAGTCATGGCCGACGCTGTTGCGGCCACCGTAGCCCAGATGGTCCCACAGTTAGTAGCTGCGATGCAGCAGGGGCAACAGCCCGAAGTTCAACCACCACCGCCACCGCCACGGGAGACCAACTGGGTCAAGGCGTTGGCTGATTTGAGACCCCCGTCGTTCAGTGGGGAGACCGACCCTCGTAAGTTGGAGGCGTACATCTCTAAGATGGAGACCGCCTACGAGACCTTGAATGTGCCCGAGGAGGTCAAGGTCCGTCTTGCCGCTTACTATCTGAAGGGTTCGGCTCAGAGTTGGTGGAAGCTGGTATAGGAGGGCAGAGTTGCTGATCCTACCTTTCATTGGAGGGAGTACACGGCTCTGCTGCGAGCCAAGTACTACCTGATACACGTGCAAGAGGCCAAGGGCCTAGAGTTGGACAATCTGAGACAAGGGGATAAGATGACGGTTGATGAGTACTACTCCGCTTTCATTGGACTTATTCACCTTCTACCAGATCTGGGTTACTCAGACCGGATACTGGTGAACCGTTTCTATAACGGACTGAGCTACCGCCTACGCTATGGTATGGGGCCAACCGGATATACTACTTTGCAGGTAATGACCTACAGCGTGATGTGAATAAGTATGTGCAGTGTGTTAATGTAAATGTGAGTTTGTTTTGCGGGGCATAACTAACACCCTAAATAATAGGAGTGCTATCATGCCGCTGCTATAGTAGAGATCACCGTCCGTCTGAGGGACGAAGAGAATGCGCTCAAGCGCAAGGCCACGAGCAAGGGCCAAAGCACGCAAGGGTACGGGGGAGGAAAGAAGAAGAAGCCATACCCCCAGTCCCAGAAAGGACAGCAACAGGGTGGCAAAGGCCAAGCCCAGACCACCACTGCTGAGGAGCCGCTACAGCTCACCTATGCATATGCGGCTAAGCCCTTATGCTCTTACCCGCCTAAGGGTAACTAATAAAATTCGAATACCGAATTCTAGTGTGTGTGTTATTTTGTGGAGTATGTACTGAATGTGTGATGTGTTAGCAGCTAGCACGGGCCCTGGATCCGATCGCCACTACTACTGCAAGTGGTGCAAGGGAGACCACCCCGGCAAGGACTGCAAGGGAGATGATGTGCAGTGCCGATACTGCAAAAAGATGGGGCATCATGACTACGAATGCTTCCAGAACCCGAATGACAGAAACTAAAGGCTAAGGGGCAGTGGAAGGGTAAGGCCACCGTGACCACCGATGGCCCGAAGACGGTGAATCAGCCACCCCCAGATCAGAGGTACACAGATTCCCAGAAGGGGAAGAGGGCGGGATCCGGCAAGGCCGCCCTGAATGTGGTGGACCGGTCTGAGGCGCCAGGGCCCTCTTCTAGACCAGGTACCACCTAAACCGTTGAATGAAATAAGTGATTGCATACCGCATTTCATGCATGTGTGTTAGTGAGTCTAAGTAAACAACCGTGTAAGTAAACAGTTAAGGTATAATGTGAAAGTCACCTAAATTAGGTAATTTGAAAACTTAGGAACCTTCAAAATCTGTTATCCAATCCCCCCACACCAAACCCTAAGGAAACCACCATCAGCATCACCGACCTTCCAATGGAGCAATGTCAGGTCATCCAGCCGGGTATGATACTTTTAAATGGATACCTGACACCGGAAGCACAAATCCACATTATCCAACGATGCGACGAACTGGGAGCAGCACTCGGAGGTTTCTACACACCCGAATACCCGAGCGAATCGAAGATGAAATTGAAGATGATGTGCATGGGTAAGGACTCGAATCCTTACACCAAGACATATCAGGACAAGCGAGCTGAAGATGGAGCAACTGTACCGAGGATACCTGAGGAGTTCCTTACGGTCGTTAACCACGCCGTGGGGATTGCTCAACAAGTTGAAATGGATTCAATTCCAAGCGTTAGGGCAGATTTATGTATTGTAAACTTCTACCGGAAAGGTGGACGGTTAGGGTTACACCAAGATAAGGACGAGTCACCCGAGTCTATAAGTAAGGGATGACCCGAGGTGTCATGGTCCATTGGTGATACCAGAATGTTTATATATGGCAAGTAGAAGCGTGCTGATCTCACAAAGAAGTTAGTGTTGAAATCAGGAGATGTGCTAATCATGGGTGGGCAGTCCAGGATGCTATATCATGGCATTAGGAAGATCAAACTGAATACCGCACCATCGGCAGTGATCAATGCCACACACATGAAACCCGGACGTTTGAATTTGACCTTCAGACAGTTTTAAAGCCTTGTATGATTATGTAATGTGTTAAGCCAGTTGTATATTAAGAGTGCTATATCTAGCTAAGTTTACAATGTAATCGACTCGTGATGTGAAGGGAGTGTTAATCAATAAAGTGGAGTTCTTCGAAGTATATCAACCGTGTTGTTACCAAATACTTATAAGTTGCCAATGAATTAAGCTGTGCACTCGGAACGGGAGGTATACTGGGCATTTGCAATGAGGCAGAAGCCGGCAAGAGCGGCACATTCCTCACCGGTACCTTTCCAGTCAATGGCGTGGACGCATCGATCTTGTTCGACTCCGGAGCCTCACATACATTAATTTCGCTATCTTTTGCGAAGAGGCAGGGGTTAGACGGTGAAGAGATGCTAGACTTTCTAGTCACTCTCGGAAAGAGCGGATCAGGTGTACCCACTACCACCAAGATGCTGTTGTACGAATTCGAGATGAAGAGTTTCCGATCGACTTGATAGAGTTCGACGGATTTGGTTTTGATGTGATTGTCAGGATGAACTGGTTGGAGCGGTACAAGGGCAGAATCCTATGTGCCGAGCATCGTCTGCTTTTCGGAGTCGTCTGGGGTTACTATATCTTACCGCTAGAGGCCCAGGGAGCCTTCGATCAGATCATCACCGCCATGGCTATGTACCGTGAACTACGACAAGGGAATGATGTATACCTCTGCTATGTCCAGGACATAGAGAGAGACCTAGAGTTTAGCCCATATGTGCCGGTAGTGTCGGAGTTTCCTGATGTATTTCCTAAGGAACTTTCGGGCATGTCGCCAGCACGGGAAGTTGAGTTTGAGATTGATTTGGTTCCGGGCACCGGACCAATTGTGAAGGCGCCCTATCGTATGGCTCCAGCAGAAATGACGGAGCTCAAGGAGCAGCTGAGAGACCTACTCGACAAGGGATTTATCCGCCCTAGCGTTTCACCATGGGGAGCGCCGGTCCTCTTCGTGAAGAAGAATGACGGTAGCCTCCACCTTTGTATTGATTATCGTGAGCTGAATGCAGTTACGGTGAAGAACCGTTATCCTTTACCACGCATCGACGACTTATTTGATCAGTTGAAAGGAGCGTCAGTATTCGCCAAGATAGATCTACGATCCAGATACCATCAGATTGCCATCCGTGAGAGTGACATTGAGAAGACCGCTTTCAGAACCAGATATGGACATTATGAGTTTACGGTTATGCCGTTTGGTTTATCCAATGCACCAGCAAAGTTTATGGACTTAATGAACCGCTTGTTCTAAGACCAGTTGGACAAGTCAGTAGTAGTCTTCATCGACGATATACTTATGTACTCGAAATCGAGAGGTGAACATGAAAGCCACCTGAGAAATGTGCTACAAACGTTGAGAAAGAATCAGTTGTATGCGAAATTTTCTAAGTGTGAGTTTTGGTTGAACCAAGTATCTTTTCTTGGTCATGTGATTTCTGAGGCAGGGATCGCTGTTGATCCGGCAAAGATTGATGCAGTGCGCACCTGGCCTAGGCCGAAGACAGTTACCGATATCCGGAGCTTCCTCGGTCTGGCAGGTTATTATAGGAGGTTTGTGAAGGACTTCTCCAGTGTCTCGAAGCCGATGACTTCCTTGATGAAGAAGGATGCTCCATTCGAGTGGACAGATGACTGCGAGAGTTCTTTTCAGAGTCTCAAGGATGCTCTGACATCTGCACCAGTTCTGACTATACCAGACGGTCCAGATGGTTTTGAGGTCTATTGCGACGCATCAGGCAGAGGTATGGGTTGTGTGTTGATGCAACACGGGAAGGTCGTAGCGTACGCCTCCCGACAGTTGAAGAAGCATGAAGAAAACTACACTACCCACGACTTAGAATTGGGTGCCATTGTCTTCGCACTGAAGATATGGCGACATCACTTGTATGGGGTAAGTGTGACAAAGAAGGTGGGTCGAGTTCTTAAATGACTACGGCATCAATTTACAGTATGAGGATGGTAAAGCGAATGTGGTAGCTGACGCGTTGAGTTGCCGAGCACACTCTCTCCATTCGCTAGTCTCTCATACTAGCTTGGTTGAAGAGGTGCGGAGTGCTCAGATGACGGATCAGTATATGTTGGAGATCAGGTAGAAGCTTATTGATGGCACGTTCGAGGGTCAGAAGTACGACTTCCGACTCCATGATGATTACCTGATTAGGCTTAATGGCCGACTGTGTATTCCGAGGAGTAGCGTTGAGCTGAAGGAGCGCATACTCAATGAATTCCACTGTTCTACGACTTTGATTCACCCCGGAGCTTCAAAGATGTATAAGGGTATGAAACGTTATTTTTGGTGGACTGGAATGAAAAAGGATGTGAATGATTATGTGTTGAGGTGTCTCACTTGTCAGAAGGTCAAGTTTGAGCACCGACGGCCTGATGGTATGGTACAACCAATGCCAGTGCCTGGGTGGAAGTTCCATGACATTTCTATGGACTTCGTAGTAGGGCTTCAGCCTACAAGGGGAGGTCTGAATATGATTTGGGTTGTTGTTGACCGACTGACCAAGGTGGCTCGATTCATACCGATGAAGGACACCTGGAAAGTGGCTAAGCTTGCAGAGCTCTTTGACAGAGAGATAGTACGGCACCATGGGTTACCAAAAACAATTGTCTCTGACAGGGATACTAGATTCCTCTCAAGGTATTGGAAATCCACACAGGAAGCGCTTGGTACCGAGCTGAAGCTAAGTACAGCGTTCCACCCACAGACAGATGGTCAGAGTGAGCGCACCATCCAGACACTCGAGGATATGTTACGTGCATGTGCACTTGACTTTCAGACCAGCTGGATTGATAAGTTACATCTGATCGAGTTCAGCTACAACAATAGTTACCATGCTTCGATCAAGATGTCTCCCTTCCAGGCATTATACAGTAGACCATGCCACACGCCGTTATGCTGGGATGAGTCGAGTTAGACGGTCATTATAGGACCAGAGTACCTGGAACAAGTACAAGCAGAGGTACGCCAAATCCGGGCTAACATGAAGGCAACTCATGATAGGTAGAAATCATACGCCGATGTGCGCAGACGTGACCTGGAGTTCGCCGTGGGCGATCAGGTATTTCTTAGAGTATCCCCCATGAAGGGAGTATTTTCGTTTTGGCCAGAAAGGCAAGTTGAGCCCGAAATATGTGGGGCCTTATGTTGTGACGGAGCGGATCGGCCCGGTAGCTTACAGACTTGATTTACCCGCCGAGCTGGGCAAGGTACATGATCTATTTATGTGTCCCAGTTGAAGAAATATATGTCTCATCCGTCTCATGTACTTCAGCCTGAAAGGCTAACCTTAGAGCCGACCATGCGATCAGTGGAGACTCCCGTATGGATTCTGGACACTAAGACTCGAGACACTCGCCATAAGTCTGTGAGACTGGTGAAGGTCCTATGGTCTAACCAGGACGTTGAGGAGGTTACTTGGGAGCTGGAAGATAAGATGAAGGCGAAGTACCCGTCATTGTTTACTTCTTAGTATTTGTATGTATAGGGTACGGGGCGTACCCCTATTTTAAGGGGGGTAGAGCCGTTTCGGTTATGTGTGTGTGCGACATGTATTTATATACATTGTCTATGTTATGTTATCATCTTGTTATGTCGCAGACCGTTATGTCTGAATGATGTTGTGTTGTTTGGACCTTGTGTCTGATGCTATGTAAGTATGTTGTTAATGTTGTTATGGAGGTATTGTTGTATAAGTATTCCCCATGTTTTAATATTTAAGATATGTGGGAAGTATGAACTTTGGGGCAAAGTTCTTTTAAGGGGGGTAGATTGAAATACCCCAAACCTTAGTATGTTGTTTAAACATTTAAAATATGGTATATTAAGACTAAAAAGAGTCTTAGAAACATTAGTAAACAATTTAAACCATAGAAAACACAAATAAATACCTTAAGGTTAATAAAGGCTAAAATGTGCTCTAAGCTTGGGATAAGCTTGGTTAAGACCTAATGAGCATACCAAGACCTTATTAATATATTAATGAACATATTAAACCAATTACCATAGAAAACCAAGCTTGAAAACAAGTTAAAACACAAAATGTGCTTTAAGGAGTCTTAAAGCACATTTTTGAAAAATTGTCTTGTAAATGAGTTTTGAGTGGCCAAATGTCCATCATTACTCTTTAATTAACATGTGTACTACTTAGTATCACATTAGGAAGTCTAAATCATTGGGAAATCAAAAATTTCACAACTATGTGCCTTGTTTTTGTGAATAGTAACCAAATTAACCAAGTTTATAACATATGTCAATACAAGTGTGACAATTGATCAACAAAGACTAAAATACCCCTTAGTATAATATGGGGGCCGGTTTTCTTGGTGACTCACCACACTTAAACAAAAAAATAAGTTAAGTAAAGTTATAAAGTAAAGAGTACTATTTGCTTTACTACTTAAATATCCAAACTAGCAAACATATCTTCATTCTCTTCTTTCCCTCTTCATTTCCCACGTCTCCAACCTCTCTTCTACCTTCTCCATTCACGGTTTTGCAATAGTACCAAAACCAACACCAACTTCCATTGCCATTATTTTCTAGCTCCCTTTGCCAAATCAAAAAACTAAGACCACCCTTCTAGTCTCGTCAAGCTCTTCAACTTCATCCTTTCAAAACTCCAGGAGCTCCATTTTGGTGCCAAGAGGAATCTCCATGGGAGGAGCTTGAGCTCATCTTTTTACATTTTATTGTTCTTCTTTGCTTCAAGGTAAGGAAACTCAAAGAAAAACTCCATTTCCTTCATGTTTTTATGTTGTCCGAAAATCACCATTGATGGTGTTCATTCTCTTGCTTGTTCTAGCTTCATTTGAATCTTCCAAGGGCATGGTGGAGTCCTCTCTTGCTACATATCCAAACTCTCTTCCATTTCCAAGGTAAAACAATTATCTAAATGTTCTAAGACAATATATGTATCTAAGGTTTACAATGAGATGAAGCATAAAGCATGTATACTCATTTCATTATTTGTATATTGTTTCGAAGTTGACAAGCAATCAAACATCCTTACCGATTTTTAACAAGGAAACGAGAAAGAAGTTTGTGAGGAAAAGAGGTAAATGTGCTAACCTAATGTAGTTTAATGTCTTAGGAAAAATGAGCTTATATTGCTTATGAAAACTACCTAAAGAGCCAATGGTGAATGACTTAGTAAAATGTTCTCAAGGAGACTGTTAAAGGGCATATGAATTGTTGGGTGTATTTGCAGGTCAAAGGCAAATATGATGTGGGAAATTCAGTGTTTATGGTTTATGCATTTTAAGGGCCTAAGTGCCAAGCAATTTAAATTATGCACCATACTGTGATGTAGTGTTAAATGAGTGAAGTCTTGTGTATAAGAATGCTCTTGATGGATCTAAGTGTTCTTGAATGTTTAATGGTGAAAACAATGTGTTTTGGCATAGTAATGTTCTAGAAGAACCCATGTCGAAATTTAGATAATGTATAAGAAGTTTTAGGTGTTTAAAATGAGTTTTGATGGGTTAGGAAGTGTTTAGATTGATTAAGTGTTCTACTTGTTATAACCCAAAGTTCGTTGCATTTTATTTCGTTTGATGTAATTCTTAGTTGGCTTGTGTTGCGTAGGACATGGGAGTCCTTTTTAAATAAGAGGAGGGACAAGGTGGACTTTTCCCTTCTAGTGAATTTTGGTAAGTATTAATTAACACTTTAGTTAATTAATCCTCACGCTCTACACCACGATCAGATCGTTCCTTCATTTGACAGTTTCCCAACCTCGTTCCTCTCTTTCTCTCTCTCAAGATTACGTTCAATCAAGCGCTCAACCCTGCAAGTGTGGTTCTGAAACCCGAGTTCGCTGGTGGATTCTGCAATTTGTTTCGCCGTCTCCGTTGCAATCAGGTTGGTCTTGTGGTTGTCATTTGCGAATCAGTTTTGGGGGTTAGGTTTTGGGAACCCTTTCAATCTCTAATAGTTCTTTGCAATCTGATTGTGATTCAGCGTTGACCCCTCTGTTCCGTTCTTTCTCTCCTGCGTTTGGCTCCGTTTGTGTGTTCGACGTCGGATTCAGGTGAGGGTTTCGTTACAGTTTTTGGATTGTAATTTCAGTTTCAGAGTTTGGGTTCCGTTTTCTGAATTGGGAGTTTGCAATTGTGTTTTGCTCAGTGTATTTGGTTGCGTTCGGTCTGCGTTTGAGGGTCTGCATTGGCTGGATTCTGCTGTCCAGAATTGAGGATTTTGTCTCTGCTGTATACTGAGGTAGGTGGCTTTCGGATTCGATCCGTATGTTCAGCCTTGGGGAGTTTGGATTCTACCAGTTAATTCAGTGATTCGATTCTGTGTTGGTGTGTGTCTTATGTCTGTTTAATGCCTTTTCAATGGATTAAACCCCCAAGGTTGTTTTGTAAATGGTGTGTGTTGATTTGGATTGGTTTTTGTGCCTCTGTTCGTTTGAATTCGCTTCTGATTTCTGAGGTTTTCGGCATGTCCGAACTTCCGTCCGAACTTTGAAGTTCGGACATGCTCTTCTACGCTTAATCTTTTTGAAAATCTTCGCTGTGTCCGAACTTCCGTCCGAGCTTTGAAGTTCGGACACAGCCTTCTGCATCCCTCTGATTTTGCTTCGACTTGTGTCCGAACATCGGATGTCCGGACATAAGTTCGGACTCTCCACGTTCTGTTTTCCGAAGGATGTCCGAACATCCGTCCGAACTTGGATGTTCGGACACCTCTGGCTCTTCCTCTGTTTTAAGGTTCGACTTGTGTCCGAACTTTGAAGTCCGGACACAAGTTCGGACATCTGTCTGATTTCGCCTTCTGAGTCTCGACTTGTGTCCGAACATTGATGTCCGGACATAAGTTCGGACAGGCTACTGTTTTGGCCATAACTCGCTCGTTTGAGCTCCGTTTTGACTCCTGTTTGCGGGGTTGGATTCCCCTTCTGATTTCCAAGCTATCTATGAGCTTTCTGGTGCCTTTGGTGCACATATGCTTATCTGTATTTAAGCTTCTGTTTTGGGACCTAGTTATCTCTGTGTCTGAGCCTTTGGATGGCTGGTTTTGCTGTCTCGTAGCGCGCTATGTAGGATCCTTCTGTTCACGGGTGATGTTCCCCGTTCTGTTCACGGGTGTCTACACCTGTTCTATTTACGAGTGAGGTTTTCGTTCTGTTCACGAGCTGGTTGCTCGTTCTGTCTGTATGCTGTGATCGCTAGTGTCCCACTCTGTTTTCAGCTTCTGTCTGCTTCTGTTCTGTCTAGTCCCTATGGTGTGGGCTTCTGCTTCTGTTTTCTGACATGCTTATGGATTCTCTTGACTCCTTCTGATTTGTCAATATTCTGTAAATGTTTTGAGCATGCTGGTTGATGAAGTTGGTCATCTACTGGGCATAGTTGTGTGCTCATTCCCCTACTTCTAACGCTTTTGCAGATTGATTAGCGAGGATCGTCTCCCCTCACTTCTGGAGTTTAGCTGCTTTGTTTTTAGCTTCTTTTGAGACTTGTATTGAATTTGGGCCTTTGGGCATATTTTGTTAAGCTTCCGCTTTTGACATCTGTTTGGTGGGTTCTGTAATGACTTTTGGGGATGTTTTATCATCTCTTCGATAATACTGTATTGAAGTATTTCGTTTGGGCCTTATTTGATTATCTGTTTAATTCTGTTTATTAGAGCCTTGCGTTATTGTGTAATAATACGCGGCGTGTAATACCCCTAACTCCTAGGCCAGTGTTTGGGGGTGTTACATTTAGTGGTATCAGAGCTCTGGGTTCTAATCTGCTGGGATTTTAAGTTAGCCAGTCAGTCAGAAATGTCAGTGTTAGTGTCGGAGTCTAACTGTCTGCTGTTGGACTTTCAGAATGCCGCCAAGGAGAGCGAATAACCCTCCAGGGAATGTGGCTGATGCTGTTCAGCAATTCATGACGCAGCTCATGCAGACCATGGCTGCAGGGGGTGGTCCAGCTGGAGGAGGACCAGCTGGCGGAGCAGGCCCGGCTGGGGCAAATACTGGAGGGAGGAACGTGAAGGCGCTTCAGGAATTCATGAAGCTGAAGCCGCCGTCATTTGATGGGGCAGGAGACCCCCAGGAGGCCAGCCACTGGTTGTCAGAGGTGGAGGATTTGCTTCGAGTGATGGGCTCTGAGGAGGAGCAGAAGGTCGACTTCGCCACCTTTCTGTTCAAGGCCGAAGCCAAGGAGTGGTGGAGGTCAGTTATGGGGAAGTTCCCACAGCCTTGGACATGGGAGCAGTTCATTGGGGAGTTCAACAAGCAGTTCTACCCCGACGTCTACAAGGATCAGCGCATCCTGGAGTATAACCGACTACGCCAGGGTCGGGATATGAGTGTGGAGGAGTACGTCCGGAAATTCATCAGCCTGTCTAAGTTTGCACCTGAGCCTGACGAGCATATGAAGGCCAGGAAGTTTGAGAGTGGCTTGAGGCCAGATATCCGATCTGCTGTGACGCCGCTGCGTCACAAGACCTTCAGGGACGTTGCTGATGTCGCCCTGCTGGTAGAGGCTGACTTGAGAGGTCGCCAGTCTGGAGGGAAGGATCAGAAGAGGAAGCAGAGGTCCGATGACAGTGATAGGAGGGATCAGTCTGCTTCTCAGAAGAAGCAGTCTACGGGAGACCGCTCTGGGGACCGTTCACGAGATAGAGGGAGTTCGTCTTCGTCAGCTCCTGCTCCGAAGTGCCAGGTCTGTGGCAAGTTTCACAGAGGTCAGGACTGCTACAGGAAGTCCGGGGCCTGCTTCAAGTGTGGATCCATGGGGCATAGGATTGCTGATTGCCCTCAGGCTGAGAGGAGCAGAGGTAGCTCTGGAGGTGGAGCTGGAGGATCTGCATCTGGGTCTAGAGATCGAGACCGGGCTGAGCAGAAGAAGCCCTAGGGCCAGGCCAGAGTGTACGCGATGGCTGGAGAGAGAGACCGATCGACTGACAGAGTTGTCACAGGTATTCTCCAGCTGTCATCTCGTTCTGTTTTCTGTTTGTTTGACTCTGGAGCCACCCACTCTTTTATTTCTGCTGAGTTGGTGGGTGAGCTCGGTTTGCCTGTTGTGCCTCTGGGTGTTGAGTTATGTGTGCATAGTCCATTAGTTAGGGACTCTTCTATGCTGTTGAATTCTGTTTGCAAAGCTAGTCCTGTGTTAGTCAGAGATAGGACTCTGTGTGCTAACCTCATCCCGATGGAGATGACTTCTTTTGATGTGATTCTGGGCATGGATTGGCTTGCTGCGCACCATGCCCACATTGATTGTGCTGCTTCGAGAGTCACTTTTGAGGAGCCGGGTCAGCCCCGTCTAGTTGTAGCAGGGAATGGACTCCCGTGCTCGCCGCCAGTCATATCTGCGATGCAGGCGTTCCGTTTTCTGAGGAAAGGATGCCAGGGATATCTGTGCTACATCCCTGAGGTTCGCAAGGATGCGAAGTTGGAGGAGATTCCAGTGGTCAGAGACTTCCCATATGTGTTCCAGGATGATGTACCTGGGCTTCCCCCTGTCAGAGAGGTGGAGTTCTCGATCGAGCTCGCACCTGAGACTCAGCCCATTTCGAAGGCCCCATACCGTATGGCGCCTGCTGAGCTCAAGGAGTTGAAGGTCCAGTTGCAGGAGCTGCTGGATAAGGGCTTCATCGCCCTAGTGTGTCGCCTTGGGGAGCGCCAGTGTGTTCGTAAAGAAGAAGGACGGTAGCATGCGGTTGTGCATTGACTACAGGGAGCTCAACAAGGTTACCATTAAGAATAGGTATCCTCTCCCGCGCATAGATGACTTGTTCGACCAGTTAGCAGGAGCTAAGGTGTTTTCGAAGATCGATCTGAGGTCGGGATATCATCAGCTGAGGATTAAGGCAGACGACGTGCCTAAGTCCGCTTTCAGGACTCGTTATGGACACTACGAGTTCCTAGTGATGCCATTCGGGTTGACGAATGCGCCGTCAGTATTTATGGATATGATGAACAGAGTCTTCAAGCCGTTTTTGGACCAGTTCGTTGTAGTTTTCATCGATGACATCTTGGTGTATTCCAAGAGTGCTGAGGAGCACGAGGAGCATTTGAGGACCGTTCTCCAGACTCTGAGGGAGAACGAGTTGTATGCGAAGCTGAAGAAGTGCGAGTTCTGGCTAGATCAGGTGGTATTCTTGGGACATGTGGTCTCCAAGGATGGTATCTCCGTGGACCCGGAGAAGATTCGAGCTATTACTGAGTGGGCCAGGCCTACTAATGTCGGAGATATTCGTAGCTTCCTTGGACTAGCGGGCTACTATCGCAAGTTTGTGGAGGGCTTCTCCAAGTTGGTGATTCCGCTGACTCGTCTGCTGCAGAAGGATGTGAAGTTTGAGTGGAGCGATGCCTGCGAGCAGTGTTTTCTGGAGTTGAAAGAGGTTGACTACTGCGCCGATCTTGACTCTTCCGGAGGGGACCGAGGGTCTTGAGGTTTTCTGTGATGCGTCCCATAGGGGACTTGGATGTGTTCTGATGCAGCATGGGAAGGTAGTAGCATATGGCTCTCGTCAGTTGAAGCCATATGAGAAGAACTATCCGACCCACGATCTGGAGCTGGCTGCGGTGGTTTTTGCGTTGAAGATTTGGAGGCACTACTTGTATGGGGCAGCGTGCAAGGTGTATACGGACCATAAGAGCCTCAAGTATCTGTTCACTCAGAAGGAGTTGAACTTGAGGCAGAGGAGATGGCTGGAGTTGTTGCACGATTATGATTTAGAGATCCTCTACCATCCGGGTAGGGCGAATGTGGTTGCTGATGCGCTCAGTAGGAGGGGTCCGTCTGGGACTGTTTGTGCTTTGTCCGGTGTGGAGAGGTCTGCTCAGGAGTTGCAGCGCATGGGTATCTGGGTTGTCCGTCCAGAGAGGTCTGGGATGTTAGCAGCACTGCAGGTTCAGCCTACCTTGATCGACCGGATCAAGGCCAGTCAGGAGCTTGATGTCAGTCTGTGTAAGATCAGAGAGAGTTTGTCTGCTGGTCAGGAGTCCGAGTTCCGGGTTTCAGAGGATGGCTGCCTGAGGTTCAGAGGCCGTGTTTGTGTGCCGGCAGACGACGCGTTGAGGCGTGAGATCATGCAGGAGGCTCATGGAGCTCCTTACTCGGTACACCCAGGAGGTGTGAAGATGTACCGGGATCTGCGTGAGACTTTCTGGTGGAGCAATATGAAGAGGGACATCTCCGACTTTGTATCCAGATGTAGGACCTGTCAGCAGGTCAAGGCCGAGCATCAGAGACCAGCTGGTTTGCTTCAGCCTCTTCCCGTTCCGGAGTGGAAGTGGGAGAGCGTCGGTATGGATTTTGTCATGGGACTGCCTAAGACTCCGAGGGGTTTCGATGCAGTTTGGGTCATTGTGGACCGGCTCACGAAGAGCGCTCACTTCTACCTGTCAGGAAGACCTTCAGTTTGCACCGTTTAGCCCAGTTGTACATTGATGAGATAGTACGTCTGCATGGGGTTCCGGCTTCGATTGTGTCTGACAGAGATCCGAGGTTTGTGTCCAGTTCTGGCAGAGTTTGCATCAGGCTTTGGGGACGAAGTTGTCTTCAGTTCAGCTTACCATCCTCAGTCAGACGGGCAGACAGAGAGGACGAATCAGGTCCTAGAGGACATGCTCAGGGCATGTGTACTCGACTTTGGGGGCAGCTGGGATCAGCACGTGGCACTGATAGAGTTCGCGTACAATAACAGCTTTCAGACCAGTATCGGGATGGCTCCCTTTGAGGCCTTGTATGGCAGGAGGTGCAGATCACCCATCTGTTGGGATGATCTGAAGGAGAGAGCGGTGATTGGTCCAGACTTGGTTCAGGATGCTGTGGGCAAAATTCAGTCTATCAGAGAGCGTCTGCTTGTGGCTCAGAGTCGTCAGAAGAGTTACGCCGATCAGAGGAGACGACCTCTAGAGTTTGAGGTGGGCGATCGTGTATCTGAAGGTTTCTCCAGTTGCGAGGAGTCGTTCGTTTTGGGAAGAGAGGCAAGCTTAGCCCTCGTTTTGTGGGTCCTTTTGAGATCCTAGAGAGGATCGGACCGGTTGCCTATCGTTTGGCTCTGCCTCCGTCTTTAGCAGCAGTGCACAGTGTTTTCCATGTTTCGATGCTGAGGAAGTACATTCCGGACCCATCTCATGTGATCGACTTCAGTCCGCTTCAGTTGAGGGAGGACTTCACGTTTGAGGCAGTTCCTTCGAGGATCTAGCGCGATGTCCGTAAGCTCAGGAGTAAGACCATGCCCTTGGTGAAGGTGCAGTGGTCGGGTCAGTCAGAGGAAGAGGCGACCTGGGAGGTCGAAAGCGAAGTTCGTTCTAAGTTTCCCGCCCTTTTCGAGCAGTAGGTATGTTTTAATTTCGAGGACGAAATTCTTTTAAGGGGGAGGTGATGTTATAACCCAAAGTTCGTTGCATTTATTTCGTTTGATGTAATTCTAGTTGGCTTGTGTTGCGTAGGACATGGGAGTCCTTTTTAAATAAGAGGAGGGACAAGGTGGACTTTTCCCTTCTAGTGAATTTTGGTAAGTATTAATTAACACTTTAGTTAATTAATCCTCACGCTCTACACCACGATCAGATCGTTCCTTCATTTGACAGTTTCCCACCGTTCCTCTCTTTCTCTCTCTCAAGATACGTTCAATCAAGCGCTCAACCCACAAGTGTGTTCTGAAACCCGAGTTCGCTGGTGGATTCTGCAATTTGTTTCGCCGTCTCCGTTGCAATCAGGTTGGTCTTGTGGTTGTCATTTGCGAATCAGTTTTGGGGGTTAGGTTTTGGGAACCTTTCAATCTCTAATAGTTCTTTGCAATCTGATTGTGATTCAGCGTTGACCCTCTGTTTGTTCTTTCTCTCCTGCGTTTGGCTCCGTTTGTGTGTTCGACGTCGGATTCAGGTGAGGGTTTCGTTACAGTTTTTGGATTGTAATTTCAGTTTCAGAGTTTGGGTTCCGTTTTCTGAATTGGGAGTTTGCAATTGTGTTTTGCTCAATGTATTTGGTTGCGTTCGGTCTGCGTTTGAGGGTCTGCATTGGCTGGATTCTGCTGTCCATTGAGGATTTTGTCTCTGCATTATACTGAGGTAGGTGGCTTTCGGATTCGATCCGTATGTTCAGCCTTGGGGAGTTTGGATTCTACCAGTTAATTCGTGATTCGATGTGTTGTGTGGTGTGTGTCTTATGTGTTTAATGCCTTTTCAATGGATTAAACCCCCAAGGTTGTTTTGTAAATGTGTGGTTGATTTGGATTGGTTTTTGTGCCTCTGTTCGTTTGAATTCGCTTCTGATTTCTGAGGTTTTCGGCATGTCCGAACTTCCGTCCGAACTTTGAAGTTCGGACATGCCCTTCTGCGCTTAATCTTTTTGAAAATCTTCGCTGTGTCCGAACTTCCGTCCGAGCTTTGAAGTTCGGACACAGCCTTCTGCATCCCTCTGATTTTGCTTCGACTTGTGTCCGAACATCGGATGTCCGGACATAAGTTCGGACTCTCCACGTTCTGTTTTCCGAAGGATGTCCGAACATCCGTCCGAACTTGGATGTTCGGACACCTCGCTCTTCCTCTGTTTTAAGGTTCGACTTGTGTCCGAACTTTGAAGTCCGGACACAAGTTCGGACATCTGTCCGATTTCGCTTCTGAGTCTCGACTTGTGTCCGAACATTGATGTCCGGACATAAGTTCGGACAGGCTACTGTTTTGGCCATAACTGCTCGTTTGAGCTCCGTTTTGACTCTGTTTGCGGGGTTGGATTCCCCTTCTGATTTCCAAGCTATCTATGAGCTTTCTGGTGCCTTTGGTGCACATATGCTTATGTATTTAAGCTTCTGTTTTGGGACCTAGTTATCTCTGTGTCTGAGCCTTTGGATGGCTGGTTTCGCTGTCTCGTAGCGCGCTATGTAGGATCCTTCTGTTCACGGGTGATGTTCCCTGTTCTGTTCACGGGTGTTACACTGTCTGTTTACGAGTGAGGTTTCCTCGTTCTGTTCACGAGCTGGTTGCTCGTTCTGTCTGTATGCTGTGATCGCTAGTGTCCACTCTTTTCAGCTTCTGTTGCTTTGTTCTGTCTAGTCCCTATGGTGTGGGCTTTGCTTCTGTTTTCTGACATGCTATGGATTCTCTTGACTCTTCTGATTTGTCAATATTCTGTAAATGTTTGAGCATGCTGGTTGATGAAGTTGGTCATCTACTGGGCATAGTTGTGTGTCATCCCCTACTTCTAACGCTTTTGCAGATTGATTAGCGAGGATCGTCTCCCCTCAGCTTCTGGAGTTTAGCTGCTTTGTTTTAGCTTTTTTGAGACGTGTATGAATTGGGCCTTTGGGCATATTTTGTTAAGCTTCCGCTTTTGACATCTGTTTGGTGGGTTCTGTAATGACTTTTGGGGATGTTTTACATCTCTATCTTTCGATAATACTGTATTAAGTATTCGTTTGGGCCTTATTTGATTATCTGTTTAATTCGTTTATTAGAGCCTTGCGTTATTGTAATAATACGCGGCGTGTAATACCCCTAACTCCTAGGCCAGTGTTTGGGGGTGTTACACTACTAGTGAAAGAAAAGATGCTTGGGAGATGATGTTGTAATGGTGAGAGAACATTTGAGACTAGTGGTTGTTATAGGTATAAAACACCACATGGAAACTTAGGGAAAAGTATTGCATGTGCCAACCATTGTATAAGAATTTGGGTAATGTTGAGGAGGTTTTTGGTGAATGATTTAAGGAGTTTAAAGGATGTCTTAAGGGGTGTTTGAAGTGCCAAATGTGGTTAGAACATACTAGGGCACTATGAGGTGAAGTTTGGAGTTAAATGGGCAATTAAAAACAAGGGTCTGGAGTAGACCGACCTTGGGGACCGGACCTGCAAGGTCGGTCGAGCCCAGTTTACCCTGCGAGAAATGGTCTCTGGAATGGACCGACCTTGGGGACCGGACTTGCAAGGTCGGTCGGGCATGGATTTTTAGTACGGATTGAGTCTCTGGAATAGACCGACCTTGGGACCGAACTTACAAGGTCGGTCATGCCTAAATCCTTGTACGTAAGTAAGTCTCGGGAATCGACCGATCTTGCGACTGAACTTGCCAAGATCGGTCGGGCCTGAGTTTTCAAAGGGGAAGAACTCTCGGGAATAGACCGACCTTGTGGACCGAACTTGCAAGGTCGGTCGGAGTGGAATTTTTGACGGTAATGTGTTCTGGAATGGACCGACCTTGTGTAAGGTCGGTCGGACCAAAACTTGTAAAAAAAATCAAAAACAAACAAAGAGTGGCTTAAGTAGTTAACCCTAGGGGGTATGATGAAGGTAATCAAGGATAAGTTTGGGCATTA
The DNA here is from genome assembly GCA_023374045.1 of Limonium bicolor. Taxonomy (NCBI): domain Eukaryota; kingdom Viridiplantae; phylum Streptophyta; class Magnoliopsida; order Caryophyllales; family Plumbaginaceae; genus Limonium; species Limonium bicolor. The sequence goes on from CM041779.1 coordinate 249,198,087, forward strand.
AAACATGTCATATAACCCTGTAAAATGTTTAGTAAAATTCGAAGTTAAGTAAGTAAATTGACCGACGTTATTAATCATGTATAGGAGTGACCTACGGTGGAAACCAGTCGAAGCAAGGACCAAGGTATGGTTTTCTTGTAGTCTGTTGCCTACCGGTTTACACCGGCTTATGTGTTTTATGTTTTCTGTTTGTTTATGACCTTGTAAGACTTAAGTCATGTAATGAGTTTACAGTTGTTAAATATTATTGTGTTGTTAAGTGTGACTCATTTTTCTTGTGTGTGTCTATCAAGACTTAACCACTTGTCATGAATTGTTTATTGAGGTCTTTGTTGAACATCTAACAAGTGCTAACTAGGGAGTGAGGAGTTCGGTAGTTCCGGCCACGCGTGTGAGTATGGGAGTCGATGTCATAACCGGTTCGATTCTCTTTGTATGCTATGGTTGTTTTCCATTTTGGTTTTCAACTTTCCCTTTAGCTTATCCAAGGCTATTTTACTGACTCACTTCAGGCCACAGGGGCATACTATGTTTTGTTCGGTGTGCTTGGGTCACTATATCCGAGGCACCTTGTGTTAAGTTATTCGTTCAATCTAACAGGATGGTAACGAGTTATGTAACGAGCTTAGCATGAGTCTGGCAACATTCTCTAGGCTCTCCATGTAATCTAATTGTGTTGGTTCGCTTCCTAAACGGATTTGTTCTTGTATGTTATGTGTGACGTTGCTATGCAATACTCTTGCTATGATATATATGTTGTATGTTTTAAATGAATGCCATGTCATCATGACAATTAGTTGCGTGTATCCCGGTAGCCGATGGGCTGCGCGTTAACCATACCAGCCAAGGGTTGCTGACCCCCTCGGGGCTCCATATTTTTACTGCAGGATGAGGATCGAGGAAGCGGAATGGCTATAGATTCTAGGCTGCAGAAATACTTTTGATTATTTTTTTGGATGTTGAGCCCGGGATGCGCCTGTGCTCCCGTGGCGATATATTTGGTACCGTTTGTATTACAGTGACGGTCGTTTACAGTTGACAGTGGAGTTCATGTGTACAGTTTACAGTGACGGTTTGTATTAAGTACTCGGTATGTTTGTTATGTATATATGGTTGTTAGTACCTAATTCTCAGGAGTCTGATCATCAGACCGGTACACTTGTATTTATTCTGCCTAGTTAACCACGTGGGTGGTTAACGGCGTTGTAGCACCGAATCGTTTAGTTATTGTTTAGTTGTTTTTCCGCTGCGATTTCAATTGTTGTTAAGTGATTGGTAGGGGTGTTACAAAGGAGGGTAGATTGAAATACCTCAAACCTAAGTATGCTAAGTAAACCTTAAGTTATGATGTAATAAGGCTAAAACATACCTTAGAAACATTGGTAGACAATTTAAACCAAGGAAAACACAAGAAAACGTCATAAGGGCAATTTAAGCAAAAATGTGCTCTAAGCTTGGAGTGACTTTGATTAGCACCCAAATATCATTATAAGACCTTATTAACATGCCAATGGACATGTTAAATCAATTAACAAAGAAAACCAAGCTCAAAAACGAGTTAAAACACAAAATATGCTTTAAGACTCCTTAAAGCACCCTTTTGAGAAATTGTCTTAGAAATGGGTTTTGAGTGGCTAAATACCCTACATCAAACTTTGATTCATACCCAGGTCTATCTTGAGACTTCAAAGGTAATTATCCACTTTTAAGCTTTAAAACACAAATTTTAACCCAAGAGCGAGTTCTATGATTTTAGGAATATTGCTTAGTGCTCACTAGATTATTTGAATGTGAATTAGAACATTGGAAAGGGAATTAAAGTTCATTACCGAAATTCAAGCAAGAAAATCCAAGGAGAGAAGTGTGAAAAGCTTGGGAAAACAAGGTAAATGGGTTATATAACCTAGGAAAAAGAATTTAAACAAGCTTGTGAACTTGTGATAAAGGAGCCAATGGGAAATGATTTAGTAAGATAAGTATAAGGTGAATGGTGAGAACACTTATATTGCTATGGGAGCATTGTTGTATGTATTTGCAGGTTGAAAGCTATTATTATGGAAATTCAGTGTTTAAGTTTAAGTCATTTAAGGGCCTAAGAGCCATGACATTTAAGAGCCTTAGTGCTATGCAATTTAAGATTATTGCACTATATTGAGTTTCTTGTGAATGAGTAGATTTGGGTGAGAAATATGATGAGAAAAAGATTTGATGTCTGTGAGATGATTGAATGAGAAAAACAATGCATATGGGCATGATAATATACTAGAGGCGCTATGACAAAATTTGAGTAGAAAACAAAGTGTTTAAGTGGTGGTTGTGAATTAATATGTCCTAGCATTTACTAGGAACCATTAATAGGAATTTGAGTGGAAATGAGTTAACAAAGGTGTCCTTAAGGTTTATAGTGGGCTAGAGTTGTCTAGGAGGAATTAGAGGTTAGGAGGGTGTATTAAACACACCAATATCATGGTATGAGGAATGTTAAGACTTGAGCAAAAATCTAGAGGAAATAACGTATAATGTTTTAAGATGATTTAGGTATGAACTAGAGATTATAACAAAGAGAACTTTTGGGCAGCTTGTGTAAGTCGTGAAGATGCTTGTAGTGGATTAATAAGATTATAGTTTGGAAGGTAATGAGTGGAATTGGGTGATGGAAGTGAAAATTATAGAAGAATGTTGTAAATTGTCAAGGAAATACTAGGAAGGTATAAGAGTGTATGATCATGAGAATGGTGAGTAAATTGAGTAAAAGAGGTGGAAATGTCTAAGGATGTGCATGGTCAAGGTATATAAAGAACAATGTTAAGGTGTTAAGAGGATGGAAAGAAATGTATAGGTATGTTCAAGTTTAGGAGTGATGAGTAACAAATGGGAAGGAGAGAAATTTGTGCATGAAGATGCAAGATAACCTTGGGAAGTTTAGCAAATGAATGATGGATGAATAATGATGTTTGAGGAATAGTTATATTAATTGAAAGGAGGCACTTTGGTTAGTTGAAGTTTAGGCAAAATTTACATGTTCGAAGTGTAAGGAATTAAGTTATAAGGGTTAAGAATTTGGTAAGGTCTTGAGTAAATGGTCAAGGAATTTGGAGGTGAATTGGTCCATGAGTTAAGAGGATTTTAAGTGCTAAAATGTTGTAAGAACATGTGAGAATTCATGGGGAAAGATTAGGAGAAGATTGGGCTAATGAACAAGTGTGGAATGGGGCTCAAAACTGTAAAATTTGACAGTTTAAAGTGTGGTCCGGGACTTGGTCCTTGGATAAAGTCCCGGACCAGCACTAAAAACAGGTCGAGAATGCGCCGAGAATGCACCCCAGGACTGGTCCGGGACCTTGGGTAAGTACCAAGTCCCGGACCATAGTTATAAAGCTGCCGAAAGTCATAACAGGTATTGGACCGGGACTACAGAGCCGGACCATGTCCCGGAGCAGGCAAAATTACAAAGAAAGTGTGCTTTTTATGGTAAATGATGGGGGCTTGTTGGGTAATGCTATTATAAGGTTGTTAAGAGTTGTTTGGTGGAATTTTATGGCAATTGGAGGTGTGAACAAGGGTGAGGTGAAATGGGAATTAAATAACATAAGTGGTTAAGCTTGAACTACAATGATTTAGTGGTATTTAGTTGGAGATCATTAGTTATGATATGAGTTAGGTTAATTAAAATAAATTAACCACCCGATTTGATCAATGTTTTAAGGTTTGAGAATTTAGACTCCGGAGGAGAGTAAGCAACCGAACGACCAACGGTGAACGTTATGGTTTTCTTGTAGCCTGCTTGCTAACGAGGTGTCCCTCGGCTTGTGTGTTATTTGTTTATGTGTGCCGATTAAACTAGATAAAGCATGCAACCGGAATATTATGTTTGTTGTGTGATTGTGATACACTAACACAACCTACTGTGACAACTTACTAACAATGTTTAGTAAAGAATTGTGTGAGAATAAGGAATACTCCCAAACATTGTTTTCTTAGTAACCGAAAGAGGTTAACTAACAAACATTGACTTTGAGGCTTCTACTAACTAGAACTTGGGGGAGTGAGGAATTCGGAATGGTACCGGCACATGTGTATTGGGGAAGGTCAGTATCCTTATCAGGTTCTGACTTCCAAATACGACTTGTCTTCGGATTCGTCGCCTAGAGTCGACATATAAACTCAACCTCCTCGGACTTCTTGTTTTAGGAGAGAGGCATACTGAGATGGTGTGGTGGAATCTACCTAAATCCCAACTAATTATAACAAATATTGTTTATGTAAACCAATGGAGATGATAACTCATTGGTTAGGGTTACTTGAACCGACAAGTTAAACAATGAATTAAGGAACAACCATTCTAACTGAAGAACGGTTGACTTAATTAAGTTAAGAACTGAGATAAGGTTTGAGGTAAAGTACAACCAATTCTAATTAAAGAACGGTTGGTACATTAAGACTGAGGTAAGGATTAAGACTGAGGTAAGATAAGAATGGACCGAGTTTAAGAGGTATAATATTTTAAGGAGTTAAAAGACTAACTCACTTACTAAGGGAATGCTTTTAAGTCGTTCATTGTGTTTGAACTTTGATTGTTCATATGTGGCTTGTTGTTTATTGCACTATCTATTACGTTGTGCATCTAGTCAATCTCCACGCTATCGACAATTAGTCGTCGTAGCCCCGTTAGCTTGGGGGCTATAAGAGAATCGTACCAGCAAAGGTGCTGACCCCCTAGGGGGCTACTGTTTATATTTTCCAGGTGAATGTCAGAAGGTGACCGTCCTGAGAGTAAGATGGGGTAGGCGTATTACGGGTTTAAGTGCGACCTACGAGTTGTGCATGTACTCGCGTATGGCAATTTGAGTTAGTAAGCTGTATATGATGTAAGGAGTTTGTAAGAGTGTTATGTATTCGGTTAAGGCTTGTAAGTACTATTGTTCATTATATTTGGGTCCATTAGATCGTAGCTAGATCTTGAAGATTTTAGTATGCCTAGTTGGTCACGTGGGTGACTAACGGCAGTAACACCAAATGTTGTAAGAAATCCACTACAAAGTTAATATAAGTGAATGGAGGTTTTAAAGATAAGTATGGCTTTATGAATTGGGTTGTTATAGACATGAAAGTCAGTCAGGCCTTTCCATATCGGCCGAGGGCCCATTCTAGTCTAGGCAAACTTTTCATTTGGGCTTTGGCCTAAAATCCTAGATCTAGGTATCCTCTTTTAGGCCCAATCAGAACCAATTATTTGGATTTCAGCCCAAATTTTAATTGACATATTGAACATGGTTTTAGAAATCATTCAGATCCACATCCCTAAACACATTCTGGCCCAAGCGCCACATTCCCAAACACATTCCAGCCCAAGCGCCACATTCTCAAACACATTCCGGCCCAAGCGCCACATTCTCTGTAACACCCCTACTAATTCGGCTCCTAATTATCCTATAAATGTCGCACATAATAAATAAATCACAACGGTAAATAACAAACCGTCGCTCTAATGGTGTCACTGTTATCACTCGCCCATACGGGTGATAACGAATTACCTGATAATCAACTTGCGAAGCGTATTCCCGCGGTGACCACAAGAGATAGATAGTAGTACTTAAAACAATCTAAAACAAACCAACAACAACAAATTATTACAGACCATGAGCATCTAATTAAAATACACCTCGGTTACACAACCCGAGTCCAAAACCGCATTAGTATCACACCGTACCAAGTCTAACCAACAGTAACACAATAGTCACGCCTCGCGTCGACCCACCAGCTAGTCTCCTGCAATAAAAATGGTTTGTGGTATGGAATCAGCCCCTGCTGAGTATGTTATCACATGCCCCGTCATGCCTCCTCAAACCCCTCAATTAATTGGTCGAGAGCATGGGATTCGTTTCATGCAATGCCGTTTTAATATTTAAACTGTAAAACAATTAACAGTAATATCCACACAATAACACAACCATCAACACTCATAATGTACCACAAGTATACCCAATGAACAACAAAGCGAAACAACGAGAATAATAAACAAGTATTAATTCTCGTCCATGGTGTAGAAACCAATATTGTTCGCCACTGTATAAGTCTCAGCTGCATTAATTGTTCAGTTATACCTAGTGACAATGTCTTGTTAAAAACGACATGTCTCTAATTACCCATATATTATGGCGGGTCACCCACGGCAGTAGCCACTCCAGCGGTAGAGTCTCCGACCAACGAGCCATTCTAGCTCATGGGAAATTTTCTTGATACTTACGGACCCGTACGCGGACATCCTGGTATCGTTTTTGTGATCACAGCGCGCACCAAGAGCCACATCCTCCTGGCTTTATTACCTTTCATTAATTAATTATACCATCGCATCGCATTACCAAATTTTCTAACACAGCAGACTAAGGTCATTAGTCCAATCCGGAGTCTGTAAACTCGGGATCTAGTGTTAGATACAAGAGCGGCGTTTAGAAAGGCCATTGCTCCGTATAAAAGTCTCGGATAATATATATATCTTATTATCCTAGTGCTACACCGTTTTTCTAACGATCCTTATGTTTCACATAAGATAGCACCATAGCCGCTAGTTCGTTTTATATATAGGTTCATATATACGAACCAATACTGTTAACTCAACAACAGTAAATAATAAGCAGCTATAAATATACAATTCATGCATATTAATTAACACATTCAGACAAACAATCTTATCACAGATCACACAGAAGTCTGAACTGAGGAAGCCCTCAGAGACAATCAGAGACACATAACAACATACCGTTCACCCTGATTGTATTACGGTGGAGTATGAATCAGCAAGATCCTATGCTCCGGGTGTCGTCTCTAACAGTCTAAACAATACATAATGCTACTGATTAGCATCCCGTAAAAACAATACAACTCCACGGTACCCCGTACCGTCACTAATAACTCCCGGTTAATCCCCTGTTATTAACTGACAATGTTTGTCGGGTTTTCGGTTTAACACGAGATTGGAAATATGTTATATTACATGCGTAGTCTTGTCTCGTATATTAATATACTTATTGTTGAACTTTGTTATCGCATGTAACTTAATATACTCTTGTATAACATATAGTTTGTTTCTACGTTGCATGTATGATTCTTTGTCATGCACTATACCTGTCACCTTAGTATTTATTTTTCTAAGGTTTGTCTTTTTTTTTAAGTTCAACGTGGTATAATTCATATGTAAAAGTACTTTGAATTATTTAAATTCTTATCATTCCATGTATACTCTTAACATTAGAATTTCCATATCTAATGTTTATAATTCTTTTCTCTTTATCTATTATCATTTTAATTATGATAATTTATAGTTATTGAACCATATTACATTTTCTACACCATAACATATACTTATTTATATACATGTATTATGGAACTATTTATTATATGGTAAGTCTTATATTATATATTCATTCTTTTAATGAATACCTTTTATATTATAAATGTTATAACTCTTATAACATTAAAAACCATATTATAAATTCCATTTAAAAATGTTAATATTTCCGAACAGCACCTATGTTCTTAAATATTTACAAAATCCACCACTGAAATACCCCAAACCTTAATGTGTTAATTAATTATGTAATTATAATTTTCTAAGGCTAATTAAGTCCTTAAGTGAAATACCCCAAACTTAGATAGGTGTTTAAATGATAAACTAAGATATAAGGAGGCTAAATAATGCCTTAGAAACATTAAGAAACATTTCTAATCAAAGAAAATATAAGGAAACACCAAAAGAGCAGTTTTTAACAAAAACGTGCTCTAAGCTTGGAGAGACATGGGAGAGTACCCAATATTGTTCTAGACCTTAGTAATATCCTAATGGTCATTTTAAGTCAATTACCAAAGAAAACCAAGCTTGAAAACAAGTTAAAACACAAAATGTGCTTTAAGGAGTCTTAAAGCACGTTTTTGAAAAATTGTCTTATAAATGAGTTTTGAATGGCTAAATGTCCATCATTACTCTTTAATTAACATGTGTACTATATAGTATCACATTTGGAGGTCTATATCAATGGGAAATCAAAAATTTCACAACAATGTGCCTTGTTATTGATGAATAGTGAATTTATTAAGCTAGTTTATAACATAAGTCTATATAAGTGAGACATTTGGTCAACAAAGACTAAACTACCCTCATTCACTAAAGGGGGCCGGTTTCTTTAAGTGTGACTCACCACACTTATCTAACTAAGTAAAGAGAAAGCAAATAAGTAAGTTATAAAGCATAAAACACTATTCACCTTTTTAAGATAAATATCACTTTTGCTTACCTCTCTCCTCACTTCTTCATTTTCCCTTGTTGCCCACGATTTCTTGCTCTCTTTCTCTTCTCCATTCACGTAGAGCTCACCTCCATGAAAGCTCCACCTTCTCTTGCACACCACTTGCTCATTTAAGCTCCAAATCCAAAACAAAATACATATTCCTCTTAGTTAGCTCAAGCTCCTTCCTTCCTATCTTTTCAAAACTTCAAGAGCTTCATTTTGGTGCCAAGTCAAACCACCATTAGAGGAGGAAATTCAAGTTTGGAGACTCCATTGCATCTCCATCTCTTAAGGTAAAGAAAGTGTAAGAAAATCTAGGTTTCCACCATTTTCTTCACATAACCGAAAATATATACTCATGGGACTCCATGTTTATGCCTTGTTCTAGCTTGTTTCTACTCTTCAAAGGGGAGAGGAGGTCCTTCTTGCTTCACATCCAAGTTGTCTTGAGAAACCAAGGTAAAACAATCACATTAATACCTTAAAACATATTTTTAAACCTAGGGTTTGTTCCTTAGGGTGTGTTTATCTAGTACTCATTGGAGTCATTGGATATTGGTTAGAACATTGGCAAGGAGAATCACATTGGTGACCGAGTTGACAAAGAAAACCTAAGGAGAAAAGCTTTAAAGCTTGTGAGAAAACAAGGTAAATTACTTACCTTAAGGTGTCTTGTTGTTTAAGGGAATGAGATGTGGGTATATGATGAGTTTAGTGTTTAGTTTATATGTGGAAGGTGCTATTAAAACCTAGGAGAAACAATGTCTATACTTGTGAACTTGTGACTAAGGAGCAAATGAGAAAGGAGATAGTTTAAGAATATAAAGGTGAAGTACAAGAAGCATTTTATTTCAATGGGAGCCTTGTTGAGTGTATTCGCAGGTTGAAGGCATATATATGTGGAAATTCAGTGGTTAAGATTATTGTCATTTAAGGGCCTAAGTGCCAAGCATTTTAAGTTTAAGCATTATATGATGATGTGGTGAAGTTTTAGTGTAAATTGGGTGTTAAGTGTTGTGATGAGAATTTGTGTGGTATTGGTTGTTTGATGGAGAAAAACCATGTGTTAGGAAGTATTATATACTAGAGAACCCATGGCGAAATTTAAAGGAAAGTTTAAGTGTTAAGATATCCTAAGGGAATTTAATGATTAAGAAAGTACTATGAGTGTTCTATGGGTTGTCTTGATGAAAAAGGGTGAGAATAAGGTGTTCTAAGGACTCATAATGACTGAGGCATTACTAGGAAGGATTTAGAAATCAAGAGAGTGTATAGGAATATTTAGGACTTAGGCAAATGTTGGTGCACAACTAGGAAGAGATAATGTGATGATGATGGAAGTTAGACTTGATAAGGAACTTTAAGTAAATGTTTAAAAGAGTTCTAGATAGTGAGAGATGCTTGGGAGATGATGTTATAGTGGTGAAGAAAACATTTGGCATAGTGGCTACACTAGGTATGAACCACCACCTAGAAACCTAGAGGAAAACATTACAAGTGTTAGCATTATTACAAGGAAAATGCATTATGACTAAGGTGGATCTTGGTGGATGATTTAAGGTATTTTAAGGAGGGCTTAAGGTGTATTTGAGGTGCCCAAATGAGGTTATAACATATGAGGATATATGAGGAGAAGTTTGGAGTTAAAAGGAATTTAGAAACAAGTTTTTAGAGCCGACCGGCCTTAGGACCGGACTTGCAAGGTCGGTCGGACTCTGTTACACTACCGGGAAATGTTTCTGGAATCGACCGGACTTGGGGGACCGGACTTACAAGTCCGGTCGGGCTTGTTTTGTGAGAGGGAAAATGTTTCTGGAATGGACCGGACATGGGACCGGACTTGTCAAGTCCGGTCGGCATGAATTTAGTACGGATTATAAGTCTCTGGAATCGACCGGACATAGGACCGGACATGTCCGGTCGGAGTGAATTTTCCAACGGTAAAAGGTACTGGAATGGACCGGACTTGGCAAGTCCGGTCGGTAAGTCCGGTCGAGCCTAAAAAAAAAAAAAAAAAAAGAAATTTAATTTCTAAAAATGGTAATGGGTAATGAGGTATGCCCTTGGTAGGGTAGTAATGATTGGGACCCTAAGAACTTGAGGAATTAAGTTAAGATTAAGTATAAGTTTTAATGTTCAAGTTAAGTTTGTAAGATTAAGTGATAAAGACTTGGGAGGTTAGTGAATGGAAGTCCTTAGGGACTAAGTGAGTTAAGTAAGGTGCAAATAACTAATAACCTAAAAATGAATGAATGTTTTAGGTTTGTGATTGGGACCCCGAAGAAGATTAGTCAAAACGATCGACGGTGAACGGTACAATCCTTTTCGTGACCTGCTTGCTAACGAGGTGTCCCTCGGCTTGTGTGCTATCTGTTTATTTGCTATGACTAAAACAAGATAAAGCATGCAACCGGTTATATTGTTCTCGTTGTGATTGTGTTATATTTACACTAACCCGCGAGATTTGAGATGTTACTAACCAAGTTTAGTACTTACTGAGTTAAGAATAAGAGTTAAGTTGATGGTTGTTGGTTAATGCCCGTTAAGGCTTAGCTAGCACATGGTGTTTAAGATGTCTACTAACTGGAACTTGAGTGAGGAAACCCGGGACCGATCTCCGGTCATGCATGCTAAGTGGAAAGGGGGACGGTATCTGAATCAGATCCGCCCTCCGCTTAAGGACTTGTCTTCGGACTTGTAGCCTAGGGCCGGTTGCCGGCTCAGCTACGCTGGACTCCCGTCCAGAGTAGGTGGCATTAAGATGGTGCGGTGGGATCACCTAAATCCCAGGTTCGAATTAAGCTACAACCAATCCCTTCCAGGAAAGGTTTGTATTGAGATTAAGATTAAGATTGAGATTAGATTAAGTAAGGTAAGGAATGGATTAAGGAATGAGGACTAAGGAGGGGGTTACTAACCCACTTTAAGGGAACGCTTGAGTCGTTCATTGCTTGTGAACTATATGTTCATCTGTGGTTATTGTTATTGCACTTCATATTATGTTTGTGTATGTAATCAATTTCCATGCTATCGACAATTAGTCGTCGTAGCCCCGTTAGCTTGGGGGCCATGAGAGGGTGTACCAGCATTCGTGCTGACCCCCTCGGGGCTATTTTTACACTTGCAGGTAAGAGGCCCATGAGGACGCACTACGAGAGTAGGAGCGGTTAGACTTAGGTGGGGACTTTTATTTTGAGTTCGGGTTGCGCCTGTGCACCCGACTGTTCATATAAACTTGTAAGTTGAGATTACGTTGAGATACTAGTACTCGGTTGGTGTGGGATTGTGGATGTTAATGTTTTGAGTGGATAAGTATTTTGGTTAAGTATTGTAAATTAAATCCGGTATATTCTAACGATCAGACCGTGGCAAGGTCCAGTGTTGTTTATTTCCGCTGCGACGTTTTCGATTAAGTGCTAAGATTGCGATAACCACGATAGGCTTTGGATGGGGTGTTACAAAAAGTGGTATCAGAGCGTAGTTACGCTCTGATCAAGAAATACCGGATATAAGTAACCACCGAGCTAGGATATAAGTTAAGGATAAGTGTGGGTTAAGGGTGTGAGAAGCTAGAGTGAGTAGAGTCAGATGACCACTAATAAGTGTGGATTGTCTTTACCGTCTACGGACGTTATAAATTTACTAACCAAACATGGTGAATGTGAATCTAATGTAAGTTATGCTTGTTCAGATGGCAGGACGCCCTAGAGGAGGCCGAGGTCGCGGCCGGGGTGAGGATATTCCAGGGATACCTGGAGGGCAGACGATCGCAGAGATCGTAGCTGCCGCTTTAGGGCATATGGGCTACCAGCCTGGTGTGGGTGCACCACCTCCACCGCCACAGCCTAGGGAACCAAACTGGGTGAAGAGTCTTGCTGATCTTCGACCCGCTCACTTCAAGGGGGAGACCGATCCCGCCAAGCTTGAGGCGTACATCTCCGAGCTGGAGACCGCTTTCGAGACCCTTGATGTCCCTGCTGGGATCAAGGTGCGCTTAGCTGCTTTCTACCTGAAGGGGGCGGCGGGCGATTGGTGGAAGCTGGTGAGGGCCGAGCATGTGGCCAACCCAGAGTTCGGCTGGGAGCAGTACCCGCCTTGCTACGGGCAAAGTACTACCCCGCCCATGTCCAGACGAAGAAGCGCTTGCAGTTGGATGCGCTTAAGCAGTCGGACAAGATGACAGTGGACGAGTATTACTCAGAGTTCACTGCCTTGCTCCGTCTTCTGCCAGGTCTAGGGTATTCTGACCAGATCTTGGTGGACCGCTTCTATGGCGGGCTTAGCCATCGACTCCGCTACGGCATGGGGCCGACGAGTTACACTACCTTGCAGGTAATAAGAATGATTGAGAATTGAGTAAGTGATGAATAAGATTTAGGTTATGATGAATAAGTATGACTAATACCATGGAAAAGCAGGAGTGCTATCATGCCGCTGCTAAGGTTGAGATTACCGTCCAGCTGAGGGACGAGGAGAATGCGAAGAGGAAGAGTGCTGGGAAGAGCTCAGAGAGTCAAGGGCAAGGAGGGTACAAGAAACAGAAGTACCAGCCTCAGGCCCAGAAGAACCAGAACCCGAAGGGGAAGGAGGAAAAGGAGAAGGCTTCGGAAGAGCCATTGAAGCTGACTTACGCGATTGCAGCTACACCACTGCGCTCTAAGGCGCCAAAGGTGAGAAAAATTAATACTGAATGAGTTAAGAAATAGATTAGTAACCGTTTGAGATATGAGAATTGACAATGTGAATCATCAGGATCTGAGACTGAGAGGGAGCCGGTGGTGGCTACCAGCGACGCTTCATCTGTAGATGGTGTCACAAGGACCACCCCGGGCTCGACTGCAAGGGAAATAAGGTGGAGTGCAACTTCTGCGGAGTGTATGGGCACCGGGCATACGAGTGTTACCGGAACCCTGCTAGCAGAGCCTATAGGCCCGACACCAGGGGCAAGGGCAAGACCGATCAGGGAGCTGGATCTGACGGTCAGAGGAAAGTGCAGCAGCCGGCGGACAAAAACCCACGGGCGACCCAGAAGACGGGGCCCACTCTACACATGGTGGATCGGGATGATGAGCCTGAGCCCTCATCGAGGCCAGGTACCACTATAACCATTTAGTAATAAAACTACCTGCTTACCGCATTATCATGCATGTTTGGTGAAATATATGAGTTAAGTGAAAATAAGATGAGATTAGAACCTAAGTAAGATATAACCTACTACCACTTTAGGAAGATTCAACATTGCTACCCTATATCATCTACATCTAACCCGGAGCACACCGACATCGAAACCACACACCTTCCAACCGAACAATGTCAGGTTATCCGCCCAGGTATGATTTTATTAAGGGGATACCTGACACCCGACGCACAAATAGCCATCATCAGGAGATGCAACCAACTAGGAATGGGACCGGGAGGTTTTTATACACCGGAGTACCCAGGGGGAGCAAGGATGAAATTAAAGATGATGAGCTTGGGCAAGGATTGGAATCCGTATGCCAAGAATTACCAGACCACAAGGGAGCAAGATGGAGTCTCACCACCGGGAATACCCGAAGAGTTCCATCCAGTTATTACACAAGTCATGGAAATCGCTCAGCAGTTGGAAGCTGAACCGATTCCAGACATCCAGCCAGACATTTGCATTGTAAACTTCTACGAAAAAGATGGGAAACTGGGACTACACCAGGACAAGGACGAGACAACGGAGTCTCTCGAAAGAGGGATACCCGTAGTGTCTTGGTCCATTGGAGATGATGCGGAATTTTTATACGGCGCAGCGAGCAGAAGCGTGCGGACCGTGCAGATAAGATAGTACTTAAGTCAGGTGATGTATTAATTTTGGGAGGAGAATCAAGGATGTTATACCATGGGATTAAGAGAATCAAGCTGAATACAGCACCGCCAGCAGTAATCAATGCGACGCACATGAGACCAGGAAGAAACCTAACCTTTAGACAATATTAGCCGTGTAATGCTAGAATGAGATGAGAAATGAGATGTAAGATTGAAGCACATGTTGTAAACAGGATGGTCATGAATAAAATAACAGTGTTGTTCATATAAATTGTTACGACTCTTGTTATACCATCAATACTCATGGAGCTTGTGAATACAATTAGGTTATGGACTCGGTACGGAAGGTGCACTAAGCATACTCACAGAGGCACAGGCCGACGTTAGCGGTACTATCCTCACCGGCACCTTTCCGATCAATGGAATTGAGGCATCAGTTCTCTTCGACTCAGGGGCCTCGCATACCTTTGTCTCTGCATCATTCGCGAGCAGGTTGGGGCTAGACGCTGATGAGCTACCCGACTTCACGGTTACGCTCCCGTCTAAGGAGAAGGTTCGTTGCACTCGTTACTACCGAGGAGCCACCATCAGAATTAAGGGGGAAGACTTCCCAGTCAGTTTCATTGAGTTCAGTAAGCTAGGATTTGATGTTATCTTCGGGATGAACTGGTTGGAGCGGCACAAGGGACGTATCCTCTGCGCCGAGCATAGATTGCTGCTCAGGAGTCCGTCTGGGGTAACAATATCATACCGCCAGAGGCCCAGGGAGCCTTCGACTAAGATCATCACCGCCATGGCAATGTACAAAGAATTAAGGAGAAATGAAGAAGTATACCTCTGCTATGTACAGGACATAGAGAGAGACCCCGAGTTCGACCCCGACTTACTGGTAGTGTCGGAGTTCCCCGACTTATTTCCACGGGAACTGCCCGGCATGCCACCCACTCGGGAGGTAGAGTTCACCATTGAGCTGCTACCTGGTACCGGACCGATAGCCAAAGCACCATACCGTATGGCTCCGGCAGAAATGACTGAGTTAAAAGAACAACTGAAAGATTTGTTGGATAAGGGATTCATTAGACCAAGTGTGTCACCATGGGGAGCGCCAGTCCTCTTCGTGAAGAAGAAGGATGGTAGTCTCCGCCTCTGCATCGACTACAGAGAGCTGAATGCAGTGACAGTGAAGAATAAGTACCCACTACCCCGCATTGACGATCTGTTCGATCAGTTGAAGGGAGCGTCTGTGTTCTCCAAGATTGATCTCAGATCGGGGTATCATCAGATAGCCATTAAGGAGGGAGACATTGAGAAGACGGCATTCCGGACACGATACGGCCACTATGAGTTTACAGTGATGCCGTTCGGTTTGTCGAACGCGCCAGCGAAATTTATGGATCTGATGAACCGCTTGTTCCGGGAGCAGCTGGACAAGTCGGTGGTGGTTTTTATTGATGATATATTGATATACTCAAAGTCTAAGGTTGAGCATGAGGAACATTTGAGAAGGGTGTTAGAAATATTAAGGGAGAACCAGCTATATGCTAAGTTCTCCAAGTGTGAGTTTTGGCTTGACCAGGTCTCTTTCCTAGGTCATGTCATCTCAGATGCTGGGATCGCAGTGGATCCAGCAAAGATTGATGCCGTACGTACCTGGCCAAGGCCGAAGACAGTTACCGACATCAGGAGCTTTCTCGGTCTGGCAGGTTACTACAGGAGGTTTGTTAGAGATTTCAGCAAGGTCGCGAAGCCGATGACCAGTCTGATGAAGAAAGATGCACCATTTCTATGGACAGTCGACTGTGAGAGATCGTTTCAGCGCTTAAAGGACTCACTGACCACTGCACCGGTTCTGACCATTCCAGACGGTACAGAGGGCTTTGAGGTTTATTGTGATGCATCCGGCAGAGGGCTGGGTTGCGTGCTCATGCAACATGGCAAGGTGGTGGCTTATGCCTCACGCCAGTTGAAGAAGAAACATGAGGAGAACTACCCCACACATGATTTAGAGCTGGGAGCTGTAGTCTTCGCTTTGAAGATATGGCGCCACTACTTATATGGGGTTAGTGTTACGATCTACACCGATCACAAGAGTTTGAAATACATATTCACTCAGAAGGAGTTAAATCTTCGACAGAGGAGGTGGTTAGAATTTCTGAAGGACTATGACATTGACCTCCAATACAAAGAAGGGAAGGCCAATGTTGTAGCAGATGCCCTGAGCCGTCGAGCACACTCACTCCATTCGCTAGTTTCTTTCTCCAGCTTGGGTTGATGAGGTGCGAGAGGCTCAGAGGACTGATGAGTATATGAGAGAGGTCAGACAGAAGCTGACAGATGGTACCTTCGAGAGTCAGAAATACGACTTCAGACTTCATGATGATGATCTGATCAGACTTAAGGGCCGATTATGCATACCACGAGGTAACACGGATCTGAAAGACCGTATACTTAGAGAATCACACTGCTCTTCAGTTTCCATCCATCCGGGAGCCTCTAAAATGTATAAAGACATGAAGAGATACTTCTGGTGGTCGGGGATGAAGACAGATGTTACCGAGTTCGTCTTGAGGTGTCTCACATGCCAGAAGGTGAAATTCGAGCACAGACGACCGGGCGGAATGGTACAGTCGATGCCAGTTCCGGAGTGGAAGTTCCATGATATCTCCATGGACTTCGTAGTTGGACTTCCACCTGCTAGGGGAGGTCTCAACATGATATGGGTGGTGGTGGATCGCCTTACCAAAGTAGCCCGATTCATACCGATGAAGGATACTTGGAAGGTGACCAAATTAGCTGAGTTTTGAGAGAAGAAATCATGAGACATCATGGCATACCGAAGACCATAGTGTCAGATAGAGACACCAGATTCCTTTCGAGGTACTGGAGAGCTACCAGAGAAGCGTTGGGTACAGAACTCAAACTGAGTACCGCGTTCCATCCTCAGACAGATGGTCAGACTGAGCGTACTATTCAGACACTCGAGGACATGCTGAGAGCATGTGCCTTAGACTTCCAGGGCAGTTGGATTGACAGATTGCATCTGATCGAGTTTTCATACAACAACAGCTATCACGCTTCGATCAAGATGGCACCTTTTCAAGCGTTGTACGGTAGACCATGTCGTACACCGCTCTGCTGGGATGAGTCGAGTGAGACGGTCATTATAGGACCAGAGTACTTAGAACAATTCAGGCTGAGGTTCAGCAAATCAGGGAGAACATGAAAGCTGCTCAAGATAGGCAGAAGTCGTATGCTGATGTTCGACGACGAGACCTGGAGTTCGCAGTGGGCGACCAGGTATTTCTGCGAGTATCACCGATGAAGGGTGTATTCAGGTTTGGGACAGAAGGGCAAGTTAAGCCCGAAATTTGTTGGTCCTTATGAGATTACGGAGCGGGTGGGCCCAGTTGCTTACAGGTTGAATTTACCTGCTGAGCTGGGTAAAGTGCATGATGTCTTTCATGTTTCACAGCTAAAGAAATACATGCACCACCCCTCCCATGTGTTAGAACCTGAGAGGTTGACTTTAGAACCAAATATGAGATCCGTGGAGACTCCTCAGAGAATCTTGGACAGTAAGACTAGGGACACTCGCCACAAGTCAGTGCGACTGGTGAAGGTTCTCTGGTCTAACCAGGATGTCGAAGAGGCCACGTGGGAGTTAGAGGATAAGATGAGGGCGAAGTACCCTTCTTTATTTACCGACTAGATTGTCTGTATAGGGTACGGGGCGTACCCCTTTTAAGGGGGGTAGAGCTTCCTCGCTTTTGAGTTAGGAAACGAGCATGTTTGTCGTTTGTTTGGTTGTTTAAGATGTGGATTTGAGTAAGTTGCTACACTTCGGTGTAAGTTTGAGTTTTGAGTTATGTATGATACTTATGTATTGTATTTGAGATTGACCTTTGGTCTTGAGATGTATGAATGTGAATATAAGATGTGGTATTAAGATTAAGAGAATTGTGTACCGTGAATGGTTAAACACATGTGTGAACTTTGAGGACAAAGTTCTTTTAAGGGGGGTAGATTGAAATACCCCAAACTTAGATATGGTGTTTAAATGATAAACTAAGATATAAGAAGGCTAAATAATGCCTTAGAAACATTAAGAAACATTTCTAATCAAAGAAAATATAAGGAAACACCAAAAAGAGCAGTTTAAGCAAAAACGTGCTCTAAGCTTGGAGAGATATGGAGAGTACCCAAAATTGTTCCAAGACCTTAGTAATATCCTAATGGTCATTTTAAATCAATTACCAAAGAAAACCAAGCTTGAAAACAAGTTAAAACACAAAATGTGCTTTAAGGAGTCTTAAAGCACGTTTTTGAAAAATTGTCTTGTAAATGAGTTTGAATGGGCTAAATGTCCATCATTACTCTTTAATTAATATGTGTACTATATAGTATCACATTTGGAGGTCTATATCAATGGGAAATCAAAATTTCACAACAATGTGCCTTGTTTTTGATGAATAGTGAATTTATTAAGCTAGTTTATAACATAAGTCTATATAAGTGAGACATTTGGTCAACAAAGACTAAACTACCCTCATTCACTAAAGGGGGCCGGTTTCTTAAGTGTGACTCACCACACTTATCTAACTAAGTTAAGAGAAAGCAAATAAGTAAGTTATAAAGCATAAAACACTATTCACCTTTTTAAGATAAATATCACTTTAGCTTACCTCTCTCCTCACTTCTTCATTTTCCCTTGTTGCCCACGATTTCTTGCTCTCTTTCTCTTCTCCATTCACGTAGAGCTCACCTCCATGAAAGCTCCACCTTCTCTTGCACACCACTTGCTCATTTAAGCTCCAAATCCAAAACAAAATACATATTCCTCTTAGTTAGCTCAAGCTCTTCCTTCTATCTTTTCAAAACTTCAAGAGCTTCATTTTGGTGCCAAGTCAAACCACCATTAGAGGAGGAAATTCAAGTTTGGAGACTCCATTGACATCTCCATTCTCTTAAGGTAAAGAAAGTGTAAGAAAATCTAGGTTTCCACCATTTTCTTCACATAACCGAAAATATATACTCATGGGACTCCATGTTTATGCCTTGTTCTAGCTTGTTTCTACTCTTCAAAGGGGAGAGGAGGTCCTTCTTGCTTCACATCCAAGTTGTCTTGAGAAACCAAGGTAAAACAATCACATTAATACCTTAAAACATATTTTTAAACCTAGGGTTTGTTCCTTAGGGTTGATGTGTTATCTAGTACTCATTGGAGTCATTGGATATTGGTTAGAACATTGGCAAGGAGAATCACATTGGTGACCGAGATTGAACAAAGAAAACTAAGGAGAAAAGTTTTAAAGCTTGTGAGAAAACAAGGTAAATTACTTACCTTAAGGTGTCTTGTTGTTTAAGGGAATGAGATGTGGGTATATGATGAGTTTAGTGTTTAGTTTATATGTGGAAGGTGCTATAAAACCTAGGAGAAACAATGTCTATACTTGTGAACTTGTGACTAAGGAGCAAATGAGAAAGGAGATAGTTTAAGAATATAAAAGGTGAAGTACAAGAAGCATTTTATTTCAATGGGAGCCTTGTTGAGTGTATTCGCAGGTTGAAGGCATATATATGTGGAAATTCAGTGGTTAAGATTATTGTCATTTAAGGGCCTAAGTGCCAAGCATTTTAAGTTTAAAGCATTATATGATGATGTGGTGAAGTTTTAGTGTAAATTGGGTGTTAAGTGTTGTGATGAGAATTTGTGTGGTATTGGTTGTTTGATGGAGAAAAACCATGTGTTAGGAAGTATTATACTAGAGAACCCATGGCGAAATTTAAAGGAAAGTTTAGGGTTAAGATACCCTAAGGGAATTTAATGATTAAGAAAGTACTATGAGTGTTCTATGGGTTGTCTTGATGAAAAAGGGTGAGAATAAGGTGTTCTAAGGACTATAATGACTGAGGCATTACTAGGAAGGATTTAGAAATCAAGAGAGTGTATAGGAATATTTAGGACTTAGGCAAATGTTGGTGCACAACTAGGAAGGAAATAATGTGATGGTAATGGAAGTTTAAACTTGTTAAGAAATTTAAGTGAATGCTAAAGGAGTTTAGATAAGAGAGATGCTTGGGAGATGATGTAATAGTGGTGAAGAGAACATTTGGCATAGTGGTTACATTAGGTATGAACCACCACAAAGAAACCTAGAGGAAAAACATTACAAGTGTTAGCATTATTACAAGGAAAATGCATAATGACTAAGATGGATTTGGTGGATGAATTAAGGTATTTAAGGAGGGCTTAAGGTGTATTTGAGGTGCCCAAATGAGGTTATAACATATAGGATATATGAGGAGAAGTTTGGAGTTGAAAAGGAATTTAGAAACAAGTTTTTAGAGCCGACCGGCCTTAGGACCGGACTTGCAAGGTCGGTCGGGCTCTGTTACACTACCGGGAAATGTTTCTGGAATCGACCGGACTTGGGGGACCGGACTTGCAAGTCGGTCGGGCTTGTTTGTGAGAGGGGAAATGTTTCTGGAATCGACCGGACATGGGACCGGACTTGTCAAGTCCGGTCGGCATGAATTTAGTACGGATTATAAGTCTCTGGAATCGACCGGACATAGGACCGGACATGTAAGTCCGGTCGGAGTGAATTTTTCAACGGTAAAAGGTACTGGAATGGACCGGACTTGGCAAGTCCGGTCGGTAAGTCCGGTCGAGCCTAAAAAAAAAAAAAAAAAAAAAAAAGAAATTTAATTTCTAAAAATGGTAATGGTTAATGAGGTATGCCCTTGGTAGGGTAGTAATGATTGGGACCCTAAGAGCTTGAGGAATTAAGTTAAGATTAAGTATAAGTTTTAATGTTCAAGTTAAGTTTGTAAGATTAAGTGATAAAGACTTGGGAGGTTAATGAATGGAAGTCCTTAGGGACTAAGTGAGTTAAGTAAGGTGCAAATAACTAATAACCTAAAAATGAATGAATGTTTTAGGTTTGTGAGTTGGGACCCCGAAGAAGATTAGTCAAACAACGATCGACGGTGAACGGTACAATCCTTTTCGTGACCTGCTTGCTAACGAGGTGTCCCTCGGCTTGTGTGCTACTGTTTATTTGCAATGACTAAAACAAGATAAAGCATGCAACCGGTTATATTGTTTCTCGTTGTGATTGTGTTATATTTACACTAACCCGCGAGATTTGAAATTGCTACTAACAAGTTTAGTACATACTGAGTTAAGAATAAGAGTTAAGTTGATGGCTGTTGGTTAATGCCCGTTGAGGCTTAGCTAGCACATGGTGTTTAAGATGTCTACTAACTGGATCTTGAGTGAGGAAACCCGGGACCGATCTCCGGTCATGCATGCTAAGTGGAAAGGGGGACGGTATCTGAATCAGATCCGCCCTCCGCTTAAGGACTTGTCTTCGGACTTGTAGCCTAGGGCCGGTTGCCGGCTCAGCTACGCTGGACTCCCGTCCAGAGTAGGTGGCATTAAGATGGTGCGGTGGGATCACCTAAATCCCAGGTTTGAATTAAGCTACAACCAATCCCTTCCAGGAAAGGTTTGTATACTGAGATTAAGATTAAGATTGAGATTAAGATTAAGGTAAGGTAAGGAACTGAGATTAAGGAAATGAGGACTAAGGAGGGGGTTACTAACCCACTTGATAAGGGAACGCTTGAGTCGTTCATTGCTTGTGAACTATATATGTTCATCTGTGGTTATTATTGCACTTCATATTATGTTTGTGTATGTAATCAATTTCCATGCTATCGACAATTAGTCGTCGTAGCCCCGTTAGCTTGGGGGCCATGAGAGGGTGTACCAGCATTCGTGCTGACCCCCTCGGGGGCTATTTTTACACTTGCAGGTAAGAGGCCATGAGGACGCACTACGAGAGTAGGAGCGGTTAGACTTAGGTGGGGACTTTTGTTTGAGTTCGGGTTGCGCCTGTGCACCCGACTGTTCATATTTAAATGTTGTAAGTTTGAGATTATGATTGAGATACTAGTACTCGGTTGGTCGTGGGATTGTGGATGTTAATGTTTTGAGCTGGATAAATATTTTGGTTAAGTATTGTATATATTAAGCCGGTATGTTCTAACGATCAGACCGTGGCAAGGTCCAAGTGTTGTATATTTCCGCTGCGACGTTTTCGATTAAGTGTTCAGATTGCGATAACCACGATAGGCTTTGGATGGGGTGTTACATTAAGATCATTGGTGAAGAAAGGAAAACCAAAAAAAAAAATAAGGGAAATGCGTAAAAGTCCCAAATGTGAAAAATACGTATTTAATTATTTTAGGTGTGGTACGTAACCTCATTAGAGTTATAAATATATTTTATACCCTAATTACACATAAGAACATGTGGGAAAAATTCCGGAAGGAAAAACGGATCCAAACAATGCGTAAAACGCTAACGGAGTCTTAAAGCGTGTTTTCGAGATAATCCGAAAACGTGACTTTAAACAGTTAAATGACCCGTAAAAAAAATAATAGGTTGATAGTAACAATAATTAAACATTAATGGGAGTCTAATAACCATTAAAATTAAAGGAATGAGAAAATTCCGGAAAACGGTCCCGGTTAGTGAATAGTGCTAAACCGGGTAAATAAATGAGCGTTTTCTGTAAAGGACGAAAAATGCTCCAGCGTTGTTTACAGTGGTGGGCCGGTTTTATTAATGTAGAAAGCCCACTCACACAAGACTAGTTAACTAATTAAGTAAGTCAAAGAGCTAAAATAAAAAAAAAGGGGTACATATACCCACCCAACTCTCTCTCTCTCATTTCTCTCTTTCCTCTTCTCTTTCCTCTCTCTCTTTCCCAGCCAGTTCCCTCTTCTTCCCTAAGGCCACC
This sequence comes from Limonium bicolor, assembly GCA_023374045.1. Classification (NCBI taxonomy): domain Eukaryota; kingdom Viridiplantae; phylum Streptophyta; class Magnoliopsida; order Caryophyllales; family Plumbaginaceae; genus Limonium; species Limonium bicolor. The sequence continues at coordinate 249,220,978 of CM041779.1, forward strand.
GATTTTTCTCCCTTCCTCCCATTGCTAATCCAACTTCAATTCCATGCCCAAGCTCCATTGGAGCTCCAAATCAAAAACAAATCACATATTCTTCTTCCTCTCATCTCCCTCTATCATCCTCTCTTTTCAAAATTCCAAAAGGATGAAGTTGACCTCCATGGGTTTTCCCCATTTGAAGAGAAAATGGAACCAATTTGGAGCTTGGAGTCTCCTCTTCCTTCTAAGGTAAAAATTCCCAAGAAAAAGTCATTTTTCCTTCATCTCTTGGTGTAATCGATTTTTCACCATTGTTGATACCTTGTTTTTCTCCTGTTCTTCAGCTCCAAATTAATCCTTCAATGGTGGAGTAATCCCCTTCTTGATTCAAGGGAGAGAATCCCTCTTAAAAACTTCAAAAAAGGTAAACCCTAACTTGTGTTCTAAGCCCTTTGACTTGATTGAGTTTTCTAAGGGTTTAGGTAATTAATTGTGTATGTTTTTGTGTTCTTGGATGTTGGGATGGAGTTTGGAAACTCCATACCCTCTTGGCCGAAATTGAAGAGATGAGGAGCAAGAGGCGAATTAGGAGACTTGTGGAATTAAGGTAAGGGATCCACCTTAAACCTTGTTTAAAATTGTTTAAGTGTTGGGATGGGTAAACAAATTAATGAACCCAAATTGTGGATTAAAATCTGTGTAGTAATGTGTTTAGTTTGTTTGGAGAGGTTTGTGAATTAATGTTGAGTTGAGGGCCTTAAGAGCCTATTGTTTTGAGTTGTGATTGATATTGTAGTTATGGAGTTATGGTGGTTGTATGGTTGTTGATGAATTTGAGGATTGGTTAAGTGCTGTTAGGACCCTTGAAAGGGTGTGACTAGATTAGGGATGAAAATTATGTAAATTGATGAGGATGAATGTGTAAGGTTATGGGGAGGTTATGGCAAAATTTTAAGGGAAAATGAGTGTTTGATGATGGCTTGATGGATGAGAGAACTTAGGTATTCAAATGGGATGTTTGATGTTAAATAGAGAGGAGTGTTGGCCTTGAAAATGGTGGGATGAATAATGAAGATAAGAGAGTGCAAAACCTATAGCATAATGGTGCTTGGTGACTTGGGATTTCAAGGAAAAGAATGGGTGTTGTAACTTGTGAAACAAGGATTGAGTGTAGGTTTAATAGAAGTGCAATTCTGGGTAGAATTTGCCTCTGTTAGCTGAATTTTTGGGTACGTCCGAACTTCCGTCCGGACTTGGAAGTTCGGACATGCCCCGTCGTTTTATAAATTTTCTGGGTTTAAGTTGTGTCCGAACTTCCGTCCAAACTTGGAAGTTCGGACACTCGAAAATTTTCCCAGGTTATTTTTGCTTCGACTTGTGTCCGACCTTCGATGTCCGGACACAAGTTCGGACGCCTGTAAGTTTTCCTCAGATTTGGCCTCGACTTGTGTCCGAACTTGGAAGCCCGGACACAAGTTCGGACAGGTAGAAAATTTTCTTTGGTTTTTGCTTCGACTTGTGTCCGAACTTAGAAGCTCGGACACAAGCTCGGACATTCGATAGTTTTCACCCATTTGAGTCTCGACTTGCGTCCGAACTTGGGAAGCTCGGACACAAGTTCGGACATAGTGTAATTTGAGCAAAACTTTTGTTTAAGGGTAGGAAATGGTACCCAATGATTGGATTGATGAGTAATGATGTTATAAGGTTGTTAAGGACATGTTAAGTGTGTTATAATGTCAAATGAGTGGATGAAGAGTTGTAATAAAATGTAAGTTATAAAACTACTGAACGGGGTTAGCTATGGGCGCACTAGTCGTTAAATAATTATATTACCCCGACGTTAATGGAGATAGTTATAATGTTACCAGTTGTTCAAAGAGTTTTCGAGGAACCTGTGATGGGATGTTAGAGTGAACCATCGGTGACAGGTATGGTTTCTTGCAACCTGTGTCCTACCGGATTACACCGGCTTGTATGCCAATGTGTTTTTCTGTGTGTTGCCACCTTGCAAGATAAAGCATGAAATGAGTTTATAGTAATTCATTATTGTGGCGTAATAATTCCGATACCGCTTAACCTTAATTATGTGTTAAATAATAGTTAACCGACCTTAGGTTCACATAAAAGATCGGTATTCGGAATAAACGTCCCAACCCACGGGAACGTTCTAACTACGGCTATTCGTGCGTTAGTATATGTGGTGACTTTGTGTGATGTATGTGACTTGTTCAGTATGTTGTTGTTATTGGATACTGTTATCCGTGTTGTTAATGGGATGTGATTTTCCCTGATGTGTCTAACCGAGTTAGTAACACAATGTAATGTATGTATGTGATAAGTTCCATAGAGGAACCCCTAACTAATAAATATATGTTATGTATGGTGAGGAATCTGGTCGTTCCGGTCGCGTGTGTTGTTTTGGGAGTTGATGTATATATGTGAATTAACTCCCACTCTGTTATGTTAGGGTTGTTTATCCTTCTTGGATGTTCGACCTCCCACTAGCTTAGCCAAAGCTTACCTACCCGACCTCCACATCGGGCTAGGAGGGAAATTATGTGTAATGTTGGTAGGGTGTTGTTGCCTCAGTTGCTTCGACTCCCTCTTTAATATGTTACGGTTGTTTTTCCTCCTTGAATTACAACCACCCACAAGCTTAACCAAGGCTTACCTACCTCATCATTATCGGAGCTAGGGGAAATTGTGTAAGGTGTGATCGGTCCTATATGAGGCTGCCACACCCAAGTAAAGAAAATGTATGTATGTTGTGCTCGGGCTTATATCACCCCGGCACTCCCTAAGTAAAGTTTATGTTCCCTAAGAGGGATGGAATTAAGTTTGTGTATGTTATTAAGTGAAACGTGTTGTGATGTTGTGTGTGTTAACCTTGTGTTTGTGTCCTTTTAACGGATGTGTGCGTTTAGGCATGACGTATGGTGTTATGTGTGCATGTTTTAAATAAAATCAATCGCATGCTAAGACGACAATTAGTTGTGCGTGGCCCGGTAGCATGCGGGCCGCGGGATTACCATACCGGCAAAGGTGCTGAGCCCCTTGGGGGCCACCCTTTCTCTTTTCCTGTTTCAGGTACAAGGAACTGAAGCCGTTCGAGAGTAGGAGGTAGGTAGTGGTAGTTGTTCATTGTGGTAGTCATGTGAAATGTGGAGGTATTGTAGGTGTAGTAAGACCGAAATTGTGTCGGCGTGAGTTAGTAAATACTCGGTACAGTTGTAATGTAAGTGTATAATGAATGTTGGACATGGAATGGGATTAATGTGTAGTTGCTCGGAAGTTAGTCCATCAGACCGGTACGATGTATGTATGTTAGCCTTGTTAGTCACGAGGGTGGCTAACGGCGTGTAACACCAAAGATTAAATGATGTTGTGAGTTGAGATTTCCGCTGTGATACGTTATTAAGTGTGTTGTTAGTAGTTGGGGTGTTACAACCACATAATTAATATAATGTTACATTATAGTTGTATAACATATATTATGACATTTATGTCATTAAAACAATTATAACCTATAGTTATATTTTGTTATAAAATACCAAACAGCCCCTTATATTCTCGGCTTTCACTATAAACCACTGAACTTCTATAAATCACAAATCAATCCCAAATTATATTTCATTGTTACACTTATAATATATACCTTATATTATAATCCTTAAACCTTAATATAATTATAACCTATAATTTATAAAGGCTATAATTTTAAACAGACCCTAGGACTATTTTAATTAAACTCCCATCACCAAACTTTGTATATATTCCAAATTTTCCCAATTTACAATACATAGTTTTCTATTTCCATTAAAACTATATATTATACATATATCTTAATAAAACCTTATATATAACTCAAAAATTACCAAACTATACCAAAAGGTTATGAATATTATTCCTAACCTTATACTTCCTCTAAATTTCGGTTTCTACACATATGTTACCCATTTGTAACAATGTTATAAAATACCATATATTATACTTATATAATTCATATAAACTCCAAATTTAACCAAATAAACTTCTAAAAATTCCTAATAACTTAAGGACTGTTCTAAATTCCATTTAGTACCCAAGTTTTCGGAAATCACAATATAACCCCATCTCTTAAAAATCTTTTACAATTTAATAACTATCTTAATATAAGGTAGTATTTTAAATTTCTTAATTTCTCCAAACTTGGTCAAAGTCTCCTATATAGTCAACTTTGACTTCTAATACCAAATGGGAACCAAATTTTCGGTAATCACCAATAATACCCTATACTTTTCTATTTTTACAATTTGACACAAAACGTTATAAAATGTTATAATTTTATTAAATTCATTTAAAAACACTAAATCCTCTAAATTAAGCCCACGGCTTTATATTTTCCAGTAATTACGATTTGGCCCCAAACTTAATTATATAAGCATAAATTTAACTAAATAAGCTTATAAACTTAAATTAAAATGGCCTAATGACATGGCCTTATTACAACCTTGAACTTGTAAAATAAATTACACTTTAAATGTCTCAAAATATAGTATAAACTCACGGCCTCACTTAGTTTAATTATTTTTCCACATAATGTCATAATTTGACCATTATGTTAATTAAATCACTTAAATGACTAGCTTAATTTATCTTAGTCTTTTTTTTCCATTTTAGGTCAATATGACCCATATTTTTAAGTCCCTTCTCGGCACAATTTATATATATGCTAAGAATTCATAAAATCATAAGTTTTAAGGTGTTTATACCTTGATTTCTCCTTGTATGAAACGGCGGCAGCTTAGAGGTAAATTCACCACACTATTTAGACATGTTTAATGTAAGATTTAAGGCAAAAATCACCTTAAAAATGCAAGGGAAGTTCCAATGGGTTTCGGCCTGTACCAAGCACACCTAATGGTGTTAAATTCACCACATCAACATAGGAAATAGCTAGACAACAACAAGCTGCTATGGTAATTGATTTTACCTTGGCAAAATGCCTTAAAAGAGGGTATTTCCTTTGGATCTCGGCCACCCTTACACTAAATGGCTAACCAACTGAATGAACATGTAAATATGAAGATTATGAGTGTATAAACTCATAAAAATCAAAGGAAGAAAATCGTTGGGAAGACTAGAGAAGCTTAAGGTATGGTTTTACCTTAAAATGCAAATTTGAGCAACCTTGGCCCCTAGACTTGCTTCAGCCAAGTTTGGATGTTGTTCTAACCTTAGAACACTGAGAATGAGCCATAGGAATCGATGAGTCACGAAATCTAAGTGTAGGTAGTGAAGAGATGAAGAAAAAGAGCTAAAATGACCCTTAAAACATTACCTTAGGAGCTTAGGAGTTAGATCTGCCTTCCATGCTCAAGAAACAAGGCTTGAGAGGTTCTAGGAAGGGAGGGAGCTCGGCTGGGATGGCTGGAATCAGACAAGGAGAAGGGAATGATTGGAAATGAGCTTAAATTATTGAAAAGGTAAGTTTACTATTGTAAATTGGTATTAGGTAGCTAATTGTCAATCAATGTTTTGTGAGCTGTCCTCCCACCTCCTTGCATGCCGACAGCCATGAGGTCAAATGGGTCATTAATTGACCATTGACCAAACTTGGTCAATTTGACTTAAAAGGGCCCCTTGTGGGGTTTTATTAATATTTTAATATTAAATTTGTAAAAATTTGTAAATATCTGGAATTAAATTCCTAATATGATATAATGTGATATATATCATATTTATAGGTAATTATAACCTTTAAGCCCATTAAAAACCAATTTAGAAGGCAATTACACAAAAACGTGCTTTAAGGTGTTTTTGTGCACCTTTTGTGTACAGGGTGTTTCTGAGCTTAGTTTTCTTTGAGAACAGTTTTGTTGTGTTCCTTACTTCATTATAATACTTAGGAATCCACTTTGGATCCTATTTGAGGTCATACAATCGTTATGGTGCTTTAAAGCACATTTTTAGCTTTACCGATCTTTTGTTCCTAGTCTGCCTCGTTTCGTATCGAGAATGCGGAGTGGTACTTCCTCATATCATAGAGCGGGGTCCATCTCTAAAGTCTCTGGCTGTAAAACGTGTGATGGATGGGGCACATACCTCTTCAACTGTGACACGTGAAAGACGTCGTGCACCCTCCTGAGCTCTGCTGGTAAGTCCAGTTTGTAGGCTAACGGGCCCACTCGCTCCCTAATCGCATAAGGTCCAACATACTTCGGGCTCAACTTGCCCTTCTGCCCGAACCGGAATATCCCCTTCATGGGTGACACTCTAAGGAATACCATATCATCGGTAGTGAACTCAACGTCCCTCCTTCTGGTGTCTGCATATGATTTCTGCCGGTCCTGAGCTGCCTCATGTTCTTGCGAATCTGTAGGACATCCTCCTTAATCTGCTCTAGGTACTCCGGTCCTAGAAGCGTAGTCTCACTGGCCTGATCCCAGCATAAAGGAGTCCTACACGGTCTACCATAAAGTGCCTGAAATGGTGGCATCTGTATCGAGGAGTGGTAGCTGTTGTTGTAGGAGAACTCTATCAAATGTAGACACTCTAACCAGCTCCCCTGAAAATCTAGGCACATGCTCTCAGCATGTCCTCCAGTGTCTGGATGGTCCTCTCACTCTGACCGTCGGTCTATTGATGGAACGCCGTACTAAGCTTCAACTTCGTACCCAAGGCCTCCTGAACCTGTCCCCAGAATCTGGACAAAAAATCGAGGGTCTCTATCAGAAAAATAGTCTTTGGCACACCATGGTGCCGGATCACCTCCTTCTGGAACAAGTCCACTAACTTGGAAAGTTCCAGGTATCCTTCATAGCAACAAACTTTGCCACCTTCGTCAGACGGTCCACAATGACCTCCCAAATCGTGTTCAGTCGTCCCTTAGTCGATAGGAGACCAACAACGAAATCCATCGAGATGTCCTCGAACTTCCAGTAAGGAATAGGCATAGACTTTACTAAACCTCCGGGTCTCCTATGCTCAAACTTAACCTTCTGACAGGTCAAGCATCTAGTCACGTAGTCAGCTACATCCTTCTTCATCCCGCTCCACCAAAAATGGACCTTTAAGTCCTTGTACATCTTCGAAGAACCAGGATGGACGGATAAGGACGAGCAATGAGCCTCCTGGAGTATCTTCTCCTTCAGGTCAGGAGAGGACTCCGGAATACATAATCGGCCATTCAGTCGTATCATGCCATCATTACATAGTTTGAAATCATACTTCTGTCCCTCAAAACAACCCTCTGACATTTTCTGTTTGATGCTCTCCATATACTGATCACTCTCCTGTGCAGCTCGTATCTCATCAATCATATTGCTGCTCGCTAATAGTGTAAACAATGAATGAGCTCTACGGCTTAGGGCGTCGGCAACTACATTTGCTTTGCCCTCTTTGTACCTCAGATCTATGTCGTAGTCCTTCAAGAACTCGACCCATCTTCTCTGTCGCTTGTTCAGCTCCTTCTGAGGAAGAGATGCTGTAGACTCTTGTGATCAGAGTAGATAGTGACTGTCACACCGTATAGATAATGTCGCCAGTTCTTCAAAGCGAAGACTACTGCGCCTAACTCAAGGTCGTGTGTGGGGTAATTCACCTCATGCTTCTTCAGCTGTCGGGATGCGTAGGCAACTACCTTCCCGTGCTACATAAGCACACATCCTAGACCGGTTCCAGAGGCATCACAATATACCTCGAATCCATCTGTGCCCTCAGGGATAGTAAGAAAGGCGCCGATGTCAGGAGATCCTTCAGCGTCTGAAAGGACTGCTCACACTCTGCAGACCATAAGAACTGGGACTCCTTATTCATTAGATTTGTCATTGGTTTAGCCTCCTTGGAGAAGTCCTTCACGATCCTTCGATAATAACCGGCCAAACCCAGAAAGCTACGGACGTCTGTGAGTGTCTTCGGCCTTGGCCAACTCTTCACTGCCTCAATCTTAGCAGGATCTACAGATATGCCGCTAGCTGATATAATGTGTCCTAGAAATGACACGCTGTCCAACCAGAACTCACACTTAGAGAGTTTGGCATACAGCTGGTTCCTTCTCATAATATTCAACAACTATCTCAAATGTAACCCATGATCTTCCTTAGTCTTTGAATAGATCAGAATATCGTCGATGAAGACCAAAACTGAACTATCAAGATGCTCTCTGAAAAGACGGTTCATCAAATCCATGAATATGGCTGGCGCATTCGTCAATCCGAATGGCATAACAGTGAACTCGTAGTGTCCATACCGTGTCCTAAAAGCTGTCTTCTCAATATCACCCTCTGCAATCATAATCTGATGGTAACCAGATCTGAGATCTATCTTCGAGAACACACTGGCCCCTCTCAGCTGATCAAATAAATCATCTATCCGTGGTAATGGGTACTTGTTCTTGACTGTAACCGCATTAAGCTCGCGGTAGTCGATGCAGAGTCGCATACTGCCGTTCTTTTTCTTGACGAACAGCACTGGAGCACCCCAAGGAGAAACACTAGGTCGTATGAATCCCTTGTCGAGGAGGTCCTCCAGCTGTAGCTTCAGCTCCCTCATCTCATCCGGTGCCATACGGTAGGGTGCCTTAGCAATAGGGCCCGTACCTGGCAACAAGTCGACGGCGAACTCAACCTCGCGCACAGGCGGCATGCCTGGCAGCTCCTCAGGAAATAAGTGGGGAAAATTTACCACGACTGGAATGTCTACGTCCGTCACGTCGCTCTGTCTCGTGTCCTGTACATAATAGAGGAAGGCTTGTCGGCCCTTCCTAATATCCTTCATCAGGGACAATGCTGACACGATCATGACAGTCGGCTCTCTCCTCACACTACGGTATGACACTATCCTGCCGCTCGGCCCCTTCAGTAGTAGTCGATGTTCTGCACAATGAAGGCGGGCCCTATGCTTCTGCAGCCAATCCATGCCCACTATAATGTCAAAACCCAAGTTCTTGAACTCGATCAGATTGATGGGAAAGGTCTAAGTCATGATGCTGATCTCTAACCCTGTATACTGTCTGGTGCAACCTACTTTCTCCTTCGAAGGAAGGGTGTCTGAAAAGTCTGAAAGTTGTTCGGGGGTGGCCCCCAGCTTCTTTGCAAACGCCGAGGAAATAAAAGAATGCGAAGCCCCTGAGTCGAACAATACGGAAGCACTAACACCATCAACAGGAAAGGTACCTGAGATCACCTCTCGTATTAGCATCGAGCCCCAATAAATCACTAATTTACTGTTGTTTGTAATTGTCATACTTGTGATGACATTAACGGACTCCTTGGCTTTCGCCATATCTAAGATGCAAATGGTACCCTCCTTCCCATTTTGTAGCCCGAAGTTATGATTTAACGGTGTCAACAAACTGAACACAATACTTGAAGATACAAAACTCTTATTTCATTCATCCAACTGTATTATACAAGGTTACACACTTAGTTACTACTATTACATCAATACTGTCTAAAAGTCAAATTTAAACGGCCAGGTCGGATGTGGGTATCATTCACTAGAGCCGGTGGTGCGGTATTGAGCTTAATGCTCTTAATACCATGATATACAAGCCTCGACTCTCCACCAAATACCAACACATCCCCAGACTTGAGGATGATCTTGCTTGCTAGATCCATCCTCTTCTGGTCTCCATAGATGAACTCCGCATCATCGCCGATGGAGAATGACACAACCGGTATTCCTCTGGTGATGGACTTGGTCGTCTCATCACGGTCCTGGTGCATCCCAAGCTTTCCTCCCAGCTCATAGTAGTTGATGATGCAAACGTCAGGTGTCATGTCGGGTAATGGATAAGTCTCACAGTCTTGAGCAATATCCATTGCATTTCTCGCCAAGGTTAGGAAACTCTCAGGTATGCTAGGTATAGATACGCCATACCATCCTCACCCTCGATAAACCCTAGCTTGTGGATCCTGATAAGTGCGAAATATATAGACTTCTTAGGGTTTAATTACCTTGTAATTTGCAGTATTTTAAGTAATATTTCTCACTTATCTTACGATTTTCCTAGATTTATGTTTTGATACGAATTGATATATTTTATGTGTTAAATGTAGGAAAAAGTGTTGGAATCAAGTAGTTTACTTCACAAGCTTTCCAACGCAACAAACGGCGAGTAAAACGGACTTATAACGAAGAATCTGGAGCCGATTCAAGATTGGAGTACACTCGTATATATATACATATATAATACACTTGTACATCCGCAAACCAGGCGGACAACAGAGGCGCAGGACAAGCAGAGGCGTCCGCCTCAAATGGAGCGGACAAGAGAGGCAGAGGCAACCGCCTCAAATGGAGCGGACAAGAGAGGGCAAGGCACAACCGCTTGTTTTGGCGACGACATTGAGGCGGACATCGCTACGAACAGTTTTCTTCTTCGTTTTCGGCGCCCGCTACTTCATTAATAAGAGACGGCGCCCACCTTAATTTGTGCACGCGTGACGCCGGCTCTGCAATCAATTGCTGCTCCGAATCATGAATTAAATCTCTGTCTGCAATCAATTCCTGCTGCCGATCACGAATTCGCGGATCTGCTCACCAACTCCACCGCCATCTAGCTCACTGTCCCTGTCACTTCTCCGTTGTCTGCTTCTGAATTCCTCAGCCTATATAAACCCACACTCTGCTTGCTAAAAAAATGATCCGATCACCCATTCACGCATCCATCAATCCATCGACCCAATCATCTACATACTCCCTCTCCCACGATCATACTCCATTCACTTCATTCCCTCTATCAAAATCATCATCCATCCACTCCATTAAATTCCCACGCAAACACATACATCCCACTTTCCATTTTATTTTCCTGTTACGCACCAGCTTCATCCACTCCATTAAATTCCCACGCAAACACATACATCCCACTTTCCATTTTATTTTCCTTTTACGCACCAGCTTTACAGCAATAAAGTTAGCAGTCGGGGGCAACGCAAGACGAAGTTGAAGCGAGGATCCAGAGTGAACTTCTAAACTGGAGTTACCTCTTACCCTTACTTTAATTTATTTAATGCATTCCTTTTCTGTCATCGTTGTTTTTGTAACGATGAGCGAGTAAGTACTTTAGCTTCCCGGGTTGGGAAGCGAACCTATTTCCTAAGTTCTGTTATGTGATTCTTCAAATAAAATTTGTTAATTGCAACAGTTCAATTCCTGTCCTTCAAGTGTTTTAATTATTTGGCTAGTAATTAGAATAACTTTTGTAGTTATCTTATTAAAATGCGAGAGCTGAGATAGATAACGAGACAGAGGAAGTTGAACCTCATTAATAGCTAGAAGCCTGATCCGGCCTATAGGTTAATTAGACTCCAATAGAAACTACTCTCTATGCGATTAATTGTGTCCTGTCTAGAGCATTAGTCTGCTGCTAGATCTAACAACTGGTTAGGATTCATTATACTTAGTCGTTAATGAATTAATTAAAGTTTTGAGTCTGAGTTATTGCAGTAAAATTAAAGGAAGAATTTAGTAACAGATATAAAAGGAATAGGTAAGCAAACAACCCGGGGTGCGCTTTTCTATCTATCACATTCACCACTCTTTAAATCCCTTGTGTTTATTTACCATTTAAATTGTTCTATTTCCCCTTGTAGTTTAGTTTCTTTTAATCAATAATTCAAAACCGAAAAAGTGATATTTCCTGTTTTCCTTAGTTTAACTAATAATTCCATTTAATCAAATATCTGTCAATTAATTGTACGAGGTCCCAGAGATCGACAACCCACTCATTCACTATATCCGCAAAACGATAGGTACACTGCCTATGTGGTAGAAGTAGTCACATATTTCTCCATCAAGTTTTTGGCGCCGTTGCCGGGGACCTCCGGCACGGTTAATTGACAATTATTATTTAATTGGGATAAGTTAAATTTTTCATTCTTTTATTTTTTATTTTCTGTTTGATATTTTCTCTTTATTTTTGCCACGTATATAGTTAATCTAGTTTTTCCATATTCATACCAACTCGTCTCTTATGCGTCGGACTCGATCTGCTGGAGAACCTATAGCTGAATTTCAGCCAGAGATCGAAAGAGTTCTCCACAGCAGGCGACAACTGTAGTTTGCCATGATGACCAGACAAACTCTGGGGGAGTACTAGCAACCATCAGTAGAAGGACGATCCTCTGCTATCGTCCTCCCTCAAGTGACGCAAGCTGAGCTCGACGCCTGGCAATTCAAGACGAGCTTCATCACCACTTTGTACCACCAGGGACAATTCAGCGGGCTTGACTCAGATGATGCCCCACACCACATCTCTGCATTCCTGGACTTCTGCAATACATTCAACAAGACGGGGAACCTGAATGAGCGCATTCGTCTACAGCTGTTCCCCTATTCTCTGAAAGACGGAGCGTCCAGGTGGCTAAGGAGTCTGCAACCGGGTAGCATCCACAGTTGGGCTGACTTGGCAAACAAGTTCCTGGCGAAGTATTATCCACCGTCAAAGACAAGGGAGAAGATCGCTAAAATCACAAACTTTTGTCAAGAACTAGGTGAGTCCATGTATGATTCTTGGGATAGGTTCAAGGAACTGCAGATTCTATGCCCACACCATGGTATGAGTAGCGAAGAACTAGTACTTTCATTCTTTAAGGGATTGAACGATTCAAATAAGATGTTACTAAGTTCCTCATCTGGAGGAAACTTTATGGCAAGAACTGCTGGGGATGAAGCGATGGGCTTTTGGACACCATGACTGCTAGTACCAGACAGTGGTGCAAGAACAAGGGGAGAGGTGAGCCAAAAGCAGGTATGTATAATATTCTCCCACAGGATCATTTATCCGCTCAACTAACAGCTCTTACTAAAGTTGTGGAAAAGTTAGCTGTAAATGACGCAACAGCAAACCGCGAAGGCAGCTACTTCTTCGCCTTTCCTGAATCCTTGCTGTGAAAATTGTGGAGGAGCCCACGAAACGTTCAACTGTGAAGGTCCTAGCTTTGCAGGTACCCCGAAGAGCTAAAATCGATCAACAACAGACCAGGTAACCCTTATCCTAACAATTTCAATCAGAATAATTGGAGGAACAATCAACAACCTCCATGGAGGGGTAATGATCAGTCTATAGGTAATTTTGGGTTCAACCAAAATAGACCACCTTACTTTAGACAGCAGGAGCAATCCCAAAAATCACAAGGAGGCAGTGGTAAATTGAGAATATGCTGGCAGAAATCCTTAAACAAGGCCAAACTACAAACTCTAGGATTGCCGAAATAGAAGCTAAACTTTCTGAACAAGCCGCTAAAAACGCTGATCAAGCTTCTATCAACCTGAGCCTAGAGAGGCAAATGAGTCCAATTTCACAACAGCTGGCACAGCGACCGACGGGGTCACTTCCCAGTCAGCCTGACCCTAACCCAAGGGAGCATGCAAAAGCAGTAACTCTGAGAAGCGGCAAGGAACTAGTTTCGGATGTTCCAGAAGTTGAAGAAGATTTTAATAAGCCAGCTGAATCTCAACCTGAACTGGAGGAAACAACAAATCCCAAGGAGAAGGAGTCTCCTGAATCTCTCACTATTAAACCTTCTCAACTCTCTTATAATCCTCCTATTCCATTCCCTAACAGACTAAAGAAAAAGAAAATGGACGAGCAATATGGGAAATTTCTTAATATCTTTAAGAAATTAACTATTAACATCCCTTGTTCTGATGCTTTGTCTCAAATGCCTATGTATGCTAAATTTATGAAGGATATTTTGTCTAACAGGCGTTCTTTGCTGGAGTCTGACACAGTCAAATTGACAGAAAGAGTATCTGCAGTTCTCCTGAAGAAGCTGCCACCCAAGTTAGGAGATCCGGGTCTTCCCATCATTCCATGCGCTATCGAGAAGGTGGATTATGGTAACGGTTTATGTGATTGAGGAGCAAGTATTAATTTGAGATTTGCAGTATTTTAAGTAATATTTCTCACTTATCTTACGATTTTCCTAGATTTATGTTTTGATACGAATTGATATATTTTATGTGTTAAATGTAGGAAAAAGTGTTGGAATCAAGTAGTTTACTTCACAAGCTTTCCAACGCAACAAACGGCGAGTAAAACGGACTTATAACGAAGAATCTGGAGCCGATTCAAGATTGGAGTACACTCGTATATATATACATATATAATACACTTGTACATCCGCAAACCAGGCGGAAAACAGAGGCGCAGGACAAGCAGAGGCGTCCGCCTCAAATGGAGCGGACAAGAGAGGCAGAGGCAACCGCCTCAAATGGAGCGGACAAGAGAGGGCAAGGCACAACCGCATGTTTTAGCGACGACACTGAGGCGGACATCGCTACGAACAGTTTTCTTCTTCGTTTCCAGCGCCCGCTACTTCATTAATTAGAGACGGCGCCCACCTTAATTTGTGCACGCGTGACGCCGGCTCTGCAATCAATTGCTGCTCCGAATCATGAATTAAATCTCTGTCTGCAATCAAATCCTGCTGCCGATCACGAATTCGCGGATCTGCTCACCAACTCCACCGCCATCTACTCACTAGCTCACTGTCCCTGTCACTTCTCCGTTGTCTGCTTCTGAATTCCTCAGCCTATATAAACCCACACTCTGCTTGCTAAAAAATGATCCGATCACCCATTCACGCATCCATCAATCCATCGACCCAATCATCTACATACTCCCTCTCCCACGATCATACTCCATTCACTTCATTCCCTCTATCAAAAATCATCATCCATCCACTCCATTAAATTCCCACGCAAAGACATACATCCCACTTTCCATTTTATTTTCCTTTTACGCACCAGCTTTACAACAATAAAGTTAGCAGTCGGGGGCAACGCAAGACGAAGTTGAAGCGAGGATCCGGAGTGAACTTCTAAACTGGAGTTACCTCTTACCCTTACTTTAATTTATTTAATGCATTCCTTTTTTGTTATCGTTGTTTTTGTAACGATGAGCGAGTAAGTACTTTAGCTTCCCGGGCTGGGAAGCGAACCTATTTCCTAAGTTCTGTTATGTGATTCTTCAAATAAAATTTGTTAACTGCAACAGTTCAATTCCTGTCCTTCAAGTGTTTTAATTATTTGGCCAGTAGTAATTAGAATAATTTTGTAGTTATCTTATTAAAATGCGAGAGCTGAGATAGATAACGAGACAGAGGAAGTTGAACCTAATTAATAGCTAGAAGCCTGATCCGGCTTATAGGTTAATTAGACTCCAATAGAAACTACTCTCTATGCGATTAATTGTGTCCGGTCTAGAGCATTAGTCTGCTTCTAGATCTAACAATTGGTTAGGATTCATTATACTTAGTCGTTAATGAATTAATTAAAGTTTCTGAGTTATTGCAGTAAAATTAAAGGAAGAATTTAGTAACAGATATAAAAGGAATAGGTAAGCAAACAACCCGGGGTGCGCTTTTCTATCTATCACATTCACCACTCTTTAAATCCCTCTGTGTTTATTTACCATTTAAATTGTTCTATTTCCCCTTGTAGTTTAGTTTCTTTTTAATCAATAATTCAAAACCGAAAAAATGATATTTCCTGTTTTCCTTAGTTTAACTAATAATTCCATTTAATCAAATATTTGTCAATTAATTGTACGAGGTCCCTGAGATCGACAACCCACTCATTCACTATATCCGCAAAACGATAGGTACACTGCCTATGTGGTAGAAGTAGTCACATATTTCTCCATCAGATCCCAATCTTTCCCTAAGCACATCATGTGCAGTTTCATTCTAGAACCGTTATTAAATACAGGGGTATAAAATCCTCCTATGCCCTTACCCAAAGCTCTACACTCATTCACTATGGCGATTTGCTCATCTAGGGTTAGGAACTCTCTGAGAAGTATCATGCCCGGTCTGACCACATGACACAACTCACTAGGGTACTCCCGTCTTTCTTCCATGGGTCTAGGTGATCTCTGTCTGGTAAGTGTGGGATAACAGATGTCGAAGTCTACTAAGAGGTAACAGGTTTCCTAGATATGTTGTTTATCTAAAGCGGTAATTAAAACACACATTCATGCTAAGGTAAAGCGTTTAACACTTAGTCATGCTCTCATACAATGGTTAAGGTTTCAAATGCTAACCTTCACCACGCTGGGTACTAGTGCCAGCGCCTGAAGCTCCCGCTGCATTCAGCATACGGTTGCCCGACGGGTTCCTCTGGCTCTGGTTCTGCTGCTGCGGCTGCTGATGCTACTGCCCCCTCTGGGCTTGGGGCGCCGGCCCCTCTGGCCACCTCGAGCTCCACCTCCTCCAGCAGGTGCGCTCTGAGTCCCCTTCTGCGGGCGGTACGCTCGGCTCTGGATTAGCAAAGCACTCGAATGACCTGTGGCCCTTCTTTCCACAATGGTGGCAGTCCACCGCTTGCCCAGTGCAGTTGACACCCGGGTGGTCTTTACCACAGTGCTTGTAGTGAAAGTGGCGCTGGGGTGCAGAACCTATTATCATATCACATTCAGATTAATACAAGGATGATAATGCATAGTGTAGTACGCAACTCATTCACAAGGTTAGATCGCTTACCCTCAGGGGGTGCAGATCTAAGAGGCTGCACATCGTAGGTAGGCCCGGTCAGCATCGGGACCTTGTCCTTGCCTTTTGGCTGGCCTGCTCCTTCTTCTTCTCCCTCCATGAGAACTTTTTCTTCCTGTGATCGTCAAAGTGTCAGGAATAACAGGTATAAAAGCAGGCAGTAAGTAAGTAATTTAAATGGATTAAATAACTTAAGGTGGTTCTTACTTCCAGCCCTTACTGCCTCCGCTCCCAGCCTCAGTCTCCACCTCCTTCTCTAGGGCCTTACGCTTCTGCCCCTGGCCGTCTTCCCGGATGTTCACCATCATCTCAGTCCGAGAAGCAGCATCATAACACTCCTATAATGCATCAATGAGTTCCCCGAACTTGTAATAAATCAAACTGAGTACAAGGTATAAACTGTCAATTAATTTTACCTCGACCGTAGGGTACAAGGTAGCACCCATGGCGGCCTTGATAGCATATCTCAACCCGCCTCTAAATTTCTCCACTTTCACCGCATCAGATAAACAACTCCTGGGACAAAGTCCAAGAGCCCAATAAACAAGGAGTAGTACTGATCTACTGTCATACTACCCTGCCTCTGGGCCTCAAACTCCTCCCTCTTCCTCTGCTTCAAATGAGGAGGATAGTACTTCTCTCTCAACAATTCCACAAAACCTGTCCATCTAAAACCCTCTATAGCAAGGTAATGTGCCTTCACGGACTTCCACCACGTGTTGGCAGCGTCCTTCAGATCAAAGGCTGCTATACTAACCCGGTGCTCAGCAGGCACAAGAATGGCATCGAAGGCCTTTTCGTGCTCAACAATGTATCTCTCAAGGACAGTGGGGTCAGCAACTCCATCATAGGTAGGTACTCGCGTGTCAGCAACGCTCTTTAGCCAATTCGGCTCTCTAGGTGTGGGTACGGGTGGGACTACAGGTGGTGCAGGTGGTGCTCATATCTGGATGCCTCCCATCTGGGCTAGCTGAGCGAAGACGGCGGCTACCGTCTCAGCCACGCCCACGGCTGGGACCTCCGGAGGGCCTCCTCCAGGCCCGCCGCCTCTTCCACCACCTCCTCTGCCTCTGCCAGTCAAACGCCTTCCAGAAGACATCTGAAGAATTCAGAATCAAGGTCAGCTCTTCGTGATAAATACTGTACTTTTCCAACCATAAGTTCACATAGCCCTAAAGGCATAAAATACATTGTCCCCGACAATCTCCTAACTCAAATTATTTCCAACTATCTCCTTGGTACTAGTGTGTGAATAACCTAAGCTCACAGTACTTAAACTACTATCTCTTGTAATCAGAGCGGTACTCCGCTCTGATACCACTTTTGTTACACCCCTACTAATTCGGCTCCTAATTATCCTATAAATGTCGCACATAATAAATAAATCACAGCGGTAAATAACAGACTGTCGCTCTAATGGTGTCACTGTTATCACTCGCCCATACGGGTGATAACGAATTACCTGATAATCAACTTGCGAAATGTATTCCCGCGGTGACCACAAGAGATAGATAGTAGTACTTAAAACAATCTAAAACAAACCAACAACAACAAATTGTTACAGACCATGAGCATCTAATTAAAATACACCTCGGTTACACAACCCGAGTCCTAAGCCACATTAGTATCACACCGTACAAAGTCTAACCAACAGTAACACAATAGTCGGGCCTCGCGTTGACCCACCAGCTAGTCTCCTGCAATAAAAATGGTTTGTGGTATGGAATCAGCCCCTGCTGAGTATGTTATCATATGCCCCGTCATGCCTCCTCAAACCCCTCAATTAATTGGTCGAGAGCATGGGATTGTTTCATGCAATACCGTTTTAATATTTAAACTGTAAAACAATTAACAGTAATATCCATACAATAACACAACCATCAACGCTTATAATGTACCACAAGTATACCCAATGAACAACAAAGCGAAACAACGAGCATAATAAACAAGTATTAATTCTTGTCCATGGTGTAGAAACCAATATTGTTTGCCACTGTATAAGTCTCAGATGCATTAATTGTTCAGTTATACCTAGTGACAATGTCTCGTTAAAAACGACATGTCTCTAATTACCCATATATTATGGCGGGTCACCCACGGCAGTAGCCACTCCAGCGGTAGAGTCTCCGACCAACGAGCCGTTCTAGCTAACGGGAAATTTTCTTGATACTTACGGACCCGTACGCGGACATCCTGGTATCGTTTTTGTGATCACAGCACGCACCAAAAGCCACATCCTCCTGGCTTTATTACCTTTCATTAATTAATTATACCATCGCATCGCATTACCAAATTTTCTAACACAGCAGACTAAGGTCATTAGTCCAATCCGGAGTCTGTAAACTCGGGATCCAGTGTTAGATACAAGAGCGGCGTTTAGAAAGGCCATTGCTCCGTATAAAAGTCTCGGAGGATATATATATATCTTATTATCTAGTGCTACATCGTTTTTCTGACGATCCTTATATTTCACATAAGATAGCACCATAGCCGCTAGTTCGTTTTATATATAGGTTCATATATACGAACCAATACTGTTAACTCAACAGTAAATAATAAGCAGCTATAAATATACAATTCATGCATATTAATTAACACATTCAGACAAACAATCTTATCGCAGATCACACAGAAGTCTGAACTGAGGAAGCCCTCAGAGACAATCAGAGACACATAACAACATACCGTTCACCCTGATTGTATTACGGTGGAGTATGAATCAGCAAGATCCTATGCTCCGGGTGTCGTCTCTAACAGTCTAAACAATACATAATGCTACTGATTAGCATCCCGTAAAAACAATACAACTCCACGGTACCCCGTACCGTCACTAATAACTCCCGGTTAATCCCCCGTTATTAACTGACAATGTTTGTCGGGTTTTCGGTTTAACACGAGATTGGAAATATGTTATATTACATGCGTAGTCTTGTCTCATATATTAATATACTTATTGTTGAACTTTGTTATCGCATGTAACTTAATATACTCTTGTATAACATATAGTTTGTTTCTACGTTGCATGTATGATTCTTTGTCATGCACTATACCTGTCACCTTAGTATTTATTTTTCTAAGGTTTGTCTTTTTTTTTTAAGTTCAACGTGGTATAATTCATATGTAAAAGTACTTTGAATTATTTAAATTCTTATCATTCCATGTATACTCTTAACATTAGAATTTCCATATCTAATGTTTATAATTCTTTTCTCTTTATCTATTATCATTTTAATTATGATAATTTATAGTTATTGAACCATATTACATTTTCTACACCATAACATATACTTATTTATATACATGTATTATGGAACTATTTATTATATGGTAAGTCTTATATATATATTCATTCTTTTTAATGAATACCTTTTATATTATAAATGTTATAACTCTTATAACATTAAAAACCATATTATAAATTCCATTTAAAAATGTTAATATTTCCGAACAACACCTATGTTCTTAAATATTTACAAAATCCACCACATAATTAATATAATGTTACATTATAGTTGTATAACATATATTATGACATTTATGTCATTAAAACAATTATAACCTATAGTTACATTTTGTTATAAAATACCAAACAGACCCTTATATTCTCGGCTTTCACTATAAACCACTGAACTTCTATAAATCACAAATCAATCCCAAATTATATTTCATTGTTACACTTAATATATACCTTATATTATAATCCTTAAACCTTAATATAATTATAACCTATAATTTTAAAGGCTATAATTTTTTAAACAGACCCTAGGACTATTTTAATTAAACTCCCATCACCAAACTTTGTATATATTCCAAATTTTCCCAATTATAATACATAGTTTTCTATTTCCATTAAAACTATATATTATACATATATCTTAATAAAACCTTATATATAACTCCAAAAATTACCAAACTATACCAAAAGGTTATAAATATTATTCCTAACCTTATACTTCCTCTAAATTTCAGTTCTGATGCTTTGTCTCAAATGCCTATGTATGCTAAATTTATGAAGGATATTTTGTCTAACAGGCGTTCTTTGCTGGAGTCTGACACAGTCAAATTGACAGAAAGAGTATCTGCAGTTCTCCTGAAGAAGCTGCCACCCAAGTTAGGAGATCCGGGTCTTCCCATCATTCCATGCGCTATCGAGAAGGTGGATTGTGGTAACGGTTTATGTGATTGAGGAGCAAGTATTAATTTGAGATTTGCAGTATTTTAAGTAATATTTCTCACTTATCTTACGATTTTCCTAGATTTATGTTTTGATACGAATTGATATATTTATGTGTTAAATGTAGGAAAAAGTGTTGGAATCAAGTAGTTTACTTCACAAGCTTTCCAACGCAACAAACGGCGAGTAAAACGGACTTATAACGAAGAATCTGGAGCCGATTCAAGATTGGAGTACACTCGTATATATATACATATATAATACACTTGTACATCCGCAAACCAGGCGGACAACAGAGGCGCAGGACAAGCAGAGGCGTCCGCCTCAAATGGAGCGGACAAGAGAGGCAGAGGCAACCGCCTCAAATGGAGCGGACAAGAGAGGGCAAGGCGCAACCGCTTGTTTTGGCGACGACACTGAGGCGGACATCGCTACGAACAGTTTTCTTCTTCGTTTCTGGCGCCCGCTACTTCATTAATTAGAGACGGCGCCCACCTTAATTTGTGCACGTGTGACGCCGGCTCTGCAATCAATTGCTGCTCCGAATCATGAATTAAATCTCTGTCTGCAATCAATTCCTGCTGCCGATCACGAATTCGCGGATCTGCTCACCAACTCCACCGCCATCTACTCACTAGCTCACTGTCCCTGTCACTTCTCCGTTGTCTGCTTCTGAATTCCTCAGCCTATATAAAACCACACTCTGCTTGCTAAAAAAAATGATCCGATCACCCATTCACGCATCCATCAATCCATCGACCCAATCATCTACATACTCCCTCTCCCACGATCATACTCCATTCACTTCATCCCCTCTATCAAAAATCATCATCCATCCACTCCATTAAATTCCCACGCAAACACATACATCCCACTTTCCATTTTATTTTCCTTTTACGCACCAGCTTTACAACAATAAAGTTAGCAGTCGGGGGCAACGCAAGACGAAGTTGAAGCGAGGATCCGGAGTGAACTTCTAAACTGGAGTTACCTCTTACCCTTACTTTAATTTATTTAATGCATTCCTTTTCTGTTATCGTTGTTTTTGTAACGATGAGCGAGTAAGTACTTTAGCTTCCCGGGTTGGGAAGCGAACCTATTTCCTAAGTTCTGTTATGTGATTCTTCAAATAAATTTGTTAACTGCAACAGTTCAATTCCTGTCCTTTAAGTGTTTTATTATTTGGCCAGTAATTAGAATAACTTTTGTAGTTATCTTATTAAAATGCGAGAGCTGAGATAGATAACGAGATAGAGGAAGTTGAACCTAATTAATAGCTAGAAGCCTGATCGGGCTATAGGTTAATTAGACTCCAATAGAAACTACTCTCTATGCGATTAATTGTGTCCGGTCTAGAGCATTAGTCTGCTGCTAGATCTAACAATTGGTTAGGATTCATTATACTTAGTCGTTAATGAATTAATTAAAGTTTCTAAGTTATTGCAGTAAAATAAAGGAAGAATTTAGTAACAGATATAAAAGGAATAGGTAAGCAAACAACCCGGGGTGCGCTTTTCTATCTATCACATTCACCACCTTTAAATCCCTCTGTGTTTATTTACCATTTAAATTGTTCTATTTCCCCTTGTAGTTTAGTTTCTTTTTAATCAATAATTCAAAACCGAAAAAGTGATATTTCCTGTTTTCCTTAGTTTAACTAATAATTTCATTTAATCAAATATTGTCAATTAATTGTACGAGGTCCCGGAGATCGACAACCCACTCATTCACTATATCCGCAAACCGATAGGTACACTGCCTATGTGGTAGAAGTAGTCACACATATTTTCTCCATCAGATCCCAATCTTTCCCTAAGCACATCGTGTGCAGTTTCATTCTAGAACCGTTATTAAATACAGGGGTATAAAATCCTCCTATGCCCTACCCAAAGCTCTACACTCATTCACTATGGCGATTTGCTCATCTAGGGTTAGGAACTCTCTGAGAAGTATCATGCCCGGTCTGACCACATGACACAACTCACTAGGGTACTCCCGTCTTTCTTCCATGGGTCTAGGTGATCTCTGTCTGGTAAGTGTGGGATAACAGATGTCGAAGTCTACTAAGAGGTAACAGGTTTCCTAGATAAGTTGTTTATCTAAAGCGGTAATTAAAACACACATTCATGCTAAGGTAAAGCGTTTAACACTTAGTCATGCTCTCATACAATGGTTAAGGTTTCAAATGCTAACCTTCACCGCGCTGGGTACTAGTGCCAGCGCCTGAAGCTCCCGCTGCATTCAGCATACGGTGCCCGGCGGGTTCCTCTGGCTCTGGTTCTGCTGCTGCGGCTGCTGATGCTGCTGCCCCCTCTGGGCTTGGGGCGCCGGCCCCCTCTGGCCACCTCGAGCTCCACCTCCTCCAGCAGGTGCGCTCTGAGTCCCCTTCTGCGGGGGTACGCTCGGCTCTCTAGATTAGCAAAGCACTCGAACGACCTGTGGCCCTTCTTTCCACAATGGTGGCAGTCCACCGCTTGCCCGGTGCAGTTGACACCCGGGTGGTCTTTACCACAGCGCTTGTAGTGAAAGTGGCGCTGGGGTGCAGAACCTATATCATATCACATTCAGATTAATACAAGGATGATAATGTATAGTGTAGTACGCAACTCATTCACAAGGTTAGATCGCTTACCTAGGGGGTGCAGATCTAAGAGGCTGCACATCGTAGGTAGGCCCGGTCAGCATCGGGACCTTGTCCTGCCCTTTTGGCTGGCCTGCTCCTTCTTCTTCTCCCTCCAGAAGAACTTTTTCTTCCTGTATCGTCAAAGTGTCAGGAATAACAGGTATAAAAGCAGGCAGTAAGTAAGAATTTAAATGGATTAAATAACTTAAGGTGGTTCTTACTTCCAGCCCTTACTGCCTCCGCTCCCCCTCAATCTCCACCTCCTTCTCTAGGGCCTTACGCTTCTGCCCTGGCCGTCTTCCCGGCTGTTCACCATCATCTCAGTCCGAGAAGCAGCATCATAACACTCCTATATGCATCAATGAGTTCCCCGAACTTGTAATAAATCAAACTGAGTACAAGGTATAAACTGTCAATTAATTTTACCTCGACCGTAGGTACAAGGTAACCCATGGCGGCCTTGATAGCATATCTCAACCCGCCTCTAAATTTCTCCACTTTCACCGCATCAGAATAAACAACTCCTGGGACAAAGTCCAAGAGCCCAATAAACAAGGAGTAGTACTGATCTACTGTCATACTACCCTGCCTCTGGGCCTCAAACTCCTCCCTCTTCCTCTGCTTCAAATGAGCAGGATAGTACTTCTCTCTCAACAATTCCACAAAACCTGTCCATCTAAAACCCTCTATAGCAAGGTAATGTGCCTTCACGGACCTCCACCACGTGCTGGCAGCGTCCTTCAGATGAAAGGCTGCTATACTAACCCGGTGCTCAGCAGGCACATGAATGGCATCGAAGGCCTTCTCGTGCTCAACAATGTATCTCTCAAGGACAGTGGGGTCAGCAACTCCATCATAGGTAGGTACTCGCGTGTCAGCAACGCTCTTTAGCCAATTCGGCTCTCTAGGTGTGGGTACGGGTGGGACTACAGGTGGTGCAGGTGGTGCTCCTATCTGGATGCCTCCCATATGGGCTAGCTGAGCGAAGACGGCGGCTACCGTCTCAGCCACGCCCACGGCTGGGGCCTCCGGAGGGCCTCCTCCAGGCCCGCCGCCTCTTCCACCACCTCCTCTGCCTCTGCCAGTCAAACGCCTCCCAGAAGACATCTGAAGAATTCAGAATCAAGGTCAGCTCTTCGTGATAAATACTGTACTTTTCCCAACCATAAGTTCACCTAAGCTCACAGTACTTAAACTACTATCTCTTGTAATCAGAGCGGTACTCCGCTCTGATACCACTTTTGTAACACCCCTACTAATTCGGCTCCTAATTATCCTATAAATGTCGCACATAATAAATAAATCACAGCGGTAAATAACAGACTGTCGCTCTAATGGTGTCACTGTTATCACTCGCCCATACGGGTGATAACGAATTACCTGATAATCAACTTGCGAAATGTATTCCCGCGGTGACCACAAGAGATAGATAGTAGTACTTAAAACAATCTAAAACAAACCAACAACAACAAATTGTTATAGACCATGAGCATCTAATTAAAATGTACCTCGGTTACACAACCCGAGTCCTAAGCCACATTAGTATCACACCGTACCAAGTCTAACCAACAGTAACACAATAGTCGCGCCTCGCGTCAACCCACCAGCTAGTCTCCTGCAATAAAAATGGTTTGTGGTATGGAATCAGCTCCTGCTGAGTATGTTATCACATGCCCCGTCATGCCTCCACAAACCCCTCAATTAATTGGTCGAGAGCATGGGATTCGTTTCATGCAATACCGTTTTAATATTTAAAATGTAAAACAATTAACAGTAATATCCATACAACAACACAACCATCAACACTCATAATGTATCACAAGTATACCCAATGAACAACAAAGCGAAACAACGAGAATAATAAACAAGTATTAATTCTCGTCCATGGTGTAGAAACCAATATTGTTTGCCACTGTATAAGTCTCAGCTGCAGTAATTGTTCAGTTATACCTAGTGACAATGTCTCGTTAAAAACGACATGTCTCTAATTACCCATATATTATGGCGGGTCACCCACGGCAGTAGCCACTCCAGCGGTAGAGTCTCCGACCAACGAGCCGTTCTAGCTAACGGGAAATTTTCTTGATACTTACGGACCCGTACGCGGACATCCTGGTATCGTTTTTGTGATCACAGCACGCACCAAAAGCCACATCCTCCTGGCTTTATTACCTGTCATTAATTAATTATACCATCGCATCGCATTACCAAATTTTCTAACACAGCAGACTAAGGTCATTAGTCCAATCCGGAGTCTGTAAACTCGGGATCCAGTGTTAGATACAAGAGCGGCGTTTAGAAAGGCCATTGCTCCGTATAAAAGTCTCGGATAATATATATATCTTATTATCCTAGTGCTACATCGTTTTTCTGACGATCCTTATATTTCACATAAGATAGCACCATAGCCGCTAGTTCGTTTTATATATAGGTTCATATATACGAACCAATACTATTAACTCAACAGTAAATAATAAGCAGCTATAAATATACAATTCATGCATATTAATTAACACATTCAGACAAACAATCTTATCGCAGATCACACAGAAGTCTGAACTGAGGAAGCCCTCAGAGACAATCAGAGACACATAACAACATACCGTTCATCCTGATTGTATTACGGTGGAGTATGAATCAGCAAGATCCTATGCTCCGGGTGTCGTCTCTAACAGTCTAAACAATACATAATGCTACTGATTAGCATCCCGTAAATACAATACAACGCCACGGTACCCCGTACCGTCACTAATAACTCCCGGTTAATCCCCCGTTATTAACTGACAATGTTTGTCGGGTTTTCGGTTTAACACGAGATTGGAAATATGTTATATTACATGCGTAGTCTTGTCTCGTATATTAACATACTTATTGTTGAACTTTGTTATCGCATGTAACTTAATATACTCTTGTATAAATAGTAAAAACTGTCAAAAACGGGAAGTTGTTGAACTTAATATACTCTCGTATATTAACATACTTATTGTTGAACTTTGTTATCGCATGTAACTTAATATACTCTTAACATTAGAATTTCCATATCTAATGTTTATAATTCTTTTCTCTTTATCTATTATCATTTTAATTATGATAATTTATAGTTATTGAACCATATTACATTTTCTACACCATAACATATACTTATTTATATACATGTATTATGGAACTATTTATTATATGGTAAGTCTTATATTATATATTCATTCTTTTTAATGAATACCTTTTATATTATAAATGTTATAACTCTTATAACATTAAAAACCACATTATAAATTCCATTTAAAAATGTTAATATTTCCAACAGCACCTATGTTCTTAAATATTTACAAAATCCAGCACATAATTAATATAATGTTACATTATAGTTGTATAACATATATTATGACATTTATGTCATTAAAACAATTATAACCTATAGTTATATTTTGTTATAAAATACCAAACAACCCCTTATATTCTCGGCTTTCACTATAAACCACTGAACTTCTATAAATCACAAATCAATCCCAAATTATATTTCATTGTTACACTTATAATATATACCTTATATTATAATCCTTAAACCTTAATATAATTATAACCTATAATTTTTAAAGGCTATAATTTTTAAACAGACCCTAGGACTATTTTAATTAAACTCCCATCACCAAACTTTGTATATATTCCAAATTTTCCCAATTTATAATACATAGTTTTCTATTTCCATTAAAACTATATATTATACATATATCTTAATAAAACCTTATATATAACTCCAAAAATTACCAAACTATACCAAAAGGTTATAAATATTATTCCTAACCTTATACTTCCTCTAAATTTCAGTTTCTACACATATGTTACCCATTTGTAACAATGTTATAAAATACCATATATTATACTTATATAATTCATATAAACTTCAAATTTAACCAAATAAACTTTTAAAAATTCCTAATAACTTAAGGACTGTTCTAAATTCCATTTAGTACCCCAAGTTTTCAGAAATCACAATATAACCCTAAAATACCCCGAACTTAAATATAGGGATTCAAATAATTCTAATATGTATTTAAGGGCCTAACAATGCCTAATTAATATTTGTAAGGAAAAATAAATCCAAAAGAAATGAAGAAATGCTTAAAAAGCGAAAAAACGCTAAATAAGCGTTAAATAACCATAAGAGGTATGAGACCTCGGTTAGCGTATAATATGGATTCTAAGGGCTTAATAGGACCTAAATAATATAGGGGAACAACTCCCGAAGGAAACGGATCCATAAAATGGATTAAAACCATAAACGAACCTTAAAGCGCGTTTTTTGAGGAAACCGGGAAAACGTGACTTTAAGCGGGTCAAATAGACTCGTAATAATTTTGGTCAACCAAATATTCATTAATAAAAACTAATGAAGGTCTAGAACCAATAAAATCAACAACACGAGAAAATAGTAAAAACTGTCAAAAACGGGAAGTTGTGGGGTAAAAGTGTAAATAAAATAAATAAGTGTGTCCACTATCGCAAATATAATTTAAAAACCCATAATAGGGCTGTGTGTGAGCCGATTTAATTTCCCCCTCACATACCCTTAATTACTCCTTATTTGCAAAAGACAAAAACAAAAGTAAAAGTAAAAAGTAACTTATTACTTTATCTCACCCTCTCTCTCCTACTCTCTCATTTTCCCCTCTCACTCACGTACAGCTCTCCCTCACTCTCTGATTCTTTCTTCTTCTTCCCCAAGCAGGCGACAACAATGGCGATTTGCCATTTCCCACACCAACACCAACTTCTCTCCTCTTGCTAGGTGTCCAAACCTACTCCAAAAATTACAAAAATTATACCATTATCTTCCTCTCATCAAGGAGAGTATTCCTCTCTTTCCAAAATTTGAAAATAAGCATTTTCATCTCCATGGGTATTCTTGGTTTTGAATATAAAGACCACCATTAGAAGCCCCTTCTTCACCTTGTTGGTCTAAGGTAAAAAGAAATCCGAAAATACTAATATTTCTTGCTCTCATATACAAATTAGAAATTTCTAAGTGGAGCTTCTATTCCTTGTTTGCCCAGCCGATGTTGGCTTCTTTTGGAGAGTGGAAATATTGCTCTTAGGGCTATCCAACACTCCTTCTACATGTTTGCAAGGTAATGCAATTTCGAAACCCTAAAAATGTACCTTAGAGCTTAAAAATGATTTAAGGGCTATTTTGTATTGAAATGGTATTATGTAATGGGCTGTAGCAATAGGAATTGAAATTCCATAACCGGTGGCTTAAGAAAGAAAGGAGAGGAAAGGAAGGAAGAAAGGGGAAGGAAAGAAAGGCTAGAAAGAACAAGGTAAATTACACTCACCTTGTGTAGCTTTTGTATGTGTATTGTAACAGAATTTTAGTAGCTTGAAATGGGTATTGTAAATGGTATTGAGTAGTAGTATAGTGTGGAGGAATACCAAAATGTTTTAAAGCTATAAAAGACATTTAAAAGCTTGTATAAATCTGGAGGAAAAGAATGGTATGTGCAGGGAATTAAGTGGAAGTTTAGCACCTAGTATGTGTATTGGAGAATTGTATGTTGATGCTATTGATGAACAGGTAATATAGGCAGTCTTGAGTAAATGAATTGATGTGGTGAGAATACTTGGGAATGTAGGGAACCTCTGTCGAATTTTGGTTAGGAGTTAAGAGACTTAAGTACTATTGTAGAAGAAAGAACATGGATATGTTCAGAGAAGAAAATGTGGGGTTATTACCTTGGTTTGTATTTTATGAGGAAGAGGTGTAGTTGAGTAGAACTAGAATGGAGCAATGTAAGTTGTCAAACTAAATTAGACTAGTGTAAAAGTCATTGAGTTGGTGGGAACAAGAGAAGGAATATCTGTAGCAGTAATGGAGAAGGGGAAATTGTAACAGGAAGAGAAAAACTTACAGTGAGAGTGTAATGTAACAAATTTTATAGAGTGGTATTAGGCTAGTTTAAAATTCTTAAACAAAGTTAAAACATACTAGATTATATGTGGAAATATTAGGGAAGAGATTGGTAGAAGTTTGGAATTGAAACAAACTCAAAAACTTATATATATTGCAATACTGTAACTAGTCCGGGTTTGCAAACCAGCACACAAACCCGGACTAGCATGAAAACACGACAGTAAGTTTTACAGAGGGATGGTCCGGGTTTACAAACCAAGACACTAACCCGGACCACCCCTAAAATGCACCCGAGAGTTTTGCAAAGGAATGGTCCGGGTTTGCAAACCAACCCCTAAACCCGGACCACCCAAATTTTTCACCCGAGAGAAACTACACTGCATGGTCCGGGTTTGTAAACCCAGCCCTAAACCCGGACCACACTTAAATTCCACCCGAGAGTGACCAAACATTATGGTCCGGGTTTGTAAACCCAGCCACTAACCCGGACCCTACTAAAAACCCTCCAGAATGTGTTCTAAAGCTATTCTAAGGTAGGGTAAGGATGAGTAATGATTGTATAAGATGATTAAGACATAATTAATGATGTTTAATGGTCGTTAAGGCTATAAACAAGCTTAGAAAATAATTGTAAGTAAGTAACTTAAGTAAATTTATTTAAGTAACAAAGAGTTAGTAAGTATAAACTAGGAAACTTTAGGAAAGTAATAAGTAAGGTTAATTATGGATAATTAACCATCCAACTGTATGTATGTGATAGGATTCAAATAGTTGAACACCGAAGGGAGTCGGTGAGTCCAAAGTCAACGGTGAAAGGTATGATTTCTTCATGCCCTGTATCCTAATCTGGTTACCCCGATTTGTGTGCTTATTTGACCACCTAATAAGATAAATGCATGAATCGGACTATATTGCACTTACTTGTGCTTGTTTACATTGTTCTCGATATTTGTCTTGAACAATAGTTTGTATAATTCATGAAATATATGAATGATGATGTTGTGTAATTGTATCTTGTAGTGTACTTGTATATTGTATTGTATTTTGTATGGATGTGTATATGAATAATGTATTTGTGTATGTGGTTGAATGAATGACTTCTACTAATTCCTAACTACCTTACTCCTAACTTAAGTGAGTAAACCGGAATGAGTAAAAGTCCGATATAGCTTCGGCCACGCGTGAGGATGCGGAGTCACAAGAGGTTGGCTGCAATTCCTGACTCTTAAACTGGTCCGCGGCCCAAATCCCTTAAATGGGTAGCATCCCGGATTGGTGAGTCAAGTAAATCCCGGAGGTGGGACGGAGTAGTCCCTAGGGCCGGAGATCCCGATGACTTAACTTGAGTAAGAGTAAGAGTAAGTAAGTATGGATCCGTAAGTATTTATGAGTATGAGTATGTATGCGTATGTATGAAGTAACGAGTAAAAGAGTAATCTCCACCCGATTAACCCGGGTGGACCAATGAAGCTAACAAGTATTGTATGTTGTGTATGTAATGTGTATGCGTAATTCGGGAAAAGGTAAGTATGTATTGGATGGTTTATGTTGTACTTCTTGTATGCAATGAAGTGTATGTATGTGTGTATGCCTTGCATAATGTATTGTAATATTGTGTATAAGAGCATGTATGCATGTATGTTTGTATGAAAACGAACCGCATGTATTCGACCAATTGGTCGGCGTACCCTCACTAGTACGCGGGGTATGCGGTTATCATGCGCAGCGAAAGCTGACCCCCTAGGGGGAACGTTTTTAGTGTGCAGGTACCCGAAGTGGATGTGGTCAAAGTAAGAGACCGGCGGCACACCCTTGTACTTAGAAAGTAAGTAGCTGTGAGGAATGGGTAGATGTAGACTCTTAGTGAGTATGTATGAACTTGGAAGAGATATTATAATTGTACAAGGATCCTAGTAGACTCGGTGTATAGTATTGTAATGAATCGAACTTATGGAGCATTGTATGAAATGGAGTATTGTAATGAATGGGAAGTTCTAGTATCTGATTTGGTAATTGGAGTATGTATCGTAAGTGTGTAGTACTCGGATATTCCGGTCCCTCAGACCGATGCTGTATGTAGCAGTAGTAGTAGCCTTGTTAGTCACCTGGGTGGCTAACGGCATTGTATCACCCACTGTATGTATGTAAGTATCCGCTGCGTGAGTCTAGATTGTATAAGGAGATTGGACAGTAATAACAGTATTAGCAGTAGGGGTGTTACAAAAAGTGGTATCAGAGCGAAGTGTCGCTCTGATGACTGGAAATACCGAGTTTAGGAATACTGAGTTAGGAATTAGAAGCTTAGGGCTAAGGGCTGAGTGTTAGCATTAGAGATATGCTAGTTAGGAACTACCGGTGAGTACCGGATACCTACAATACCAGACCCGCCCTCCACGATCCCACTGTATAACTTGGGAAAGGACGCCAGAGAGAAGAAAAGTCTTCTCATACTCGGGGAAACCCGATCTGGCAGTTGTGAAGCAATCACACGGTAACAAGAACCGGCATATGGTAGATTCCAGGAATTGGAAGTCCCGGAAATGGATCCCGGCTGGACAACAATACCCGCACTTAATGGCGGAAGAATGAGAACTCAAACCATAAGTAGACTACAACATGCAACAACATGGGGCGACGTGCTTAGCAGTCGCAAAACTTGGCTAACCAACCAGCAGCAGGAAAGCGAGCACTAAGGGTACAACGACGCGGAAAAAGGGAGCAGTGACGGAACCCGAGACACAAGTCTACGGGATAGTAATACTTGAGTAATACCACCAACGGAATGCTAGCCGACTAAGGACATAGTCGGAAGCGGTTAACCCCAAAACTACAACGCCACTAAGGTTGCAATACCTGGCCAATATAGCTCAGACAGCTAAAGAACAACCGTGAGATATAATCCAATAGGACTACAAGAGTAGTACCTAAACAAGGAAGGCTCAGTGACCACCACAAATGTGTGGCAATGAGCCACAAGGAACGACACTAAACCAAATAGAGTGGGAATCTCCCAGATCTACGACAGCCATGTTTAGGCCACCTAGAAGCTACCTAAAGGATCGAGTATACCAACTGTAGATCAATAAGATCAAAGGAAAAGTCGACAAGACTACCAAATGCAAGCGGAAACCCTAT
Organism: Limonium bicolor; assembly: GCA_023374045.1. Lineage (NCBI taxonomy): Eukaryota > Viridiplantae > Streptophyta > Magnoliopsida > Caryophyllales > Plumbaginaceae > Limonium > Limonium bicolor. Next base: position 249,253,278 of record CM041779.1, read on the forward strand.
CAAGATTGGCATAGGATTACCCAAAAACCATCAGTACCACGCACTTGCCACGGCAAGTGCAGTAAGGACAGAGATACGTAAAGAAACTTTAACACATCACAGGTACATAGTAATGTACCGTGACTACAATGAAGCAACTATGGGATCACAAATCTTGAAACTGAAGGAAGGGAACCTTGGAAAGGCCTAACGGCCCGACCACAGTATTTAGAACATACCAGTCAGCGAGAAGCTAGACTTGGTCAAGACCCCAACATGGCTATGCCATGCAGAACATTTTTGAACACCGAACCATTATTTTCAAACCAAGTTTTCTTCCAAACCACAAACCTTCTTTTAAAAACCTTGGATTTTAAAACCAGACCAACAGCATTACGGTGAGTATCAAAGAATGATACAAGAGGAGTTGACAATAGAATACTTCACATAGGCGTGTGGCGAACACTACGAGTGTACCCGTTACGGGATGTGGGACAACCGCACTCCGAAGGAGCTTGCGGGCCTGGCATATAGTTGGGTAAGTGGTAACGTATCAATATGGTACCCCACGTATGTATACATGTAGTGTGCGACGCACGGGAAGTAGTCAACTCCGTTCTACGGACCATGAGTGAATTTTAACCAGAACAACTGGACACCACAGACAATCAAGGAGAAGGAAACGTAGTTAAGGAACAAGTATCAAGGAACTCAGAGAATCCATCTGGAAAATAAGGAGTAAGGACTAAGAAGTGCAAAGAGCACAGACTGATAAGTATAGACATTGGATATGTCTCGAGGACACCGAACAAATACGTGATAGCTGGGAGGTATACCCAGCCTAAACACATAAAGGCAGTTGCCTAACGTGAACACCACAATGCTCAACAAACGGGACAGAACTCCCAAGAGCAATCACAAGATTACTACGAAGCACAATCCATCTTTGAAGGGGATATCAAACCTAGTCTTAAGCACTAGGAGCAAGTGTAAGCAGTCTACCCAAGAACTGGAGGCGTTACAACCCAAAAGGGGGAATAGCTTAACACAATACCATAAGACGGTATATAGGACAATACATGTTATAAACATTAGCCGGATGTAACGGCATAACTACCAACACCGAGGAGAGATCCTTGAAGGGTGTCTGCGTTAACAACAGTCGAACAAGCATAATGATATGAGCACGGGAGCTAAAACGAACATTCGGTTAGGACACCGAAGGGATTTCACTTAACAGGAAATACCCTAAGGTACTGAGAGGCACCTATTAATACCATTTCGCCTAAAAGGCATCCTATGAACGGAAGCGTGATGCCACGACTTACCATGGAGCCCAATAATACCTCCAACCTATGACGGTATACAGGGAGTGAAGACATGTATAAGCAGCTTGCAAAGAGCATAGCTTGCAACAATAAGGCTTAAAAGCCATCAACCAACTATGTTATGTAAACCTTAACGGTTGCATAACCCACACCTTTAGTAACAAGACTACAAGAGATATTGTCTCATACGACAAGAAATCAACAACTGGACCATCAGTTCAAACCCAACATACTGAGTGGCTTGAACTGATGGCTATCTCAATGTCACTGTCACTAGAGCAACAACCTAGTATACAGTTGACGGAGTTCTTAATTACCGCCATGCCTTCTGTAGCAATGGTAGCACAGAGGCATAAGAATCATGATAATGCCAACATTGGCCTAGTCCACACTTGGACACTACGAGAAACCCAAGGGAAGGTACCCCTCGTTAACCGAAGACCACCAACGCGGTGATGATGTGAACCTTAGAAAAGGCTTCCATCTACTATAACAATAAAGCCCACGCAATAGATATTGCCAAGGGGCGATGAAATAAGGAAATGAGATTTCCAAACCATTACGACTTAAAGGAGTAAGCATACTCCATATACACCCAAACATGTGGTGGACCAATGCGTAAACACCAACATAGCAAACCTTGTTGTTAGACCTATGAGTGGAGACAAACCCCTCAACAAGAACTTTCATTTATCAGTAATAGAATACTCTCAATTGGAGAACGGGACCAGAAAACCCTTGAAGTTTCTTGGGATGTCCCGGTGAGGTACATACAAAAGTAAAACTACACAGCGGGAGCCTATAACCGATGCTCGGCACTAGGAAGATGATAGTGGTCAAAAGCAATCAATGTGTGTGCACATTGCACACCATGAATGACCAACGCTCAAGAGAGCTTGTAACTCGATAAACCACTTCATCCTCGATCAACCAAGATACTTGGTGAGTTGTATCATAAATGATGATGGAATGTGAGGTAAGCTAACCTACACACGAAACCTAAAACGGAAGAACATCTCCACATTGGGAAGATATTTATATTGTGGTATGCTACGACTACCGTCATACACACTAACACTAGGAACCTCCTAGTGTATTTACACCATAAGGAAATGGTGCCAACGACAATGGAAATGAGTACAGATGAGCTACCATAGTAATAGAGACCGTAAGAACGATGTTGTACAATGAGTAAGAATACGGTGCACAACAAGCGACCGCTATGAGGAAGTAGTTAGACAATGACGCAGAGTATAAGTATGAGAAGACAGGCAAAACTATTCATTCCTATCACATAAGTGAATTATTGTCATGTGTTTACGCCTCTGCACTCTGTATGACTGAGTGTTTTGGTATTGCACTTATGCAGTAATGATCTAATGGGATAGCTAGGGATATGGAGAATGTAAACCGTAGATTGAAATACCCCGTAATTAAAAATAGTGATTAATTAGGCTAATAAGTAATTTAGAAGCTTAATTAAGTATAAATAATCATGAGGGAACAAATCCCGAAGAAAACGGATCCTTAAAACGGATCAAAATCACTAACGAACCTTAAAGCGCGTTTTTCGAGGTAACCGGGGAAAACGTGTCTTTAAGCGGGTCAAATAGACTCGTAACAATTTTGGTCAACTAAATAATCATTAATAAATGTTAGTGAAGCTTTAGGACCAATAAAATCAAGAAAACGAGAAATTAGTAAAAACTGTCAAAAACGGGAAGTTGTGGGGTAGAAATATAAATAACCCAAACTAGTGTGTCCAATATTGTAAATAGAATTTTAAAACCCATATGGGTCGTGTGTGTGTCCGATCCATGCCCCATTCACACCCTTAATTCCCCTCTTATGTGCAAAAGGACAAAAGAAGTAAAAATCCAAAAAGTAAACACTCTCACACTCTCTCTCTCCCATTCTCATTCCTCTCTCACGTGAACCTCTTCCTCCACTCTCCCTTTTCTTTCTTCTTCAACCCAGCCGATTTCCATGGAGGAAATGAAGAAACACTAAAAACCTCACCTTCTCTCTTCTTGTAACCTCTCTTAATCTCTTCCAAAAATTATAAAAACTACACCATTGTCATCCTCTCCTCAAGAGCAACATTTCCCTCTTTCCAAAAATTGAAAAGGAGCATTTTGTTTTATTGGGTATGTCCCATTTGGAGCTTCAACACCACCATTAGAAGGCCCTCCTTCTCCTTTTCTTTTGAGGTAAAATATTCTCAAAACTCCATTTTTTCCTAGCCTTAAGGGCAAAACAAATTTTAGACTAAACCCTTGTTTGGCCTCTTGTATCCTATTTTGGCATCTTGGTGGAGTTGGAAATCCTGTTCTTGAACCACTCCAAGCTTCATTTGCACTCTTGGAAGGTAATACAAATTCTAAACCCTAGAAGCCTACATTGAAAACTTAAATAATGTTAAGGGTAGTTTTAGTATTGAATGTGTGTGTATGTATGGGTGATAATATTAGATTTGTTGAATACCAAAACCGGTGAAGAGAGAGAAGGAAGGAGAAGAAGAAAAGAAAATCTAGAAGAAAAGCAAGGTAAGAATGCTCTTTTGTGTAACTTGGTATATATATGTATGTAACAGTTTTTGGTAGTTTGAAATGAGTAATGGAAATGGTAATGTATTAGTGGTGTAATGTGTAGGAAGATATAAGTATTTTGAAGCCTTAAAAGACATTTTAAAACGTACTAAAACAGATTGGGAATGGATTGTGGAGTGCAGGAATTTTTATGTTGTTTTAGTGTGGTATTGGTGTATGAATTGGGTAATATGTATTGGCTATAAACAGGTGGTGTAGATCATTTAAATGACTGAAACAATGTGGTGAGAGTCTAAAAATGTAGGGGAGACTATGGCAAAATTTACCTAGGATTATAACACTTAGTGAATTTTAAACTAGGTGAATAAGGTAGGTTGTAACAGATTTTGTGAGAGAAAGATAGAGGGTATATTAGGAGAGATAGCTAATGTAGTTGTAATGTATTAGAGGTGTTAGAAATGACATTAGAAGAGGGAGTTGTAGATGGAGAGTGTTAGTGTTAAAATCTGTAGCATAATGCAACTAGAGAAGAAGCTAGGTGAGTGTTGTAAGAAACTTGGAAAATTATGTGAGTGAATTAGTATAGAATTGTGTAAAGAGTTAAGGAGTGAACTAGGGTGTATTAAGAGGTTTAATTAGTGTTAAAACAAGTGGGATTAAGTGTAGGAACAATGGGGAAGTAATGGGTAAAAGAGAGGACTGAAAACAGAAATGAAAATGCAAATACTGGGCCGGACCGACCTTGGGACCGAACTTGCAAGGTCGGTCGAGCCCAGATTTACAAAGACGGGAAAGCTTCTGGAATCGACCGGACTTGCAAGTTCGGTCGGACTAGAAAATTCTCCCGTCTGTAACCTACTGGAATGGACCGACCTTGCGACCGGACTTGCAAGGTCGGTCGACTCAAAAATTGTCCGTCGAGTAAGCCACTGGAATGGACCGACCTTGCGACCGGACTTGCAAGGTCGGTCAGGCTAAAATTCGCCTGTAACGAAACTTACTGGAATGGACCGACCTTGGGACCGGACATGCAAGGTCGGTCGACTCCAGAATTTCGAAACCAAAACTTACTGGAATGGACCGACATTGGGACCGGACTTGCAAGGTCGGTCGGCCAGAAGAATTTCCGTAACCTGAGCTACTGGAATGGACCGGACTTGCAAGGTCGGTCACAAGTCCGGTCCGGTCAAAAAAAAATTATTAAATTAAATGATATATATATGTACATGAATGTAAGCATGCCAATGTTAAGTAAGAATGTAAAACTTAAGTAATGAAAAATAAGTAAGTAAAGTGTAAATGTAAGAAGTATAAGGACATAGTAAGTAGGAGCTAAGTTGATGATAGGTATATTAATCATTCAATTGTATGTACATAATAGGACTTGATTTGTGACACCGAAGGACGTTTGGAAACACGTACAACGGTGAACGGTATGGATTCCTCATGCCCCGTATGCTATCTTGGTTACTCTGATTTGTGTGTTGTGTGCTAATTGATCACCAAATAAGATAAATGCACGAATCGGAGTTAATATGCATACTTGTGAATATGTAGTGTTGTATGTTGTGAATATTTTTCTTAAATCTTAGTTTGTATAATTCATGAAATGTTTGGATGAATATGAATATGTGTATGTATGATGTATTGTATTGTGACCGATTGTGATGAGTTTGGACTTCTAACTTATTCCTAACAAGCTAACCATCCTAACTTAAATTGGTAATTAAATTGGAATGAGTAGAAGTCCGATATAGTTTCGGCCACGCGTGAGGATGCGGAGTCACGAGAGGTTGGCTCCAATTCCTGACTCTTAAACTGGTCCGCGGCCCAAATCCCTTAAGTGGGTAGCATCCCAGATTGGTGAGTCAAGTAAATCCCGGAGGTGGGACGGAGTAGTCCCCAGGGCCGGAGGTCCCGACGACTTAACTTGAGTATGAGTAAGTAAGTAAGAATGAGTAAGTAAAGTAAATGAAAGTAAGTAAGTGTAAGTAAGAGAAAGTAAGTAATGAGTAAAAGAGTAAAAGCATTCCGATTAACCCGGATGCATAATTTGGCTAACCTTGTGAAGGTAAGTAAGTTGTGTGCTACTGTATTGTTGTCTTGAATTGTGTAATGATTTGTATAAGCATGTATGTTGTATGAAAAGCATGTATGTATGAAATAAATGAAGAGCATGTTTAGTGGACGTCAAATAGTCGGCGTGCCCTAGCTAGCACACGGTATATGCGGAGTTTATACGCAGCGTTTGCTGAGCCCCTTGGGGCACCATTTTTACTACACGCAGGTACCCGCGAGGGATGAAGTTATGAAGACTTAGCTCTATTTCTTTATCTCTTTTTGGATTGTAAATGATGAATCGTGATGGGTGTACTAAGTAGTACATGGCTGTAACTTTTGAATAGCCGGTGTACCATGGGGTACACCTTTTTGGATTTTGATAGAATGGGAATTGGTATAGATGAGTAGCCTTAGAAACTCATTCTTTTGGAACTTAGAAGTGATGTAATCGAATATACTCTAATACTCGGTGATCCAATGATGTAAGTATTTGGTATATGGTATTTTGGCAAGTAATTTTAGTAGCTCGGTATATTATGTTCATCAGACCGTGACTGTAAGTAAGGTAAGCCTAGCTAGCCGTATGGGCGGTTAGCGGCGTTGTACCACCCGCCGTAGTAAGTAGTAATATTTCCGCTGCGAACTCGTAGGATTAACAGGACAATTAGACGGTAAGTATAGGATTAGCGGTTGGGGTGTTACAGTAGTAAACCCTTCTTTTCACCAACAAACACGACATAAGCCAGTTAAGCAAGCCTAGCAACAAACCGTGCGGCCTAAGGCCAAAGAAGCACGAAGAGTGTACAACACACTGACAATGACAAATGTGAATCCCAATGGAATAAAGAGTGAAAAGAGACTTAAGAAAGTCACTAGGACCAACACATAGAAAATGCAAGGTCATACAAGTAAAGAACACTTGTACTGAACCAGAAGAACTGGTATAATTCAGAAGCTATTGACAACAGAGAAGTACTACAACTAAGTAATGACTTAACCTCGCCCGACAATAAGTCGGAGGAGCTTAGCGAATAATCGTGGAAGCACGAATAGCATGTGCAGTAGATTACCAGAGAGCTGGTTACAATATAAAACTAATTATAGTTCAAACACGGTAAAAGAATACCGCAATTGTTTAGTAAACCTTATTCCCATAATAGACGGATAAAAAGGTGATGTATAGCACATTAAGGATAACAAGAAGGGTGAATAACCCAAGTTATCAGGGTCGCGCAGCAGAAGCTAGTGGGCCCTAGCTAGGAGATAATATACCTAGTAAGTATAGTAGAATGGCTATTAATGCCTTGAAGCCTAATAGGCTGGAACCGAATTAATTACGAGTTAAATAAACTCATATAGGAATCCTTGGTGCAAAGACTAAACCATTGTTATGATTAGGACCCTTTGACAAGGGTATATTATGTAACAAACCGTAAAGAAGCTAAAACGCTTCAGATTGCCCAATTGACTAAACCAATGTTTAGTAATAATAACATATGGTAGATTACGTGGGTGTAATCCCTTTTAAGGGGGGTAGAGCGAAAACCGCATAATGTGAATTTTATAAATAAAACACATAAACCATAATGTGCATAACACAAATGAGAATCGAATTGATGATTGATACTATGTTAAATAAACATAAGTATTCATCCATATTGTAATTATGGTAACTAGGCATGAGAGATGCAAATACCATGGGATGGATATACCTACCTTGTAACACCATGTAAGAGTATTAGTAAAAGAAAAGTAATGAGTAGTGAACGGAGCTCCACAAGTATTGTAGCCTTTGAAGTAGTAGTATGAAACGATTGAGAGTAGTAGATGAATGAAGTCTAGGGGTAGTGTATACTATGGTAAAGGACTGGAAGTAAATTGAGGACAACAAAATTTTATAAGTATTGTATTCCCTAGTTAGAATAATTGAAATGATGGAGAGTAATGGAAGGAAGTAGTGAAGGTTGATGAAATGAGCATTTAGATATTGAACCATGGAGTAAAGCATTCGGGAAGTAGAGTGAGGATGATTGATGGATTGATTCCATCCCTTGGAGATGTTTGAATGACTGGGAGGAGTAAAAATATAAAACATGAAAATAATTGAATTATTTGTTTGTTTGAAACTGATGTGGGAAGTCGAACTTGATCCTGATCAGATCCAGGGAAACCGAACACAAATTGGGGTGGAAAGATAGTTCAACACTGATGCTGATCACATCAGGGTCGAACGATTCTTGAAGCTCCCCTCAAGTGGGCACAAGAGTCATATAGGATAGAAGTAATGAATATAAATTGGAATTTGAAGTTGTATGTTTTAGAAAAATTTTAATTGGTAGTAGTGAAAGAATTTCCTTCAGTATGAAGAATGAGGATCTGTTAGAAGTGCGTACCGAAGAAGATAGTAAGGTAGTATGTTGTATTATTCCAAGGGCAGTGGGACATAGAGGAGTCCTGTGTCTAGATGACCTTGGTGCCTGAGGGATTGTATGTGTATTGCATTGCTTTGGAATAGCTTTGCACTGTATGTATGTATGAACTTTGTAATGAGGAACCGGATAGTTAGTAGTGGTGCGGATGGCGTAACGTTGTATATTGGTATAGTATGGTATGTAGGAACCTTGAGGGATTTGGGAATTGTAAGGAGGAAGGACGTATGACTTGGCACTAGACAAGTATAAAGGAGTAAGTATAGTAATTCTATACTCGAAACAACTTTGAGGACAAAGTTCTTAAGGGGGGTAGATTGAAATACCCCAAACTTAAATATAGGGATTAAAATAATTCTAATATGTATTTAAGGGCCTAACAATGCCTAATTAATATTTGTACGGAAAATAAATCCAAAAGAAATGAAGAAATGCTTAAAAAGCGAAAAAACGCTAAATAAGCGTTAAATAAACATAAGAGGTATGAGACTCGGTAGCGTATAATATGGATTTAAGGGCTAATAGGACCTAATAATATAGGGGAACAACTCCCGAAGGAACGGATCCATAAAATGGATTAAAACCATAACGAACCTTAAAGCGCGTTTTTCAAGGAAACCGGGAAACGTGACTTAAGCGGGTCAAATAGACTCGTAATAATTTTGGTCAACCAAATATCATTATAAAACACTAATGAAGGTCTAGAACCAATAAAATCAACAACACGAGAAAATAGTAAAAACTGTCAAAACAGGAAGTTGTGGGGTAAAATGTAAATAAAATAAATAAGTGTGTCCACTATCGCAAATATAATTTAAAACCCCATATAGGGCTGTGGTGTGAGCCGATTTAATTTCCCCCTCACATCCCTTAATTACTCCTTATTTGCAAAAGAAAAAACAAAAGTAAAAGTAAAAAGTAACTTATTACTTATCTACCCTCTCTCCTACTCTCTCATTTTCCCCTCTCACTCACGTACAGCTCTCCCTCACTCTCTGATTCTTTCTTCTTCTTCCCCAAGCAGGCGACAACAATGGCGATTTGCCATTTCCCACACCAACACCAATTTCTCTCCTCTTGCTAGGTGTCCAAACCTACTCCAAAAATTACAAAAATTATACCATTATCTTCCTCTCATCAAGGAGAGTATTCCTCTCTTTCCAAAATTCAAAAATAAGCATTTTCATCTCCATGGGTATTCTTGGTTTTGAAGATAAAGACCCCCATTAGAAGCCCCTTCTTCACCTTGTTGGTCTAAGGTAAAAAGAAATCCGAAAATACTAATATTTCTTGATCTCATATACAAATTAGAAATTTCTAAGTGGAGCTTCTATTCCTTGTTTGCCCAGCCAATGTTGGCTTCTTTTGGAGAGTGGAAATATTGCTCTTAGGGCTATCCAACACTCCTTCTACATGTTTGCAAGGTAATGCAATTTCGAAACCCTAAAAATGTACCTTAGAGCTTAAAAATGATTTAAGGGCTATTTTGTATTGAAATGGTATTATGTAATGGGTTGTAGCAATAGGAATTGAAATTCCATAACTGGTGGCTTAAGAAAGAAAGGAGAGGAAATGAAGGAAGAAAGGGGAAAAAAAAGAAAGGCTAGAAAGAACAAGGTAAATTACACTCACCTTGTGTAGCTTTTGTATGTGTATTGTAACAGAATTTTAGTAGCTTGAAATGGGTATTGTAAATGGTATTGAGTAGTAGTATAGTGTGGAGGAATACCAAAATGTTTTAAAGCTATAAAAGACATTTAAAAGCTTGTATAAATCTGGAGGAAAGGAATGGTATGTGGAGGGAATTAAGTGGATGTTTAGCACCTAGTATGTGTATTGGAGAATTGTATGTTGATGCTATTGATGAACAGGTAATATAGGCAGTCTTGAGTGAATGAATTGATGTGGTGAGAATACTTGGGAATGTAGGGAACCTCTGTCGAATTTTGGCTAGGAGTTAAGAGACTTAAGTACTATTGTAGAAGAAAGAACATGGATATGTTCAGAGAAGAAAATGTGGGGTTATTACCTTGGTTTGTATTTATGAGGAAGAGGTGTAGTTGAGTAGAACTAGAATGGAGCAATGTAAGTTGTCAAACTAAATTAGACTAGTGTAAAAGTCATTGAGTTGGTGGGAACAAGAGAAGGAATATCTGTAGCAGTAATGGAGAAGGGGAAATTGTAACAGGAAGAGAAAAACTTACAGTGAGAGTGTAATGTAACAGATTTTTATAGAGTGGTATTAGGCTAGTTTAAAATGCTTAAACAAAGTTAAAACATACTAGATTATATGTGGAAATATTAGGGAAGAGATTGGTAGAAGTTTGGAATTGAAACAAACTAAAAAAATTATATATATTGCAATACTGTAACTAGTCCGGGTTTGCAAACCAGCACACAAACCCGGACTAGCATGAAAACACGACAAAAAGTTTTACAGAGGGATGGTCCGGGTTTACAAACCAAGACACTAACCCGGACCACCCCTAAAATGCACCCGAGAGTTTTGCAAAGGAATGGTCCGGGTTTGCAAACCAACCCCTAAACCCGGACCACCCAAATTTTTTACCCGAGAGAAACTACACTGCATGGTCCGGGTTTGTAAACCCAGCCCTAAACCAAGACCACACTTAAATTCCACCCGAGAGTGACCAAACATTATGGTCCGGGTTTGTAAACCCAGACACTAACCCGGACCCTACTAAAAACCCTCCAGAATGTGTTCTAAAGCTATTCTAAGGTAGGGTAAGGATGAGTAATGATTGTATAAGATGATTAAGACATAATTAATGATGTTTAATGGTCGTTAAGGCTATAAACAAGCTTAGAAAATAATTGTAAGTAAGTAACTTTAGTAAATTTATTTAAGTAACAAAGAGTTAGTAAGTATAAACTAGGAAACTTTAGGAAAGTAATAAGTAAGGTTAATTATGGATAATTAACCATCCAACTGTATGTATGTGATAGGATTCAAATAGTTGAACACCGAAGGGAGTCAGTGAGTCCAAAGTCAACGGTGAAAGGTATGATTTCTTCATGCCCTGTATCCTAATCTGGTTACCCCGATTTGTGTGCTTATTTGACCACCTAATAAGATAAATGCATGAATCGGACTATATTGCACTTACTTGTGCTTGTTTACATTGTTCTCGATATTTGTCTTGAACAATAGTTTGTATAATTCATGAAATATATGAATGATGATGTTGTGTAATTGTATCTTGTAGTGTACTTGTATATTGTATTGTATTTTGTATGGATGTGTATATGAATAATGTATTTGTGTATGTGGTTGAATGAATGACTTCTACTAATTCCTAACTACCTAACTCCTAACTTAAGTGAGTAAACCGGAATGAGTAGAAGTCCGATATAGCTTCGGCCACGCGTGAGGATGCGGAGTCACAAGAGGTTGGCTGCAATTCCTGATTCTTAAACTGGTCCGCGGCCCAAATCCCTTAAATGGGTAGCATCCCGGATTGGTGAGTCAAGTAAATCCCGGAGGTGGGACGGAGTAGTCCCCAGGGCCGGAGGTCCCGACGACTTAACTTGAGTAAGAGTAAGAGTAAGTAAGTATGGATCCGTAAGTATGTATGAGTATGAGTATGTATGCGTATGTATGAAGTAACGAGTAAAAGAGTAATCTCCACCCGTTTAACCCGGTGGACCAATGAAGCTAACAAGTATTGTATGTTGTGTATGTAATGTGTATGCGTAATTCAGGAAAAGGTAAGTATGTATTGGATGGTTTATGTTGTACTTCTTGTATGCAATGAAGCGTATGTATGTGTGTATGCCTTGCGTAATGTATTGTAATATTGTGTATAAGAGCATGTATGCATGTATGTTTGTATGAAAACGAACCGCATGTATTCGACCAAGTGGTCGGCGTACCCTCACTAGTACGCGGGGTATGCGGTTATCATGCGCAGTGAAAGCTGACCCCCTAGGGGGAACGTTTTTAGTGTGCAGGTACCCGAAGCGGTTGTGGTCAAGGTAAGAGACCGGCGGCACACCCTTGTACTTAGAAAGTAAGTAGCTGTGAGGAATGGGTAGATGTAGACTCTTAGTGAGTATGTATGAACTTGGAAGAGATATTATAATTGTACAAGGATCCTAGTAGACTCGGTGTATAGTATTGTAATGTATCAAACTTATGGAGCATTGTATGAAATGGAGTATTGTAATGAATGGGAAGTTCTAGTATCTGATTTGGTAATTGGAGTATGTATCGTAAGTGTGTAGTACTCGGATATTCCGGTCCCTTAGACCGATGCTGTATGTAGCAGTAGTAGTAGCCTTGTTAGTCACGTGGGTGGCTAACGGCATTGTATCACCCACTGTATGTATGTAAGTATCCGCTGCTTGAGTCTGGATTGTATAAGGAGATTGGACAGTAATGACAGTATTAGCAGTAGGGGTGTTACAAACCCCATCTCTTAAAAATCTTTTACAATTTAATAACTATCTTAATATAAGGTAGTATTTTAAATTTCTTAATTTCTCCAAACTTGGTCAAAGTCTCCTATATAGTCAACTTTGACTTCTAATACCAAATGGGAACCAAATTTTCGGTAATCACCAATAATACCCTATACTTTTCTATTTTTACAATTTTGACACAAAACTTTATAAAATGTTATAATTTTTATTAAATTCATTTAAAAAACTTAAATTCCTCTAAATTAAGCCCACAACTTTATATTTTCCAGTAATTACGATTTGGCCCCAAACTTAATTATATAAGCATAAATTTAACTAAATAAGCTTATAAACTTAAATTAAAATGGCCTAATGACATGGCCTTATTACAACCTTGAACTTGCAAAATAAATTACACTTTAAATGTCTCAAAATATAGTATAAACTCACGGCCTAACTTAGTTTAATTATTTTTCCACATAATGTCATAATTTGACCATTATGTTAATTAAATCACTTAAATGACTAGCTTAATTTATCTAAGTCATTTTTTTCCATTTTTAGGTCAATATGACCCATATTTTTAAGTCCCCTCTCGGCACAATTTATATATATGCTAAGAATTCATAAAATCATAAGTTTTAAGGTGTTTATACCTTGATTTCTCCTTGTATGAACTCGGCAGCTTAGAGATAAATTCACCACACTATTTAGACATTTTTAATACACCAAAATAAGATATGGTTATACTCCAAGCTTGAGCTTAACCATAAGGAACAATTAATGTAAGATTTAAGGCAAAAATCACCTTAAAAATGCAAGGGAAGTTCCAATGGGTTTCGGCCTGTACCAAGCACACCTAATGGTGTTAAATTCACCACATCAACATAGGAAATAGCTAGACAACAACAAGATGCTATGGTAATTGATTTTACCTTGGCAAAATGCCTTAAAAGAGGGTATTTCCTTTGGATCTCGGCCACCATTACTCCAAATGGCTAACCAACTGAATGAACATGTAAATATGAAGATTATGAGTGTATAAACTCATAAAAATCAAAGGAAGAAAATCGTTGGAAGGCTAGAGAAGCTTAAGGTATGTTTTTACCTTAAAATGTAAATTTGAGCAACCTTGGCCCCTAGACTTGCTTCAGCCGAGTTTGGATGTTGTTCTAACCTTTGAACACTGAGAATGAGCCATAGGAATTGATGAGCCACGAAATCTAAGTGTAGGTAGTGAAGAGATGAAGAAAAAGAGCTAAAAATGACCTTAAAACATTACCTTAGGAGCTTAGGAGTTAGATCTGTCTTCCATGCTCAAGAACAAGGCTTGAGAGGTTCTAGGAAGGGAGGGAGCTCGGCTGGGATGGCTGGAATCGGACAAGGAGGAAGGGAATGATTGGAAATGAGCTTAAATTATTGAAAATGTAAGTTTACTATTGTAAATTGGTATTAGGTAGCTAATTGTCAATCAATGTTTTGTGAGCTGTCTTCCCACCTCCTTGAATGCCGACAGCCATGAGTTCAAATGGGTCATTAATTGACCATTGACCAAACTTGGTCAATTTGACTCAAACGGGCCCCCTTGTTGGGTTTTATTAATATTTTAATATTAAATTTGTAAAAATTTGTAAATTTCTGGAATTAAATTCCTAATATGATATAATGTGATATATTATCATATTTAAAGGTAATTATAACCTTTAAGCCCATTAAAAACCAATTTAGAAGGCAATTACACAAAAACGTGCTTTAAGGTGTTTTAGTGCACCTTTTTGTGTCACAGGGTGTTTCTGAGCTTAGTTTTCTTTGAGAACGGTTTTGTTGTGTTCCTTACTTCATTATAATACTTAGGAATCCACTTTGGATCCTATTTGAGGTCATACAATCTTTATGGTGCTTTAAAGCACATTTTTGGCTTTACCGATCTTAAGGCGTGTTTTGCCTTGTTGAGATCTCTTAGATTGTTCCCCAATACTATTTATATGTTTATTAACCATCTTAGATCATTAATAGATCTTTTTAATTATATTTTAAAGGTTAGGGGTATTTCATTCTCAAACACATTCTGCTCAAGCGCCACATTCTCATACACATTCGCCCAAACGCCACATTCTCAAACACATTCTGCCCAAGCGCCACATTCTCTAAACATTCCGGCTCAAGTGCCACATCTTCACAACATTCCGGCCCAAGCGTCGCATATTCACAACATTCCGGCTCAAGTGCCACATTCTCACAATACTCCAGCCCAAGCACCACATCTTCAATTCTTGCCAAAGTCCCGACTCACTTTCAACTCATTCAGGTCCAGGTTCCTATCCACACACAATTTGGTTCAAGTACCATGAAGCACCCAGGCCCAAGTTCGTATCCACATTCACAAAACCATCTAGGCCTGAGCACATATTCATAATTCAAATAAGATTTCGGTCCAGGCACCACAGTAGTATAAAAAATGTTAAAAAATACGGGTTATAAGAGGTGGTTTTAAAAAAACCCGTCTTAAATATTCCTTAGGCGGGCGAGCGGAAATCTTTAAAGACGGTTTTTACTGAACCGTTTATTGAAGACTTGAAGTGTTGATTTTACCATGCTAATTGTTCTTAAAAGTCGGTTACAGTTGATAAGTGTCCAAATGAGCATGTTTTATGGGTGTATTTCGTATATTATATTAGCACTTTTCTTGCTCATTTCTCACTTATCGTATGTTTTTCCTCTAGTTTATGTTTTATTGGATATCTCACAAATTTATTGGTTAAACATGAGGAAAACCAAGCTAGAAGCAAAGTAGACGAAGAGACGAATGCGTGGGCGCAAACAGATCTTAAATCGGAGTGAAACGAATATTTTAGGAGCAAAAAAATTATCGCCCGAACCAGGAGACGTCCGCCCCACGTCCGTGCAATGTCCGCATAACAAAGGCCGGACATGAGTAGATACAACCGCCCCGCGTCCGTGGAGAAAAAGGCGGACAAGGGACAACATGTCCGGCTAAAGATGGCCGGACAAGACACGGACAAGACGAAGAGAACTAGAGTGACGTCCGTGGATTTAAACCTGGACAGAAGGCCAGACGCATTGTCTCCGTGGAAAGAAAGGCAGACAGAGGGCGGACGTGAGTAATGACCGTGGCTTGTCCGAGGATTTAAGGTCGGACACACACTGAGACGTCCGGCCCTAAAAGGGCGGACACAGACCCGGACGCCTCTAAAAATGCAACCAGATCCGGATATTTAACGCGGCAGAATTCGCTGTTTATCTTCTTCGTTGCGGCGCCTGCAACTTATCCATCTTCCCGAGCAGCAATATCAGGCGCTTGCCGACAGTTTCTCACGCATTCTGCCACCCCAATCCATTCCTTAATTCCCTCACGTGGTGTTCCCTCTGTCTTCTTCTTCCTCCTTCCTTCTATATAAACCTACGCTCCTTCTGCTCAAAAAAGAAAAATCCAATCCCTTCCATAATCCATCGCTCACACCACAATACGTACCACACCTACGATCCATTTCATCCTCTTATCCCCCACTTCTCCATTTTATTTTCTTTCTTCATTCATTAGCCTTATGCTGTTATTTTCCAGAGAACCAGCGAAGGAATCGATTGACCATCTGTTCGTTCTTCTTCGTTGGTTCCGACTATCTTATTTCTTATGTTTTACTGTATAATTATGTTTGAATAATAAACTTAGCTTCCCGGGTTGGAAGCAAGCCTGTTTTATATAATTGATTTATGTAAGCTTTCCAGTATAATTTATCTAAGCAGTATTTAATTTGATTCTTGTCCTTAATGCGCTTTAATATTCTTGTACAATTATTAAAGTGATATTTGTAGTTCTTTGTTAAAATGTGGTGCTGAGACAAGGTTCTAGACATAGGAAGTCAATTGGGTTAACGACTAGAAGCGAGTTTCTCGCCGTATAGGTTAATCTATTTCCAATAGGAATTGTTAATAATGCGATTAATTTATTAATAACTTGAGCAAGGATTGCGCTTGTTGTTTAAAGTAATCAGGGTTTATTAGACAGGGAACAGTCAATAAACTAATTAAGATTCTTGAGTTTATTGCTAAAGTGGGAAAGTTATATTAATATGATTAAATAAAATAGGTGAGCAGAACAACCCGGGATGCTTCTTTAAAGCACAAAAAGATTTACAATTTCTATTTCTTTTCTGTTTTGATTTATTGTTTTTATTATTGTCTTATGAGTTAGCTGTTAATCTTCTTCCTAAAAAAAGATAAAATTTAATAGAATTCTCAGTCAATTTATACACTATCAGTTATCCATAGCGAGGTCCCCAAGAGTACGACAAGCCACATATCCACTATTCCGCAAAACGATTAGGTACACTGCCTAAGTGGTAGAAGTGGTAACACACTTTTACTCCAACAACAGTAAGACCATCGATTATGTGCTACCTAAATGTCGCGCCTCTTTGTACATTAAAAGATGGTTTAGCAATAACTGTCTTTTAAAAGTAAAATAAAAGACTGTTAGGTTGAAACCGTCATTTTACGTCTGCCATTCTCGCGCCCCTTGTATTATAAAAGACGGTTTCGAAAGAACCATCTTTTCAAATCCAAATAAATGACGGTTCAAAAAGAACCATCTCTTAAAACCGATACTAAAATAACATACCACCACATTTTCCTGAACTCTCTTTCCCTGACCTCTCAATCGTGTGAAACCGTACGCCTTCCTCTCTCAATCATTGTCATCCTCTCGTTCACCGCCACCTTTCAGTTTTACCGTCGTCTGCATCAACCGTTGCAAACTGTTGTCACCACCATCTTCTCTTTCGCCCTAGCCAGACACCATTGTCGCCAGTCGTGCCCAGTATAAACGTTGCCAGTCACGCCTAACACCACCGTCAATCGCAACCGTGCCCACACCATTGTCGATTGTAACCGCGCCCAACACCATCACCGTCGTCAATCACAACCGTGCCCAACACCATCAAAGTCGCTCCCTATCTGCTGCCCACAGAGGATTAGTTGTTGTGTCTGTTGGCTCGAGCTCGCTGTCCACCCAG
Source organism: Limonium bicolor (assembly GCA_023374045.1). Classification (NCBI taxonomy): domain Eukaryota; kingdom Viridiplantae; phylum Streptophyta; class Magnoliopsida; order Caryophyllales; family Plumbaginaceae; genus Limonium; species Limonium bicolor. The sequence continues at coordinate 249,271,079 of CM041779.1, forward strand.
TGATTAACTAGAACCGGTAATATACTCACGGTAATGTTTTTTACTAATCGATTACAGTTTTGATTTCTGTATAATTATACAAGCGTAGTATTTTGCATATTGAGATTACCGAAAATCCATTGTGTTAGGAGATAAAAATCTTACAATCTGGAACCTTTCATTTATCATAACTTATGACTAAAAAGTCTAAATTACAAAATTCCAACGGTGTTAGTCTCTAAAAATCATTGAAATATTCTGTAATTAAAAATAGTGATTTATTAGGCTAATAAGTATTTTAGAGGCTTAATTACATATAAATAAACATGAGGGAACAAATCTTGAAGAAAACGGATCCTTAAAATGGATTAAAAGAACAAACGAACCTTAAAGCGGGTTAAATAGAATCGTAATAATTTTGGACAACCAAATAGTCATTAATAAACATTAATGAAGGTTTAAAACCAATAAAATTAATTAAAAGAGAAAATTCTGGAAAACGGGTTCTGGTTAGTAAAAACTGTAGAAACTGGGAAGTTGTGGGGTGAGAGTGTAAGTAAGCAAAACTAATGTGTCCACTTTTGTAAATAAAATATCAAAAATCTGAGGGTGTTGGTATGATGCCGGCTGACTCTCCCTCTCTCACGCTCTTAATTCCTTTCTTATTTGCTAAAAGACAAATAATTAAAGCAACAAAAGTAGAACAAGGGGGTTGGTCACTCTCTCTCCTCTACCCCCTCACTCCCTCACGTACTTAGTCCCTTCTTCCTGAATTTTTTCCCCTTTCGACAGCCATGGAGGCTTGAAGAACACTCACACAAAACTCTCTTTCTCTCCTCTTGTTCAGGGCTCAAATCAACACCAAATCACACAAAAACTGTACCGTTGGAATCCCCTTGCAAAGGAGACCATCTTCCTCCTTTAAAAAATTTAAAAGCTCCATTTCCATCTCCATGGATGAAAGCCATTTGAAGGTTTGAGTCCACCATTAGAAGCTCCTTCTTGACCTTGATGTTTTGAGGTAAAAAGAAATTTGAAAATCCACCATTTCTAGCTCTCATTTGCATTATAAAAGTTTCCAGATTTTGAACTCCTTGTGCCTTGTTCTCCAGCCGGTTTTGGCTTCACCCTTGGGCTAGAAATTTTGCTTTGGTTACTGTCCAACACTCCACCTATCCATTGGAAGGTAATGCCTCTTGTTAAACCTTAAACAAGTATATAAACCCTTGGTTGGTAAAGATTGGTTTCTAAGTAGTACGGTATATGTATGGCTGTAGCATTATTGATTGGGTGAAACAAGAACAAGAAAGGAGAAGGAAAGAGCAAGCAAGAAGGAGAAAACAAGAAAGAAAGCAAAAACTAGAAACAACAAGGTAATTGTTCCTACTTTGAACTAGTTTTGAATGCATTAATGTAACAGATTTTTAATTCTTAAAATGTGTAATGTAAATGGCTATGAGTAGTAGTTATGTTGTAGTATAATGAGGAAGAGAATGTAACTTTTTTGATACTTGTAAACGATGATTAAAAACTTGGGAGAACATTGGGAAAATTAATGTGTATGTGCAGCAATATATAGTGTATTGTAGTGTGTGGAATATTGTGGTGAAGTTAGAATGTGTGCATTGATGTCTTGGATAAACAGGTGTGCTAAGTGGCAATGAGTGAGTGAATCAATGTGGTGAGAAAGTGAAAATTATAGGGGAGACTATGTCAAAATTTTCATAGAAACTAGAGAACTTGGGAGCTTAATGTGAGTAGTTTAGCATTTAAAAAAAATAGATTGAGGAAGAGTTACGTAGTAGGAGGAACTAGGATGTAAAGTAATGCATTTAGAATGCTAGAAGTGGCATTGGTAGAAGGAGTAATGGATGTAAGAGTTGTTCTAAAAAAATTTGAAGCATTTCAGAACAAAAACTGATGCAAGTGCCAGAATGAAAATGAGAGAAATTGTGTGAGTGATTTAGAATTGAGTAATGAATTTGGTGGATGAACTAAGGTGATTTAGAGGGTCTAATTAGTGTTAAATGATGAGGGTTTACATGTAGGTAGATTAGGGAAGCAATGGGCAAAGAAAGAACTAAAAACAAAATTTAAAACAAGTGTACTGTGCTGGACCGACCATGGGACCAAACTTAGCAAGGTCGGTCGAGCCTTAATTTACAAAGACGGAAGTCTACTAACTTTGACCGACCATGGGACCGAACATGACAAGGTTGGTAGAGTCGTAAATTATGAACTCAGTAACACACTGACTTGGACCGACCTTGGGACCAAACTTGCAAGGTCGGTCGGGCCTGAATTTTCCAATAACGTAACTCACTGACTTCGACCGACCTTGGGTCAGACCCTGGGTAAGGCCGGTCTAGTCATATAAAAAAAATGTAATCATAGTAACCATATGTATATATACATATATATGTATGTGTATATACATATATAGTAGTACACCATTAATGGAGCAAAAATGGTAAGAAAGTAAGTACATGAGTAAGAAAGCAAGTTTAAGAATAGTGAGAAAAGAAGGAGTATCACAATTAACTATGGAATGTAAAGAACTAGTAAGTATGCATTAGAGGTATTAATGAAGGGATGAGTTAGGTCAATAATAGATCATTGACCAAACAACTCTATGTGTATAGGACTTGGATAGTTGAACATCGAAGGAAAGTCAGAGTTCGAGTACGACGGTGAACGGTATGATTTTCTCATGCCCCGTATGCTACCTTGGCTACTCTGATTTGTGTGTTTATGTGATCACCTAATAAGATAAATGCACAAATCGGCTTTTAATGCACTTATTTGTGTTTGCGCTATATTGTTCTTGTTGTATTATCTTGAACATTTAGTTTGTATAATTCATGAAATGAATGGATGAGCATGAAGTGTATGTGTAGCTTGATGTGTAATGTATTAACCCTTGGTATGGAAGTAATGACTTCTACTAATTATTAACTACCTAACTTTCTAACTTGAGTAATTGGTAAAAATAGAATGAGTAGAAGTCCGATATAGTTTCGGCCACGCGTGAGGATAAGGAAACAAAAGAGGTTGGATCCGAATCCTAGCCTTAATCTTCTCCATGGACCAAACCCCTGAAATGGGTAGCATCCTAGATTAGTGAGCCACCTTAAATCCCATTGGTGGGATATAGTAGTCCCTGCCCGGAGGTCATACCGACTTGACTTGAGTAAGTAAGTAAAGTATTTGTATGAGTAATAGTCTTGACTAGTGTAAGTCATTGACCACGAGTAAAAGAGTAATATACAGCTGATTAACCCGGGTGAGTAAAGAAGTTAACAAGCAATGTGTATGTACTGAAGAAATGTATCCCCGTATTCCGGTAAGTATGAATGGTTGACTTGTAATGTCTTCCTTGTATGCATTGAATGTATGTATGTTTCGTGATATGAATGTATTGTATTGTATAAGAGCATGTACGTATGTATGAGTAAAACGAACAACATGTATTCAACCAAAGTAGTCGGCATACCCTCGTTAGCACGCGGGGTATGTGAATTTCATATGCAGCGTTTGGCTGAGCCCCTTGGGGCACTATTTTTATTTTACAGCTACCCGTGAGTTTTGAAGGTCAAGTAAGGGCCGGAATGAATTCTTTTTGGGAGTAGTAGTAGATTAAAAGGGTGTACTGAGTTGTACACGGCTTGACGCCTTTTTGAGTGGCCGGTGTACCATGGGGTACACCCTTTTGGAGAATTGAACTTGTGAATTTAGTATGAATGAGTAGATGTACAAACTCATAATTTTTGGAATAGACTTGTAGAATTGGAACGTAATTCATATTCTTCGGATACTCGATAATCAGGAAAGTAAGTAAGTATTTGGAGTTGTAATGTAAGTATTTAAGTTGTTCGGTATATCATATGCTTCAAACCGATAGAGTAAGTAGTAGAAGCCTTGTTAGTCTTGGAATGGCTAGCGGCTTTGTATCACCCGCCGGGACTATGTAAGTAACCGCTGCGTGTAGCGTAATTATGGAGGCAATCAGAGGATAATGGAAGGATTAGCGGTTGGGGTGTTACAAAAATTGGTATCATAGCGAAGTATCACTCTGATGGTTAGAATACCGAGTGTAGTGATTACCGAGTTAGGTTATAAACCGTTTTACAACGGAGAATTAGAAACCTAACTACGAATAACTGTTAATGATAACGGATACCATTAACGTCTACAAAGACAATACCATAGTTTAAATCAAGACCACATAGTCACAGTATCTAATATAATCCACACTTGTTTAGATGTCAGGAAGAGGACGTGGTCGAGGCCGACCCCGGGGAGAGCAGGCTGATGAGCCTGGTGCGCAGACGGTCGCCGAGATCATCGCTCCCACCGTGGCACAACTGATGCCCCAACTCATGACTGCAGCCCAGCAGCAAGTGCAGTAGAACCAACAGCAACAGCCCGACCCACCTCAGCCCCGTAAAACCAATTGGGTAAAGGCAGTCGCCGACCTTCGACCTCCCTGCTTTAGAGGCGAGAGCTACCCCGCCAAACCCGAGGCCTATATCTCCGAGGATAGATGTGTACTACCTCAAGGACACGGCTATGGACTGGTGGAAGCTCGTCAAGGCCAAGCACGTTGCCGACCTCACATTCAGTTGGGAAGCATTCACCTCTTTTCTCTGATCTAAATACTATCCCCAGCATGTCAAGACCAAGAAACGGCTTGAGCTCGATGCCCTCAAGATGATGGAGAAGATGACGGTTGATGAATACTACCGTACCTTCACTTATATTCTCAGACTCCTACCCGACCTTGGGTATAACGGTCAGGTCTTGGTCGACCGCTTCTATGGCGGCCTGAGCCATATCCTCTGGTATGGCATGGGGTTACGCCAGGTTTACCTCCCTCCAGGTAAACAATAATTTCAAACCATTAATGCTGTATTCAATTTGAATCAATTATTTAGTATATGGGGAATACCATCTAACATCCATCCTTAGGAGTGTTACCATGCTGCATCTCGAGTTGAGATCACCTGCCAGCTGAGAGATGAAGAGCAAGTGCTGAAGCGCAAGGTGAGCAGCAAGGGTAACAACTCCGATGAACAAAACCAAAATAAACCATGGAAGAAGAAGAAGGGGAAGTACTCCCACCAAAACCAGAAGAACACCTTAGGAGACAACAATGCCCATGCTGAGAGGGGCAAGGCAGTTGAGCCGTTGCAGCTCACCTACAATGCACCAGTGGCAGCGAAGCCACTGAGGTCTCAGCCCTACAAGGGTAAGAACCCAAAACCGAACTAGTAAACATGTGAATCGATGTGTATGTGAATTAGTGTAATTGTGCCGAACCTCGCTAACTTCAAAGCTACAGGTTTTGGTTTTTGCAATGGCAAGAGCCAAAGCGATGGCCGAAGCTATGTATGCCGAAAATGCAACAAGGATCATCCCCGCACTGATTGCCAAGGAAGGGAGATCCGGTGCTACAACTGCCAGATACCGGGTGTGAGCCTCAATTCTTGAACCCTATCCTATGTTAATTAGATTGATTAGGATCTAGTCGGGTTTTAGGTCCACTTATAACCTAAGATTAATAACTATGTCACATAACAATAATTATTAAAACCTAAGCTAGCTCACTGGAACCTATTATGAGTCGCCACCTAATTTTAACCTAGATCAAATCAGGAAAGAAGAGTTCGGGTTTGGGGGCTTGATATTCGACTTAATTAGGGTTCAATTACTTTCATTACCCCTCAAAGACATTTTTCCTCTACTTAGTTTATTTACGGCTTATTACGAAGTCGTTTTATCCTTAGTGCCCGAGCTTCTGTTTTTTTTGTGTTTTTTAGCATTTTTTGACAGAAAATAAAAGTGAAAATTAAAACTACCTAAACTAGGGTTTTGAAGGCAGAATTAGGTCAAACTGTAATTACCTCCGTAGCCACGAACCCAATGTACGAGATCTCAGACCCCAATTGAATTACATGATTATGAAAACAGAACTAAAATAAAAATGTAAATTTGAAAAGTTCAGGGCCACGGACAAGGTGTTCGTGTGCCCGGACATGTATTGTCACAAACCCTAAAATTTGAAAAATTGGAAAATAAGAAATCCCACCACCGTCCGTGGGTGTCCATGGTCACGGACAGCGAGTCCGTGGTCCCGGACCATGCGTCCGAGGTCACGGACCACCCACGGACAGTGGGTTTTTGATGGTTCCCGATGGTGTTTTTTGCTCAAAATTTATGTACTTGTAGCCTGAAAGATGTACAAGATGTTAGTGATTAAAAGTTTTTAGTTTGAAGTTGAATTTAATGTGAAACTTAGCAAACAAGTAACAAGGTAGTAGCTAAAACAATTAGTAATACAGAGGCCGAAAAGAGTTGGTTTGAACCTAAATTTTCAGGCAAGACTGATAAGGTCGTAGGGAGTTAGAAAAGTAGATTTTCTACCTGTTTTACCTTCGGGTATACAATGATCCTTCACACCGGGATTCATCGAGTGCTTCATTGATGGCAGACCCGAAAGGTTTTCGAACCAACCTTCTGGTTGTTCGTTTGTCTTGTTGTTCTTGACATTTTGGTGGTGTTTGTGTGGGGTTTTGATGATTATTGATGCTTTAGGAATTGGAAAACAAGCTTAGATGGTGATTTCAGGTGAATTTCGGTATGATTTGGGTGCCAGGAGTTGAAAAACGTGAGTGAGAGAGAGGAGAGGGTATGCTTTCTGACTTCCTATGGTTCTTGAGCTTGTGATATTCTGATTTGATCAAAAGATTTATCCCTTTATATAGACTTTCTTAAAAATTGTAATTTTAAGAAAGTGGCTTCCCAAAGGAATTTTGCTGTGAAATTTTTGCCACATGTCAAGGATGGCAATTATGATTTTTCTGAAGTGGAATCGAATTTTTTAAAAATTGGAATATTTTTAAATTCAATTTCTCATCAGATTCAATCAGAAATTGCTAGGAAATTATTGGAAATTCAAAATATCAAATTCCAATGCCATTATGCTCGAAATGTCATCTTCTATCATGGGTTAACATTTTAAAACATTTGGAGCAGATTTAAACCACTTTCGGAGGAGAGAGAAAGCCTATAGCAGGTCTTGGGAGCCTTAAAAATTACGAAAATGCCCCTAATGATGACGAAACTGCTCCCCATGTCCTGGAATGCGCCGATTGAGCCGGAATCCCTCATTACTTCATTGAAGTGCCTCTCACAACACCAAAGCCTTACGGACCCTAACCAGGAGGGTCAAAATATTGTGTATAACAGATTGCCCCCCCGTCAACTAGACTTTGTAATGAATTTGAGAAGTCTGGTTGATGCTTGAGTGATGCCCCAAAATTTTGGATCGTAAACAGACCCTGCATGCCGTTGGAGACTAACAAACCGCGTCAAGCTATTCTAAGGCGCTGACTACCTATGAGTGAGTAATGAAGTAATGTCAAGCGATTCTAGGGCGTTGACAACCTAAAGTGTGAAAACTGGGTGGTATGCAAATGCAAGGAAGCTGAAATGCTAATGATGCTGATGATGTTGATGATGCTGATGATGCTGATGATGCTAATGATGCTTGGGTGCTTCTAGGGACCGAAAACCCGTTCCAATGCTCCTGGCTGGACCCAATGTGGACTTATTGCCATCGCCGCCCAAGCCAGTGTGTAGGGATAACTCCTGGTAAAAGCCCTGGGGACTTATTGCCTTCGCCCACCATTCGTTGACCCCAAATTAAGCTGACATAACATAGGAGGATTTATTGCCATCACCTCGCCAACTTTTCTGTTGTCAGGTCTTGTGACGTACCTGGATAATGCAACTAGGTCTTATGACGAGCCTATATGAATGAGATGAATGCAATGTGTTTGATGAGGGTGGGTAAGCTAAAGGGTCTTACTACGAGCCTAAAGGAATGCAACTAGGTCTTATGATGAGCCTAAATGATGGTTCTAGGTCTTATGACGAGCCTAAAGATGGTTCTAGGTCTTATGATGAGCCTAAAGGTGGGATCTAGGTCTTATAACGAGCCTAAAGGTTGGATCTAGGTCTTATGACGAGCCTATAGGTGGGATCTAGGTCTTATGACGAGCCTAAAGGTTGGATCTAGGTCTTATGACGAGCCTAAATGTGGGATCTAGGTCTTATGACAAACCTAAAGGTTGGATCTAGGTCTTATGACGAGCCTAAAGGTTGGATCTAGGTCTTATGACGAGCCTAAAGGTGGGATCTAAGAGAAAGTGAGTCAAGTGTATGACGGGTATAAATGAATGTAGAAGGATTAGGGCTTATGTCAAACCTGGAGAGGGTAGGGCTCAAGACGGGCCTGTGAACGTTTGAATGTGAAGATGGGGCTTAGGACGGGCCTAGGGAATTTGATATGGAGGTAGGGCTTAGGACAGGCCTATTGATATTTGAATGTGGAGGTAGGGCTTAGGACGGGCCTGAGAATGTTTGAATGTGAAGGTAGGGCTTAGGATGGGCCTGTGGATGTTTGAATGTGGAGGTAGGGCTTAAGACGGGCCTGAGTGATATGAGAGGGGTTTTAACCTTCGGGTTTTGGGTTTTTGGGCCTCAATCGGTGTCGTTGTTGCAATTGTTGGGACCAACAATTGCCACAGTATTTTTCCTTAAGGTGATCTGAGTTTTTTAAGATTTTATGGCAATCGATCGTTCCGGTCGATTGCCCCCAGTATTTTCTTTGATTAATTGCGCAAAAACTAGTCACACTCTCACAAGGTCAGGGTTAATCTTGATGTGGTGCTTTCTATCCTACACTAAAAGTGTTTAATGTTTGCACTCGTGCCCTCCTTTTGGATAAAACATCTCAACCATTGAATTTGACATTTGTTAAATTTATGCGTTCAACCTGTTAATTTCACGTGATTGGATACACAACTTCTAAGTCGGAAGTATTTTGAGCTTATAACGTGGCTATGGGGTGTGATGAAAGACAATGGGACGATGGAGGAATGTTTAGGATATGTGGAGCTATAAGGGTGACCAAAGCTACAACTTGCACCTTCTCTCGGACTTGTCTTCTTTCTCTTGAAGTCGTTTGGCTACATAATGATGACTTCGCTTGTAATCTTGGAACTTGGGACTTTTGAGTTGTTCCTTGCACCCTCTCACTTTCTTCTGATTTTAGATTACTTCAAGGCTTTGTAGGTCTCCCTTTCTTTGAATCTCTTATCCTTCGGGATTCTTGTGTTTCCCGATTTTGAACTTTGATAGCTGTTTTTGATGTTAGCTCATTTGAATCCTGTGTTACTTTGGGAGCATTTGTAGATCGTTTCGTCATGCTGGTAGTAGTTTCGCTTCTTTGAACTTGTGAAGTTGCTGTTTGGGAGTCGGGCTCCTTGCTTCCTTTGGTCACCGGGTAGGTTATTAATCATTGGTTGGCTTGTTTGTGGACTTTGTAGTGTCGTAAAAGACGACGTATACTAAAATCTCAGCGGGGATGCCTAGGGTGTAATGTCAGGGTTCACAAGCTTTTGGCTGTATGGTGCTGTACCTAGGTGCTTCGTCATCCCTAATAGTTGTGTATCCGTTCTTTGTTACTTTTCATATGTTTAAGCGTAAATTTACAAATTATCTCCATCGGTTGGAGTTATTCCATTTACCTCACCTTTGAATGTGATCTCTCTAGAAACGTGTAAGAATTACACGCTCTTTCACTCTTGGTCTTATCGCTCAAGGCACTCTCGCGAAGTGTACGCTCAGAGACTTGTTTGCACGTTTAAACAAAAGAAACAAACATTATCGTTCCTTAACTCAGATTGCCCCCAGTATTGTTGTGGGGTTTTTTGACAAGCCTTTTGAATACCCAGGTTATTTGTGGAAGGGTGATGGGTGATTTTGTGACAACAAATTTTTGGCTTTATGTATTTGATGAAATGTTGAGAAATTGGAGTGGTGAGACACATGGGATGTATATGATGAAGGTGGTGTTTGTATGCGGAGTGGTGGCTTTGTACAGAGGAATTTGTGAAAACAAAGGTTCTACCTTATAACACTTGCAGGTGGGTTCTATGAGACAACATGCTTTTTTTTAAAAGATATAAGTACCAATTTTGTCTTTACATGAAAGCATATGGACAAAACGAACATTTCTCTTATTAATAGCAGACAAGTGCGACAACCAAATTGCTTATTGTTTAGACTATTTCAAAAGAAAAGCAATGACCAACTAAGCCAACTAAAGAAAAAGGAAACTACACTGAATGACTAGGGGAACAAAAAGGGAAAACAAAATAAAGATAACTCCTAGTGATGCTCTGGCATGGAACTTCCGAAGATGTTCTCGCGCTTCAAGAACTGATATCCTTGGTCAATAATGTCTTGAATCTTATGCCGCAGGGCCCTGCAATGGTCAGTGTCATGACCGGGAAGCTAATGGTAGCGACAGAATTGGTTCGGATCTTTCCCCAATTGAGCAAGTCCTGCCTTCTACGCCTTTGGTTGTAGCAGACTTCTCCTTCGAATTTCCTCAAGCGCTTGACTTAGTGTCTGGCCGATATTAGTACATTGTCTCAGATCAGAGTTCTGCTGTGGCGACTCTACTGCTCTAACATCCCAACTTGATCCTCCAAACCACCCACTGGCGCCTTCTTCATGTTGTCTAGTCCTTTTTCGGGTGCAACCTTGAATGCAAGTTGCTACCTGGTTGACCTCTTCCGGCTGCCTAATAGCTTTCTGGAATTTCGTTACAAGTTCCTCGATGTTTCCTTGAGAACCTTGGTCCCAGATGGGGCCAGCTTATGTACGATCATGGAGAGAGTTAAGAAGCCTACTCGCTAGTTCGTCCTGAGATTGATGTTCGGCCTCCAGGGATATAGTTGGATTCCATGGCATCCCTGACACCATTATGTCTTCGTTCCATGGCAGCCATCATGGCTTCAAGTTCAGTTCTAGCATCAGTGGCCCTTCTTGGGACATGCAAAACTACACCTTGAGAATTAATCTTGTCTCTCAAACCTTCCAAATCTTTTGTCATGGATTCCAGCCTAAGCTCTATTTCTGCCATTATATCTTCTGGACCAACTTGAAATACCCCGTAATTAAAAATAGTGATTAATTAGGATAATAAGTAATTTAGAAGCTTAATTATGTCTAAATAATCATGAGGGAACAAATCTCGAAGAAACTGATCCTTAAAACGGATAAAAAACACTAACGAACCTTAAAGCGCGTTTTTCGAGGAAAACGGGAAAACATGACTTTAAGCGGGTCAAATAGACTCGTAACAATTTTAGTCAACTAAATATTCATTAATAAACATTAGTGGTATGTGGTATTTTGGTAGACTTGGGAAAAGGAAATGTAATTAATTATGTTTGATACTCGGTAATCCAGTAATGTAAGCATGTGGTATTTTGTATTAGTAAGCAATGTTTTAGTAGCTCGGTATACTTAGTCATCAGACCGTCACTGTAAGTAGTATAAGCCTAGCTAGCCGTATGGGCGGTTAGCGGCGTTGTATCACCCGCCGTAGTTGTAGTATTTCCGCTGCGACGTAGTAGGATTATCAGGACAATTAGAAGGTAAGTATAGGATGAACAGTAGGGATGTTACACAACTAGCCTGCCTTTTCCTTCCATGTTTGTGATGACGTGTAACACCCCAACTGCTAATCTCGTCATTACCTCTTAAACTGTCAAAATTACCAATGAACGCCCAGTGGAACTCTAAATACAACAGAGGGTGATACAACGCCGTTAGCCACCCATATGGCTAACCAAACCTATCTCACATACAGTAACGATCTGATGGACTGGAACAATCGAGTACACAATATAAATACTTTACTCAAATCATTTCTTTACTATACCGAGTCTACAATATATATGGATGCCGACAACATATTCGGTCTTACACCTCTTTCAATACATAAGTAATTAAATCTAACTACCCATGCAACCCACCGACCCCGTCCTACTCTCGAACGGTAACATCTTCGGTGTACCTGAAAAATAAAAACGTTGCCCCTAGAGGCTCAGCTTAACGCTGCATATGAAATTCGCATACCCCGAGCACTAACCGGGGTACGCCGACTACTTTTGTCGGATATACATGGAGTTCATTTTAGTCAATCAACATACATCGTAGCAATACAATATATATGTGTATTACTCAAGGAATCTACATCCAACCACGGAACACAATTCCTGACTAACATAACATGGTTGTTAGTTGTATAAGTTTACTCTTAGGCCTTGAGGGTTATACGTCACTATGCCTTGTTTACTCATTCAATATCTCACCCGCTCTCTCGGGTTACTTAAGCTCATTATCTCACCCACACTCGTGGGCTATTTATACTCATTATCTCACCCACACTCTTGGGTTAATTATACTCAAGCTCTTGTAGATTCTCGAGACACTACAGGTCTCCTACGTCACGCTTGTTACTCTTAATACATACTTAGGCCAAAACTCATGGCTCTCAAGCATAGTCTTACTTCCCCGGTTTCGACCCTACTCTTGTCTAGCATGGTGGGAAGGTTCAACTAGCTCACGAAACTCTCTCTTAGTTCCTAACTCTTTTACATAGGTCCGACTACTCTCGGACTACTCTCTTCCCATACACTCCTCTCTCGAAGTTAAAATATAATTATGTCTAGTAGTTTAGGAGCATCACTCTCGATGTTCCTAAAGATTTCGGAACATTACTTAAGTTCGGGTAATCTTAGGTTTAAGGGTTACCCTTACTAATCCCTTAGGTCTCTTTTACCTCCTTTACTAGTTCACATCTTCGAACTATCTTTAATCCTCTTGAAGGAGGTTCACTTATCCTTCCACTCTCATTTGTTTCGTGGATTGTTTCAATATGGTTTTCTAACCGTTATCGGGTATTTACTCAACCCGTACTTCTCCTCACATTCTAGGGAGTTCATATGTTTGCGTTATCGTTATACTTTAACGGATAGTTTGTGTGTTTGCACGTTTTCATTCACAAGCATCGACCCGATCTATGGGTCTCTAGCCAAACGTTACTCACTATGAGTCGGTCTTTACTCTATGTTAGACCACACCGGCATACAAGTATGTTAGCTCATTCAACATACAACAAGACATACATAATCAAACAAGGGATTATTTTCATGCTTTAGTCTAGATTAAGCCGGTACACAAACACACAAATCAACGTAACTCAGTTAGCACGCGGAGTATGAGAAAATCATACCTTTCACCGGGGTTTTTACTTTTACCGTGTCATCTCACCATTATCGGGTCACGCACGATTCTCTGATAATGTTTCAATCATTATTATCAATACTAAGATCATACGGTACATAATTAAATGCTACTCCCGTACATACCACGTTATCCCGTTATCTCGGTTTTACTCTTGTTGATTTGAGTTTACACTTCTCAATCACTTCAAACACTTTGTTACACTTCCTAGGGCCTTTACATGTCACCAAACAAGGCCTTAACATCTTATAACATCATTAACATTCAAACCCACATCATTAGAAACCTTTAAAACACTCTATAGGATTCTGGGGTGGTCCGGGACTTGGTCCCTACCTTAAGTCCCGGACCAATGCTGGTCTTCACTCTCGGCCACATTTTTGAAGTGGTCCGGGACCTTATACATCTCTTAAGTCCCGGACCAAACCTGCACTCGAACTCTCGGCATGAATTTCAATATGGTCCGGGACCTTGTCCCTATCCTAAGTCCCGGACCAGGTACAGACTTCAACTCTCGGCCTTAATTTATGGGGTGGTCCGGGACCTTGTCCATACCTCAAGTCCCGGACCAGGTACTGGAATGAATTTTCGACATGAATTTAAGGGGTGGTCCGGAACCTTGTCCAGGACTAGGTCCCGGACCCTGCTAAAATCTGTTACAAGTGCAGTTTTTCCTCTCCAAATCAATCCCTAATCCACCCTCAATCTTTCCCTAAGTTTTCCACATGTTTAATCACCTTAAAACATGCTCTAAACCTCTTCAAATCATGGGTTTAACCCTTACTCATTTTCCTTACTCAAATTCACAAATTTGCATCCTCATTTGCACTAATGCACACTTGTGCATTTTCTAATCTCTCTTGGCACTTGCATTAATGTTCTCACTCTATTTGACCATTCCAAATACTCCAAGACAATGCACTTCTCATGCCAAGGTTCATGCCTTACTCTTAAGGCCTTAAATTCTCATTCTTTCCTAAAACTCCCAAAGCACATAAACAACTCTGTTGCTACAGATTTTGCATCAACCTTCCTCTTCTTGAACAAGCATTCCCAAGGTGGTTTACTAACCCAATTCAACCTCCATACATACCTAGCCACTCCTAGGTTATTCTCCACTCAAATCAACACTTAATCCACTTAGATTTCAACACAAATTTTGCCATAGCTTGGCTACTTCTCTAACATTGCCTAAAACTCTTTTCTTCATTTAATTCATCCTAAAACTAGCCAAATGAAATACCTCTAAATTAATTTAAATTAATTTAGGGTATTTCTTTTATTAAACCTTTAATAATACTATTAAGTATTAAATTAATATAAGGAATTAAGAATATTAAATTGTCGTATGGAATTATGAGTATTAATATTATATGGAATTATGGAAATTAATTTAGGGGATTCCTCCTATTTAACTCTAAAGAATACAATTTAATACTTAATTATTATATATTATTATATAGTATTATGAATTTAATAATAAGATTTATAAGTCAATAAATCTTAGGATAATTTATAAACGCTCCAACTACATTATAAAGATTTTAGGAAGTGTTGGAACATTGTTTTGAAACATAAAAGTCATTATAAAATTCTAGAAACCCCAAAGCCTTTTAAGCCTTGCTAGGGTTGAATTTTTGAGAATGGTCAGACCAGGCCATTAAACCTATACCAATAAATAGGGTATGGAAAACCATGAAGATCGATAAAAAGAACGTCAAAAACGGATCATCCTAGCGAAAGTTATGATCAAATGAAGTTTAGAGCCAAAATTTGAAAAAAAAGGGCTGACGTGGCAGCTTTGCTGACTCATCGCGCGCCTCGGTAATCGCGCCCCAACATTTAGCCGTTTTATCCCCTATTATTCCGGTAACAGAAATTAGGTTTTGCCCTATCTTGTGACCTTCATAACTTTCTCATCTTAAGGAATTTTTGAGTGTCGTCTTCTTTGTTGCCTTCTCCGAAACTTCCTCTAAACAACCATAACTCACACAAACCCTAGCTCATCCTAAATCAACCGGAAAATCGAATCAAAGTAGCCACTCTGCAAAACCGTAACTAGAGTTTCAGTTTTTCCCTTCGAATCAGGTAACTTCGACTAGCTATAACTTCTTCGTTTCTCATCCAAATTTCATGTTCTTTAGCTCGTTTTGAAGAGCTCTAATCCCTCTAAAACTTTCATGTTGATGGCCTAAGCCAATTCTCAACCGATTGGAAGAACAAGGTGTCTAAAGTCTCGGTTTCACCACCACATAAAATCACAGTTTTCTTTCTAGAAAACGCAAGGTAAACTCGCAACTTCTAGCTTCGATTTCTTTCTGTGTGTTGCGAGTTAGGATTAGTTCTTGTTATCAATATGTCACTACAAAAAAAGTATCATTTACTAACACACGGTTTTACTAACATATAGTTTAGTGTCTCTATAGGTATAATTTACTGACACATTATATAAGTCGGTAAAAACTAAATCATCTTTACTAACTCATTTATTAAAGTGTTAGTACACACCTAATTTTTACTGACTCATTAATTGATGTGTCAGTACTTTCATAATCTTTACTAACATAAAGTCTTTATTTTACTAACTTATAAAATTTTAAGTTAGTATAGTACCTAAATTATCTATATTGATAAATTCTAATCAGTCACTAAAACCTATTGAAAGAAAAAAACTGGCGGCATTCTATACGCGTCCACTGTAACTCCAAAAATTCAAGTTAGCGCTAATTACCTCCGAACCTTTCAGACGCTTCTACTCCACCACGAGCGGACAAGAGATTGAAGAAATTAGAAGGATTGAACCCCAGAAAGAATAACGTGGATTGAAACTGGTAATATTTCTCTACCTTTCCCCATCTAAAAATCCTACTTTTCCTCCAATTTTGAGATTAAGGTTTGTATTCCAATTAGCTCGAAGTCTTAAAATGATGTAAGCACGAAAATGATTCCAACAATTATGGATGCTAAGATCTGTATCTTATCATTGTGTGGATCTTCTATGGTTGATTCCCTTTTGGACTTTGTATCTTGCTGTTGTGGTGATGATGGCCTCTCGAATTGTTGGAAATTTAGTTTTATGGTTGCCGATTAATTAATGATGATGTCTAGGTTTTGATTTCTTTTTACTCCTTCATCTAGAAGGGGAAGCCAAATCTCCATTGAAGTCCGCTACCCATTCAAGTTTCTAGTCCCGTCACCCTCTCCCATATACCAATACGACAAGTCCGCCCCAAGGAGCACACAAGCACGACACTACAACACGGTAAGCAACATTCGGAAGCTGCCAGCGTGAGCACTCCTAATCTGGCGATTAGTTTTCCTGTAGATTGAACGAAACCTAATCTGCTCTCCATAAGACGAGGATTCTAGCATGAAACGGATAAATATGTTTTTAGTGAGTTCCTGAACATTCATACTTATTCTTGTCTATGCTTTGTATCATAGCTTATGACTGCTTCGATGTTATCATGATTAGATTATGTGCTACAGGCAGGATATAATATCGAAACAAGGGAATGATGCCTATTCTAGGTAAAGTTCTATTTGTTTTGATTTGATGAGGATTATGGTGTGTGGTTGGTATTGACAGTTTTGGCTCATTGCCAGAATGAATAACGAACTAGGATTTGGATATTCTTGTGATTAGATTTTGAGTTACGGGCATGATTTTATATCGAAACAGGGAAATGATGCCTAGGGTTTGTGTTCTTCACCTATTTTCTGTGTCAAAACAGGGAAACATTGACACAAAATTTGGTTGTCAGCTGGAGTTTATATAAGTTATTGTTTGTAAATCTTTTAAAACCATTATTATTGCTTTAATTTATTGTTTAATTTTGCATCAGGGATACAAAGTAAACCCACTCATATTAGTCTCACCTTGAGTAGATCCAGAAGAGAAAAAAAATCAAAGAAGGATTAGTCAGCTTTGAGGTAATTTAACTTTTCCTCTATTTTGACTATATTTATTCTTTATCATGGTGAGCCCAAAAACAGTGATTAGTTAGACAGCAGTGAGAAGATGTTGACCTACCCAATGTGCATGAGTTGGTCACTGATGTAAACTAGTTTTCCATTGCTCCCACCGTTGAAATCAATTTCATGCTGTCCTGAGTTGGTCACTAATGTAAACTGGAATCTAGTGTTGTATAGTTTGTAGTATAATTGATGTTTGACATGAAAATAATTACCATTATTTTTCATGATATTTCACTAAATTAAGCTATATCAAGTGTGTGTTCTTTTATTAACATTCCCAAATCTTCTGTCCATTTGTTAGAGTAACTTGGAGTGTCTTTATTTGATACAGACCTGTTTAAGCCTATGTAATAAGAGTTAGTTTTCACAAGTAGAAGATTGCTTGCTACAGTCAGATCCAGCATAATAACTAGAGTTACTATCTAAGGTTCTTAGTTAGTGTATGCAGTTTATAGTTAGATTCTGCAGGTAGCTATTATTACAGCTGACTACAGTGATATAGATGTTTCTGGGTAGGATGAATCAGGCAGTGTGTCACTTTGATCTTGGTCTGGGAAGTTCTCTGAGATTTCTGTCATTCTCTACTACTTCCACCTTTATGAAAGTTGTACTCTTATACTGTATAAATAAAGCTTTTTTTCTTCCGATAAACAGTAACACAACTATATCTGTAAAGATTGCATCACTCCCCTATTTTCTAGAAACTGCTAGAGTATTATATACTGAAGCATGCTTGAAATATACAATCATCACAACTGATAGCACCATCTTCTGTCTTTTTCATTCCAGTTCACATCCCTTCCAAAGTCGGACAATTGATATTATGGTTTTGCATTCATATTTGATTATCCATACATCCAGAAAGGGCATGTGTGATTATATGAATTACATTATTCATTGAAATTTTGATTATTCTGTACGTTTCTTCTGCTAGTTTACATTATTAGCTTTACGTCTATATGAATCAATAAGAAACCTCAGCTTGAATACAATTAATACTGGTCATGATTTAGAAATACAAATCTGTAACACCCCAACCGTTAATCTCGTCATTACCTCTTAAACCGTTACTAATTACTCCTACTCACGCAGCGGAACTCTAATTACAACGAGGGGTGAGACAACGCCGTTAGCCACCCATGTGGCTAACCAGGCCTTGCTTACATACCGTAACGGTCTGATGAACTGGAACAACCGAGTACTTCATACAAATACAATACTCAATTCATATCTCTACTATACCGAGTCTACAATATACGGATGCCGATAACATACTCGGACTTACACCTCATTCAAACGCATAGGTAATTACAATCTAACTACCCATGCTCGTAGCAGTCCCCGTCCTACTCTCTCGAACGGTGGTCAGCTTCAAGTACCTACACACTAAAAACGTTCCCCCTAAGGGGTCAGCTTACGCTGAATATGAAATTCGCATATACCGCGTGCTAACCGCGGTACACCGACTACTATGGGTCGGATATACATGGAGTTCATTTTAATCAAACAACATGCATCATGACAATACAATATATATGTATATCACACAAGGAATCTACATCCAATCACGGAACACGATTCCTAACTAACATAACAATGTTGTTAGTGGTAACTGGTTACTCTTAGGCATTGAGGGTTATTCCTCACTATGCCTTGTTTACTTATTCAATACCTCGCCCGCTCTCTCGGGTTACTTATTCATATACACACCCATTCTCTTGGGCTACTCGTACTATATTCACCCACACTCTCGGGTTACTTATTCTCATTATCTCACCCCTACTCTTGGGTTATTTACACTCATTATCTCACCCACACTCTTGGGTTATTTATACTCATTATCTCACCCACACTCTTGGGTTATTTATACTCAAGCTCTTGTAGATTCCCGAGACACTACAGGTCTCCTACGTCACGCTTGTTACCCTTAATACATACTTAGGCCAAAACTCATGGCTCACTAGCATAGTCTTACTTCCCCGGTTTCGACCCTACTCTGGGTCTAGCATGGTGGGAAGGTTCAACTAGCTCACGGAACTCTCTCTTAGTTCCTATCTATTTTACTTAGGTCCGACTACTCTCGGACTACTCTCATTCCCATACACTCCTCTCTCGGAGTTATAATAATATCATGTATATTAGTCTAGAAGCATCATTCTCGATGTTCTAATGACTTTGGGAATTTACTTAAATTCGGGTAATCTTAGGTTTAAGGGTTACCCTCACAATCATATGCTTGTACATTCGGATTTTCTTTATACCGGGTAAAATCCTCATATAGGAGGTCGACCAAGTCTCAAGGGAGTTACATAGTCCCTTAGGTCTCTTTTACCTTTCTTATAAGTTCACATATTGGACTAACTTCAATCCTCTCGATGGAGGTTCATTTATCTCTCCACTCATATTTATTCCGTGGATTGTTTCAATAAGGTTTTCTAACCGTTATCGGGTATTTACTCAACCCGTACATCTCCTCACGTTCTAGGGAGTTCATATGTTTGCGTTATCGTTATACTTTAATCGATAGCTTGTGTGTGTTTGCATGATACCATTGTTCGTGAGACTACCCGATCTACGGGTTTTTAGTCAATCACTACTCTCTATGAGTCGGTCTATGCACTATGTTAGACCACACCGGCATACAAGTATGTTAGTTCATACAACATACAATAAAGCATACTTAATCAAACAAGGGATTATTTTCATGCTTTAATCTTGATTAAGCCGGCAAACAAACACACAAATCAGAGTAACTCGGTTAGCATACGGGGCATGAGAAAATCATACCTTTCACCGGGATTAGCTTTACCGTGTGACCTCTCGTTCCTCGGTTCACACTTGTTCCACTAATAACATTCAAATGTTTTTATTAACATCAAAGCATTACGGTATGTAAAACTAATACTCCCGTACTTAACCCCGTTATCCCGTTTAACTTAGTTTTACTCATGTGTTCTTAAAATCACAACTTCCTCTTTCACTTATCAAACTTGTTTACACTCCTAATGACCTTTAAACATCATTATTCATGTCCTAATTACCTTATATTATCATTACCATTCAATTCCCCATCATTAGAATGCAAGAAAACACATGCTGTTACATTTCTGGCCTGGTCCGGGTTTGTGTCCGGGGTTACAAACCTGGACCAAACACTGGAATCACTTTCTGTCGTATTTTTCATGTGTTCCGGGTTTGTGTCCGGGTTTACAAACCCGGACCATCCCCTGGGATGTCCTTCTGCCATGTTTTTGCTATGTTCCGGGTTTGTGTTCCGATTGCAAACCCGGACAACCCCTGGAACTGTCAAAATTTACAGTTTTTCACCACTTTTAAACCCCTAAATCACCTCTAATCATTTCCTCATCATTCCATAAGTTTTCCACATGTTTAATCCTCATAAAACATGCTCTAAACCTCTTCCAAACATTGGTTTATTCCTTACTAAAGTTCTTGCTCAATCTCACACATTTTTCATTCTCATTTTCCCACTAATGCACACTTGTGCACTTTCTAACCTCTCTTGACACTTGCATTATTGTTCTCTCTTCATTTAACCATTCCAAAACTTCCAAGATAATGCACACCTCTTACCAAGTTCCATGACTTACTCTTAAGGCCTTAAATCTACTTTGTTTTCTACAACTCTTCAAGCATTTAAACCACCTCTTTTGCTACAGATTTTGCACAAATCTCTCACCTTTACACAAGTATTCCCATGGTGATTTTCTAAGCCAATTAAATCTCCTCCAACACCTAGTTTCTCTAGGTCTTTCCTCTACTCAAAACAGCACTTAACTTACTTAGGTTTCTGCACAAATTTTGCCATAACTTGGCTACTTCTCTAGCATTGCCCAAAACTCTTCTCATCACATTATTCAACCTAAAACTAACCAAACCCATCATGGGTTCTAACAGCACATACATGTTCACCAATACTCATCAATTCTACCAATACAACACAATGCTTAATTCATAAAATGCATAACACATAACAAACACTTATTTCACAAATGTTTCCTCTCTTGTATTATTACTATACAAGCTCATTCCTACAACACCCAAGTGGGGTTCATACATTTATTGACCCAACCCAAATTCTAATACATATAGAATATACATTAGGGTTGGTTTCTTACCTTGAATTCTCTTAAGTTTCCTTAAATTACTCTTCTCCTCTTCTCCTCTTCTCTTCCTTCTAAAACCGGTCAAAGACCATGGAATTACCCATCTCCATGTCAATGTTCAAAGCAAGAAATGAGTTTAAGTAAAAACACTTAACCTCATTAATTTAAAATGCTTAAAGCTCTAAAATGGGTGATTACCTTGAAACCCTAGGATGAGGTTTTGATCAAGAATCAAAGGGGAAACTCCAAACCACCATTGAAGACTTGGAGAATAGCTCAAACAAGGAAAAACCAAGGCATTACAACTTGCCAAAATCGGCCAACACAAGAGGGTGAATAAAAGATGCATTTTCCTTGGATACTTTTACCTTGGGTGAAAGAGGAAGCTTCAAGCTTCAAGATTATGTGCTTTTCTCCTCAAATGGGCAACACCCATGAAAATGAAACTCACCATTTTTGAGTTTTGAAAAGAGAGGATGATAGAGGGTGATGAGAGGATCACAAATATGTGGTTATTTTTTAGTTTGGAGCTTAAACAAAGCTTGAGCATGAAGAGAAAGAGGGACCTCCATTGTTGTTGTTGTTACAGCTCAAAATCGCTCAATGAGGAAGGAGGAGGGGAGCTACGGATGAGAGAGGTGAGGAAGTCAAATGAGTAGAAAGAAAATGAGAAGGGAGGAGAGAGGAAAGTAACTTATTACTTTACACTTTTTACTATTGTTTCTCTTTCCTTTTTCTTTCTTTATTTCTTTCTTTATTTGTGTGTGAGTGTGTGAGGGACTTATAAAAACCGGCCCCCATTACTTTATTAGTCTGGAGCGTTTTTCGGTTTCTGACAGAAAACGCTCGTTAATTTACCCGGTTTGGCACTATTCACTAGCCGGGCCCGTTTTTCGGATTTTTCTTGTTTCTTTATTTTTAATGGCTATTAAGCTTCCATTAATACTCATCTATAGTTATTTAATCAACTATAATTTTTACGGGTCCATTTGACCACTTAAAGTCACGTTTTCAGGTTTTCTCGAAAAAAAACGTGCTTTAAAACTCCGTTAGCGTTTTAATCCATTATTTGGATCCGTTTTCTTCGGGAATCATTCCCGTATACTTATTAGGACTAACTAAGCCTTAGGAATCCATCTCGGACCCTCTCGAGATCATGTATCTCTTATACTGATTTAACGCGCATTTTAGCGTTTTTCGCTTTTCAAGCGTTTTCTCTTTTCTTTTGGTTTTATTTCCTTTACCAATACTCTTTAGGCCCCATTAGGCCTTTTATAATCATATTAGAGTAATTTAATCGCCATTTTTAGATCCGGGGTATTAAAATCTACCCCCCTTAGGAACTTTGTCCTCAAAGTTGGTGAATCTAGATGGTTACTCTCATGGCATTCAATGCCAAGGTTATAGTACATGCATAACCCTACTGACTCCACAAGTCAGTCTCATTTCATACTACACATACCACACACATATCACAGCATGTATAGCAATCAAGAATACTTTTTGTTCTCTCTCCATGGAATCGGTCCGAACACAAGAAGGCACTACAGTCCTCGAATACATGTTGAGTGATATACTACTGATCCCTCAGGTACCGGTCACGTTGAACACTTACTCTTTCTGGTTCACGGCCGTTTCATGACAAATGGGCACTTACTCTCTCTGGCCCACGGTCCCTTCGGTTCTGATCAAAACGTTACACATATACATATCCTCAGGCACTCAGGTTGACTCACTCAACACAGGAACATCTCAGGGTACTCTCCCCGTCCCGCTGCCTTTGGAAAAATCACACACTGACACCGCCCCAACCGGTCACTTAGGACCGCCGCACGTACGGTTCAATGGTTTCAAAACTAGTACACGCCCACCGTTCTACCAGTCATCAAGACTTAAGGCCGTAGCCATCGGCGGGTGATAGCGGTTTAAAAACCAGTTTCATTTCCATCTTCATACTTGAAGGAAATTCTTTTTCAAAATCTGTTTGAAAATTTTTTTAAAACATCACACAACTCCAAATCAGATTTATGGTAGCTGTATCTTTCTTAGCGTGATTACTTGTGACCACTATAGGGAGCTTCAAGAATCATCTAACCCTGACGTGATCAGCATCAGTGTTGAACTATCCTTCCACCCCAATTTGTGTTCGGTTTCCCTTGATCGCTAGCAGATCAAGTTCCACCTCCCACGTCAGTTTCAAACAATCAGATAGTCAAACATTTTTGTTTTCTATCTTTTACTCTTTCTAGTTATATTCACGAAACAATTCGTTTCAATTAATCTCTAGTTCCTAGTACTTAGGTCATTTGTCATTCTCATTGCTTCACTACTTACCTAGGTATTCCATACTTATGGCTTCTTTTACTCAAATTGTTGCTCAATTTAAAACACATAACATACAACTCCAAAGGATGGAACTCACTCCATCTATCATTCTCAAATAAAATCACCTAGGGAACTCACTCCCTCTTAGGTTACACATCGGTTTCATGCCGATTCATACTCATTAACTCATGTCTAATCTCACTAGACATATATTATAGGGATTCTCATTCCCTAGGAATCTCTATACTCCTCTTTTCATAAATATTACATACTCGTTACTTGCATCACTCACGCACAATATCATTATTACACAATGAATGGGTACATATGTTTATGTAACATAAGTTCCAATCATCAAAACATTTCTTTTTGTGCTATGCACATAGTAGTTTACGCACCAATACGTAAAACATACTCTAAGCGGTTTCTCGCCCTACCCCCCTTAAAAGGGGTTACGCCCGCGTAACCAACCATATGTTATCACTGAACATTGGTTCATTACTTCGAGTATTATGAAGTGTTTTAACTTCAGTACGGTTAATTAACTCATAACCGGGTTCGGTTCTAGCCTCTAAGGCTTCAAGGGTTTATGACATAGGTATACTTAACCCTGAATCACGGTCCACAAGCTTCTGCTGCGTGACCTGATAACTAGAGCTTAATTCGCTCTTTGGTATTCTCCATGTATTTCAATCGTCGCTTGGTATCTCTTACCGTATGCGAATTCGATGAATTTTAGATCGTCTCTCAAGTTCTCTGGGAATCTACTTCGTATAACACTGTATACCTTTGTGATTATTCACTTATTTTTCCCGACTTGTTGTTGGTTGAGGTCAAGCTACTACTTAGCATGTAGTGCTTCCTCGTTTAATAGTGGCTCATGGATTATGTTTGTTTCTTGGTTCTGTACCAGAGTTCTTCATTCATACTACTCTGCATTTTTCCACATATCGATCCTGGGCCCTGTGGGTTACTGCCCACGTTCTTTGTGCATCTTTGGCCAATGGCCGCACGGTTATCTCTCTAGATTCTCACTCAACAGGCTTCGTTGACATTTCTCAATTCCTGGCTCTCCCACTTGATCATTACCGCACAAGTGCAATACCAAAACACTCAGTCATACAGAGTGCAGAAGCGTAAACCCTTGACAGTAAATCTCTCATGAGATAGGAATGATCATGTCTACTTTACCACATTTCCTTATCAGCTTCATATCACTAACCGAATATACTCTTACTGCGAACCTTGTTCTACTCGTTACAACATTCACTTATATGGCATCCGCTACTACTTTAGCTGCCGCTCATGTACTCCCGCCATTTATACTATGGCTTGCCATTCACTTAGCTCAATGAAATACGTTACTCTTTAAAATCTCTCTGCGTTCTTGCGCATTGTTTACTCTGCAGTTCCTATGGCACACATGCCGTGTTTACTACTCAGCCGATCACTCTTCGGTTTCCTTTTACTGCTATCGAGGTTCCTCTTTACACTCTACTATAGTTCATACTATGGCAATTACAATGCTCAAGGTTACACACGCTCTAGCGGTTTCACATTACATATTAGGTGGTTACACTACCCGCTCTAGCGGTTTCACATTACATTTAGGTGGTAGCCTTTCTCTGGAGGATTCACGCAATTGCGCTCCATAGGCCCTACAAAAAACAAGTGGTAACCCCACTCTAAGATAGTGGTTTACTGTCCAC
Organism: Limonium bicolor; assembly: GCA_023374045.1. NCBI lineage: Eukaryota > Viridiplantae > Streptophyta > Magnoliopsida > Caryophyllales > Plumbaginaceae > Limonium > Limonium bicolor. Next base: position 249,296,364 of record CM041779.1, read on the forward strand.
TGTTCCTTTTATGCCCTTACGCTTAGGTTTGCAATGTTTAGAACTACAAATTGTAGTTAATTTTCCGGCTTACAAGCCACATTGCCTCGCCATGCTCCATGCGGGCTGTTTATACAGGTTTCATCTTCTCCGTATGCCATTAAATGGTTAGGAAGTTTTACTGTGTTTTCGATATGATTGTTTCATCACGCTTCCGTACATGGAAGTCCCTTTAATATCTTGTTATTAATTCATGCCCTCTGGAAATTTAGGGTATCCCGTGTTATGTGGGATCCCTTCGGGGTTCTACCCGAGTGTTCACTTTAACACTTGTGTTCTCAACACAATATCTTGTTCAACTACTGTTGATTGCGGCACCCTTCACGGTTTGCTCCTGGGTGTTGCTGAATTACGCCATTACATCTGGCTTGAATTCTTGGGTATGTTCAGTTTCTTTACTCCGCCTTGCGGTTATGTATATCTCGAACTACCCCGTTTAGGGTTGTAATGTCTCCCGTTATTGGGTAGATTATTGGTACTTTTCTTTACCTTTCTTGGTCAGGTCATTATCCTCTGTGGTGAGGTATTCTACGGGAATTTTATCCCATTCATCAAATATTGATATATTCATTTTAGGCATTCGCCGTATTGTTATACTGGGTATTCTTCCAGTTGTCACATATCCAATGTCTACACTTAATACTCTGTGCTTCTCGCACTTCTTAACGTTATGTTCTTAGCTCCATCATCCTACTGGATTCTTGACTCCTTTAGCTTGGTAAGCTTCTTTGTGTTCTTCGATCATTCGAGGTGTCCAACTGTCTCGGTTTGAATTGGCTCTTTCGTCCGTAGTATGGAGTGGGCTACTTCCCGTGTTTACTCTACTTGTATACATACATGGAGTATCGTATTGATACGTTACCACTTACCCGACTAACTCATAACTGGTCTGTCAGGCCCGCAAGCTCCTTTGGAGTGCGGTCGTTCCATGTCTCGTTCGTGTACACTTGTAGTGTCGGTCACGCCTAAGTGAAGTATTCTGTTGCCAACTCCTCTTATATGGTCCTATAATAACTTATCGTGGTTCACTGGTTTGGTTTTAAAACTTTGGGGGTTTTTGGAAAATTTTATGTTCTGAAAGGAAGTTCAAGTTTTAAAAGTAGGTTCTTCATGGCATTTCAATGCCGGCTGTTCCTTACCGAGTCCAGCTTCTCGCTGACTCGTATGTTCTTTATATAATGATCAGGCCGTTATGCCTTTTCAAGGTTTCGTTTCACAATTCTTAGGGTTTAAGTGGCTATATTGGCTTTGTTCGCCATCTTGGTACTTGCTAAGTACTTGTCACTTGTTAAGATTCTTCTTAACGGTCCCGTTATTACTGCACTTGCCGAGGCAAGTGCGCGGTACAGGCGGTTTTTAGGTTGACTCATACCGGTCACGGTATTGTTCACATTGTATCTGGTAGCCTTGACGGCTCTTCCTTGATTCTTTAGTTGGATAACTACTCCTTAGAGCTGCTTCAACTTCATCTTGATATGACTATCATTTATTTAGGTGCTTCTCCATTCTCGGAGTTCCTTAATTACTTTAGTTTTGTGCTTTACCTCACTGCTCGTTCCCACATCTTTACTGTGGTTACCGAGGTTTAACTCATTTAGGCACTACTTTGTAGTCCTATTCGGGTATATCTAGTAGTTATGCTCGTAGCTGTCTAAGCTATCAGTGAAGTATTGCAACTTCTTCGGGTGTGGCAGGGTGAGTGTACCTACTCTCAACTAGGTTCTTAGTTGGTTGGTATACCGTTGATGGTATTACTTAGCTATGGCGGACCGTAGACATGTGTCTCGGTTTCGTTACTTCTCATTTCCCCGCCTTGTTGCACGGTTGGTGCTTTGCTTCTTGCTGCTGTTTGGTCAGCCGGGTTCTCGCGACTGCTAGGCATGTCGCCCCATACTGCCACAGATTCTGGTCTCCTTGAGCAGGATGTCTCGACCTCCCGCCATTGAGTGCGGTTATTGCCGTTCCAGCGGGATCCGTCTCCGGGCTTTCCGGTTCTCGGGACTTACCGCATGACAGGTTCTGGTTCATATTGAAATATTTAGTAACTGCCAGATTGGGTTTCCCCGTCTCTCTGGCGTTCTTTCCCGAGCTTTTAATGCGGGGGTTGTGGAGGGCGGGTCTGGTATTGTAGGTATCCAGATCATACTGGAAGTTCCTAACTAGCGCATCTCTCACGCTACCACTCAACCCTTAGCCCAAAGTCTATAATTCCTAACTCGGTATTTCCTAAGCTCGGTATTTCCAGTCATCAGAGCGATACTTCGCTCTGATACCATTTTTGTAACACCCCAACCGTTAATCTCGTCATTACCTCTTAAACCGTTACTAATTACTCCTACTCACGCAGCGGAACTCTAATTACAACGAGGGGTGAGACAACGCCGTTAGCCACCCATGTGGCTAACCAGGTCTTGCTTACATACCGTAACGGTCTGATGAACTGGAACAACCGAGTACTTCATACAAATACAATACTCAATTCATATCTCTACTATACCGAGTCTACAATATACGGATGCCGATAACATACTCGGACTTACACCTCATTCAAACGCATAGGTAATTACAATCTAACTACCCATGCTCGCAGCAGTCCCCGTCCTACTCTCTCGAACGGTGGTCAGCTTCAAGTACCTGCACACTAAAAACGTTCCCCCTAGGGGGTCAGCTTACGCTGAATATGAAATTCGCATATACCGCGTGCTAACCGCGGTACGCCGACTACTATGGGTCGGATATACATGGAGTTCATTTTAATCAAACAACATGCATCATGGCAATACAATATATATGTATATCACACAAGGAATCTACATCCAATCACGGAACACGATTCCTAACTAACATAACAATGTTGTTAGTGGTAACTGGTTACTCTTAGGCATTGAGGGTTATTCCTCACTATGCCTTGTTTACTTATTCAATACCTCGCCCGCTCTCTCGGGTTACTTATTCATATACACACCCATTCTCTTGGGCTACTCGTACTATATTCACCCACACTCTCGGGTTACTTATTCTCATTATCTCACCCCTACTCTTGGGTTATTTACACTCATTATCTCACCCACACTCTTGGGTTATTTATACTCATTATCTCACCCACACTCTTGGGTTATTTATACTCAAGCTCTTGTAGATTCCCGAGACACTACAGGTCTCCTACGTCACGCTTGTTACCCTTAATACATACTTAGGCCAAAACTCATGGCTCACTAGCATAGTCTTACTTCCCCGGTTTCGACCCTACTCTGGGTCTAGCATGGTGGGAAGGTTCAACTAGCTCACGGAACTCTCTCTTAGTTCCTATCTCTTTTACTTAGGTCCGACTACTCTCGGACTACTCTCGTTCCCATACACTCCTCTCTCGGAGTTATAATAATATCATGTATATTAGTCTAGAAGCATCATTCTCGATGTTTCTAATGACTTTGGGAACTTTACTTAAATTCGGGTAATCTTAGGTTTAAGGGTTACCCTCACAATCATATGCTTGTACATTCGGATATTTTCTTATACCGGGTAAAATCCTCATATAGGAGGTCGACCAAGTCTCAAGGGAGTTACATAGTCCCTTAGGTCTCTTTTACCTTTCTTATAAGTTCACATTATTGGACTAACTTCAATCCTCTCGATGGAGGTTCATTTATCTCTCCACTCATATTTATTCCGTGGATTGTTTCAATAAGGTTTTCTAACCGTTATCGGGTATTTACTCAACCCGTACATCTCCTCACGTTCTAGGGAGTTCATATGTTTGCGTTATCGTTATACTTTAATCGATAGCTTGTGTGTGTTTGCATGATACCATTGTTCGTGAGACTACCCGATCTACGGGTTTTTAGTCAATCACTACTCTCTATGAGTCGGTCTATGCACTATGTTAGACCACACCGGCATACAAGTATGTTAGTTCATACAACATACAATAAAGCATACTTAATCAAACAAGGGATTATTTTCATGCTTTAATCTTGATTAAGCCGGCAAACAAACACACAAATCAGAGTAACTCGGTTAGCATACGGGGCATGAGAAAATCATACCTTTCACCGGGATTAGCTTTACCGTGTGACCTCTCGTTCCTCGGTTCACACTTGTTCCACTAATAACATTCAAATGTTTTTATTAACATCAAAGCATTACGGTATGTAAAACTAATACTCCCGTACTTAACCCCGTTATCCCGTTTAACTTAGTTTTACTCATGTGTTCTTAAACTCACAACTTCCTCTTTCACTTATCAAACTTGTTTACACTCCTAATGACCTTTAAACATCATTATTCATGTCCTAATTACCTTATATTATCATTACCATTCAATTCCCCATCATTAGAATGCAAGAAAACACATTCTGTTACATTTCTGGCCTGGTCCGGGTTTGTGTCCGGGGTTACAAACCCGGACCAAACACTGGAATCACTTTCTGTCGTATTTTTCATGTGTTCCGGGTTTGTGTCCGGGTTTACAAACCCGGACCATCCCCTGGGATGTCCTTCTGCCATGTTTTTGCTATGTTCCGGGTTTGTGTTCCGATTGCAAACCCGGACAACCCCTGGAACTGTCAAAATTTACAGTTTTTCACCACTTTTAAACCCCTAAATCACCTCTAATCATTTCCTCATCATTCCATAAGTTTTCCACATGTTTAATCCTCATAAAACATGCTCTAAACCTCTTCCAAACATTGGTTTATTCCTTACTAAAGTTCTTGCTCAATCTCACACATTTTTCATTCTCATTTTCCCACTAATGCACACTTGTGCACTTTCTAACCTCTCTTGACACTTGCATTATTGTTCTCTCTTCATTTAACCATTCCAAAACTTCCAAGATAATGCACACCTCTTACCAAGTTCCATGACTTACTCTTAAGGCCTTAAATCTACTTTGTTTTCTACAACTCTTCAAGCATTTAAACCACCTCTTTTGCTACAGATTTTGCACAAATCTCTCACCTTTACACAAGTATTCCCATGGTGATTTTCTAAGCCAATTAAATCTCCTCCAACACCTAGTTTCTCTAGGTCTTTCCTCTACTCAAAACAGCACTTAACTTACTTAGGTTTCTGCACAAATTTTGCCATAACTTGGATACTTCTCTAGCATTGCCCAAAACTCTTCTCATCACATTATTCAACCTAAAACTAACCAAACCCATCATGGGTTCTAACAGCACATACATGTTCACCAATACTCATCAATTCTACCAATACAACACAATGCTTAATTCATAAAATGCATAACACATAACAAACACTTATTTCACAAATGTTTCTCTCTTGTATTATTACTATACAAGCTCATTCCTACAACACCCAAGTGGGGTTCATACATTTATTGACCCAACCCAAATTCTAATACATATAGAATATACATTAGGGTTGGTTTCTTACCTTGAATTCTCTTAAGTTTCCTTAAATTACTCTTCTCCTCTTCTCCTCTTCTCTTCCTTCTAAAACCGGTCAAAGACCATGGAATTACCCATCTCCATGTCAATGTTCAAAGCAAGAAATGAGTTTAAGTAAAAACACTTAACCTCATTAATTTAAAATGCTTAAAGCTCTAAAATGGGTGATTACCTTGAAACCCTAGGATGAGGTTTTGATCAAGAATCAAAGGGGAAACTCCAAACCACCATTGAAGACTTGGAGAATAGCTCAAACAAGGAAAAACCAAGGCATTACAACTTGCCAAAATCGGCCAACACAAGAGGGTGAATAAAAGATGCATTTTCCTTGGATACTTTTACCTTGGGTGAAAGAGGAAGCTTCAAGCTTCAAGATTATGTGCTTTTCTCCTCAAATGGGCAACACCCATGAAAATGAAACTCACCATTTTGAGTTTTGAAAAGAGAGGATGATAGAGGGTGATGAGAGGATCACAAATATGTGGTTATTTTTTAGTTTGGAGCTTAAACAGAGCTTGAGCATGAAGAGAAAGAGGGACCTCCATTGTTGTTGTTGTTGCAGCTCAAAATCGCTCAATGAGGAAGGAGGAGGGGAGCTACGGATGAGAGAGGTGAGGAAGTCAAATGAGTAGAAAGAAAATGAGAAGGGAGGAGAGAGGAAAGTAACTTATTACTTAACACTTTTTACTATTGTTTCTCTTTCCTTTTTCTTTCTTTCTTTCTTTCTTTATTTGTGTGTGAGTGTGTGAGGGACTGATAAAAACCGGCCCCCATTACTTTATTAGTCTAGAGCGTTTTTCGGTTTCTGACAGAAAACGCTCGTTAATTTACCCGGTTTGGCACTATTCACTAGCCGGGCCCGTTTTTCGGATTTTTCTTGTTTCTTTATTTTTAATGGCTATTAAGCTTCCATTAATACTCATCTATAGTTATTTAATCAACTATAATTTTTACGGGTCCATTTGACCACTTAAAGTCACGTTTTCAGGTTTTCTCGAAAAAAACGTGCTTTAAAACTCCGTTAGCGTTTTAATCCATTATTTGGATCCGTTTTCTTCGGGAATCATTCCCGTATACTTATTAGGACTAACTAAGCCTTAGGAATCCATCTCGGACCCTCTCGAGATCATGTATCTCTTATACTGATTTAACGCGCATTTTAGCGTTTTTCGCTTTTCAAGCGTTTTCTCTTTTCTTTTGGTTTTATTTCCTTTACCAATACTCTTTAGGCCCCATTAGGCCTTTTATAATCATATTAGAGTAATTTAATCGCCATTTTTAGATCCGGGGTATTAAAATCTACCCCCCTTAGGAACTTTGTCCTCAAAGTTGGTGAATCTAGATGGTTACTCTCATGGCATTCAATGCCAAGGTTATAGTACATGTATAACCCTACTGACTCCACAAGTCAGTCTCATTTCATACTACACATACCACACACATATCACAGCATGTATAGCAATCAAGAATACTTTTTGTTCTCTCTCCATGGAATCGGTCCGAAGACAAGAAGGCACTACAGTCCTCGAATACATGTTGAGTGATATACTACTGATCCCTCAGGTACCGGTCACGTTGAACACTTACTCTTTCTGGTTCACGGCCGTTTCATGACAAATGGGCACTTACTCTCTCTGGCCCACGGTCCCTTCGGTTCTGATCAAAACGTTACACATATACATATCCTCAGGCACTCAGGTTGACTCACTCAACACAGGAACATCTCAAGGTACTCTCCCCGTCCCGCTGCCTTTGGAAAAATCACACACTGACACCGCCCCAACCGGTCACTTAGGACCGCCGCACGTACGGCAATGGTTTCAAAACTAGTACACGCCCACCGTTCTACCGGTCATCAAGACTTAAGGCCGTAGCCATCGGCGGGTGATAGCGGTTTAAAAACCAGTTTCATTTCCATCTTCATACTTGAAGGAAATTCTTTTTCAAAAATCTGTTTGAAAATTCTTTTTAAAACATCACACAACTCCAAATCAGATTTATGGTAGCTGTATCTTTCTTAGCGTGATTACTTGTGACCACTATAGGGAGCTTTAAGAATCATCTAACCCTGACGTGATCAGCATCAGTGTTGAACTATCCTTCCACCCCAATTTGTGTTCGGTTTCCCTTGATCGCTAGCAGATCAAGTTCCACCTCCCACGTCAGTTTCAAACAATCAGATAGTCAAACATTTTTGTTTTCTATCTTTTACTCTTTCTAGTTATATTCACGAAACAATTCGTTTCAATTAATCTCTAGTTCCTAGTACTTAGGTCATTTGTCATTCTCATTGCTTCACTACTTACCTAGGTATTCCATACTTATGGCTTCTTTTACTCAAATTGTTGCTCAATTTAAAACACATAACATACAACTCCAAAGGATGGAACTCACTCCATCTATCATTCTCAAATAAAATCACCTAGGGAACTCACTCCCTCTTAGGTTACACATCAGTTTCATGCCGATTCATACTCATTATAACTCATGTCTAATCTCACTAGACATATATTATAGGGATTCTCATTCCCTAGGAATCTCTATACTCCTCTTTTCATAAATATTACATACTCGTTACTTGCATCACTCACGCACAATAATCATTATTACACAATGAATGGGTACATATGTTTATGTAACATAAGTTCCAATCATCAAAACAGTTTCTTTTTGTGCTATGCACATAGTAGTTTATGCACCAATACGTAAAACATACTCTAAGCGGTTTCTCGCCCTACCCCCCTTAAAAGGGGGTTACGCCCGCGTAACCAACCATATGTTATCACTGAACATTGGTTCATTACTTCGAGTATTATGAAGTGTTTTAACTTCAGTACGGTTAATTAACTCATAACCGGGTTCGGTTCTAGCCTCTAAGGCTTCAAGAGGTTTATGACATAGGTATACTTAACCCTGAATCACGGTCCACAAGCTTCTGCTGCGTGACCTGATAACTAGAGCTTAATTCGCTCTTTGGTATTCTCCATGTATTTCAATCGTCGCTTGGTATCTCTTACCGTATGTGAATTCGATGAATTTTAGATCGTCTCTCAAGTTCTCTGGGAATCTACTTCGTATAACACTGTATACCTTTGTGATTATTCACTTATTTTTCCCGACTTGTTGTCGGTTGAGGTCAAGCTACTACTTAGCATGTAGTGCTTCCTCGTTTAATAGTGGCTCATGGATTATGTTTGTTTCTTGGTTCTGTACCAGAGTTCTTCATTCATACTACTCTGCATTTTTCCACATATCGATCCTGGGCCCTGTGGGTTACTGCCCACGTTCTTTGTGCATCTTTGGCCAATGGCCGCACGGTTATCTCTCTAGATTCTCACTCAACAGGCTTCGTTGACATTTCTCAATTCCTGGCTCTCCCACTTGATCATTACCGCACAAGTGCAATACCAAAACACTCAGTCATACAGAGTGCAGAAGCGTAAACCCTTGACAGTAAATCTCTCATGAGATAGGAATGATCATGTCTACTTTACCACATTTCCTTATCAGCTTCATATCACTAACCGAATATACTCTTACTGCGAACCTTGTTCTACTCGTTACAACATTCACTTATATGGCATCCGCTACTACTTTAGCTGCCGCTCATGTACTCCCGCCATTTATACTATGGCTTGCCATTCACTTAGCTCAATGAAATACGTTACTCTTTAAAATCTCTCTGCGTTTCTTGCGCATTGTTTACTCTGCAGTTCCTATGGCACACATGCCGTGTTTACTACTCAGCCGATCACTCTTCGGTTTCCTTTTACTGCTATCGAGGTTCCTCTTTACACTCTACTATAGTTCATATACTCCTTGGCAATATACACATGCTCAAGGTTCACTACACCGCTCTAGCGGTTTCACATTACATATTTAGGTGGTAGCCTTTCTCTGGAGGATTCACGCAATTGCCGCTCCATAGGCCCTACAAAAAACAAGTGGTAACCCCACTCTAAGATAGTGGTTTACTGTCCACTGTTCCTTTTATGCCCTTACGCTTAGGTTTGCAATGTTTAGAACTACAAATTGTAGTTAATTTTCCGGCTTACAAGCCACATTGCCTCGCCATGCTCCATGCGGGCTGTTTATACAGGTTTCATCTTCTCCGTATGCCATTAAATGGTTAGGAAGTTTTACTGTGTTTTCGATATGATTGTTTCATCACGCTTCCGTACATGGAAGTCCCTTTAATTATCTTGTTATTAATTCATGCCCTCTGGAAATTTAGGGTATCCCGTGTTATGTGGGATCCCTTCGGGGTTCTACCCGAGTGTTCACTTTAACACTTGTGTTCTCAACACAATATCTTGTTCAACTACTGTTGATTGCGGCACCCTTCACGGTTTGCTCCTGGGTGTTGCTGAATTACGCCATTACATCTGGCTTGAATTCTTGGGTATGTTCAGTTTCTTTACTCCGCCTTGCGTTATGTATATCTCGAACTACCCCGTTTAGGGTTGTAATGTCTCCCGTTATTGGGTAGATTATTGGTACTTTTCTTTACCTTTCTTGGTCAGGTCATTATCCTCTGTGGTGAGGTATTCTACGGGAATTTTATCCCATTCATCAAATATTGATATTCATTTTAGGCATTCGCCGTATTGTTTATACTGGGTATTCTTCCAGTTGTCACATATCCAATGTCTACACTTAATACTCTGTGCTTCTCGCACTTCTTAACGTTATGTTCTTAGCTCCATCATCCTACTGGATTCTTGACTCCTTTAGCTTGGTAAGCTTCTTTGTGTTCTTCGATCATTCGAGGTGTCCAACTGTCTCGGTTTGAATTGGCTCTTTCGTCCGTAGTATGGAGTGGGCTACTTCCCGTGTTCCGTACTCTACTTGTATACATATATGGAGTATCGTATTGATACGTTACCACTTACCCGACTAACTCATAACTGGTCTGTCAGGCCCGCAAGCTCCTTTGGAGTGCGGTCGTTCCATGTCTCGTTCGTGTACACTTGTAGTGTCGGTCACGCCTAAGTGAAGTATTCTGTTGCCAACTCCTCTTATATGGTCCTATAATAACCTTATCGTGGTTCACTGGTTGGTTTTAAAACTTTGGGGTTTTTGGAAAATTTATGTTCTGAAAGGAAGTTCAAGTTTTAAAAGTAGGTTCTTCATGGCATTTCAATGCCGGCTGTTCCTTACGAGTCAGCTTCTCGCTGACGGTATGTTCTTTATATAATGATCAGGCCGTATGCCTTTTCAAGGTTTCGTTTCACAATTCTTAGGGTTTAAGTGGCTATTGGCTTTGTTCGCCATTTGGTACTTGCTAAGTACTTGTCACTTGTTAAGATTCTTCTTAACGGTCCCGTTATTACTGCACTTGCCGAGGCAAGTGCGCGGTACAGGCGGTTTTTTTATGTTTGACTCATACCGGTCACGGTATTGTTTCACATTGTATCTGGTAGCCTTGACGGCTCTTCCTTGATTCTTTAGTTGGATAACTACTCCTTAGAGCTGCTTCAACTTCATCTTGATATGACTATCATTTATTTAGGTGCTTCTCCATTCTCGGAGTTCCTTAATTACTTTAGTTTTGTGCTTTACCTCACTGCTCGTTCCCACGTCTTTACTGTGGTTACCGAGGTTTAACTCATTTAGGCACTACTTTGTAGTCCTATTCGGGTATATCTCGTAGTTATGCTCGTAGCTGTCTAAGCTATATCAGTGAAGTATTGCAACTTCTTCGGGTGTGGCAGGGTGAGTGTACCTACTCTCAACTAGGTTCTTAGTTGGTTGGTATACCGTTGATGGTATTACTTAGCTATGGCGGACCGTAGACATGTGTCTCGGTTTCGTTACTTCTCATTTCCCCGCCTTGTTGCACGGTTGGTGCTTTGCTTCTTGCTGCTGTTTGGTCAGCCGGGTTCTCGCGACTGCTAGGCATGTCGCCCCATGCTGCCACAGATTCTGGTCTCCTTTGAGCAGGATGTCTCGACCTCCCGCCATTGAGTGCGGTTATTGCCGTTCCAGCGGGATCCGTCTCCGGGCTTTCCGGTTCTCGGGACTTACCGCATGACAGGTTCTGGTTCATATTGAAATATTTAGTAACTGCCAGATTGGGTTTCCCCGTCTCTCTGGCGTTCTTTCCCGAGCTTTTAATGCGGGGGTTGTGGAGGGCGGGTCTGGTATTGTAGGTATCCAGATCATACTGGAAGTTCCTAACTAGCGCATCTCTCACGCTACCTCAACCCTACTACCAAATCTTAGTCTATAATTCCTAACTCGGTATTTCCTAAGCTCGGTATTTCCAGTCATCAGAGCGATACTTCGCTCTGATACCATTTTTGTAACACCCCAACCGTTAATCTCGTCATTACCTCTTAAACCGTTACTAATTACTCCTACTCACGCAGCGGAACTCTAATTACAACGAGGGTGAGACAACGCCGTTAGCCACCCATGTGGCTAACCAGGCCTTGCTTACATACCGTAACGGTCTGATGAACTGGAACAACCGAGTACTTCATACAAATACAATACTCAATTCATATCTCTACTATACCGAGTCTACAATATACGGATGCCGATAACATACTCGGACTTACACCTCATTCAAACGCATAGGTAATTACAATCTAACTACCCATGCTCGCAGCAGTCCCCGTCCTACTCTCTCGAACGGTGGTCAGCTTCAAGTACCTGCACACTAAAAACGTTCCCCCTAGGGGGTCGCTTACGCTGAATATGAAATTCGCATATACCGCGTGTTAACCGCGGTATGCCGACTACTATGGGTCGGATATACATGGAGTTTATTTTAATCAAACAGCATGCATCATGGCAATACAATATATATGTATATCACACAAGGAATCTACATCCAATCACGGAACACGATTCCTAACTAACATAACAATGTTGTTAGTGGTAACTGGTTACTCTTAGGCATTGAGGGTTATTCCTCACTGTGCCTTGTTTACTTATTCAATACCTCGCCCGCTCTCTCGGGTTACTTATTCATATACACACCCATTCTCTTGGGCTACTCGTACTATATTCACCCACACTCTCGGGTTACTTATTCTCATTATCTCACCCCTACTCTTGGGTTATTTACACTCATTATCTCACCCACACTCTTGGGTTATTTATACTCATTATCTCACCCACACTCTTGGGTTATTTATACTCAAGCTCTTGTAGATTCCCGAGACACTACAGGTCTCCTATGTCACGCTTGTTACCCTTAATACATACTTAGGCCAAAACTCATGGCTCACTAGCATAGTCTTACTTCCCCGGTTTCGACCCTACTCTGGGTCTAGCATGGTGGGAAGGTTCAACTAGCTCACGGAACTCTCTCTTAGTTCCTATCTCTTTTACTTAGGTCCGACTACTCTCGGACTACTCTCGTTCCCATACACTCCTCTCTCGGAGTTATAATAATATCATGTATATTAGTCTAGAAGCATCATTCTCGATGTTTCTAATGACTTTGGGAACTTTACTTAAATTCGGGTAATCTTAGGTTTAAGGGTTACCCTCACAATCATATGCTTGTACATTCGGATATTTTCTTATACCGGGTAAAATCCTCATATAGGAGGTCGACCAAGTCTCAAGGGAGTTACATAGTCCCTTAGGTCTCTTTTACCTTTCTTATAAGTTCACATTATTGGACTAACTTCAATCCTCTCGATGGAGGTTCATTTATCTCTCCACTCATATTTATTCCGTGGATTGTTTCAATAAGGTTTTCTAACCGTTATCGGGTATTTACTCAACCCGTACATCTCCTCACGTTCTAGGGAGTTCATATGTTTGCGTTATCGTTATACTTTAATCGATAGCTTGTGTGTGTTTGCATGATACCATTGTTCGTGAGACTACCCGATCTACGGGTTTTTTAGTCAATCACACTACTCTCTATGAGTCGGTCTATGCACTATGTTAGACCACACCGGCATACAAGTATGTTAGTTCATACAACATACAATAAAGCATACTTAATCAAACAAGGGATTATTTTCATGCTTTAATCTTGATTAAGCCGGCAAACAAACACACAAATCAGAGTAACTCGGTTAGCATACGGGGCATGAGAAAATCATACCTTTCACCGGGATTAGCTTTACCGTGTGACCTCTCGTTCCTCGGTTCACACTTGTTCCACTAATAACATTCAAATGTTTTTATTAACATCAAAGCATTACGGTATGTAAAACTACTCCCGTACTTAACCCCGTTATCCCCTTTAACTTAGTTTTACTCATGTGTTCTTAAACTCACAACTTCCTCTTTCACTTATCAAACTTGTTTACACTCCTAATGACCTTTAAACATCATTATTCATGTCCTAATTACCTTATATTATCATTACCATTCAATTCCCCATCATTAGAATGCAAGAAAACACATTCTGTTACATTTCTGGCCTGGTCCGGGTTTGTGTCCGGGGTTACAAACCCGGACCAAACACTGGAATCACTTTCTGTCGTATTTTTCATGTGTTCCGGGTTTGTGTCCGGGTTTACAAACCCGGACCATCCCCTGGGATGTCCTTCTGCCATGTTTTTGCTATGTTCCGGGTTTGTGTTCCGATTGCAAACCCGGACAACCCCTGGAACTGTCAAAATTTACAGTTTTTCACCACTTTTAAACCCCTAAATCACCTCTAATCATTTCCTCATCATTCCATAAGTTTTCCACATGTTTAATCCTCATAAAACATGCTCTAAACCTCTTCCAAACATTGGTTTATTCCTTACTAAAGTTCTTGCTCAATCTCACACATTTTTCATTCTCATTTTCCCACTAATGCACACTTGTGCACTTTCTAACCTCTCTTGACACTTGCTTATTATTGTTCTCTCTCTCATTTAACCATTCCAAAACTTCCAAGATAATGCACACCTCTTACCAAGTTCCATGACTTACTCTTAAGGCCTTAAATCTACTTTGTTTTCTACAACTCTTCAAGCATTTAAACCACCTCTTTTGCTACAGATTTTGCACAAATCTCTCACCTTTACACAAGTATTCCCATGGTGATTTTCTAAGCCAATTAAATCTCCTCCAACACCTAGTTTCTCTAGGTCTTTCCTCTACTCAAAACAGCACTTAACTTACTTAGGTTTCTGCACAAATTTTGCCATAACTTGGATACTTCTCTAGCATTGCCCAAAACTCTTCTCATCACATTATTCAACCTAAAACTAACCAAACCCATCATGGGTTCTAACAGCACTACATGTTCACCAATACTCATCAATTCTACCAATACAACACAATGCTTAATTCATAAAATGCATAACACATAACAAACACTTATTTCACAAATGTTTCCTCTCTTGTATTATTACTATACAAGCTCATTCCTACAACACCCAAGTGGGGTTCATACATTTATTGACCCAACCCAAATTCTAATACATATAGAATATACATTAGGGTTGGTTTCTTACCTTGAATTCTCTTAAGTTTCCTTAAATTACTCTTCTCCTCTTCTCCTCTTCTCTTCCTTCTAAAACCGGTCAAAGACCATGGAATTACCCATCTCCATGTCAATGTTCAAAGCAAGAAAGAGTTTAAGTAAAAACACTTAACCTCATTAATTTAAAATGCTTAAAGCTCTAAAATGGGTGATTACCTTGAAACCCTAGGATGAGGTTTTGATCAAGAATCAAAGGGGAAACTCCAAACCACCATTGAAGACTTGGAGAATAGCTCAAACAAGGAAAAACCAAGGCATTACAACTTGCCAAAATCGGCCAACACAAGGGGTGAATAAAAGATGCATTTTCCTTGGATACTTTTACCTTGGGAAAGAGGAAGCTTCAAGCTTCAAGATTATGTGCTTTTCTCCTCAATGGGCAACACCCATGAAAATGAAACTCACCATTTTTGAGTTTTGAAAAGAGAGGATGATAGAGGGTGGTGAGAGGATCACAAATATGTGGTTATTTTTTAGTTTGGAGCTTAAACAGAGCTTGAGCATGAAGAGAAGAGAGAGCTCCATTCCATTTTGTTGTTGTTGCAGCTCAAAACTCGCTCAATGAGGAAGGAGGAGGGGAGCTACGGATGATAGAGGTGAGGAAGTCAAATGAGTAGAAAAATGAGAAGGGAGGAGAGAGGAAAGTAACTTATACTTAACACTTTTTACTATTGTTTCTCTTTCCTTTTTCTTTCTTTCTTTCTTTCTTTATTTGTGGTGAGTGTGTGAGGGACTTATAAAAACCGGCCCGCCATTACTTTATTAGTCTAGAGCGTTTTTCGGTTTCTGACAGAAAACGCTCGTTAATTTACCCGGTTTGGCACTATTCACTAGCCGGGCCCGTTTTTCGGATTTTTCTTGTTTCTTTATTTTTAATGGCTATTAAGCTTCCATTAATACTCATCTATAGTTATTTAATCAACTATAATTTTTACGGGTCCATTTGACCACTTAAAGTCACGTTTTCAGGTTTTCTCGAAAAAAACGTGCTTTAAAACTCCGTTAGCGTTTTAATCCATTATTTGGATCCGTTTTCTTCGGGAATCATTCCCGTATACTTATTAGGACTAACTAAGCCTTAGGAATCCATCTCGGACCCTCTCGAGATCATGTATCTCTTATACTGATTTAACGCGCATTTTAGCGTTTTTCGCTTTTCAAGCGTTTTCTCTTTTCTTTTGGTTTTATTTCCTTTACCAATACTCTTTAGGCCCCATTAGGCCTTTTATAATCATATTAGAGTAATTTAATCGCCATTTTTAGATCCGGGGTATTAAAATCTACCCCCCTTAGGAACTTTGTCCTCAAAGTTGGTGAATCTAGATGGTTACTCTCATGGCATTCAATGCCAAGGTTATAGTACATGTATAACCCTACTGACTCCACAAGTCAGTCTCATTTCATACTACACATACCACACACTATCACAGCATGTATAGCAATCAAAATACTTTTTGTTCTCTCTCCATGGAATCGGTCCGAAGACAAGAAGGCACTACAGTCCTCGAATACATGTTGAGTGATATATACTACTGATCCCTCAGGTACCGGAACACGTTTGACACTTACTCTTTCTGGTTCACGGCCGTTTCATGACAAATGGGCACTTACTCTCTCTGGCCCACGGTCCCTTCGGTTCTGATCAAAACGTTACACATATACATATCCTCAGGCACTCAGGTTGACTCACTCAACACAGGAACATCTCAGGGTACTCTCCCCGTCCCGCTGCCTTTGGAAAAATCAACACACTGACACCGCCCCAACCGGTCACTTAGGACCGCGCGCACGTACGGTTCAATGGTTTCAAAACTAGTACACGCCCACCGTTCTACCAGTCATCAAGACTTAAGGCCGTAGCCATCGGCGGGTGATAGCGGTTTAAAAACCAGTTTCATTTCCATCTTCATACTTGAAGGAAATTCTTTTTCAAAAATCTGTTTGAAAATTCTTTTTAAAACATCACACAACTCCAAATCAGATTTATGGTAGCTGTATCTTTCTTAGCGTGATTACTTGTGACCACTATAGGGAGCTTCAAGAATCATCTAACCCTGACGTGATCAGCATCAGTGTTGAACTATCCTTCCACCCCAATTTGTGTTCGTTTCCCTTGATTGCTAGCAGATCAAGTTCCACCTCCCACGTCAGTTTCAAACAATCAGATAGTCAAACATTTTTGTTTTCTATCTTTTACTCTTTCTAGTTATATTCACGAAACAATTCGTTTCAATTAATCTCTAGTTCCTAGTACTTAGGTCATTTGTCATTCTCATTGCTTCACTACTTACCTAGGTATTCCATACTTATGGCTTCTTTTACTCAAATTGTTGCTCAATTTAAAACACATAACATACAACTCCAAAGGATGGAACTCACTCCATCTATCATTCTCAAATAAAATCACCTAGGGAACTCACTCCCTCTTAGGTTACACATCAGTTTCATGCCGATTCATACTCATTATAACTCATGTCTAATCTCACTAGACATATATTATAGGGATTCTCATTCCCTAGGAATCTCTATACTCCTCTTTTCATAAATATTACATACTCGTTACTTGCATCACTCACGCACAATAATCATTATTACACAATGAATGGGTACATATGTTTATGTAACATAAGTTCCAATCATCAAAACAGTTTCTTTTTGTGCTATGCACATAGTAGTTTATGCACCAATACGTAAAACATACTCTAAGCGGTTTCTCGCCCTACCCCCCTTAAAAGGGGGTTACGCCCGCGTAACCAACCATATGTTATCACTGAACATTGGTTCATTACTTCGAGTATTATGAAGTGTTTTAACTTCAGTACGGTTAATTAACTCATAACCGGGTTCGTTCTAGCCTCTAAGGCTTCAAGGTTTATGACATAGGTATACTTAACCCTGAATCACGGTCCACAAGCTTCTGCTGCGTGACCTGATAACTAGAGCTTAATTCGCTCTTTGGTATTCTCCATGTATTTCAATCGTCGCTTGGTATCTCTTACCGTATGCGAATTCGATGAATTTTAGATCGTCTCTCCAGTTCTCTGGGAATCTACTTCGTATAA
Organism: Limonium bicolor; assembly: GCA_023374045.1. NCBI lineage: Eukaryota > Viridiplantae > Streptophyta > Magnoliopsida > Caryophyllales > Plumbaginaceae > Limonium > Limonium bicolor. The sequence goes on from CM041779.1 coordinate 249,314,327, forward strand.
CACTGTATACCTTTGTGATTATTCACTTATTTTTCCCGACTTGTTGTCGGTTGAGGTCAAGCTACTACTTAGCATGTAGTGCTTCCTCGTTTAATAGTGGCTCATGGATTATGTTTGTTTCTTGGTTCTGTACCAGAGTTCTTCATTCATACTACTCTGCATTTTTCCACATATCGATCCTGGGCCCTGTGGGTTACTGCCCACGTTCTTTGTGCATCTTTGGCCAATGGCCGCACGGTTATCTCTCTAGATTCTCACTCAACAGGCTTCGTTGACATTTCTCAATTCCTGGCTCTCCCACTTGATCATTACCGCACAAGTGCAATACCAAAACACTCAGTCATACAGAGTGCAGAAGCGTAAACCCTTGACAGTAAATCTCTCATGAGATAGGAATGATCATGTCTACTTTACCACATTTCCTTATCAGCTTCATATCACTAACCGAATATACTCTTACTGCGAACCTTGTTCTACTCGTTACAACATTCACTTATATGGCATCCGCTACTACTTTAGCTGCCGCTCATGTACTCCCGCCATTTATACTATGGCTTGCCATTCACTTAGCTCAATGAAATACGTTACTCTTTAAAATCTCTCTGCGTTTCTTGCGCATTGTTTACTCTGCAGTTCCTATGGCACACATGCCGTGTTTACTACTCAGCCGATCACTCTTCGGTTTCCTTTTACTGCTATCGAGGTTCCTCTTTACACTCTACTATAGTTCATATACTCCTTGGCAATATACACATGCTCAAGGTTCACTACACCACCGCTCTAGCGGTTTCACATTACATATTTAGGTGGTAGCCTTTCTCTGGAGGATTCACGCAATTGCCGCTCCATAGGCCCTACAAAAAACAAGTGGTAACCCCACTCTAAGATAGTGGTTTACTGTCCACTGTTCCTTTTATGCCCTTACGCTTAGGTTTGCAATGTTTAGAACTACAAATTGTAGTTAATTTTCCGGCTTACAAGCCACATTGCCTCGCCATGCTCCATGCGGGCTGTTTATACAGGTTTCATCTTCTCCGTATGCCATTAAATGGTTAGGAAGTTTTACTGTGTTTTCGATATGATTGTTTCATCACGCTTCCGTACATGGAAGTCCCTTTAATTATCTTGTTATTAATTCATGCCCTCTGGAAATTTAGGGTATCCCGTGTTATGTGGGATCCCTTCGGGGTTCTACCCGAGTGTTCACTTTAACACTTGTGTTCTCAACACAATATCTTGTTCAACTACTGTTGATTGCGGCACCCTTCACGGTTTGCTCCTGGGTGTTGCTGAATTACGCCATTACATCTGGCTTGAATTCTTGGGTATGTTCAGTTTCTTTACTCCGCCTTGCGGTTATGTATATCTCGAACTACCCCGTTTAGGGTTGTAATGTCTCCCGTTATTGGGTAGATTATTGGTACTTTTCTTTACCTTTCTTGGTCAGGTCATTATCCTCTGTGGTGAGGTATTCTACGGGAATTTTATCCCATTCATCAAATATTGATATATTCATTTTAGGCATTCGCCGTATTGTTTATACTGGGTATTCTTCCAGTTGTCACATATCCAATGTCTACACTTAATACTCTGTGCTTCTCGCACTTCTTAACGTTATGTTCTTAGCTCCATCATCCTACTGGATTCTTGACTCCTTTAGCTTGGTAAGCTTCTTTGTGTTCTTCGATCATTCGAGGTGTCCAACTGTCTCGGTTTGAATTGGCTCTTTCGTCCGTAGTATGGAGTGGGCTACTTCCCGTGTTCCGTACTCTACTTGTATACATATATGGAGTATCGTATTGATACGTTACCACTTACCCGACTAACTCATAACTGGTCTGTCAGGCCCGCAAGCTCCTTTGGAGTGCGGTCGTTCCATGTCTCGTTCGTGTACACTTGTAGTGTCGGTCACGCCTAAGTGAAGTATTCTGTTGCCAACTCCTCTTATATGGTCCTATAATAACTTATCGTGGTTCACTGGTTTGGTTTTAAAACTTTGGGGGTTTTTGGAAAATTTTATGTTCTGAAAGGAAGTTCAAGTTTTAAAAGTAGGTTCTTCATGGCATTTCAATGCCGGCTGTTCCTTACGAGTCCAGCTTCTCGCTGACTGGTATGTTCTTTATATAATGATCAGGCCGTTATGCCTTTTCAAGGTTTCGTTTCACAATTCTTAGGGTTTAAGTGGCTATATTGGCTTTGTTCGCCATCTTGGTACTTGCTAAGTACTTGTCACTTGTTAAGATTCTTCTTAACGGTCCCGTTATTACTGCACTTGCCGAGGCAAGTGCGCGGTACAGGCGGTTTTTAGGTTGACTCATACCGGTCACGGTATTGTTCACATTGTATCTGGTAGCCTTGACGGCTCTTCCTTGATTCTTTAGTTGGATAACTACTCCTTAGAGCTGCTTCAACTTCATCTTGATATGACTATCATTTATTTAGGTGCTTCTCCATTCTCGGAGTTCCTTAATTACTTTAGTTTTGTGCTTTACCTCACTGCTCGTTCCCACGTCTTTACTGTGGTTACCGAGGTTTAACTCATTTAGGCACTACTTTGTAGTCCTATTCGGGTATATCTCGTAGTTATGCTCGTAGCTGTCTAAGCTATATCAGTGAAGTATTGCAACTTCTTCGGGTGTGGCAGGGTGAGTGTACCTACTCTCAACTAGGTTCTTAGTTGGTTGGTATACCGTTGATGGTATTACTTAGCTATGGCGGACCGTAGACATGTGTCTCGGTTTCGTTACTTCTCATTTCCCCGCCTTGTTGCACGGTTGGTGCTTTGCTTCTTGCTGCTGTTTGGTCAGCCGAGTTCTCGCGACTGCTAGGCATGTCGCCCCATGCTGCCACAGATTCTGGTCTCCTTTGAGCAGGATGTCTCGACCTCCCGCCATTGAGTGCGGTTATTGCCGTTCCAGCGGGATCCGTCTCCGGGCTTTCCGGTTCTCGGGACTTACCGCATGACAGGTTCTGGTACATATCGAAATATTTAGTAACTGCCAGATTGGGTTTCCCCGTCTCTCTGGCGTTCTTTCCCGAGCTTTTAATGCGGGGGTTGTGGAGGGCGGGTCTGGTATTGTAGGTATCCAGATCATACTGGAAGTTCCTAACTAGCGCATCTCTCACGCTACCACTCAACCCTTAGCCCAAAGTCTCTAGTTCTTAACTCGGTATCTCCTAAGCTCGGTATTTCCAGTCATCAGAGCGATACTTCGCTCTGATACCATTTTTGTAACACCCCAACCGTTAATCTCGTCATTACCTCTTAAACCGTTACTAATTACTCCTACTCACGCAGCGGAACTCTAATTACAACGAGGGGTGAGACAACGCCGTTAGCCACCCATGTGGCTAACCAGGCCTTGCTTACATACCGTAACGGTCTGATGAACTGGAACAACCGAGTACTTCATACAAATACAATACTCAATTCATATCTCTACTATACCGAGTCTACAATATACGGATGCCGATAACATACTCGGACTTACACCTCATTCAAACGCATAGGTAATTACAATCTAACTACCCATGCTCGCAGCAGTCCCCGTCCTACTCTCTCGAACGGTGGTCAGCTTCAAGTACCTGCACACTAAAACGTTCCCCCTAGGGGGTCAGCTTACGCTGAATATGAAATTCGCATATACCGCGTGCTAACCGCGGTACGCCGACTACTATGGGTCGGATATACATGGAGTTTATTTTAATCAAACAACATGCATCATGGCAATACAATATATATGTATATCACACAAGGAATCTACATCCAATCACGGAACACGATTCCTAACTAACATAACAATGTTGTTAGTGGAAACTGGTTACTCTTAGGCATTGAGGGTTATTCCTCACTGTGCCTTGTTTACTTATTCAATACCTCGCCCGCTCTCTCGGGTTACTTATTCATATACACACCCATTCTCTTGGGCTACTCGTACTATATTCACCCACACTCTCGGGTTACTTATTCTCATTATCTCACCCCTACTCTTGGGTTATTTACACTCATTATCTCACCCACACTCTTGGGTTATTTATACTCATTATCTCACCCACACTCTTGGGTTATTTATACTCAAGCTCTTGTAGATTCCCGAGACACTACAGGTCTCCTACGTCACGCTTGTTACCCTTAATACATACTTAGGCCAAAACTCATGGCTCACTAGCATAGTCTTACTTCCCCGGTTTCGACCCTACTCTGGGTCTAGCATGGTGGGAAGGTTCAACTAGCTCACGGAACTCTCTCTTAGTTCCTATCTCTTTTACTTAGGTCCGACTACTCTCGGACTACTCTCGTTCCCATACACTCCTCTCTCGGAGTTAATAATATCATGTATATTAGTCTAGAAGCATCATTCTCGATGTTTCTAATGACTTTGGGAACTTTACTTAAATTCGGGTAATCTTAGGTTTAAGGGTTACCCTCACAATCATATGCTTGTACATTCGGATATTTTCTTATACCGGGTAAAATCCTCATATAGGAGGTCGACCAAGTCTCAAGGGAGTTACATAGTCCCTTAGGTCTCTTTTACCTTTCTTATAAGTTCACATTATTGGACTAACTTCAATCCTCTCGATGGAGGTTCATTTATCTCTCCACTCATATTTATTCCGTGGATTGTTTCAATAAGGTTTTCTAACCGTTATCGGGTATTTACTCAACCCGTACATCTCCTCACGTTCTAGGGAGTTCATATGTTTGCGTTATCGTTATACTTTAATCGATAGCTTGTGTGTGTTTGCATGATACCATTGTTCGTGAGACTACCCGATCTACGGGTTTTTAGTCAATCACTACTCTCTATGAGTCGGTCTATGCACTATGTTAGACCACACCGGCATACAAGTATGTTAGTTCATACAACATACAATAAAGCATACTTAATCAAACAAGGGATTATTTTCATGCTTTAATCTTGATTAAGCCGGCAAACAACACACAAATCAGAGTAACTCGGTTAGCATACGGGGCATGAGAAAATCATACCTTTCACCGGGATTAGCTTTACCGTGTGACCTCTCGTTCCTCGGTTCACACTTGTTCCACTAATAACATTCAAATGTTTTTATTAACATCAAAGCATTACGGTATGTAAAACTAATACTCCCGTACTTAACCCCGTTATCCCGTTTAACTTAGTTTTACTCATGTGTTCTTAAACTCACAACTTCCTCTTTCACTTATCAAACTTGTTTACACTCCTAATGACCTTTAAACATCATTATTCATGTCCTAATTACCTTATATTATCATTACCATTCAATTCCCCATCATTAGAATGCAAGAAAACACATTCTGTTACATTTCTGGCCTGGTCCGGGTTTGTGTCCGGGGTTACAAACCCGGACCAAACACTGGAATCACTTTCTGTCGTATTTTTCATGTGTTCCGGGTTTGTGTCCGGGTTTACAAACCCGGACCATCCCCTGGGATGTCCTTCTGCCATGTTTTTGCTATGTTCCGGGTTTGTGTTCCGATTGCAAACCCGGACAACCCCTGGAACTGTCAAAATTTACAGTTTTTCACCACTTTTAAAACCCTAAATCACCTCTAATCATTTCCTCATCATTCCATAAGTTTTCCACATGTTTAATCCTCATAAAACATGCTCTAAACCTCTTCCAAACATTGGTTTATTCCTTACTAAAGTTCTTGCTCAATCTCACACATTTTTCATTCTCATTTTCCCACTAATGCACACTTGTGCACTTTCTAACCTCTCTTGACACTTGCATTATTGTTCTCTCTTCATTTAACCATTCCAAAACTTCCAAGATAATGCACACCTCTTACCAAGTTCCATGACTTACTCTTAAGGCCTTAAATCTACTTTGTTTTCTACAACTCTTCAAGCATTTAAACCACCTCTTTTGCTACAGATTTTGCACAAATCTCTCACCTTTACACAAGTATTCCCATGGTGATTTTCTAAGCCAATTAAATCTCCTCCAACACCTAGTTTCTCTAGGTCTTTCCTCTACTCAAAACAGCACTTAACTTACTAGGTTTCTGCACAAATTTTGCCATAACTTGGCTACTTCTCTAGCATTGCCCAAAACTCTTCTCATCACATTATTCAACCTAAAACTAACCAAACCCATCATGGGTTCTACCAGCACATACATGTTCACCAATACTCATCAATTCTACCAATACAACACAATGCTTAATTCATAAAATGCATAACACATAACAAACACTTATTTCACAAATGTTTCCTCTCTTGTATTATTACTATACAGCTCATTCCTACAACACCCAAGTGGGGTTCATACATTTATTGACCCAACCCAAATTCTAATACATATAGAATATACATTAGGGTTGGTTTCTTACCTTGAATTCTCTTAAGTTTCCTTAAATTACTCTTCTCCTCTTCTCCTCTTCTCTTCCTTCTAAAACCGGTCAAAGACCATGGAATTACCCATCTCCATGTCAATGTTCAAAGCAAGAAATGAGTTTAAGTAAAAACACTTAACCTCATTAATTTAAAATGCTTAAAGCTCTAAAATGGGTGATTACCTTGAAACCCTAGGATGAGGTTTTGATCAAGAATCAAAGGGGAAACTCCAAACCACCATTGAAGACTTGGAGAATAGCTCAAACAAGGAAAACCAAGGCATTACAACTTGCCAAAATCGGCCAACACAAGAGGGTGAATAAAAGATGCATTTTCCTTGGATATTTTTACCTTGGGTGAAAGAGGAAGCTTCAAGCTTCAAGATTATGTGCTTTTCTCCTCAAATGGGCACACCCATGAAAATGAAACTCACCATTTTCGAGTTTTGAAAAGAGAGGATGATAGAGGGTGATGAGAGGATCACAAATATGTGGTTATTTTTTAGTTTGGAGCTTAAACAGAGCTTGAGCATGAAGAGAAAGAGGGACCTCCATTGTTTGTTGTTGTTGCAGCTCAAAATCGCTCAAGGAGGAAGGAGGAAGGGAGCTACGGATGAGAGAGGTGAGGAAGTCAAATGAGTAGAAAGAAAATGAGAAGGGAGGAGAGAGGAAAGTAACTTATTACTTTACACTTTTTACTATTGTTCTCTTTCCTTTTTCTTTCTTTCTTTTATTTGTGTGTGAGTGTGTGAGGGACTTATAAAAACCGGCCCCCATTACTTTATTAGTCTGGAGCGTTTTTCGGTTTCTGACAGAAAACGCTCGTTAATTTACCCGGTTTGGCACTATTCACTAGCTGGGCCCGTTTTTCGGATTTTTCTTGTTTCTTTATTTTTAATGGCTATTAAGCTTCCATTAATACTCATCTATAGTTATTTAATCAACTATAATTTTTACGGGTCCATTTGACCACTTAAAGTCACGTTTTCGGGTTTTCTCGAAAAAAAACGTGCTTTAAAACTCCGTTAGCGTTTTAATCCATTATTTGGATCCGTTTTCTTCGGGAATCATTCCCGTATACTTATTAGGCCTAACTAAGCCTTAGGAATCCATCTCGGACCCTCTCGAGATCATGTATCTCTTATACTGATTTAACGCGCATTTTAGCGTTTTTCGCTTTTCAAGCGTTTTCTCTTTTCTTTTGGTTTTATTTCCTTTACCAATACTCTTTAGGCCCCATTAGGCCTTTTATAATCATATTAGAGTAATTTAATCGCCATTTTTAGATCCGGGGTATTAAAAAATCGCTGAAAGAAAGGAATGATATTTATACAAGATGTTTGAGGCAGGTGATGTGTTAGCAGAATAGTAGTATAGGAATGTTCATCAGTCATGTGAAGTCCAGCCCATATTAATGATCTTGTCGTAGTATATAACATTTTGGGTGATCATCAGTTATGCAAAGGAAGCATCATCTGTGCTTCGGTAAAATGACTGTGGTTTATTTATATGTTTCAGGTTCCAAGTGATATTTCTAGCGGTACAAATCGCTCGGGTAATGAAAATCAACTTTCGTCGAGTGAAAGAAATACTAATGGTACTCCTTGTTATTGAATATTTTCCGCCTATCTTGGATAATCATTTACTTATTTATCTTCTATCTTTGTGACGATATAATTTTTGTGTATGCAGGTGCTGAGTAAAAGTGTGGATGAAGTCAAGATTTTATTTTAGAAGTAGGAGAAGTAGGAAGTAGAAAGGAAGAAAGAGAGTGATATGTTACATTCTAAACTCGTTTAAGAACAATATTGTATTTTTGACTTAAATGCAACTTATCTTGATGTTGATTACGATACTTTTCGAGGATAATGATGAATATTAGTGTTGAACTTGTGCAATTGTAAACTCTTAACATTTTTAATACCATTGGAGCTTATTGTTTACTACATTTATTCTTCGAGAATTTGTAGGTCATTTTATGAATATTATTGTATACATCAACATGTAGTTGTGCGGCATCGTAGAAATAATAAATTGAATTGAATTATATTTTGTGTTAGTAAATGTTTTACTAACACTAGATTATGAGTTAGTATAGCTGTTACAGGATGGTTCATTCTGTTTGTATAATTAGCTTTTACTAACATAAATTTTGTGTTAGTATATAGGTATACTAGCACTTAGTTTTGTGTTAGTATAAATGCTCAAGCTATCCTGTCACTTACGTTAAGTGTTAGTATAGATCTTCTGTCTTTACTGACTATGAAAATAAGTGTCAGTAAAAGCTCAGAACCCTTTATCGACACACACTATATGTGTCGGTATAGACCTATAGTATCTGAGGTTATACCGACTCTTTTTTTATGTGTCGGTAAAGGTCAACCGAGTCTATACTGACACTTTTTGTGGCTATACCGACACAAAAAATGTGTCTGTAAATGACATTTTTTTTGTAGTGTGTAGAGGTAAGTTTACTCTTTCGATTAAGCCCTTACACATAGCCTAACACGATCTGTGCTGCTAGTTATAGATCCTCAAAGTCGGCCTCGTGAACTGCTCGAAAGTTCGAATTTTTCCAGATTCTCGAATTCGAATTCACTCAATTCGCACAACTCCGGTGAGTTTTCTTCAAATTCCTTCAACCATGCTAAACTATGTTACATTATCGGTCAAAACCATGATTCAATTTCATCAATTACGCTTTAGATTGAGTGAATTTGGGAGAATCGAATTCAAAAACTCTTAAGAACCCTAACCTCAAAATCGAATTCGAAAACCATTGTATACTGCATTATAATTTGGGAAATTGGTCTCATTAGAACCGAAATTTGATTTCGAAACCACAGAAACAAGAATCACTCGATTTCGTTCTGTAGATTAGAAGATATTGAGGATTTAGTACTCGGGATTGAATTTGCTTTCGCTGATGAACTCAGCGTTCAGGGACCGTCCGATCTCGTTTTAAAGGATTGGATGGCGGAGATTAGATCGGGTTATTAAAGAAGGTTATAAGTTTCTATAAATTTTAGTAAATAGCCCTAACTTGTTGAGTTAATTTAAAAACCTTCCCGAATGTGTTTTGGCTTGAAATTTTAACCATAGATTCCTTATTTAATCTAGTTTATTTTTATGTAAATTAATATGGTTTTGGATTTTTTAAACATAAGTTATGATTTTTGCAAGTTACGGGTTTTCTGGAATTATTTGGCTAAATTAAGAAGATATTTTTATGAAATAAAAATTTTATAATATGTCTAAAATGTTATAGTTACTGTATATTAAATTTGGGAATTTTTGGGCAAGGGTAAAAGGTTTTAAAAATTGTGTTTATGAGTTTTTCCTAAGAATAACCTATAATATAAGGTTTTTAATGTAACTAAAAATTAAAGTATGGTTTGTTAATTAACTTTTAAGCTGGTGGAAAATAAGGGAAACTAAATTAACATTTTATAACAGCAAGTTTATAAATGTTTTGGTATTAGTTTTTAAGAGAAGTGAAATTATTTACATATATGTATATATACTTATTTAAGTAGAAACTTATGTTAAATCAAGGAATCTAATTATTTTACGTTTTACTTATTATATTATATGGGAGTTAATGTTTTTAATTAAAACTAAGGAAAATATGAATATATATATATAAGGGAGTAAAGTAGTAACTTAGGGTAAAACAGGGAGCTAATAAAGTAACATTTATAATAACTAAATATTATAAGAGCTAGAATCCTAAGATATAGTAAAAGTAATACTTTGTGAAACATACTTGGAATACAGTTAAAGGTTGTAGTAATAGGATAGTTTAAATATAATGGGTTACATAGGGGATGTCTTAATTAAATTCTAATACAGGTATACGTATATATGTATTAAATAAATAAAGGGAAACACTTTATTTTATAAACTGTATATCGGTTGTAGTTATGCCTAAAAGTTATTAAACATAAGTAAATACAATAAAACTACATAAATAATGTTTTGAACAAATCCTAGTATATATAAATATATACACCTTAAACATAATAAAATTAGATACCTTATAGGAAATATAATACGAAGGAATTAATAAGTTGAACTAAACCTCTACATAATACTAATGGAAGAATATTATATGAGGTGGTATTAAATTATAGTTATGTATTAGGCTTAAAGAGTTACCTTTGAATTTCCAAGGTTTATATATAAACCATATTAAAATACATGTATAGTATTATTTGTCAATGATCAGAAAGTAAATCTAAAATTGGGATTTAGTAATTAATAAGTTAAAACTTAGGAAAAATTGTGATTAGTTTACATAAATGTTGCACAAATAGATCTTATTCTATAATTAATGATAAACAAATGTAATACATTTACATCTAAATATTCTTGATATATAAACCATAATTAAATAAGTAAAATACTTTTACATCTAAATGTGAGGTGGATTAGTAAGTCTAGATTTAATCATTTCTGAACATTTATGGTATTGAAATATAACTTAATGTTTTAAGATATAATCATTAAAAGGATTATGGTATAATCTATATTAAACGATGATTTGGAAATTTATCTAAATAATTATCCTTAAGGTTCTTAGAATTAGGTAAGCCATATGAAATACATTTATTACCAATACTTAGGATGTGAGTTTACAATTAAGTGAGGTATTTAGTGGTTAGAATTTATAGAAGGTTTATAAATAGGAATTTGATACTTAAAACCTTTGAACCTTTTATTAGATGAAACTAAGTTACATAAGATATTATATTGATATACTTTACGGTAATGGTAAATAATGATATGTTATTTTGAATATAAAATATGAGAATTTTCATAATAGATTATCTTATTAAATAAGTAACAATTTCACTTATGAACCAGAATTTAATTCCTTGATAAATTCTACTCTATGAAGATATATTGTCCATCCTAAATAAAATAAAGGGAATTAATTTATTAAGTTATTCCTTTGAAACCTTAGGTTTTGTAAACAGTTTAAAACGTATTTAAGGCTTAAGTTTAATGAAGTTTAGTACAAAGGATTATACATAGTCTATAGAGAGAATGTGTGTAAAAATAAAACATTTAGGAAATTAAATGTAAGTAGGGATACATAAAAGGTTATACTAAACACCTTATTGTATAGGTAATAATAAAACATATAATATACCTTGTGAATACTAAATGTAAGATTAATTCGTTAAATCTAAGTTAACTATAGTATAGTTATTCAGGATGAGAAGCAATTTAACATCTTATGACAAGTTTATTAGATGGTTGTAATTTAAAGTCATTCTGAACTAAAGATGAGATAATTGAGTTTAGTGGCTCAATTAAGATATAATAAAATGTATGTACAACATTATGGTTCCAATATACAAGATGTAGATCTTAATTAAGTTAAGGTAAAGACTTAATCATGATGGGTTATCTAGTAGATATTGTTTGAATACATAATCTTTACATTGTGAGATAGTAGTATAGTATTCTGAGATGAGTCCATCGTAGGTCATAATACAATGTTTATTCTAAATTAAGAATAAAGGTATTGAGCTTAAGATTATTATTGAAATTCTTAGATTTAATTATATAATATAAACACATTTATGATATAAAGGTCTCAAAAGTCTTGAATGTGAGGATTGCGGTTAAGTATGAATAAAGTGGATAGGAGTGGACAATTAGCAAATGTTAATAGAATACATTCCTTGATCCTACAACCTTGGGCTATACAACCTTCTAAAATAAGTCAAAGGTTATACATAACATTTAAGCGAGGGCTTATAAGATAATTGAGATTTAGAAATAAGAGAGAGGAATTTATTTAAGTTTTACTTAGGGTACAGGTTGTTGATAGTAAGTTATCATTAATGTTCCTCAGAGAATTGTTGAATGTTTGCACGAGTTTACTAGAACTGCTACAGCATTGACCAGGTACGATTTCTCGTACTCCGATATTTTTGCTGATTGACTTGTGGAATGTTTTGGAAAATGCTAATTGACTTTAAGAGGAATTTCTAAAAGGAAATGGTTGTGTGACTAACTCAGCTTGTGTGACTAACTGAGCCTTGAATGTGAAACTTACATGGGAATTGGTTCCTTCTATTTGGTTACCCCGTTAGACATTGACTGCTTAGGGTTTACGCTTCTGCACTCTGTAGAACTGAGTGTTTTGATATTGCTCTGGGTAGTTAGTGATCTAGTGGGAATTTGGAAAAAGGTCAATCTTGGAAATTCTTCTTTCGACTCTGGATATCGTTTCATCCATGAGCTGGTTCTTGAGGTTTCGACGTGCGCGCGTCTTCAATGGTAACAGCAGGGGGCTGTATATCCCTCGCCCATAGGGGCATTTATATTTGACAGCAGGGGGTTGTATATCCCTCGTCCATGTGGACATTAATATTTGACAGCAGGGGGCTGTATATCCCTCGTCCATACGGACGTTTATATTAACAGTAAAGGGTTGTATATCCCTTGTCCTAAGAGGACGTTGTAGACAGTGAGGGGCTGTATATCCCCTGTCCTAAAAGGACGTACTTGGCGGTGGGGGCCATCTCTCCCAGTTGAATTATTCCACTCTTGAGTTATTGGTTCTTGGATCTATCTTATCATTCCTAGTCCTTTGTGACTATCTGAGTTTTTCTACTCCTAACGAGAATTGGGTTTAACTAAGGCATTGGGTGTCCATTAACACATGGTGTGGTTTTGTTTCACTAACTTTACCTTTTCTACTATTGAAATACCCCAAACCTAAGTATGCTAATTAAACATCAAGTTATGATGTAATAAGGCTAAAACATGCCTTAGAAAGATTGGTAGACAATTTAAACCAAGGAAAACACAAGAAAATGTCTTAAGGGCAATTTAGGCAAAAACGTGCTCTAAGCTTGGAGTGACTTTGATTAGCACCCAAATTCCATTATAAAACTTTATTAACATGCTAATGGAAATGTTAAATCAATTAGCAAAGAAAACCAAGCTAAAAAAAAAAGCTTAAACACAAAATGTGCTTTAAGATTCCTTAAAGCACATTTTTGAGAAATTGTCTTAGAAATGGGTTTTGAGTGGCTAAATGCCCATGATTACACCTTAATCAACATTTTTACTAATTAGTATCACATTAGGAAGTCTAAATCAATGGGAAACCAAAAATTTCCCGAATATGTGCACTAATTAGTGAATAGTGCTCAAATAGTGCTTGTTTTGACTTAAGTCAACCTTAATTAGCTAAATGGCCAAACAAGGCCTTATGTATGTTAATTAGTAAGGGGGGGACGGTTTTAATGGGATGAGTCACCATAGACTTCATCAAATAAGAAAATAAGAAGAGATAAAGTAAAGAAAGTTACTATTTACTTTTATAAAACAAAATATCCTTTATTAGCCTACCTCTCTCCTCTCTTCTTCATTTCTCTTCTTCACCAACGAGTTCCTCTTCTTCTTCTCTGTTCTAAACCGTTCCCAAACAGCACCATTGTTGCCTAACCTTGCTTTGCCCACCAAATCTTCATTTATCTCCAAATCAAAAACTAAACACATAATATTCTTAGTTAGCTCAAGCGCTAGCTTCCTATCTTTTTAAAATTGGGAAAGATTCATTTTGGAGCCATGGAAAAACTCCATTGATGGAGGAAAATCAAGTTTGAAGAGCCCATTTGGTTCTCCATTCATTCAAGGTGAGAAAAATGTGAGAAAAATCATCTTTCCATCACTTCTTCACATGTCCGAAAATTACACTCATGGGGCTTCATTTTTATGCCTTGTTCTAGCTTGTTTTATTCACCAAGGACTAGTGGAGGTCCTATTTCATTCAATGCCCAAGTCTACCTAGAGACTTCAAAGGTAATCATCCACTTTTATACCTTAGAACACATTTTTAACCTAGGTTTTCATTCCTTAAGGTTAGTGTATTGTTTAGCACTCATGTGAGTCATTGAACATTGATTATAACATTGGCAAAGGAAATTTAATGGGTGGCCGAGATTCATTCAAGAAGAAGGTCTAAGGAGGAAGTAAAGATAAGCTTGGAAAAAAACAAGGTAAATTTCTTACCTATTGGTGGTTTAAGGTTTAAGGGGTGGTATTTAGATAAGTACTAATGTAGCTTAAACCTTACATTATGTAATGGGTTATATAACCTAGGAAAAAGGAATTTAACCAAGCTTTTGAACTTGTGACTAAGGAGCCAAATGAAATGAGTTATTAAGATAAGTTTAAGGTGGGTTTTAAGAGCATTATAACTACTATGAAATTGATGGGTGTATTTGCAGGTTGAAAGCTTTTATATGTGGGAAATTCAGTGTTTAAATTCATGTCATTTAAGGGCCTAAGAGCCATGTCATTTAAGGGCCTAAGAGCAATGTCATTTAAGAGCCTTAGTGCTATGCAATTTAAGATTATTGCACTATATTGAGTTTATTATGAATGCGCTGATTTGTGTGAGAAAATATGATGAGAAAGGACTTGATGTGTGTGAGATGGTTGAATGAGGAAAACAATGCATTTGGGCATGATAATATACTAGAGAAACTATGGCGAAATTTGAGTAGGAAACTAAGTGTTTAAGGTGTTCTAAGGAGATTTTATGACTAAGGATGTTCTAGTTATCACTAAGTGTTATTTTAGTGAAAATGGATAAACCATGGAGTTCTTGAGTACTAGGAAGACCTAGGAATGTATAAGAGGGACTAGGGGTTATAATGGTGAGTTTTATGCACCAAAACCATGGTTAAGGAAGCTAGGAAACTTGTACAAAGTTTGAAGGAAAAAATAAGGTATAATGACTTATAAGGATGTAAGCATGTGCTAGATTATATACGGCTTTTAGAAGCTTGAGTAAAGCAAATGGGTGTGCAAAATGATGCTTGAGGAGTAGTTAAGATGGTGGTGAAGAAACATAATGATTAGTTGAGGTCTTAGGCAAAGTCACAAGAGGGAAGTGTAAGGAATCAAGTGTTAAGTGTAAGAATTTTGTAAGAAATTGAGTGTCAAGTTTGGGGATTTTTGAGGAAGGTTTAGTACATGTTTTAAGGTGTTTAAACATGTAGGAAACATGTGGAAAGATTGTGGAATGAGTGGGAAAAGATTGGGGTGAATTTGGAGTTCAAAATGAGGAGAAAAGCACTTTGGAAAATAGATTCTGCTGTGGACCGCCCCTGTGGGGCGGTCCAGGCAAATCGTGCAGGAAATTAGCTTCTGGTTGGGACTGCCCCTGGGGACCGCCCCAGAGGGGCGGTCCAGTGCAGAGAAAAAGAAAAAAAATTGTTTTTGGCTTCTAATGATGGGGGATTGAATGGTAATGGTTTTAGATGATGTTTAGTCCTTGTTTGGTGACATGTAAAGGCCTTAAGAGGTGTAAACAAGTATGAGGTGTAATGAGAAGTGATTAACTTATATGGTTAAGTTTAAATTACAATGACTTAGGGGTCCACCGTTAGAAGAGGGATGATGATTAGAAAGATAAGCATATAAGGACTTAAGAGATTAGGGTAAGTAAAATGATTTTAAGTGTTTAAGGTTAAGTTAGAAAGAATTTAAGAGGAGCTAGATGGAGATTGATATGTAATGATAGTATAAGGTTGTTTAAGACATGTTTGGTGAGTAACAATGATAATTAAGTGGTGAATAAGTATAAGGTAAGAGGAGAAGTGATTCACTTAAGATTAAGTTTATAAGAACTTAAGTGGTGTTAGATGGGGATCATTAGTGACCAAGTGAGTTAAGTAAGTTAGCTTTATTGGAAAAGTATTTAACAACCTAAAATTGAATGAATGTTTTAGGGTTTGAGAATTTGGACTCCAGAGGAGAGTAAGCAACCGAACAACCAACGGTGAACGGTACAGTCTTCTTGTGAACTGCTTGCTAACGAGGTGTCACTCGGCTTGTGTGCTATTTGTTTTTGTGTGCTCACTAAACAAGATAAAGCATGCAACCGGAACATTATGTTTATTGTATTGTTGTGTGATGTTTGAAAACTAACACAACTTACGGTGATAACTTACTAACCAACGTTTAGTAAGGAATTGTGTGAGACTAAGGAACGCTCCGTAATATTAGTTTGTTAAAAACCGAAAGAGGTTTAACCAACAAACATTGTCTTGAGACTTCTACTAACTGGTACTTGGGGTGGAGTGAGGAACCCGGGACTGACTCCGGTCATGCATGCTAAGGAAAAGGGGGTCGACATCTAAAGCAGATCCGACTTCCGCTTAAGGACTTGTCTTCGGACTTGTTGCCTAGGGTCGGTTGCCGGCTCAGCTACATTGGACATCCAGTCCAAGGTAGGAGGCATTAAGATGGTCGGTAGGATCACCTAAATCCTAAATTTTAAGTTAAGTTGTTTATTCAACCAATGGAGTTAATAGCTCATTGGCTAGGGTGCTTTTGACCCGACAAAAATAAACATTGAGATAAGATACAATCATTTCTATTTAAAGAGTGGTTTGTATTCTAAGATTAAGATAAGGTTTGAGATATGTTGCAACCATTTCTAGTTAAGGGATGGTTTGTATTATAAGACTGAGATAAGCTACTTCCATTCCTTTTTAAAGGATGGTTGTGATACCCATTGTAGGGGTCACCTCCCACATCGATCGGGAGAGAGCACGAACCATGCCTTATAGGTGTGGGGATACTCTTCCCTTGTGTGAGGCCTTTTGGGGATAGTACCCCGAGAACAAAACCGTGCGGGTTGCGGCCCAAAGTGGACAATATCACACATGTGGGTTAAGACTGGGCTGTTACAGATGGTATCAGAGCCAGGCCCAGGTCGGTGCGCCAGCGGGGACGCTGGGCTCCCAAGGGGGGTGGAGTGTGATACCCATTGTAGGGGTCACCTCCCACATCGATCGGGAGAGAGCACGAACCATGCCTTATAGGTGTGGGGATACTCTTCCCTTGTGTGAGGCCTTTTGGGGATAGTACCCCGGGAACAAAACCGTGCGGGCTGCGGCCCAAAGCGGACAATATCACACATGTGGGTTAAGACTGGGCTGTTACAGATTGAAATACCCCAAACTTAAATATAGGGATTTAAAATTAATCTAATACGTATTTAAGGGCCTAATGGTACCTAATTAATACTAGTAAGGAAAAATAAATCCAAAAGAAATAAAGAAACGCTTAAAAAGCGGAAAACACTAAATAAGCGTTAAATAACCATAGGAGGTATGAGACCTCGGTTAGAGTATTATATGGATTTTGAAGGGTTAATAAGACCTAAATAATATATGGGAACAAATCCCGAAGAAAACGGATCCTTAAAACGGATTAAAATCTCTAACGAACCTTAAAGCGCGTTTTTCGAGGTAACCGAGAAAACGTGACTTTAAGCGGGTCAAATAGACTCGTAACAACTTTGGTCAACTAAATAATCATTAATAAATATTAGTGAAGCTTTAGAACCAATAAAATCAGTAAAACGAGAAATTAGTAAAAACTGTCAAAAACAGGAAGTTGTGGGGTAGAAACATAAATAACACAAACTTATGTGTCCACTTTTAAAATAGAAAGTAAAATGTATGTGTGTGCTGTGTGTATGTCCGATTTGGACCCCTCACTCACACCCTCTCACACACTCACTCCCTTATTTACAAAACTACAAAACTAATAAAGTAAACACCCACTACTTTATTACCCAACACTCTCACACTCTCTCTTCTATCTCTATCTCCCTCTCTCACGTAAATCCACCACCCTCACTCTCTCTTTTCTCTTCTTCTTCCTCCTCCAGAAATTCCATGGAGAAATGAAAACACCCACACAAAACTCTACTTCTCTCCTCTTGTAACCCCCTTGGATCTCTTCCAAAAATTATAAAAACTACACTATTGGAATCCTCTCATCAAGAGCTACATTCCTATCTTTTCAAAAATTGAAAACATTAACTTTCATCTCCATGGGTATGGAGCATTTGGAGCTTCAAGACCACCATTAGAAGGCTCTCCTTCTCCTTGTTCTATTGAGGGAAAAATATTCCTAAAAACTCCATCTTTTTCTAGCCTCAAGGGCAAAACGAAAATGTAAACTAAAACCCTTGCTTGCTTCTTTATGCAAGCCAATTTTGGCATTTTAGTGGAGTTGGAATTTTGTTCTTGAGCCACCCCAAGCTTCACTTACACCCTTGCAAGGTAATGAGAATTCTAAACCCTAAAACCTACTTAAAGCATAATAATAGCTAGGGTTAGTTTTAGTGTATTGAGATGTGTATGTATGTGTATTGTAGAGTAGAGAATTTGTGTTTGCTAAACCGGTGGAGAAAGAGAGGAAGGAAGAAGAAAGAAGGAGAAAGAAAATCTAGAGGGGAAACAAGGTAAGAATGCTCCTTTGTGTAGCCTTGTATATTATGGATGTAACAGATTTTTAGAAGTTTGAAATGAGTAATGAAAATGGTATTGTGTAGCAATATATTTTGTAGGAGAATCTAAGTGTTTAAAACCGTTGAAAGACATGTAAAAGGGTATTGAAACTTAGTTGGGTATTGGGTTGTTGAGTGCAGGAATTTTCAGTAGCGTTTTAGTATTGGTAATTGTGTATGGGAGCTTGTATATTGATGTTGTGTATAAACAGGTGAGATGATGTTAATGTGGGAGGAAACATTGTGGTGAGAGTGTATAAAATATAGGGGAGACTATGGCAAAATTTGCCTAGGATTAGAACACTTAGTGAGCTAGAAACTAGGTGGCTAATAGGTGTTGAAACAGATTTTGATGGAGAAAGGTAAGGGGGTAGATTGGGAGAGATAGATAATGTATTGTGATGTACTAGGAGCTCTCGAAATGACATTAGAAGAGGTAGTTTGAGAAGGGGAGAGTAAGTGTCAAATCTGTAGCAAAGTGTATTAATATGCATTGGAGAAGTTAGGAAGGATTAGTGTGCAAGAATTGGTAAAAAGAGTGTTGGACTTGGGTATAGGTACTGCAATGGCTTGGAAATGTATTTGGGATGCAAAGGATGGTATTGGTAGTAGGAGTATTGAGTGT
Organism: Limonium bicolor; assembly: GCA_023374045.1. Classification (NCBI taxonomy): domain Eukaryota; kingdom Viridiplantae; phylum Streptophyta; class Magnoliopsida; order Caryophyllales; family Plumbaginaceae; genus Limonium; species Limonium bicolor. The sequence continues at coordinate 249,333,638 of CM041779.1, forward strand.
AAAAAGTTAGAACAAAAATCTGTAGCATGGAAGGATGAAAATCTATGGTAAGTGTGGAAAGGAAGTGATGAAATTGCGTAAGTTGATTGATGGATTTAGTAAAGAATTTGGTGGATGAACTAAGGCAATTTGGAGGGGCTATGTAGTGTTTAAACATGTGGGATTACATGTAAGAAGATTGGAGAAACAATGGGTAAAGTATAGAACTGAAAAAAGAAATAAAAATGCAAATACTGGGCCGGACCGAACTTGCGACCGGACTTGCAAGTTCGGTCGAGCCCAGATTTACAAAGACGGGAATGCTTCTGGAATGGACCGAACTTGCGACCGGACTTGCAAGTTCGGTCGGACCAGAAAAATTCTCCCGTCAGTAACCTTCTGGAATGGACCGAACTTGCGACCGGACTTGCAAGTTCGGTCGGCCAGAAAAATTTCCGTCGAGTAAGCTACTGGAATGGACCGACCTTGCGACCGGACTTGCAAGGTCGGTCGGGCTAAAATTTTCCGTCTTGTAAGCTACTGGAATGGACTGACCTTGCGACCGGACTTTCAAGGTCGGTCGGGCTAAAATTTTCTGTTAAGTAACTCACTGGAATGGACCGACCTTGGGACCGGAATTACAAGGTCGGTCGGCCCTGGAATTTTCACCCGATGTAGCCTACTGACTTGGACCAAACTTGCAAGATCGGTCACAAGTTCGGTCAGGTCAAAACTTACAAAAAAAAAACTATAAGACCATGGTTAGTATATGTATGTATGTATATGTATACCCACCTATACATACGTGCACATATATGTAAGTATACCATTGTTAGGCAATGAAAAGTAAGTAAATAAAATGCAAGTATAGGAATGTGAAGACTTAGTAAGTATGAGTTAGGAAGCGTAAGGGTAACCGAATTAAATTAATGATAGTTAGATTAATTGTTCGATTGTATGTAAATAATAGGATTTGAATTGTGAACACTGGAGGAACGTTGGGATACAAGTGCAACGGTGAAAGGTATGATTTCTTCATGCCCTGTATCCTAATCTGGTTACCCCGATTTGTGTGCTTATTTGATCACCTAATAAAGATAAATGCATGAATCGGACTATATTGCACTTACTTGTGCTTGTTTACATTTTTCTTGATATTTGTCTTGAACAATAGTTTGTATAATTCATGAAACATATGAATGATGATGAAGTGTATTGTATTTTGTAGTGTACTTGTATATTGTAATGTATTTTGTATGGATGTGTATATGAGTCTTTTATTGTATTATTGTGGCTTGTATGAATGACTTCTGCTAATTCCTAACTACCTAACTCCTAACTTAAGTGAGTAAACCGGAATGAGTAGAAGTCCGATATAGCTTCGGCCACGCGTGAGGATGCGGAGTCATAAGAGGTTGGCTGCAATTCCTGACTCTTAAACTGGTCCGCGGCCTAAATCCCTTAAATGGGTAGCATCCCGGATTGGTGAGTCAAGTAAATCCCGGAGGTGGGACGGAGTAGTCCCCAGGGCCGGAGGTCCCGACGACTTAACTTGAGTAAGAGTAAGAGTAAGTAAGTATGGATCCGTAAGTATGTATAAGTATGAGTATGTATGCGTATGTATGAAGTAACGAGTAAAAGAGTAATCTCCACCCGATTAACCCGGGTGGACCAATGAAGCTAACAAGTATTGTATGTTGTGTATGTAATGTGTATGTGGAATTCGGAAAAAGGTAAGTATGTATTGGATGGTTTATGTTGTACTTCTTGTATGCAATGAAGTGTATGTATGTGTGTATGCCTTGCGTAATGTATTGTAATATTGTGTATAAGAGCATGTATGCATGTATGTTTGTATGAAAACGAACCGCATGTATTCGACCAAGTGGTCGGCGTACCCTCACTAGTACGCGGGGTATGCGGTTATCATGCGCAGCAAAAGCTGACCCCCTAGGGGGAACGTTTTTAGTGTGCAGGTACCCGAAGCGGATGGGGTCAAGGTAAGAGACCGGCGGCACACCCTTGTACTTAGAAAGTAAGTAGCTGTGAGGAATGGGTAGATGTAGACTCTTAGTGAGTATGTATGAACCTGGAAGAGATATTATAATTGTACAAGGATCCTAGTAGACTCGGTTAAGTATATTGTATTGTATGGATTATGGAGGAGTAAGTATTGAATGGAGCATTGTTGTATTTGTTGATGAATGGAGTATGTATTTTAGATGTGTAGTACTCGGGATTCCGGCCCATCAGACCGATGCTGTAAGCAGTAGTAGTAGCCTTGTTAGCCACGTGGGTGGTTAACGACATTGTATCACCCATTGTATGTAAGTAAGTAACCGCTGCGTGTATCTGATGTGTAAGGAGATTGGACGGTAAGCATGTATTAATGGTAGGGGTGTTACAATGGTTGTTTTCTAAGACTAAGATTGAAGTAAGATAAGGATGGACTAAGATTAAGAGGAAACGTAACTTAAGGAGTTAAATAATTGACTCACTAATTAAGGGAACGCATTTAAGTCGTTCATTGTGTTTGAACTTGATTGTTCATAATTGGTTTGTTGTTTATTGCACTTTCTATTATGTTGTGCATCTAATCAACCTCCATGCTATCGACAATTAGTCGTCATAGCCACTTTAGCTTGGGGACCATGAGAGGATCATACCAGCATTCGTGCTGACCACCTTTGGGGGATGTTTTTACTACACAGGTGAACGTCAGGAGGCGGCCGTCACGAGAGTAAGATGGGGTACAAGCGTTACGGGTTAAGTGTGGCCTACGAGTTGTGCATGTACACTCGTATGGCAATTTGAGTTAGTAAGATGTATAGGTTGTGAGGGATTGTAAGAAGGATATGTATTGGTTATGATTTGTATGTACTAATGTTCGGTATATTCTGTCAGTCAGACCGTGGCAAGGTCCTGGAGTGTATTGAATTCTGCTGTGACATGTATATATATGTTGTTAAGTTGCGAAACCACATTTGGATTGAGATGGGGTGTTACAAAAAGTGGTATCAGAGCGTAGTTACGCTCTGAAGACAAGAATTACCGAACTTAGGAGAATACAGAGGTTGAGTTTAAGTTATGGATTAAGGGTTGAGTGATAGAGTCAGAGGTGCGTTAGTTAGGACTTCCCGGTTTTTTCCGGATACCCATAGTACCTAGACCCGCCCTCCACATCCCTAACCCTGAATACGTGGAACAAACACCAGAGAAAAGAAAGCCTTCTCTTACTCGGGAAAAACCCGATCTGGCAGGTAGTTAACAGTAAGCAATACGAGAAACGTCTTGTTGAACAACAGTTCACGGGAATTTGAACGTTTTAATTGGAGCGCAAAAGTGAAATAGGCGCTGCCAATGGAATTCTACCAATAAGAGAACGGTAATTACCGGCAACATGGGTCGACATGCTACGCAGTCGAAATAACACGCTATACCAATGCTAAGAAAAGCCCTACTAGTGCAATGGATAAGAAAAAAAAAGGGGCGACATGAGTATCGGACAGTGGTCCGAATGAGCATAACAGTGGGATAATACAAAGCATGAGGGTTAAGATTATTGGAATGTCCAGTTAGAAATGGGAACTTCAAACCTCATACAATGAGGAAGGTTATAAAACCTGGCCGACATAGCGCAAGCGACAATAAGAACGTGTACTACTGTATACCGGAATAGGACAACGATGTAGTGCCTAAGGGAGAACCATTACTTAGTAATCATGAAAAAATACGTGAAGACGGGAGTGAGGATTAAGACATAAGTAAGTAACGAGGGGTTCCCTCAAAAAGAGGAACACCCTGACAAATGACAGTACTGTCAAAACAACCAGGAAACTGCCGGATGGCTAGTACCACTACCGACGCACACGGTACCGGATGCTCATCTTGCATGGCGCACTTGCCATAGCAAGTGATACCACGGTTAAGCTACACGGAAAGCCATCATGGCGAGATAACCGAATGCTACAATTGTAGTACACACTAATACCGGATTGTAAATCTATAAGAACGGGAGAATGAGACCTTGGAAGGGCCTGACGGCCTGACCATGATGAGAAGAGTGGATACACCACTCAGCAGGGAGCAGAACTTGGATAGAATATTAAACGATATAAATATTAGCAACGGTAAAATCTACTACAACAACAACCGACAGTGCGGTAAGAACATCAAACCTAAACCCCGAGAGGAAAACATAAGAGATAGCTCAGTAATGCGAGCAAAACACTACGTAAGTGATAACGTACAAGGAATGCATTACGGAATACAATGGAGACCGCCGACATAAAAACATTCAACAAGAATGGGATAAGACTCCCAGATTGATCACTGAGAATACCAGTATTAAGCATTCTTCAATGAAGATGTTGGAAAGCCCAGAAAACAAGGATAAAAGAAATGAACATAAGCTATAACCTACTAAGGATTAAAGACGTACAACCCTAGAAAAGGAAAGCTCAGAGGACTACCCCCACTGAGCGGGCATAGTCGAGCCGAACAAACTTATGAATGACAGTTAATACTGTTTGTCTAACTCATTAACACCCAAGTATGATTGATCATGAACGGGTGGCGTAGTCAACGGAAGTTGAACGAAGCGTTGAGATGGAAGTATAAGATGACAGGATGATATCCAACTTGGACACCGTAAGGCAAACGCCTAATACGAACCTAACCTTGATTGCTAAAAGACATAAGCCTAGTAAAATGACAGTATTTTCGAGGACACTAAGTAACCTCTGATCACCTGAATAAACTTCCATAGCAGGAAGCAGGATGCAGCAACTTACCATGAAACCCGATACTACATTTAATTTGTAACCTAACGGTGGATAATGTTCAAAGAAACAAAAACCTATAAGGATGACCTACAGATGAATAAGAGTACAAGTAATGGACTGAGGCATTAAGCACTAAGAGCCTACGAGCCAAGGATGTTAACCACATCAGAGCCCGAGGCGCAGTAAGTTGTAAAAGAGCTTATTTAAGCCACGAAGGAACTACAATTCATAGATATGAACGGTTACCAAACCTATAACTTAGATTGTGGAAAATGTTGCCAGGAAAAGGCACCAATGAGAATAATGAGATAGTACATTGGCAGGGGCGGAGAACGAACCATGCCTTTTAGGGTGGGGATACCTCTCCTTGTTGTGAGGCCAAGAATGGGAATAAACCCCTCAAAAAGGGCTTTCACTTATTAGAGAAATAATACGTTTGTTAGAGAATGGAAACTGTAAACCTTGAAATTACCTTAGAACATACCAGATACACTTGAGTAATAAGGAAGGCTGCAGAGACAGACCTCATATCCAACACCCAGGATTTAAGAATCAGTAATCATTAGAGATAAACATGGTGAGTGCATAGAATGGCACGTCAAGTGACCAACGCTTAGAAGAGATTGTGAGTAAACGGATGACTTCTTCAGTAACCGGTAAAATTACATGGTAGATAACATCATAAAGGATGAAAGAATGTGAGAAAAAAAAATTAGCCTACTTATGAACCTGAGATTGAAGGAGAACACCTTCTTATTAAGAGATAACCATTTTACAGCACGGTATGACAACCGCCAAACACCGAAATTAGAGAACTCCCAGTGTGTTTACACCAAGAAGGGATTGAATATAAGATAAGATGTTAGAGTAAATGAGTAAGTAGTTGCGCCATCAATGGGCAACATGGTAAAGGCCAGCTACCACGGTAGTAGTGGTCGTGAGTACAATATTTATATAAGGGGATTAAGTCATGGTGCGCGGTAAAGCGACCGTTATGTATAAGCCGTCAAATATTGACACCGAGGCAATTAAATTTATATGCTAAGACCGATATAAGTAAGGAAATAAGATGGTAGACGAACTGTGCATTGATGCCAGTAGTCTGGACCTGGTTAGGTAAGATTTCACAGGAAGCACACTACCCATTCCTTAAGGAACTGGAAGTGCATTCCTAGTAGAACAAAAATGAGAAAGAAGATAAGAGGCTCTATGGAAAGAGACCTCAGTTACTAAGAGACCGAATCAGTACGGGATACAGAAAGAACTAGAGCATACCATACTTAAGAACATAGTAAATAAATTTCCCTTGATTAAGTTCAAGAAGAACAATAAATGTTATCATGGAATGATGAAGAGGAGATCGACAACAGAATACTTCATAATTAGCAATAGCTAAACGTGTGACGAACACTATGAGTTTACTAAAATGAGACGTGGGATGACTGCACCCCACAGGGGCTTGCAGGCCTAACACGCTCATTTATGAGTTAGTTGGGTAAGTAGTAATGTACCAGTAAGGTACCCCATGCATGTAGACGTGTGGTGTAAGGAACACGGGAAGTAGTCGACTCCATACCACGGACAACGACGCAAGATCAGACAAGAGTAGCTACTACCGCAAACAGTCAAAGAGAAGAATTCAGTTGAACCAACAACACAAAGGAATCAGTGAACAAATAATTAAGGACTATGAAGTGCGAAGAGCGCAGATTGTTAAGCACAGACATTGGATATGTCTTAAAGTGTTAAGGATAAGACTGTAAAGCGCAATAAGCACTAAACAGTAGTTTCAGATTAAGGGTCATCCTCAGACCAAAGGTCAGTTGGAGAGAACAATTTAGACATTCGAGAAAACACTAAGAGTATGAACATAAGATCTTCAAGGAGAATGGATAGACGAGTTACAACTCATTAAGGCCGTGTATATAAAAGATAACACGTGTCCACTGAGAGACCAATAATCCTAAACTGTAAGGAGGCAGAAGGATATACAATACTATGAACGATTAGAAAGGCAGTTAAGCCTAAGATTATCAGAGTCACGCAGCTGAAGCTAGCAGACCACTACCTTTGAGATTAGACCAAACTAAGTTAAGAAAATGGTATAAGTACCGTTAAGAATCCTCGATACAGAGACTAAGCCATTAACATAGTTATGACCCTCTGATCCAATTATAAGTGAGATAGATGACATGGAAGCTAGAATGCTTGGTAAGAATTAGATATCTTGAACTTATGTTCAAGGATGATATAATGTTGATTACGTGGGCGTAATCCATTTTAAGGGGGGTAGAGCAAAAACTGCTTAGCGTATGTTACATAAACTACGGTGTGCATAGCACAAAAGAATTTGAGAATATGTTTTACATAAACATTTTGAGATAAATCATGGCTATTGCACACAGAAGATGTGAATACCATACATATTAAGTACCTATCTTGTTAACTCCGGTGTGAGTACAAGTTAAGAGAATTAAGGAAGAGCATTAAGGAGACTTAAGAAATAAGGAATACATGAGGTATGAGTCGATATGAGACTATGTGTGAGATAAGAATAAGATAACACTATGGGATACTGTTCGATATGAATATAAGGAAGAAGATAGTAATGCTATGAGATATAAGATGGTGAGAATTGGTATGAGACGGTTATAGAACATAGTAGGAATTTAAGTCTTGAGGTAATTACTAAGAGATGAATCGGGAATGTTTGATGGACTGAGTCCACACTTTGGAGATGTATTGATTATGATTAGAAGAACTAAAAAGATAGAAAATTGGACATGAGTGAATGATTTGGATGTTTGAAAATGACGTGGGAGGTGGAACTTGATTTTCTAGAGATCAAGGGAAACCGAACACAAATTGGGGTGGAAGGATAGTTCTACACACATGCTGATCACATCAGGGTTAGATGATTCCTGAAACTCCCTACCAGTGGTCACAATTAAATCACGCTAAGGATAGAGGCATTAGGATAAAATGAAATTGGAGTTGATTTTATTTTTAATTAGAGGAATTATTCCTCACATGACCTCGTAAAAAGGATTACATTTTTACTGAGTCTCGCCCATGAAGTCGAGGACGCACGAGCCTTTGTCTTCGGACCGGTGACATGGGGAGAGCAGAGTTGTTTTGTATTCTGGCCCATGGTGATGAGGACAAACGAGCCATTGTCTACGGACCGGTGACATGGGAGAATACGTTGGAAATTATGTGAATGTTTTAATCATCAAAAGGAACAAAGGGAATTTTGAGTGTTGTACATGCTCAAGCGTGTTGTGTGATATTTAAGTATAAGCATATGGTGGATCTAATGACTCAATGAGTTTAAGTATACATAAGTATGACTATCTAATCTATGGAATGAGGTAAGACATGTATTCTAATAAGATAAGATGCATGGGAACTTTGGGGACAAAGTTCTTTTAAGGGGGGTAGATTGAAATACCCCAAACCTAATTATGCTAATTAAACATCAAGTTATGATGTAATAAGGCTAAAACATGCCTTAGAAAGATTGGTAGACAATTTAAACCAAGGAAAACACAAGAAAATGCCTTAAGGGCAATTTAGGCAAAAACGTGCTCTAAGCTTGGAGTGACTTTGATTAGCACCCAAATACCATTATAAGACTTTATTAACATGCTAATGGAAATGTTAAATCAATTAGCAAAGAAAACCAAGCTCAAAAAAAAAGCTTAAACATAAAATGTGCTTTAAGACTCCTTAAAGCACCTTTTTGAGAAATTGTCTTAGAAATGGGTTTTGAGTGGCTAAATGCCCATGATTACACCTTAATCAACATGTGTACTAATTAGTATCACATTAGGAAGTCTAAATCAATGGGAAACCAAAACTTTCCTGAATATGTGCACTAATTAGTGAATAGTGCTCAAATAGTGCTTGTTTTGACTTAAGTCAACCTTAATTAGCTAAATGGCCAAACAAGGCCTTATGTATGTTAATTAGTAAGGGGGGGACGGTTTTAATGGGATGAGTCACCATAGACTTCATCAAATAAGAAAATAAGAAGAGATAAAGTAAAGAAAGTTACTATTTACTTTTATAAAGCAAAATATCCTTTATTAGCCTACCTCTCTCCTGTCTTCTTCATTTCTCTTCTTCACCAACGAGTTCCTCTTCTTCTTCTCTGTTCTAAACCGTTCCCAAACAGCACCATTGTTGCCTAACCTTGCTTTGCCCACCAAATCTTCATTTTAGCTCCAAATCAGAAACTAAACACATAATATTCTTAGTTAGCTCAAGCTCTAGCTTCCTATCTTTTCAAAATTGGGAAAGCTTAATTTTGGAGCCATGGAAAAACTCCATTTATGGAGGAAAATCAAGTTTGAAGAGCCCATTTGGTTCTCCATTCGTTCAAGCTGAGAAAAATGTGAGAAAAATCATCTTTCCATCACTTCTTCACATGTCCGAAAATTACACTCATGGGGCTTCATTTATATGCCTTGTTCTATCTTGTTTTATTCACCAAGGACTAGTGGAGGTCCTATTTCATTCAATGCCCAAGTGTACCTTGAGACTTCAAAGGTAATCATCCACTTTTATACCTTAGAACACATTTTTAACCTAGGTTTTCATTCCTTAAGGTTAGTGTATTGTTTAGCACTCATGTGAGTCATTGAACATTGATTAGAACATTGGCAAAAGAAATTTAATGGGTGGCCGAGATTCATTCAAGAAGAAGGTCTAAAGAGGAAGTTAAGATAAGCTTGGAAAAAAACAAGGTAAATTGCTTACCTAATGGTGGTTTAAGGTTTAAGGGGTGGTATTTAGATAAGTACTAATGTAGCTTAAAGATTACATTATGTAATGGGTTATATAACCTAGGAAAAAGGAATTTAACCAAGCTTTTGAACTTGTGACTAAGGAGCCAAAGGAAATGAGTTATTAAGATAAGTTTAAGGTGGGTTTTAAGAGCATTATAACTACTATGAGATTGATGGGTGTATTTGCAGGTTGAAAGCTTTTATATGTGGGAAATTCAGTGTTTAAATTCATGTCATTTAAGGGCCTAAGAGCCATGTAATTTAAGGGCCTAAGAGCCATGTCATTTAAGAGCCTTAGTGCTATGCAATTTAAGATTATTGCACTGTATTGAGTTTATTATGAATGAGTTGATTTGTGTGAGAAAATATGATAAGAAAGGACTTGATGTGTGTGAGATGGTTGAATGAGGAAAACAATGCATTTGGGCATGATAATATACTAGAGAAACTATGGCGAAATTTGAGTAGGAAACTAAGTGTTTAAGGTGTTCTAAGGAGATTTTACTAAGGATGTTCTAGTGATCACTAAGGGTTATTTTGGTGAAAATGGATAAACCATGGAGTTCTTGAGTACTAGGAAGACCTAGGAATGTATAAGAGGGACTAGGGGTTATAATGGTGAGTTTTATGCACCAAAACCATGGTTAAGGTAGCTAGGAAACTTGTACAAAGTTTGAAGGAAAAAAATAAGGTATAATGACTTATAAGGATGTAAGCATGTGCTAGATTATATATGGCTTTTAAAAGTTTGAGTAAAGCAAATGGGTGTGCAAAATGATGCTTGAGGAGTAGTTAAGATGGTGGTGAAGAAACATAATGATTAGTTGAGGTCTTAGGCAAAGTCACAAGAGGGAAGTGTAAGGAATCAAGTGTTAAGTGTAAGAATTTTGTAAGAAATTGAGTGTCAAGTTTGGTGATTTTTGAGGAAGGTTTAGTACATGTTTTAATGTGTTTAAACATGTAGGAAACATGTGGAAAGATTGTGGAATGAGTGGGAAAAGATTGGGGTGAATTTGGAGTTCAAAATGAGGAGAAAAGCACTTTGGAAAATAGATTCTGCTGTGGACCGCCCCTAGGGACCGCCCCTGTGGGGAGGTCCAGGCAAATCGTGCAGGAAATTAGCTTCTAGTTGGAAAAAGAAAAAAAATTGTTTTTGGCTTCTAATGATGGGGGATTGAATTGTAATGGTTTTAGATGATGTTTAGGCCTT